>CM044017.1:26352907-27095407 GCA_024085815.1 Flaveria linearis | reverse complement strand
CTCTTTCTTTGTTTCTTTCTGTAACAGTTACCTGTCTTTGAGGATGGTAGACACAACTGAAGCACCATGTATAGGTGGATTTGAGTACATGGGCCTTATGACAAGTTTCAGTTGGCTCTCAACCCGGGATGCCACATCAGCAGTCCTGCAAACCTGTTAGCAATGATAATAATTGTCAAATCCAAATATCAGTTACGTAGATGCCTAATTTTATTTTCTCAAGAGCACTCTTCCACCAGCTAGTTTTAAAGTTACAACCATTTGTGTGTGTGTCTTTTTTCTTTCCTTTTTTTGGTTGGGTTTGGGGACATTAAGCATTCAAGTCTGATGCCAGAGCTTTTTTCTATGATCAATAAACGGTTGACAGAAAGAAATTGAAGATATTGGAAGGACATTCTCAGTTCTTGCTTTTTATTCCTTAATTTTAACATCATTATAGAAAGCGAATCAAGATAATGAGTAACATGATTAACAAAGAAGGAAAGAAATCACAATGTATCTGAGGATGTATAGTTTAGAAGCTTCACTTACAATGCTCAATGCACCAACCCTTTCCCCGTAAAGGCCCATATTCTTTGCATAACTTTGAGCTATAAAACATTCACATCCATCAGCAACAAACAGTCGAACAGATTGAGCATCTTCATCCAGACTTCCACTTGCGAAACCCTACATATGCCACTTCTATTTAGTAAATATTATTGTCAATATCATTCATATTGGCACATTATAGATTTGATACTCAAACCCCACCTGGATATATTAGTTTTGTTATTTATTTACGGCCAAAAAGTTCTCTCTCTCTCTCTCTCTAGCTCTCAACGGCTCTCTCTCTGTCGCTGCTCTAACACCACCGGTCAACGGTCGCCGGTCAACATCACCGCCTTGTTGACCGCCACCGAGTGGTCACCGGTCACCTGTCAACACCACCGTCGGTGCCGGTCAGCTTCACCGCAGGTAATTTCGTCTACGCCGCCGAACCGCCGACCCCTGCAACTCAGCTTCATCGACCCCTGCAACTCAGCTTCACGGCCGTCGACCCCTGCAACCCTAGAAGGTTGCGACTCAGCTTCATCGACCCCTACAAGGTAAGTTCGGCCGTCGAACCCTGCAACACCATCGACCATCAACCATCGACCCCTGCAACTCAGCTTCACGGCCGAACCGCCGCCGCCTCCCCGACGACGACTCGAAGTCGCCGCCTGCTACTCACCCCGTCGCCACCTACTGCTACTTGTTTTTTTCTCACGTGTGACTTGTAACCCTAGAAGGTTGCGAGCTACCTGAGTTCTGGAAGGAGAACCCTAACTTGGGAAAACCCCCGCTGTGAGGATATTCTTTCTTCCTTATTTCTTTCTGTTTTTGTTCTATAGTCTGATAGGCCTGTTTTGACTGGGTTAGGAGTACCAGTATCTGTCTCTTAACTTGGTGTGTTTTCATCCGTTCGTTATATTACATTCCTTTGTTACTTGTGTTCTCTGTTTTCTATATTTCTGTTGTTCTCTGACTATTATTGGTGGTGGTTTTGTGCGTGAGCTTGAGTGATTCTTTCTCATAACTGTGATTATATTTGCTGAGTGACTGCTTTTATTTATGCTTTATTACTGTGCCAACCTCTTTTTAAGGTGTTTCTTGTCACGCTGAGTGAGTGAGGTGTAATAGCTAACAGGAGACATTATGCTACCCCTAGTTCATGTTCGGTGACGAGAGATGCAACTACAGGGAAAAAGGGTTATAGATTACGACTGGTTTCGTGGAATGTAGGAACCCTTACTGGTAAGTTGTTAGAGTTAATAGATGGGTTAAGGAGACGTAGGGTTCAGATAGCGTGCCTCCAGGAGACTAGGTGGCGGGGTGGGAGGGCAAAGGAGTGTAATGGGTATAAACTATGGTACTCAGGGTCAGATGGAACAAAAAATGGAGTAAGTTTTCTAGTTGCCAAAGAACTTCAGGATAATGTAGTGGAGGTTAGAAGATACGACGATAGACTTATGTTGTTAAGGATAATAATAGGGGACGAAGTAGTGGCTGTAGTTAGTGCGTATGCACCACAAGTTGGATTAGGGGAAACGGAAAGAAAGAAGTTCTGGGAGACTTTAGATCACGTTATGGGAGACATACCGCGACAAGAAAAAATATGCATAGGAGGAGATTTTAATGGGCATATCGGTAAGGACAACGATCATTTCCCGTTGGTGCATGGAGGCTTTGGGTATGGTCTAAGGAATGACGTCGGTAGGGAGCTTCTTGACTTTGCATTAGCGCATGAACTAAGCATCATAAACTCGTTCTTCAAGAAAAGAGACTCGCATCTAATTACGTTTAGCAGCGGCGGGAGACACACACAGATAGATTATTTGTTGATGAGGAGAGAAGATCGTAGCTCGTCGAAAGATTGCAAGACAATACCTGGACAGACAGGACTCGCTCAACATCACATGTTGGTTGCAGATCTACGAATGAAGAGAGCAATTGTCCAACCAACTAAGAGAAGTAGACCTACAATCAGATGGGGACAACTCAAAGACGAAAAGATTACCATCTTTAGAGATAAAATCATACCAATGAACCAGAGTGGGCAACAGGAAGACGCCAACCAAAAGTGGGAGGCTATGGCAACGAGAGTCATTCAAGCAGCTAAGGAAACGCTTGGGACTACAACAAATAGGACACTCGGTCATAAGGAATCCTGGTGGTGGAACGAAAATGTACAGGAGAAGATAAGAATTAAACAACAAAGTTTTAAAGAGCTTTTACGCTGTGATAATGAGGAAGAACGAGCAGAGCTAAAAGATAAATACAAAGAGGCTAAACGAGAGGCGAAAAAGTCTGTGTCAGAGGCAAAGAACACAGCATACGAGAGGATGTATAAGCGATTAGAGACGAAAGAGGGTGAACATGACATGTTTAAGATTGCCAAGGCAAGGGAACGTAGAACACAGGACTTGAGAATGGTGAAGTTTATAAAGGCCGCCGATGGTAAGGTCTTGGTGAGGGAGAAAGACATTAAAGGGAGATGGAAAACTTACTTTGATAACCTCTTCAACATAACGAACCGTAATCAACAAACGGAGATCGATGAAACAACTCAAACGACGCAACAAAACAAGTGTTATTGTAGAAGCATCACACTCGATGAAGTTGTGAGAGCTTTGAAGAAAATGGGAAGGGCTAAGGCGGTAGGGCCAGACAACATCCCCATTGAAGTGTGGAAGTGCCTTGGAGATGAGGGCCTACAATGGCTAACGGACTTATTCAACACTATCTTTAAGACAGGAAAGATGCCAGAGCAGTGAAGAAGCAGTGTCATAGTCCCCATAGATAAGAAAAAAGGAGATGTCCAATGTTGCGCAAATTACAGGGGAATAAAGCTATTGAGTCACACGATGAAACTATGGGAAAGAATTGTTGACAGGAGAATTCGAAGAGAAACTCAGATAGCGGTAAACCAATTTGGATTTATGCCAGGACGCTCTACAACAGAAGCTATACACGTCATAAGGAGGATAATGGAGAAGTATAGAGAAAAGAAAAGAGACCTACATATGGTATTCATCGACCTAGAAAAAGCCTACGACAGTGTGCCGCGGAAACTAATCTGGGAAAGTCTACGACTTAGAAGGATACCAGAGAGGTATATCAAAATAATACAGGATATGTATGACGGGGCAAAAACGTGTGTACGAGCACCCGTCGGAGACACAGACTTCTTCCCGGTGGAAGTGGGACTCCACCAAGGATCGGCATTGAGCCCATTCCTCTTCGCAGTAGTGTTGGACGAGATGACCAAGTCTATACAAGAACCAGTCCCATGGTGTATGCTGTTTGCGGATGATATTGTCTTAATATCAGAAGATAAGACGGTACTTAACGAGAGATTAGAAAAGTGGAGAGCAGCACTAGAACGCAGGGGCTTAAGGATAAGTCGCTCTAAGACAGAATACATGCATGTAACTTTAGTGGTGAGACCGTAGAAGACACCCAAATAAGTATACAGGGCATGGCGGTCCCCCAGACATCTAGGTTCAAATACCTTGGCTCGTATATACAGGAAGACGGAGAGATACACAGCGATGTAGCACACCGTGTGCAATCAGGATGGTGCAAGTGGAGAGCAGCATCAGGGATTTTGTGTGATAAGAGGTTCCCACCAAAACTAAAGGGAAAACTATACAGAATGGCAGTAAGGCCAGCTATGTTATACGGCACAGACTGTTGGGCTATAAAGAAATCGCAAGAGAGACAAATAGAGGTCGCAGAAATGCGAATGCTGAGGTGGATGTGTGGACACACAAGATTCGATAGGATCAGAAACGACGTCTTTCGACAGAGACTAGAGGTGACATGTATCACAGATAAAATACGAGAGGGAAGACTAAGATGGTTTGGGCACGTGAAGAGGAGAACGATGGCAGCACCTGTTAGAGTAGTAGAGAACATAAGCGTAGAGGGTAGGAGGAGTAGAGGTAGACCTAGGTTGACTTGGGATGAGATTATTAGGCGAGATATGATAGACTTGCACCTCTCTGAGCACATGATCGAGGATAGTAGTGAGTGGAGGCGTAGAATAAAACTAAGGACTTCTAATGGGTTTTGTGGGTGGGACGGGTTACGGTTACATGTGGCAGTGTAGTTTTTCGTCATCTAAACTTTTTGGGGTGTTAGTTTTTCGTCATCTAAACTTTTTGGGTGTTACATGTCGCTTTCTATGATGTGCGCACTATCTAATTCTGCATGTCATATTTACCTATGTGTTGAGTGATATGTGATATGTGATATGTGATATGTGATATGTGATATGTGATATGTGATATGTGATATGTGATATGTGATATGTGATATGTGATATGTGATATGTGATATGTGATAGGATATGTGATATGTGATATGTGATATGTGATATGTGATATGTGATATGTGATATGTGATATGTGATATGTGATATGTGATATGTGATATGTGATATGTGATATGTGATATGTGATATGTGATATGTGATATGTGATATGTGATATGTGATATGTGATATGTGATATGTGATATGTGATATGTGATATGTGATATGTGATATGTGATATGTGATATGTGATATGTGATATGTGATATGTGATATGTGATATGTGATATGTGATATGTGATATGTGATATGTGATATGTGATATGTGATATGTGATATGTGATATGTGATATGTGATATGTGATATGTGATATGTGATATGTGATATGTGATATGTGATATGTGATATGTGATATGTGATATGTGATATGTGATATGTGATATGTGATATGTGATATGTGATATGTGATATGTGATATGTGATATGTGATATGTGATACGTATGATATGTGATATGTGATATGTGATATGTGATATGTATATGTGATATGTATTATGATTGTTATGATGTGTCTGTTAGTTCTCTGATATGTGGTATGTGATATGTGATATGGAAAGACTATGCCACCACATATAGTGCTATTGATATGTGGATATGTTATGTTATGTTATGTTTGTTTGTTTGTCAAACCCCATGATATGCATATGCTGTCAAAAAATGGTAACAGACTTTTGGATCTAATCAATCTTCTAATTTGCTCCCATTGCTCTAGTGTCGGATCAACACCAGTGGGATTATGAGCACAAGCATGAAGAAGCACAATTGCTCCGAATGGAGCAGACCCAAGGTCTTCGAGTAAGCCTGTTCAACACAAAAGCCATACAAAATTGGAAAGGGAATCATTATCCTGAAACAGTGAACCAAAATGCTTCGAATAAAATAATTACTAACGAAATACATGTATGACAATATACCTGCAATATGCAAGGATGCGTGTGTTGATGAAAGGTTTATTACCAGGGAGTGAAAAGACAATAAACATAAGCAAAACCAATATAACAGAAATTAAACTGAAACAAGTTATTTACTTGGCAATCAATGTCTATGCACAGCATGAAGAGAAACTTAGAATAGTATAACTGTTTATTAAATAGCAATTACTGTTTCAGAGAAAAATGATTAAAATGAACAGGAATATACCCTAACTGCGTGAGAAGCATGAAAACCAAGTAGATAAGGAAATTAAACTGGAAATATAATAAAAAAATTTATATATATATGCAGAACAGAAAATGTAGATGAAAGACGGTTGCAAACCTTTGATGTTTAGTCCACGGGTTACTGGATCATAGTAGCGGTAAGTTTTCACAGTCAAACCAGCAAGTGTGAATATTTCGTGAGGTTCCCCCATGTTGGATTTGGTATATATATAGTACGCTTCACAAGTGACAGTGATAGTAATAATTAGTATGTATGGTATGATTCAAATGTGAAGTGGTAGTGATTATTAGCATCAAAATAATCAACATAAGTATGAAACGAAGAAAAAGTACTTTAGTATGGTGTGTGTATGAAACATACTTGGTAATAGTGTCTGGCCAGAAACTCGGCTCCAACTCGCAATGACCCAGTACCAGATAAACACTGAACGGTTGTAACCCGGTTTTCCCAGGATAGCAGGACTGCTCAACCAAAGACATACCACACACTTCACAATATATTATATTATAGTAATTCAAATAATATTTCACAAAAGTAAAAATACACAGATAAAAAAGGTACAAGAGATTTATTGGTTACAAACAGATGAAGTTTGTTTTTTCTTCAACAAAAGTGATTCTTGGTTACACTTAAATGATAAAATTATGGGAACAAGAGATTTATTGGTTACAAAACAAGAAGAAATATAGTTTCTGGTTTTCGACGTGACAAGTGTTCTATCAATCTCCAAAACCAGAAGGACTAAAATATAAATGCGATGAGGCTTTGTTTGTTACTAGTTTACGAGAATGAAGAGAGGTTGTTGTTTGTGACAAGTAATGGTAATGCATGTTGCCTTTGGATGATTTTGGTGTGCCTTTGGTACCATCATTATAATATGTAGCATATCTAATTTGTTTGATATTAGACAACAACTTATTTAGACCTCACTAGCTAATAAATGCAAAGAAAATGAAGTAAAAGATATCTACATTGTAAAAAGTCATGAAAGCAAACAAATCACCATCAAATAAGGGATTTACATGGTTAAGCCAAGTGACTAACATCCACAAGTCACTTTCATTGTAGGGTTCGTCTGAAGCTTATATCTACAATGCTATGCTAAATTATTAGTTGGTGCAAGCAGAGAGCACCACAAGAGTATTGTGTGACAAGAGTTCCCAACAAGATATAGGGGACATTTTTATAGGGTTGCAATTCAACTGGCTATGTTGTATGGAACCGATTGTTGGGCCATCAAAAGGACACAAGCGTGAAAGCTAGAGGTAGCAAAGATAAGGATGCTGAGGTGGATGTGTGGGCCGATTGTTGGGCCATCAAAAGGACACAAGCGTGAAAGCTAGAGTAGCAAAGATAAGGATGCTGAGGTGGATGTGTGGGCACACATGGATGATGAAATTAAAATTAATTTTTCCGAGAGAAATCGAGGGTGACATGTATCTCAACACATAAGGAGGAGAGATTGAGATGGTTTATGTTAGGATTAACCACACATGAACAGAACACGGAAGCAAACATGAAACAAGATTTAAAAATGGTTCAGTCGATGTGATCTACAACCACTATGCTACAACTAGGGTTTATCTTTTATTCAAGGTGCTCAAGGAAGTACAAAGCCTACTCATCTATTTATAATGCATAAATTAAGGTTGAACAAATAGGGAACAAGAACCGTTAGATTAGAAAGCCGCTAAGCAAACTGGGATTCGTTGTCTTTACGTTTCCACACCTAACAGTTTAGGCATGTGAAGAGGAGACAGATTAAGGCTCTAGTGAAACCGTGAAAACCGTCAACGTGGAATGGGGTGTAGTAGAGGCAAACCTAAATTGACATGGTATGAGCAGATTAGGAAGGATTTGCCAGGCCTGCACCTCTCCAAAGTAATGATCGGGAATAAGAATACTTGGAGACATAGTATTATGGTTATGGATTTTTAGGGAGTGTATTGATGTATCTTAAAAGGATTTGCCAGGCTTGCCCTCTCCAAAGTAATGATCGAGAATAATAATACTTGGAGACATAGTGTTATGGTTGTGGATTTTTTAGGAGTGTATTGATGTATCTTAAGTGTGTCTTAAAAGGCCTTAGTTGTTCTTACACTTTTGTTTGACATGGCCTTGCTTTAGTGTTGTTTGGGTGTGGTTGATCCTTTTAAGGAAGTGCGTAGGTACTTGGGTACTTCTTTTTCCTTGTCTACTTGCTCTTTATCTATAACTACTAATGGTTGTTTGCTTTTTTTTTTTCATAGTTTACTCACCACTTTATGTTAGCGTAGTTTGCAAGTTCGATTATTAGTATGGTTGTTTGCTTTTTTTTTCATAGTTTACTCACCGTTGTATGTTAGCGGTAGTTTGCAAGTTCTATTACTAGTATGGTTTACAAACACAAACAAACAACCAACTACCCAGTGTCTCCCGCTGAAGGGCAGGGTCCTGGAGGGGTATATGGTAGCAAGTCTTTCCTCTATCTAGAAAGATAGAGAGACCGCTTCCGCGAAGAGACCCCCGACTCGTTCACACAGGCAATAACAATAACAATCAAAATACAACGCATATACAAAGCATATAACAAAGCATATAACAAAGCATACCAAAGGCAATAACCATCATAATACGAAGCAATAACACAATGATATATATCAATAACAATCAAATACAACGCATATACAAAGCATATAACAAAGCATAACAAAGGCAGTAACCATCATGATACGAAGCATATAACACAATGATATATATCACAAGAAGAATTAGATAATGCGCATGTTAACACCCAAAAGGGTAGATGAGTAAAACTACACCTAACGTGTGGGGTACGGCCATATGTCACCGTATACCCTTCCCACCCACAAAACCCTAAAAATCCTTAATTTTAATTTTTCGCCTCCACTCGCTTCTATCCTCGATCATGTTTCTCAGAGAGATGCAAGTCCATCATCTCTCCTAATAACCTCGTCCCAAGTCAACCTAGGTCTACCTCTGCTCCTCCTACCCTCTAAGCTGATATTCTCTACTGCTCGGACTGGTGCTGCCATCGTTCTCCTCTTCACGTGCCCAAACCATCTTAATCTTCCCTCTCTTATTTTTTTCTGTGATACACGCCACCTCTAGCCTCTGACGAAAGACGTCGTTTCTTATACTAGTATGGTTTTTGCTTTAATTCTCACACCACCTAAAATGGCATGCTTAAAACTTCATTGCATTGGAAAACATATCCAAACCCAACCAAAGAAAAGAAGACCATTTGTAGCATGCTGAATGATAGACCTTCAAAATTTCCGTTTACTTGCTCTTTCTTTTATCGGTAGCTACTATATGGTAGTTTGCTCTTTTTACAAAATAGTTTACTCATCACTATATGTTAGCAGTACTTTACAACTATTATTACTAGTATGGTTGTTGGCTTTGGTTCTCACACTACCCAAGAATGGGATGCTTAAAACTTCAATGCATTGGACAGCATATCTGGGACCCAACCAAAGAAAAGAGAACTATTTGTAAGCCTGCTGAATAACAGACAGTGAAAATATTTAATATTTTATTTGATAATCGTTGTTAGGATTTTATTAGGTAAGCATCATTTTTATCATATAAGTAATAGTATCTATCCTACGTATTTAGATTATTTCATTGGTTTTATTTCAATGGATTCTCGTCAGAAAAATCAATATATAGGATTAGGGTTGTAAGTTTAATATGCTTGAACTGATCATCTGATTCGGTATCTTTTGGAGAGCAAGTTACCCTTCAAAGTCAACTCCGAGGGAGAGCCCATCAATCCCTCAAAGTTGATCAACCAATTTTGTTTAGTATTTATATTTCGTTCTTTTTGTCACATTATCGAAGCCAAGTTTTATCACTGAAATATAAAATTTGTTTCTACATCTACACAAAAATGTATCAGCAACAGCTATGATGTTAGGAAATACAAAATCACATGACAAGGCTAGAATTTGCACCTGTCAGCTCCAAGTATAAGTTTTGCACTTAATTTGGTAAATTCTGCCAATCCAACAATGGGGAGATACTCCTTGATACGAGACCTGCAAATGTCAGACGTTGAACCTTATTTGTGTTTATATCACATTCTAACTTATTTTACTTGCATAGGGAAAATGCTGAATAAATATTACATGTCATTAACAAGTAGCTTCTCTGCTTTTCTGACAACATTTAAAACGAGAGGTTTTCCTTCCTGTCATAAGAATTAATAAACTAGGCAAGTCAAAACTAATTTATATAAACAAGGCTGTTTTGAGAAACACAACTTCCCACCAGCAATGTCAAATTATTTAACTCTATAGATCCTAGAATGAGGCAATAACAAGATTAACACATTTCTTAGAAACAGTGCAAACTTATGATGCTGAAAGTTGCCACCAAAAAATTAAAAAAAAGTGACAGATGATCATAAACAAACCTCCGTACGATAAGCGCCAACACCCAGATTGAGTTTCACAGGACTAGGATCTTTGTTATATGCAACTGTAACCTGCACGCCATCATCAGAATTGAAGCAATATCAGAACCACTGAACCATGACATCCAACATTTGAGGGGTATGGGAGACTAACACATCAGCATTTATGGCACAAATTTTGTACCAATAAAAGGGCACACGGTTAAGAGTGCACTTAACCATCTATGTGTTATAGCACCTTCCAAGTATAATTTCATTACATTACAACATCTGTTTAACATGGTTTGAAGAAACTTTACCCTTTAAGTTGCGATATTCGAACCTACAACAAGGGTTTCTCTTTATAAGTCAACCAAGTAAGTATCTAGATGTAAAGTGATGTAACCTTATCATTCAACTCAAAGCTTGCAACCTAGTGTCTGTTGAACCTTGGTTAGTAAATCCTAAGAGGTCACTGGAAGTGAACCCTAAGATTTTATTTTATTTTTTTAACGGCAAATGTATGGCAAATGTATCCTACACGTATTCCTAAATTACATAAATTACACCAAATTACATTATGGGGTTTGAACCCGGAGCCTTTTCTCTAAGAGACCTCTATCAAGTAGGCTGGCTAGCCTCACATTACCGTGTGAACCTTTAGATGAAGCATATAAATGATGCATCAGCTATGTATAGGTCTATAATTACTTCATTCTCTACTCCTTTGGTTAGGTAAGGCAATTAAATAAATAATTACAAGGAAAAAACCAACTGAGAAACTATGTATTTTTTAATGGTTTTTTTTTTTTTGGACCCGACGGGCCACTGCATCCGATCACCACCATTACTCGAATACAGAATCTTGAGCCACATCCTCAAATAGCTTGTACATCAATTCATCCCATCAATTTCAAACCTAAGACCTCCCTCTAAAAAGAAACCCATCTCCCAACTTAAAACTTCTATTAAACTCAAGACCTAGTTCGGTTTATTAAAAAAGTCGTTGCAACTCCTCAATCACTTAAGAGTTAATATGATTGGCTAGAACCATATAGGTGTATACGCAGGTGATCTTCAAATATATTTAAAAAAAAAATTATCTTCCCTAAGCCACAGATGCGAAAGTAGGTATTGACAATCGTGAAACACAGAAATTGGGGGATATTAAAAAAGGAATGATACCCCGAGAATTGGATCTTCTGGAGCACGAGCTATGTTGGCAAAGAGCGGATCGGCAGCAGAGGTAGGAGAAAGAGAGATTCTGCTTCTGCTTCTGCTTCTGCTTCTGCTTCTGCTACTGATACCTTCATCTTCGATCGTTCCGCTCAGGTGACGTGAAAGGACACTCAACCTCCGATCGGCCGGATAAGAGTTCATTGTTAACTTGTTTACGCTTTCGGTTTTGACTAGTTAAAAATTTTATGAGAGAGTCGATTCGATGGGCTTTATATATATAATAATGAAATGAAATGAAGATGACGTGGCGAGAGGCTAAGCCTGTGACGTGGAGGGACGGTGGGTCCGATTAGGATGAGACGGACATGGATGGCACGGGGATTTAGACACCTAGCGTGGACATGGGATGGCACGGGGATTTAGACACCTAGCGTAATGGCTTGGCACGGACTTTAAGGAACGCTCTTACACTTCAACATGCATTGCGCGTTAATAATTTTTTTTATTCAAAATAATAAAACATTTAGAGTAAAACTAAAACGACATATCAAATTCATTTTTAGTGTTTATCATAAGCGTACGTTGCACTTGTGATAGCTGGTTTGAAATAATTTAAAAAATATATAACTTAGGGCTCAGAATCATGTTCGGTTTCGGCTGCTAACAATAATTGGTAGTCAAGCCTAAGCAACTGAAACCATTCTTGAATCTCATCACAGCCCTCGGAACATATTAGTAACAAACTAAAAAGAGAACAAAGAAACCAGTGATGAACATTGAGCCAAATTCAAATCTCAGATGAGGTGGTCCTCATCATCATTGACACATTCCATCGATGAATTACACGTACCCAACCACATGTATAAGCCGGTTATACAACAAGCATCATAAAACCACTGTGAGTGGTAACCCATGATGGAGAACTACAGATCTGCAAACCAAGAACCAGACAAGGGGAATGGGACAGCGACATGGCCACAGCATCAAACGGGTTTGACAACAAATGGACGACAATGGTGGCCGCACCACAGTTGTTGACAAGGCGAACTGTAGATCTGAAACCCTAAATGGGTTTCTGAGGGATATGAAAGAAAGGGGCAACAATAATGGTTGCACCACCATTGCCGGCACCGCTCAGACCAAGAAGCCCATCGCGTGGTCTGCCAAACCACATAAGGATGGTCGACCGACAATCAACCCCACCGTCATCACCACTGTCACAAACGCGGTAAAAAACCACCACACACGCCACCCACGACCGGTGACGACCGTCAATTCCCTCCGGCAGAGAGACCATCACCAACTCCAAGGCAAACCGCCAGCAGACAAAATGGCAGAGCGCACCACCACCTCGACCAAAGACGGGAGGCAGAGCGACAGTGAAGCCCACCACTACCGTCCGACCACCGGCGGAACCAAGCATGGCCGGAAACCGCCGCTTCATCCACCTCTACCGCATAGGGGAGGCCGAGCGGTGGCAGATCCCACCACCACCGGCATAGCAAATAACTGATGAGGTTGCACCAAAAGCCACAAACCCTCATAGAAGGGGAAACGGACAAAAGGCCATGTATATGAAAGTTGTACAAAATGCAAACATATGAGCACGGGCGAGAAAAAGGGGGACCGGCGGCCCACGTCGTCGCCACTGGAAACAATATCGGCGAGTACACAGGAGAGCAGGTCGGTCGCCACCGCCAACTCCACACACAAAACCTAGAAAACCCTTATAAAAGGGGAATAAAAGGGGACAAATTGTATCACACGCATTGATAGATGCACAGGACACTATTCATTTGAAGTTCCTTTATAAATATATAGGATAATTGATTCTTACCGTGTCTGCCCATCGCCCTCGCCATATTTGATCTTTTAAATAATTCTTGTTAGTTTAATCAAATCTTAGTGAATAAATTGAAATTAACTCTTAAAAATATAAATAAATAAACAAATCATATAACACAAACTGTTTGAATCATAATCATTAAAGACAAATCATCGTAAAATTATAAAAATAATAAAAAATATAACATTAACAGCTCATGAATAATAATTATAAAACATCAATCATCATACTCATAATTAAATTTTAAACCAAAGAAATCTACGATTTAACAAATGGACAAAAATAACATAACTAATAAACCAAAAGACATTAACAAGACAAAACAACAAAAGGCTACCATGAAATCAAATCATAACCAAAATTACTAAAAGAAACTGAATGCATAAAACCCTTTACGTGGATTGATAATTTATTTTGTAATTGTTAATGGCTAAAATAACTCACAGTGAAAGTTAATGGTGTTAGTTAGTTGTACCAAATGGATTCAAATGGAAATTTTAATAAAACTTTAGATCTAAATGATAAAATTTAAACTTTTGGGTTCAAATGATAATTTTTATGAAACCTCTGTGATGAAAAGACAATTAACTCCTTTAATATTAGAGTAAACTTTATTTTTGCTCTCTGTGGTTTGATCTAAATAACGATTTGTCTTCAAACGTTTTAAAATCATGAATTACTCCTTATGGTTTGCAATCCATTTCAATTACTCTAAACTACTAACACTGTTAAATTTTCTATTAAAGTCAAGAGTATTTTGATCTTTTTATATATTAGGACTACATATGTAAATTATCCAAACTAACAAGGAGTATTGTGATAATGCAATTAAGACTGTAATCTATGGTAAGATAACATTTTAAATATCATTATTAACAACCACACAACGATAATAATAATAAAACCATTAATAATAATATTTGTCATGAAAATATACAATTGATAATATAGTATTCTTTATAGTAACGCTACCGCGTCATAATCTAGGGCAACTAGTGGTAGTGGTTTTTCAAGTAATGTAACAATGATAATGATTTTGGTCGACGATAAAGATACAAATAGTAATATTGATGATAATATGGTAACATTGGACGTTATTATTGTAACCTTTCGTATTTTCGTTAAATAAAAGTTAACTTTGTTATGTTCTTGTAAGGACCTTTTGTCATTAGTGAAACTATGTGGGTCGTTTATGCTTGTTTCTTAAATATAATAGTAATAATAATAATTATAATAAAAATAATACTAATAATTATAACTTTTGCTTAATATTATAAATCTTAACTTAAATGATAATAATAAAATAAAATAATAATAATAATAATAATAATAATAACTTATAAAAGTTAAATAATAATAAGTTAGAAAAATATCTAAAACTTAAGGTTTAGTTAAGTTCAGGGGGTCTTTATGTCAATTTGGAAACTTTAAATAAAAGTTTATTACATAAAATAATAACATTTAAAACTATAGGGACCATTTGTGTAATTTTGAAACCCAAACCCAAAACTCCCCTTTCTCTCTCCCCGTGATTCCGGCAGAGAGATTCCGGCCACCAGCCACGGCTCCGGCGAAGCCAAACACCTAGAAATCATACACGGTTCGACTCCAAACCGGTTCCAAACGATTCTTGAACTCGATTCGAACCCAATTATGAGCCTTAAATGGGTTTAAAAATTCGTTATGAGAGCTTTTAACTCGAGTAACCGGCGAGTTCAAACGTAGAGTCATTCGATCATTTAACACAATAATAACCAAATTAAATGGATGTTAATCGAAAGTTAAACTAATCCTAAGCTCCTGTCAAACTCAATTCCACCCAAAACACACTTCAACCCCTCATTCGATTCTCTCTTCATCGCGAATCTGCAACTCCATCAAACCCACCTTCCAATCATCATAAACAAAAATTGATAGAGGGCTTTCATCTTTAGGACCATTAGAAACTTCTTGTACAATGAATTGGATTATTATCATCGATTACATCTCGAACCATACACAATCTAGTCGCGACTGTTCTTCATCAGGTTCACCATCCAATCGATCTTAAACCGGGTAATTGAACACATACATTTGCTCGGTTTTACTTGGGGATTAAAAGCCCTAAGATTGTTTTCCTTAACATTAACGAATTGGGGTTCAATTGGATCAAAATGGGTTCTAGGGTTTATATGAATTGGGGATTATTTTCTATTATGTTTAAAAGGATTCAAAACCAAGTGATACCACGGCCACGGCCCTGGTTCACTGGCTAGGCACTTGCACCTCCCACCTTGAGGTCCCGGGTTCGAACCCGGGCACCCTCAATTATTTTTTAGGCCTTTTTCAGCCTTTAAAAAGTATATAAAAATTCCTAAAAATTATAAAAATAAATTTTATAAACTTTCTTCATTTTAAAAGCTACCTAATGATTTTTTGTAAATTTATTTAATAAAAAAATCTTAACAATTTTTTATATATAAAACATTATTTACAAATGTTATAAGCAGTTATTTTTATAAAAATGGACTTGAAATAATAATTTAAAATCATTAAATTATTAATGGACACTATATTATGTTTAATTATAGATTAATCATTGTAGAAATTATATATATTTTATAATTTCACAAATTATTTACAAATATTATTTTAGGTTATTTCTTATAAAATATACTTTAACTAATGGTTTAGACTAATAAATTATTATTGGTCAATATGCTATTTTAATCATTGTTAAATTATGTTTATTCCAAAAGATTATAAAATTTTATTTACTATTATACCTAATTACTTCTTTATATTAAAAAACTTAAATGGTATAATTCTTTTATTGAATTAAAATATAAATAACTTCGTTAAATAAATTAATTACTTTTCAAAACTTCACAATTCTATTGAAAACCTAGTTCTTGTTAGAATTTTAATCTTATTATTAACCATAATCTTATAATATATATACGTTTAGGTGACTTGTAAAGGAATACGTTGGAATATCATTTAATTCTTATTACCATCTTATAATACATACATCAAATGAGTTTCCTTGCCCCTTTTTACATTATTTCACACCGTTTTAGGGTGAAACATGTTAACCTTATCAACATACCCTTGTAAACGTTTAAATCTTGTAATGTACTTGCAATTCATACTTTTACTTGTCATAATTATTTATGTTATTGTAAGTCTTGTATGAGATACATATTTTGTTTACAATCATTAACTATTGCTAGCCTGGTGACGTCTTAGATCTTTTGGCCTGACAAGCCTATTTGGTGCTAAAGCCGATGTATTGCCGGCTTCTGATGACGTATGACTTGTTCATCATGGGAACCAAATACACTTAGCCAATCATATAAACTTGTAATCAAGTTGAGGTTTGATTGTAGCTATATGTGTTCTATAAACTTGCTAACTCGTAACCTATGACATAAATTGCTACTTGTAACCTTTGATATATTATGTATATGAAACCCTTGGAAACTCACCAACTTTATAGTTGACCTTTTATTTTTAACATGTTTCAGGAAATACTCAAGTATGATTAAGACTTTGAAGCTTGCAGTAAACTAGGATTTGGACCTAGTTAAAAGAATAAAGTGCTTATGTTATGTTTTGTTTTGTTTGAAACTACTTCATGATTTAGACTTATGATTGTATCTTCATTTGAAACATGTAATAATATTATTTTCATTTAAAGCTAGCATTATGTGGTTGTGAACAATCTTAACCCTCACATCTCGATGATTCCGCTGTCAAGGTTGGGGTGTGACAATTATGTTAGGTATAATTTCACGGATAGTAATATAAACATATTAACATGAATTATATTTAAATGTCCATTACTTATGCGTTTATATATATGATTTAGGTATTCACGTATTACATAAATTTTTATTGTGCAATATGTAACATCCGGTTTCTAAATCCGGACTTGTAAATTATATTATAGTTATGATTAATTAAATTAAGTTGGTTATTTGAGTGTTTAAGTGTTCAGTCGCATAAGTCATATGCGAATGAACTCCAGTCGCACCACTTACGTGCGATTGAGACTCAGTCGTACGAATAGTAGGCGTATGAGCTTCAGTCGCACGGTTTAGTCGTACGAATGGTTCAATCGTGCGACTGAAGGTGAGGCGGTTAAGTTGAGTGTATGGATAAGTGGGGCGGTGCAGGGGGTTCAAGGGCAGATTTCTATATGCATCTATTCTGTTTTCTTGTCCCCTTCACACCCAAAACCCTGTTCTCACGAAATTGATTAGGCGAAACTCCGTTTTGGTAAGTTTTGAACATCACGGATTAATCCGGAGATGTTATAAGCTATGTGTATGATTGAATTTGATCCAATAACCTGTTTAAATCAGTAAATTGGTCTGGTTTATTTCTAAATTTAAAATCCAGGAATTCAAATCTAAGTTTTTGTGAAGTTTTGATGAAATAATGGTCCAAAACCATTGTAAACGATGTGTATAGGATCTGTTTTGAATATGGTATGATTTGGATGGTTAAAACTCAAATTTTGAGTAAGTTTCGATAAAAAACGTCAAGAACACAGCTGCTGATTTGTTTCAGGCGAATGGGCTCAATCGCATGGCTCAATCGCACGAATGAGAGTTTAATCGTGCGACTAAGTGCGAATGGAGGTTCAGTCGTGCGATTGGAACCCAGTCGCCTGGTTGGAAGTCCAAATGAAGACGAGCGAACACTGGATACGAATGAGAACTCAATCGTGCGAATGAACGACTAGTCATACGACTGAAGGTTCAGTCGCATGGTTCATCCGCATAGGTCCAATCGCATGATTGCTCATTCTCATAAGTGTTCAATCGCATGAGGGCCCTGTTTGAGAATGAGTTTACTGAATCAAAGTTTATTGCTTTAGATATACCTTGATTAGAGGAAGGACTAGTTACCTTGTGTGCACGGATTGTGTAGACTGTGGTGAGGAAGTTGATAAGGTGAGTTCTAAGCCCTTTTCAAATGTTTGGTTTTAACATTCGGGCTAGCACACATACAATGATAAATGAATTGAATGTTTTAGTACCAGAATTGTGATAGTGATGTTGATATACGTATTTCTAACAGTCTGTAAAGCTGTTAGGGGGAAAGTGGGGATAATAAATGATTACCTGAACATTGTTAATCATTACGTGATGGTAATGATTGCAGTGGGTCAGGTCGAGTGTAAAAGATGGTCATCTAAACATTGTTAATCATTACGTGATGGTAATGATTTCAATGGGTCAGATGGGGTGTAATGATTACTGAAAATATGTAAAACTGGTGCTAAAAGCAAGAATGTGTGGGGTGTAATGAGTGTGATAATATTGGCAATAAGTAAAAGAAATGTTTTTGAAATGGTAACGTGATGTAAATCTCAACAGACCAGTTAGGGTAAGATGCCTGAGTGTGAAACTGTATAGTTTGATAGGAGTGATGACGATCACTCAGCTTTGTGAACATCTTGTGGTGACGACCCTAGATGATTAATTGGCATCCTACTGGATGAGAGATAGAAACTGGTAGTTGCTAGATGTGGGCAACCGACGTTTCTGGGTGTAGTAACTGGTAGTTGCTGGATGTGGGCAACCGATGTTACTGAGTATGAGAAACTGGTAGTTGCTAGATGTAGGCAACCGACGTTTCTGGGTGTAGTAACTGGTAGTTGCTGGATGGGCAACCGACGTTACTGGGTATGGGGAACTGGTAGTTGCTAGATGTGGGCAACCGACGTTTGATGGGACAGGTCCAGTGGGACAAAGTAATGATAAAAGTTGAATTTATAATATTGCCAATATAAATATAGCTTTTGTGTGTGCAAAGATGTTGTTAATGTTTTAATAAAATTAGAACTCACCAGTTTATCTGATGTTTTAAGTATGTTGTGTGTGCTAGGTAAGGAGGGATCCTCTAATAATAGAGGAAAGCAAGTATGAGCTGATGAGGACGCTATCCCGGAGCAACTGCTGGCATAGGATTTAGGGCTTGTTAATAATGTAAATAGGGCGATGTATAATTAAATACAATCATATGTAAAATGTTCTAAAAGTTGGGTTAATATATAATAATGTTTAAAGTCTTCCGCTGTAAATAGAAAGCTCTGATTTGTGTTTAAAATATTAATCCAACTGCGTGACGTGCCTCCGGTGCCCTGCCGGGTTTAGGGTGCCACACAATAGCACATAACGATTCATTAGTTATCGCATTTTGTATAATGTGCACATGTTATCATTTTGTATAAGAATTACTCGTTTTATATTATTTTCTTTTATACTAAGAGCTCAACCTTTTATTATCATTTAAACGGGCCAATCTCATTTTATATTTTAATTGCGCGCTATACCATTCCACTCGGTTCGCGAATTTGAACACGCTCTAACTTGAAATTGTTTGCTCGTTTGACCATTCTTGACTAGTAGTTGACCGGTGTGAATCCAAGGATCTCAATTCAGGAATTATCAGAATTAAAATAATGACAAGTTAATGAGTACGGAATAATCATTAATTGCTGTTTAATTGTGTTAATTGTTAATTGAAGAACACAACCACAAAGACACAGTAAATACGAACACAATAATTGATTCAAATGTATTTAATTAATATTGAGTAATGATTACAAAAGAATAATTATAAAACTATGAACAATGATTTCTTCAATCGAATTGATTTTGTTATTGATGTGACGGCGGCTAGGGTTGCACAATGATGTGATAGTCGACAACCGTAATATTGCTAAATTGTGTTCAGCGAGATGTGAAACCTAGGACTCATATTTATAGACATCTTTGAGTCAGTTAAGGAAACACCGATCTCTTGGGATTTGAAATTGACGTTGACTTGTTGACTTGTTGAATTTGACAATTTCATACGTGTCTTCGTCTTCCGTAGGAAACTTGTGTTCCGCAGGAGTTCTTGTTCTTCCGTAGGAAACTTGTCTTCCGTAGGAGTTCTTGTACTTTCGTAGGAAACTTGTCTTCCGCAGGAGTTCTTGTTCTTCCGTAGGAAACTTGTAAGAATTATATCTACGGATTAACAAAATTGTTAATCCGTAGATGTGTCTTACACTTTGCCAATTACAGGAATTCTCTAAGTATATTGTTTTGTCTGTCATCATACAAAAAGCAACACAGATTATATGGGTTAACCTATATACTCAATGCATATATATATATATATATATATATATATATATATATATATATATACTGATAATCAGTTACAATCATTTATTACAAGAATTGATTAAAGTTCTAAGCCTATACAAATTGATCTAGACCTATTTTCTCTAGATCTAACAATACTCCCCCTTAGGCTTAGATACTTCTAATCATTCCTTCAAAACTGAAAGCTCCTTGACTCTGGAAATTATTTTGTTGTAAAAGTAGGATACAACAGACTTCTGATCATCATATTTGTAATTGATCTTCATCTTGCTGATCTTCTTCAGAGTTTCATAGCTTAGTCCCAAAACATCTTCTCCTGTTGTGAGGGATTCCACAACATTGTTGTTGTTGACAATTTCCAATTCATCTTGTTCTGAAATCCTTAGCTCTGAGACTTCTTCATAGTGTGTTCCCTTCAGTAATCCAGCATTGTGTCTTCTTCTCTTGTAAGCTTTTACATGTAATTTGTTAATTACTTGTATTATATGGACATGCAGGAACAGATCATTTTGTGCTAATTCATCACTCAGCTTGGGAAAAAATTTATCATGTAGGTAAGAGGTGTAGCTGGGATGAAGTAGTTTGATTTACACAGGATCAAAGATCCTGATCCGGTCTGCTTTCTTGTTCTCTGCATTCCTGAGCAGCACTAACTCCTTTGTTTTCTCAACATATCCCCATTCAGTTATGGGAAATGTGTATTGAGTCCCTTCAATAGACTTGATGGCTGCTGTTTTTCTATTGTTGTATCCAACCCTCTTCAAGAATTCATCATCTACTGATTCTGAGGCATTGGACTTAAACCTTTTAAGACCTTTAATTCTCTTCTTATGCTCAACATCTTCTCTTTTAGCCTCAGCAAGCACATCATCCTTGAACTTTATCTTAAGTTTGTTCACTATAGTTGAGAAGTCTCTACCTCATGGGTGAATTGGGTAATTACTGATGGTCAGACTTTGTAGATCTTTGATGTCATTCTCCGTTCATGGAAGTATTCAACTCTTCCTAATGTTCTCTTAATAATAGCACAATCCTAGTCTGGATCATATTTCCAGGCCATAATCCTGTTCTCTTCAATAGAGCTGGGAGTTGTGAGGTGGTCTATCAGTTGTATCAAGGTGGACTTTTGTTCTGTTATCTCCCTTACTGTAGTTCCAAGAGGCCATACTTTCCCTGGAATTACTTCTCTGGGCTCTCTGATCAGTTTATCCTTTTCTTGTGTTGATCTTTGCTTTCCACCACAACTGGTTCAGCAGCCATTTTGTTATGATGCTCAACAGCAGGATTTGGAGCTTCAGTTCTGAATCTGACTCCTGTATCAAGCTCAACTTTCATCACATGTTCCATCATTCTTCTCAGTTCACCAGTTGTTCTCCCTTTCAGCTCATGTGGTTTGTAGTTATGCCCCTGCAGCCAGCAAGTCATGTTATATTTGCTCAGTTTGGCTGTGTCACAGTGGCCTAACTCTTTCTTTGTCTTCTGAATTGATTGAAAAGTAGAGAATGCTTCATAATCACAGTTTGGGATCATGAATCTTGCAAGCTCGAATTGCTTAAGCACATCTTTCAATTCAGTGACATTCATTCTTTCAACCTTGTCAAAGGGGAACCCATGGTTTATAAGAGTCATAAACATGGTTGACTCAGGCATCTCTTCCAGAATATCTTTTGTTGTTAGAAGATCATCAGCCTTGATCCTTTTTGATCTGTTGGAGAGTCCATCTTTGTCAGCTCATTCCATTCATCATTACTGTCACTATCATTATTGGATTTCAACTTCACAGTAGATAAATCTACTGAAGGAGTGTGTTCAACAGATGTGGGCTTTGGCTTCTCAGGAGAATCTTCTACAATGATCACCTTCTTTTGAGTAGCACCCAAGTATTTTCTCTTCCGTGAATACAGAATAAGTTTCTTTGAAGCTTCAGAAGATTGTTATGTTTGTTTGACAGATGGGGTATCTTCCAATGCACAAATCTTCATCTTTAATAGCTCAATCTCTTTATCTTTCAGCTTTATCAACTCAGTTTTTGCAGACACATCATCAGTGATTTGCTCCACTTTAGAGATCAGCTTTTCTTTTTCATTCTTCTCATTTTTTCACATTCTTGCAATTCTTGTTCATGTTGAAGCAGAGCATCAATCACTTCAGTGTTACTTTGTGCATCATGTCTAAGCCTTTTCAGTATGGCTTCTTGCTTTATTACTTCTTCATCCTTCTCTTTGATGATCCCTTTCATCTCTTGAATTCTTTGTTTTCTTTTATTTGATTTGAGCATCAATTTATTGTACTCAGGAACCAAATAGCTCTTACTCACAGGGATGTCTTTGTGACTCAGGTCATCTTCATGATAAGCAACAACATCAACAAAAATGTCTTGTTGTTCTTCTTCTATTGGTTGACCAGCAGTTTGATCATCAAAATTTTCTTCAAGTTGAGGTTGAGACAGTTGCTGAGTATCAATAATTGGAGATATTGGTTCAGTGTGATCTGACAAGACAGTGTTTTGGGAGTTGGAAACTGAGAGTTGTATGGTGCTAGCTTGAGACATTAACTCAGTCTCACCAGAGTGAACTGAGTTTTGAGACTGGGATATGTGTAAGGGCTCAGTATTGGCACTCTCAGAAGATTGTTGTTTAGGAGTATCAGGGAGCGGATGCAGAGGGGATATGGTTTGGAAAGGTGAGATTGGCTGAGTGTTTTGTGATGATGAGAGTGAAATCACTGATAAATCTTGAAGTATAGGAGAGATAGGCTGGGTGTTTTGAGTGGAAGTGGATAGTTGTTGTGGGGATACATGATGATGAATAGGTGAGATGGGCTCAGTGTTTATGCTGGCTGGTGATTGGTGTTGGTGAGGGGTGTTTGATTTGGTGAGTGTGATGCTTGATCAGAATCAGCAGATGTCTCTCCTTGTTCATCTATCCATACCAATTCTTGTGGTATGTCAGCCTGTGCATCCACTACATGTGCAAACATAGGCATATCTTCCCCTTGATATTTCCCACTTATCTTGTTTAGCACAGATCTACCCAGATGAGCCTGCACAAATACATCTCCTTCCCTTATAATCCTTGAAAGTTCAGCATTGATGATTAGTTGTAGAAATCTTGGGAACATGTACATCTTGTCTGACCTTTGCACTTTTACTTGGTCACAGAGACAATTGAAGATGTACTTTGCATAGTTGTAAGTTCTTCCCTCAAAGATTCCTATGATGCCTGAAGAGATGTGCCTTGAAAATCTATCCAGCCCAGACATCCTATTAGAGATGCACTTCAGATAAGTGTGGCACAAAAATCTATAGGGCTTGCATAGTCTTCCCTTCTTTATTTCCCCCTTGTCAAAATCACCATCGTAACCCATCACATTGAACACCTTCTCTATATATTCGTTTTTGAATACGTTTGGGTGCCCCACTTCTCGATCTCCCAGTTCAAGCGACCTTCAAATATTTTGCTCATCAATCCTCAACCTTTCATTGTTGATTTCAGCCACGATAACTTCATGTTCTCTATTCTGTTCCACTCGGGCTGATTCCCAGAAGTCGATAATGTGCGACTGATGGATCACAGGCTCTGCCGTCAGGGCATAGAATAACCTGGATCATCGAAGATATCTGATGATATCTCGACATCCTTCTGATGCTGGATCATCAGCGTTTAGGAATGCGCACACATTGTGCTCTTTCGCAAACCTATTCATCATGTGTACATAAGAACAATGATGAGTATGTTAGTATCAGTGGTGCAGACATGAATACGAACAGTTTTAACGATAATCATGAATCAAACAGTTCATTATTGATGATTATGACATGTTTTACCTTCAAAGCAATAGTCTATGATCAAGATTACGTGTTTGTTTTGAGGTTTTGAGTTTGCAGGTTTGAATGTATGTGGAAGAGGGAAAAGGGAGTGCGTTTTTCTAGGTCAAAAAGTGAAAAGGGCTCTGAAAAGTGATTAATGAATTCTTAAATTCAAAACCTCATTTATAAGCAGACACATTAATTTCCTTTATTTATGATGTTGGGCCCACTTCCCTTTTATCCCTTTCCGTAAACTTCCGGATGTATCACAGCTTCCACAGAACATCTGCGGAACCATAACATCTGCGGATGCCATAGCATCTGCGGATGCCTTAATTAAAAATTAAATGCAACATTACTGTTTACATCTTATTCATAGAATACCATTCTATGAACATGAATTATACTTTCAAAGTCATTTGCACATCCGTTAGTTTACCAATTCTACGATTATGCAAAAAGTTACATTTTTACTGTTCCTTCTGCTGATGCAAAAATTTCACTGTTACTTCTGCGGATGCAGAAATTTTACTGTAACTTCTGCGGATATTAAAGTTTCATTGAAACTTTAAATGTATGATTCCTATCAAGTGATAGAATCATTTATTGATGTTGGACCTTATTAACTTTGTTTGTATGACAATTTAGTACAAGCAAACTTCCTATATCCTGCATCCACGTTAGTGCTAAAGTTCCAATTCCTTTAAAAATGTGTTGATAAAAATCAGCTTTTTATTGATTTCCATGCATTACTTACTCCCCTAAATTTGTGATTCATGTTAAACTGTTTCATTCATCATAAATTTATGTTGGAAATAAGCATGAAAGGCATATGACAGTCCAATTGAGAAGTAATCATTTAAGAGGAAAATTAAACAAAGGACTCAAACGATACAAGCATGCATATATGTAGAGGGATCATACTATGACTCTAGGCTTCTGCTGATGTTGATTATTTGAATGATACTTGATCTGGTGCACACCTGATTGTAAGTATATAGATCCACTGAAATTCATACATGAGTAATGTATCAACTAGGCATGCTGTTTATCATGTATTGAAGTTTGTTAATCAGTAATTATCATGTGCTCCACATTCAATTCTCATTAGAGTTTGTCCTCCGTTGGTAAAACAAATCATCACTTTTTCACACTTAGAGACTATGTACAGTAAGTTATAAGTTCTATCTTGAGACAGAATTGTAGTCTCATTAATGCTTTGATGTTGAAGCTCTTTAAGATAATATACAGTTGATCACAAAGGATTCTTTTGAGAGCTAAGATATGATCCTTATAAAGTCACCAGGTCTTTACTTTCGTAAAACAGAGGTGCATTTATCCCAGGTCTTTGTTTACATAAAACAGAGGGAGAATGAAGATCATACTCTTTAATCATATACCCAGGTCTTTGTTCACACAAAACAGAGGGAATATGATTTTTGCAAAGATAGAAGATTATAAAGTGTTTTACATAGTGTGCTTGGGTGAGTGATTTGATCACATCAGGATAAGACTTACTTGCTTGATCCGCAAAATGGAATTCCCACAGACAGCCACCTTTTTCATTATGTTTGGCATGCTCTTAGTGTAGTTTCCTTCAATATGAACCTACTCACATATCAAAATGTTTTAAATCAGTTTGAAGTTTAATGATGCTGATGAAGTAAGCCAAGGCATAGTTTACTATCATTTCCCATACACATGTCATGCAGAAACAAACACAGAAATAAAAGGATATATATATATATATTTTTATTTTTAGTATTTTTTCTAATTTTTTTAATCTTTATGTACAAGGACAGTCACGTGCTTTTCTTTGACGATGAAAATTAATCTAAGTTAATCATACCCAAAGACTCAATTAGAAAGTTAAATCTAGCTGAATCAAAGGGTTTAGTAAATAAATCAGCAAGCTAATTTGTTGTATCCACTTTGATTAACTTGATTAACCCTTTTTCTGAACAATCCCTCAGAAATGATATCTGATTTCAATATGCATTGTTTTGCTATGTTGAACTGGGTTAGCAATTATAAACATAGCAGCTGAATTATCAATATGAATTGGTGTTTGAATGAAATTGTAACCATAATCAAGCAATTGGTTTTGCAACCAAAGTACTTGAGAGCAACCAACTGAAGCAGCTATGTACTCAGCCTCAGCTGTGGACACAGACACATTGGTTTGCTTCTTGCACTGCCATGAAACAAGTCTTGGTCCCAGAAATTGACGTCCACCAGTTGTGGATTTTCTGTTGTTGTTGCATCCTCCAAAATCACTATCTGAGTATGAGTAAAGACTGAAATCTACATATTTTGGATACCACAGTCCTAGAGCTGGTTTTCCTTTCAGATATCTGAAAATTCTCTTGACAGCATTCAGATAAGACTCCTACACACACACACACACAGCAAACATTATGTCAGGCCTACTGGCAGTTAAATACATTAAGGATCCGATCATTGATCTATACAATCTCTGATCCACAGATTTTCCAGCAGGGTCAGGCACAATCTTGTCTATTGTTGAAGCATGTGTTTTGCATGAAGATGTATCAGCAAGATTGTACTTCAAAATCTAATGTATGTACTTTTCTTGATTGATAAAAATTCCATCTGTTTTCTGATGAACTTGTAAGCCAAGGAAGAAGGTCAATTCTCCCATTGAGCTCATCTGAAACTCAGATTTCATTAACTCTTTAAAACTTTAACAAAGCTTCTTGTTGGTTGATCCAAATATGATGTCATCTACATATATTTGAACCACCAAAAGATCTTGATGTTCTTGTTTGAGAAAGAGAGTCTGATCAGTAGTCCCTCTTTTATAGCCATGCTTCAGCAAGAAGGAGGATAATGTTTCATACCACTTCCTTGGTGCCTGATTAAGTCCATACAAAGCTTTGTCTAGCTTGTAGACTCTATGTGGGTAGTCAGGATCCTCAAATCTAGGGGGTTGAGCCACATATACTTCTTCATCAATTTTTCCATAAAGGAAAGCACACTTGACATCCATTTGATACACAGTGAACTTCTCGAATGAAGCATAAGCTAGAAAGACCCTGATTGCTTCAATTCTTGCAACTGGAGCAAAGACATCATCATAGTCTATTCCTTCTTCTTGAGTATATTCTTGAGCAATTAGTCTAGCTTTGTTTCTTACAATTATACCTCTGTCATCCAGCTTGTTTTTGAAGAGCCACCTTGTTCCAATTGGATGCTGACCTTTAGGCAAGTCTACAAGATTCCAGGCCTTTTGTTTTTGAATTGTTGTAGTTCTTCTTGCATAGCTTTAATCCAGCTGTTGTCCTTTAGAGCAGCTGTTATGTTTGCAGGAACAACTTGAGATAAGAAGCAAGTGAACAAGCAAATGTTTGCCACTCCCCCTTTGCTTCTGGTAGTTCTTGCATTCAGGTCTCCTATGATATTATCTGATGGATGAGACTTATGAATTCTGGTTGTTGAAATAGTATCAACTGAGATGGTTGATTCTAAATTCATGAAATCCATTGGATCAGAGGGATTTAGCTATGATGATGAGCCTATGAAGTAGTCAAAGCATTCTTCAGGTTCAACGGGATCAGCTTGAACTTCAGCAGCAACATGGTATTCTTTCGTAGGAACTTCTATGGAGGCATTTTGTTCTTCAGTAGGAGTTACAGCAACATCTACGGATTGTGTTTGTTGATCTGCTGACAAGTTTTGTTGATTCAAAACATCCTCTCCACCCCTAGGAGCATCAGTTGACGCATTATTTACATCTATGGATGAAGGATGATCATCTGCGGATGAAGGATTTGCTTCTCTGGATGTATCTTCATTCTGCTGACTTGTCAGATTATTTGATTCTTGCTGCAGGATATTTGAAGGTTGTGGCCTTGGAGGATCAGCTGATAGTGACACTTTATTCAAACTTAGAGGAACAAATGGATAGCATGTATCAGCAGAACCTACATTGATTAAATATCCAGTGTTAAATGACTCTGTTAATGCATCTATATTAAATAACCAAGATGATCCTTTTACAGTTGTTGTAAAAATGGATTCATCAAAAGAAACATTAGGGGTTTCTTCAACAACGTTATGTTCTGGAATGTAAATCCTATATGATTTAGATGTGGATGAATATCCAACAAAGAAACCATCATAGGCTTTTTCAGAAAATTTTCCCAATTGTTCTTTAGTGTTTAACACAGATACATGACACCCAAAAGCTCTAAGATATCCTATAAAAGGCTTCCTTTTGAATAAGAGCTCATAAGGATTTTTATTATGTTCTTTGACAATTAAAGTCCTGTTTTTAACATTGCATGCTATGTTCACAGCTTCTGCCAGAATGTTATGGGCAACTGAGAGTCAGCTAGCATTGTTCTGGCTGCTTCTATGAGAGTTCTATTCCTTCTTTCAGCAACTCTATTTTGTTGTGGAGTTCTTGGTGCACTAAATTGCCTTGCAATACCTTTATTCCTGCAAAAAGAATCTAGATCATCATTAACAAATTCAGTCCCATTGTCACTCCTGAAAATCTTAACTTTTAGATCAAGTTGATTCTCAATCTTGATCACAAAGTCCATTAATGTTTCAGATGTTTCACTCTTTTGTTTTAAGAAAAAAAACCAGGTAAATCTAGTGAAATCATCTACTATCACCAAACAATATTGCCCTTTTCCAATGCCCATCAAATTGGTTGGACCAAAAAGATCCATGTGAAGCAATTTGAGTGGTGTAGTGTTAGTGTTGACAGTTTTGGTTTTATGAGACACTCTATGTTGATTTCCCTTGTAACATGAAGAACAATGATTTGAACAATAAAATTCTTTCTTTGGCAGACCAACAACTAAGTCATTTTTCACCAATTTGTTCATATTCTTCAAGTTGGAATGAACAAGTCTTCAATGCCACAATTGAGAATCAACTTCAGAGGACTTGGATAAAAGACATGTTTCATGATTTGTGGGTGTGGTGTTATTCATATCCAAAACATAAGTGTTTCCTTTTCTTGATACTTTAAGAAGGATCCATTCTTCTGGAACTGGAAAACCTGGCTTAAGAATGTAACAATTAGTGTCATCAAATAATGTTGTGTATTTTTTATCACAAATTTGAGATACACTAAGTAAATTGTAGTGCAAATTTTCATAATAATTCACTTTTCAAATGTTAGTACACCATTTTTTACCATTCCTTCACCAACTATTTTACCTCCCTTCTTATCCCCACCAAATGCCACATATGAGGCATGTTTATGTTTGAAGTCATGGAGAAGAGAACAGTTTCCTGTCATATGCCTGGAACAACCACTGTCAACATACCACTTGTTGTCAGCTCTCCGTGATTGTCCTTTCTGGCCATTGGAGGAACTTTGTTTTCTATGTGAGCCATCAAAGCTTGATTCTCTTCCAAGACTTCCTTTTCATACATACTCCAGTCATATGTTCCATCTTGAAGTATGATAAGCCCTGAATCCTTTGAGTTACTAGGTCCTGCTGATTCATTTCTGGCTCGTGGGGATGTATTGGTTAGCTGAGGTTGTCTGTGCAGAGATCTTTGAGAGTTTGATTGTTAATGAGATTAAGTCTGATGTTGCTGATGCTGCTGATGTTGTCTCATCTCCGGGTTTGACTGTTGATTGCATTCTCTAGAGAAATGTCCATAGAGATTGCACTTGAAGCATCTTACCTTCGACTTGTCAACACCAATCTTTGATGTTTTGCTTGCTGCAGCCAAGTTCTTGTTTCTCCTGAGATATTGCTTAGCTCTGTAAGCAATCATTACCATCTACCATTGTAAATCCATCTCTTCTACTACATCAGGATGTAGTTCTTCCAAGTCTTGCTGGCAGATATTTGCTGAAGTTAGAGAGCTTCCCAGGTAGGCTTGAAAACCAGAACTAAAAGCTGCAAATGCTGCTTTTTGTTCTTTAGAATCCAATATCACAGTGATTGGTTTGACTGATTGTTTTGTTGTGAAGACTTTGCTGTGGCTGCAGTTGTATCTCTTCTGTCAGCAGTTCTTCCTTTATCCTTTTGATTTTTACTTTGAGTTGATTTCTTTGAGGGTTTAGAAGCATAGAAACTGACTTCCTCTTCATCATCACTCAAAGCATAAGAGTTATCACTATCATTATTTGAAATAAATGCACTTCCAGCATTTTTTGTTTCTTTGAAGTGATAAGGTGAGACATGGGTTCTCACACTCTTGTTTCTTGATTTTTCATCCATTTCAAGAGCCTCTACTTTGGCAACCAGTGTGTCTAGACCAGTTGTCTTGAGATCTAAGGTGTTCTTGAACATGGACACAGTCTGCTTCCAACTTTCAGGCAAAGTATGGAGCATCTTCTTGTTTAGTTCCTCAGTAGTATATTTCAACTCCAAGATATTCATCTCAGTAACAAGTTGCATGAATCTGTGGAGTTGTTGAGGAATTGATTCACCCTCAATATGATGAAAGGTTTATATTGTGATCTGAGGGTGTCTTTCCTGATGCTTCTGATCTCATCACTCCCTTCACAAGAGTATGAAGTATCTTCCACAAGGAATTTGCTATTTTGTAATTCTCATACCTGATTAATATCTCTTCAGGGAAAGCCATACTTAGCAAACTGTATGCTTTAATATCAACTTTGACCTTTTTTACATCATTGGGTGACAGATATTTGGTGCTGATTGGTTGGTTCTTATCATTATAATCTGGCCCAAGAGTGGGTGGAATATAAGGACCTTCAGTGATGGACTCCCACAAGTCAGAATCAGTGTAGTTCACATGATTCCTGAACTTGATTTTCCAGGATTTAAAATCAGCTTTTGTTTCCAACTTTGGTGGTTGATATGATCCACCAAAAGTACTCATTTTTAATTAAATATTATGAATTTAACTCTGAAAGTTAAAGTAGACAAATCTATCCAAGACTCAGATCTAGTATTCAATTGATGTGAATATAGATCTAAATCAATCAAGCAATGAGATAATGCTTGCTGAATGATAAGTCACTGAATTAGTTGTTTAAAAGACAATTAAACAATTTTAATACTGATAGATCAATTGATCTAAATCAATGAGCACTTGGCTCTGATACCACCTTTGAATCCAAGGATCTCAATTCAGAATTATCAGTATTAAAATAATGACAAGTTAATGAGCGCGGAATAATCATTAATTGCTGTTTAATTGTGTTAATTGTTAATTGAAGAACACAATCACAAAGACATAGTAAATACGAAGACAATAATTGATTCAAATGTATTTCATTAATATTGAGTAATGATTACAAAAGAATAATTATAAAACTATGAACATTGATTTCTTCAATCGAATTGATGTTGTTGTTGATGTGACGGCGGCTAGGGTTGCATAATGATGTGATAGTCGACAACCGTAATATTGCAAAATTGTGTTCAGCGAGATGTGAAACCTAGGACTCATATTTATAGACATCTTTGAGTCAGTTAAGGAAACACCAGATCTCTTGGGATTTGAAATTGACGTTGACTTGTTGACTTGTTGAATTTTGACAATTTCATACGTGTCTTCGTCTTCCGTAGGAAACTTGTCTTCCGTAGAAGTTCTTGTTCTTCTGTAGGAAACTTGTCTTCCGTAGGAGTTCTTGTTCTTCCGTAGGAAACTTGTCTTCCACAGGAGTTCTTGTTCTTCCGTAGGAAACTTGTAAGAATTATATCTACGGATTAACAAAATTGTTCATCCGTAGATGTGTCTTACACTTTGCCAATTACAAGAATTCTCCAAGTATATTGTTTTGTTTGTCATCATACAAAAAGCAACATAGATTATATGGGTTAACCTATATACTCAATGCATATATATATATATATATACCGATAATCAGTTACAATCATTTATTACAAGAATTGATTAAAGTTCTAAGCCTATACAAATTGATCTAGACCTATTTTCTCTAGATCTAACAACCGGCATTTCATCTGTACACCATATTCACATCCAAACATCTTTGTGTTACCCAAACGCAGTTTAAATGTAATCCTTGTCACCAAACATCACCAAATCATCAACTTATTACCAGACTATACCAAATAGCCCTTATCGCCATGAACCACCACTAACACCGCCATGTTCTGCCATTAATCACCCTCATCAGCCCAGTTTCCACCATCGGTTGCCGCCATTTCACCGGAATTCTTTAAAACCTCCAATATTGTTGTTATCCTCACATGCAACCACCAAAATCAACCATCATCAAGTGTAACTCGCTCAAATCATTGAATACAACTTAAAACCTTAATGGAATATCGTAGACCAAGACACTAAAAACATATGCATGAGTAGATCGGCCAAAATGGGGTTGCTGGAAGTTGGCTGGAAGTTCTCCAGAATCCTAACTTGCACCCACCACCGTGACCACCACTGCCACGCAACCGCAACCCACTATCACCGTTACCTCCTTATTGTTGTGGGTTTGCACCGTCATCGTCTTCGAGATCCCTTGAAGCATCAGCCCCAGCGACTGTTGTCGCCGATAAGGGTGGTTGTGGCCATTGTCACCACCGCACAAGGCAGCGGCCGACATCTCATCCACCACCATCTCTTCTTTTGTGACCTAGATCTATCACCACTACGCGAAAACACCTAAACCACCATCACCATCGTGATCAGGGATTCAGGACCTTCCTTTTTGTGTGCTCCACTCACCCTAACTCGCCGGCGGAGGATCGCCGCCGGAGGCTTGCCGGCACTGCTCTGGTTGCCGGAACCCTAGGGGCCTTCCTTCCTTCTCCCGTTCATCTCTCTCTCCCTCTCTCATTATGTGTGTGTTTTGTTGGTGTAAGAATTGTGTGAATAGGGGATAGGTTTATAAAGGAGGTTTATATAGGTAGGGTTTACAAGAGAACCTTCCAACAATGTTCTTGTGTCACTGTCTTTTCACGTCACGTGTTGCGTCGGGTCTCCATCTTTTGAGAGAGTTAACGATTTTTATTTCATGTTACGTATGCGTATACCGCTTATTATGTTAAATATTGCTTTTAGAATTTATAGGTGACATCTAAGTCGGTGTATGTTGGGTACCGCGTATTTTATTCGTATACCTTCTATATTTAAACTATGCGTGAATTGCTAGATATAGGTCGTCGGTCTGAGTCATTTAATCGTTGCTATAGATTATTAAGGTTTGTTCGGTTCACGTAGGGTTCTTTAAAATTATTTTGCATTCGTAAAACAAAGCACATCGGTAAGTTTTTGCTTTAATATTTTCTTAATTATCATGATATGTTTTGGTTATGTGCCGGATATCAGTTCGTAATTATCCCTCTAATAGTTTTGCACGTAGATTTTCGTCGCTCAAACTTAGGGCGAATCCATCGGATCTTGAAATCTTTTAATTATTTTTTTTAAATAATACTTCCTGAATTAGATTTCCTTATTGGGCCATAATTTGGCCGGTTTGCGTATTGGGCTTTGATCGCGTTTAATACAACCTTTTGGGTCAACTTAAGGAAAATTTTAAGTCCTGAAATTTGGGGTTGTCACATACATCCTCCCCTCCTTACATAAATTTCGTCCTTAAAATTTATCTTTACTTAAAGAGGTGAGAGTGCTTTTATTTCATTCATGTTCTATCATGTATAGTCATGTCATTTATGTGCATTTCACTTGGCCTTGACTAGTGGAGTTGTTTTCACCTAAACTTTTGTACTTATATGCTTTTAATTTGTAATGGTTCTTTAACAAATTACAATGTTTCACTTATATGCAAATCGCCGAGTGGTATTTGTTATATTTTATACTTTAGACACTTACTTAAGTTTGATACATGTGATGTATCATGTTTTCAGCTTAACTTTTCGGACCTTTAGTTAATATATCACTGGTCTAACATTAGTCGTTATCTCAAACGGTACAACGTATTAAGGCTTAAGTTTTGTTTCATTTTTTTTCAAATTCCCTAATCATCTTGTTTGTTTTGAAAGTGATACCTTTAGTGTACCGCTTATCTCTTAATTGAAATTCTAAATGTTTATGTGTTTGAACTGTGTAAGTATTTTGTGATCTTTGATGTTTTTATTCTTACTTTATCCTGATAGTTATTTCTTTAACCATATCTGGTCAAGCTAACTGAATTTTGCCTATTTTATTCCAACATATAAGAGTATTGCATTGTCTCTTAGAAGAGTCTTTTGTTAACGGCAAATGATCATCTCAACTATCACTAAAGTCAATGACGTATGCATAAAACATGTTCTTCATTGTTTGATTATTTTATTCACTTTTTATTAGTTCGGGGATGGTGCTCCAACTTACTTAAGTTTCAATTCCTTTTGAAACTTCGTTGGAATATTAAGCGAAACACCTGTTTTTCATAGATATGAATAAGATAGGTACACCATGTTGTGAGACTATTTATAGGGGTTGAATAACATTTCTAGGTCATATGTAAGGCCCCGTTCCTGGAGACCTCACAGTTGGACAATCATCGCATTATTACATAAAACATTACATAATTCATAAAATACGCAGCGGAAATTCATTTAACAAAAGCCATTCATAAATCATTATAGTTACTGTTGTTAAGCAATACAACATTGATCATTAGTTTCAAAAGAATTGTTTAATTGCATCACAAAACAACAATAGCATCAAAATATGAAAGGATGTCAGTCTTGTCCCGCCGGGTAGCTTCACCCTCGTGCCATCCTTAACAATGTTTACCTGCCAACTGAAAATGTATAAAAGTCAGCGTTGCTAGTGAGTTATAGTTTAAAAAGTATTAAAATACCTTGTATAGATATATGAAAATATCCTTTGTTGTAAAATACTTCCTTCAAGGTAGTACCTTGTTTCATTCATTACTATACACATTCGTTCATTTCGTACTTTTATCCTTATCTTTCACTTTCTTACGCACCAATGTGCAATACCCCGAACATTGTGCACGAAGCTGATGCTAGGCCTGTGGTCTATATAAATAGACCATGAACATTGCGCACTAAGCTGACCCAGTCACCTAGGGTATGATACAAGGGTCACTATCAGTCTCAATGACGGACCCTGCATGCATCCATCGGGTTAGCTAAACCGCATACAGTTGAGCTAACGACAACATGGTCATGCACCTCCTATTCATTCGCTTGCAAGACTTGCACTCTTTTATGTTCCACTTTTCTTTATCATTAATCTTTCACTTTTATTATTATGGAACATAAGAACACACTTATAATTATGCATAATAATAACAATAATTAAAACCCTAAAGTCAATCTAGGGTCAAACCCTAACCATTCTATTTTTCTCAAAATTTCAGAACATAAACTAAATGTTCTGGGCGCATGAGCACTATGCAGGCGCATGAACACCGCTTAGGCGTTTTTTAACTATGCGGGCATATGAGAATACTTAGGCATTTCACACTTAAGCGCATGGGCCACCCTGGGCGCATGGGTATACTTAGGCATTTCAACACTTAGGTGTATGGGCCACCCCGGGCGCATGGGCACTATTTGGGCGCATGGGGTATACTTAGGCGCCTGAGCCTAAGACTGAGGCGCATGAGCTACTGTTCAGGCGCATGGACTCACACTTAGAATTTCTAAGGCATAATCTAGACGCATGAGGTACTGTTTGGGTGCATGAACCCTATTTGGGCGCATGACCCTACTTAGAACTTTTTCTAAGGTAATTTTAGGCGCATGGGCCTTATTTAGGCACATGACCAACCTGTTTGGCATGTTTCTAAAACATTTTCAGTCCTAATCCTCATATTCTCTTATTTTAAGCTTATGACAACTTTTCTAAGCATGAACACCACATAACAACCATAAATTACCATCATATAAGCATAAAACATACGGGTGTACATACATAATAATTTTACAACCATTTAATACATTTTCATCCCTAAAAACACTTTGAAACATGTAAAAGATGGGGTCTAGAACTTACCTGATGTAGCAAACAAGTAAAACTCCTTCAAACTTGCTTGCACACGAATTCAAACACCTAAACAACGAAGAACACACAACCCGAACACATAAAACATTTATAAATCGGTTCTAAGGTGGAAACCTCACATAACCAAACCAAAAACACTATAAAACACGTACAAAATGTGAACTTCAGCCCTTTTTCTTGAAGAACCGAGAGAAACAACTCTTTCTTCTTCTTTTTTCTTTTCAGTCGACCAAAAGCAGAAAGTGGGCATGGCATGGGCGGCCATGCCCCTTATATATAAAAATATTTGACTTTTGTACTATTTTTCACTTCACCCCTTCCACTTTGGTTGCTTTTCTTTTCCTTAAAAATACTTTATTTTTCTTTTCCACATTTATTTTCTTTTCTTTTATTATAACAAAATTTCGGGCGTTACAAGTTTACCCCCTTAAAGAGGTTTCGTCCCTGAAACCTGACCTGTCATTCTTCAAATCACTGTGGGTAATGCTATCTCATCTCTTCTTCGGTCTCCCACATAGACTCTGAACCCATTCGGTGTTTCCACTGCACACGCATAAGTGGAACCACTTTGTTCCTCAATGTCTTTTCCTTTTGATCAATGATTGCCACTGGTTGCTCTACATAATTGAGCCATTCATCTACTCCAATATCATCCAGTGGTATAATCATATCCTTATCAGCTAGACATTTCCTCAGATGAGATACATGGAATGTCAGATGAATTCCAATTAGCTCATCGGGTAGCTCTAGCCTATAGGCCACCTCTCCTACTCGTGCGATGATTCGGAAAGGTCCTATGTATCTCGGGCTTAGCTTCCCTCGCTTCTTGAATCGGATGATTCCCTTCCAATATGAGACCTTCAGCATAACTCGGTCGCCCACCTTGAATTCGATCGGTCTACGCCTCTTATCGGCGTACGACTTTGTCGATCCTTTGCCGCTTTCATGAAGGATTTGATCCTTTCTAACTTCTCAGTGGTAGCCACGATCACATCAAGGCTTCCCATCTCTTTCTGCCCAATGTCACCCCAACACACGGGTGTCCTACACCTCTTATCATATAGCATCTCATAAGGTGGCATACCAATGCTGGCATGATAACTGTTATTGTACGAGAATTTAGCTAACGGTAAGTGATCATCCTAACTTCCTCCAAAATCGATCACGCATGCTCAAATCACATCCTCAAGCATTTGGATTGTCCTCTCAGACTGACCATCCATCTGAGGATGATAAGTCGTGCTAATATGTAGCCTCGTCCCTATCGCACCATGAAATCTTTTCCAAAACTTGGATGTAAACCGAGTGTCACGATCAGACACGATAGTCACTGGCACACCATGACGAGCTACAATCTCCTTGATAAATAGACCCGCCAATCTCTCGGATGAATACGTCTCGCGGATTGGTAGGAAGTGAGCACTTTTGGTTAGACGATCAATAATCACCCAGATGGTATCGTACCCCCTCGCCGTACGGGATAACTTCATAATGAAGTCCATGGTGATGTGCTCCCATTTCCACTCGGGTATATCCAACAGTTGGATCTTCCCATATGGTTTCTTGTGTTCCGCCTTCACTTGCAAGCAAGTAAGGCACTTACTCACGTACTCACCACTTCACGTTTCATACCCGGCCACCTGTAGTCCTTTTTCATGTCTTGATACATCTTGGTAGCACAAGGATGAATGGAATATTGAGTTTAATGAGCTTCATCCATAATCTGCCCCCGTAGGTCTCCGTAACGAGGTATCCATATTCGCCCGTTTCGGGTTCTAACATCGTGAGTGTTCTCACCCAACTCTGCGACCAGTCATCTCATGCTTTCAGAGTTAAGGCGATCTTCTTTCAACGCCTCGTCTTGAAATCCTTTGGCTTGCGTCATCACGTCCGAGGTCATAACCAGCTGATAAGACTTCACCCGAATCGGCTCAGGTCTCTCTTTTCGACTAAGGGCATCGACCACAACATTGGCGTTACCCGAATGATAATGGATCTCATAATCATAATCCTTGATGAGTTCTAACCATCTCCTTTGTCACATGATGAGATCCTTTTGCTCGAAGAAGTACTTCAAGCTCTCGTGGTCCATGAAGATGGTGCACTTTATCCTGTATAAGTAGTGCCTCCAAATCTTCAACACAAAAACCACAACCGCTAACTCCAAATCATGTGTAGGGTAGTTGACTTCGTGGGTTTTCAACTGTTAGGACCGTTTTCATAAGGAGTACTAACTGATTCTGCGTGAAACCAGATCAAATAATGCGGAATTCTATTTGATTGGCGATCTAATCAGTGAGAACGACAACCTGATCAATCTAACGATTAAACAAACGTTAAGAACGAGTTGGAATCGATCAGGAACAAACTATGAAGTTGGATGGACGAACTGGGATGCTCTGGACGGCTAGGGTATCATAGTATTCTAAGTGTTACGTTTTTCCATGAATTATGTGGTATTTATAGGTTTTCAGTGTTCAGTCGTACGACTAAGCCATTAGCATGGTTCAGTCGTGCGATTGACTCATGCGTTTGACTCATACGCACGACTGAAGGTTTAGTCGTGCGACTGAAGGTTCAGTCGTGCGACTGATTCACTCTTATGTCTCAGTCATATGGCTGATCCAGTCACCTGGTTCAGTCGTACGGCTAGTCCACAAGTATGGTCCATTCGTGCGTCTGGTCCATAAGTATGGTCCACTAGCATGAATAACCACCCGTCTAAATTGAACATATTTCTGAATCATTATTGACTTAAAACTATGTACAACAACCTCAAACCTATATATAGTGTTCATACATATGAGTAATACTAAATACAATAAGAATATGATATAATCAAAGACACATAAACATCAAAACACATATCATATTTCATTAAGCACTTGCATTACATATGTGTAAGAAATGAAAGACATTTACATTGAAGTACATTAACTAGGAACCTAGTGTATCAACAAACTCCCCTTGGACCTAGTTTCCTCTATTGTCTAACATTCTTCACATGTTCTTGAAATTTCTTATACTTCTCCTCTTTATTGACCCTCGCGTGTATCTCAAAGCGAAACAGAGTCATATGACATGTTGGAACTGGAGAGCTTGTATAATGTCTTATGTGTCATAGAACAGTTGCCACTTGTATAAGGTATATACATCTTCTTCCGAAAAGTTAGTAAGCCACATTGGGTCGAATACCCTGATAGTCTTTATCTTTCCTTCTCTGTTCAGAACTATGACCGCTTCCCCCATCCTCCAATCATAATACCACCATTTGAAGTGTGGAGTGAAGTCCTGAGGCATCTCCCGTAAAGGGATCTTAGACATCATGCGTGGGGGACTCCACTTCAACACAACCTTCGGCCTTCCAGTGATCAGGTTAACTTCAGTCTTATGAATAACCTCTTAGGTTGCTGAGGTCTGAAGTTTACCCATCTGGTGTGGTATTCTTTCTTTAACGCCATCTCAAACCATCCCAACATCTTCCTCGGGTTGGCATATAGCAGATCTAAGTAGGCTAATCTGTTTAACTCAAATCCAGGAGGAGTCTTCAGATCATGTGGATATCTGAAGTACTCAATCCCATTCTCCCGTTTCATTGCATACACATCTAAATCCTCAAAGTAAGCGCAACTGATAATCTTGCCTGACACCTTCTGATGTCTCTTAACTTTATACAATTTGGTGTAGGCATTTAGCTTTGGAGGTTCATGTTGAGCTTTCATCTCTGTCAAACATGCAACCCATTCAGCTTCCTTTAGATCAATATCAGCATCTTCAGCTTGAGCTTTACCTTCAGCCTCTTCTTTCTCAGTCGCTTTCTCAGCTAGTTTGTCAAATGTATCACTGCTAAATGTCTCACCCAAATCAGGGATAACATCGGATCAGGGTCAGTGTACTGAGGATAATGATCTTTCACAAGCTCATCAGGATTCAGTCGAAACATATCAACGGCTGCTCGTCCGTCAGGTCATGGATAATCTCTCCTTCTTCTGGAGTGTAACTCACAGATCGTCTCACAATCCCTTGCATATAAAGAATCATAGTAAGTTGAGTCTTGATTTGCTGAAGGGGAGCGACATCATACTCATCGTCTGTTGAGTTTCATCTGTTCGATTAAACAATCAACAATTCACACATTAATCATTAATGAAGACATTAAACATAAATTATCATTAATTACATTAATGTAATACACAATTCAAGTACAAAAAGTTTCAAATACTAAACTATTTTAATCATGATCTTGTGACTCTTCAGCTTGAGGAGCTGAGGACGAGGTTCCTTGATCTTGATTCCTTTTAGTGCACCTCTCCTTTGTTGATTGATTTAAGGCTGATGTGTGAGCATCACCTTCAGGATCATCCTCCTCATCATCATCCTTCTTTTTCTCCTTTCCACTCTCTCCGGCTTCCTCCTCATCAATGTCTTCTTCTGATTCATCATCACTTGAATCATCATCATCATCACCATCATTATCTTCATCTCCCTTAATCTTCATAGGCCCACCCTTCATTCCCTTCAGCCTTAACATGAGTTTCTTGTTCTTCCTTTCTAGCTCCTCGATCCTCTTGACGGATGTCAGCACCAGCTCATTTTGAGCTTGCAGGGCATTGTGAGCTCGAACTAAAGCTCTCTCATGAGCTTTGTTCTTCTCAGTGAGCTGTGCAATCTGCTTGCCCTGTGCTGTATTGACCGCAATCAGTTGGTTCATCTGGTTGGCCCTTAGATCATCCGTTGCCAACAGCTTAAGCACAAGTCTGTTTAAGCTCGCCAACTGTTCCTCTAACCCAACCGTGGGTAGAGTAGTGCCCTGTAGAGGTGGGAACTGGGTGGATGTTCCGGCTTGGGGAATGGTAGGTGAGGTAGTGGATGTGGTGAAAATGGGAGTAGGAATGGGAATGGATTGTGGAGGGACGGTTTTGGGTATGGTGGGTGAGGTAGATGTGGGTATATAAGTGGTGGTGGGAATGTCGGTGGCAGTGGTGGTGGTAGTGTCGGTGACAGTGGTGGTGGCAGTGGCTGTAGTGGTAGAGGAACTCATCAGGATGATCCTCTGTCTCTTCCCCTTATTTCCATAGGGTTGGGCCATCCTTTTCTTCCTAGACCCCTTTGCAGCTGGGCCCCACTGGACTGATGCACTGGTCTGGTGTGTATATTGGATCTATGACATCAGTGTCAACACCCTCAGCACCAGTTTGGCGTCCACTAACCGCCTCTTTCCCTTTCTCGGTAGCCACAACCCTACTACCAACTCTCCTGGTGAGAGGCTCCTTATCTGAGTCATCATCTTTATCTATCAGGAAGTACTGGTGGATGGCAGCTTGCTCGGATCCACCAAGAGCTGAAGAACCACTCTTCTAAGGCACTGGAGGAATAGTAGACATGTCAGTGGCTCTTGATTGACTAGAGCCCTCATCTCCACCACCTTGACCATGATCCTAGTCATCATCATCATCATCTTTGTCATCATCTGGAATCATGATAGGCTCAACATCGGAGTCGCTGTCATCATGGCGCCACTTCTTTCTGGCTGGCGCGACATAGTCGATGTTGGCCAGATGACCGAATAACCTCCTAACCGGGGGCTTCACCTGCTTACCCCGGTACACCTTCATCCTACCTAACATGGTGTCATCCATAACCTCCAATGACACCTCATCATCCTTCAGCTTGGGCAGGTGAGGTAGCTTGTCGTCAATGATCAACTATAGAAACCAGGGATACATGTAGAATCCCTCCTTCCCCTTAGCCTCGATGTTCTCCCCCATGTAGTTGAAGAACATCCTAGAGAAACCAAACGGGTGGTTGAGCACCAATGCAACAAACACGTTCTGAATTTGGTCGCTCATCTCGTCAAACCACCGTGTCAGGAGGCTATGCACTTTAGGATCACATGTGCCAAATACTTGAACAGCGGACACATGTTGCTCTTGTTGAGCAGGCCAGCATTGATGTCGTCGACGTACTTAATTCGTAGAAAGCATCCCCTCACAGTCATTGGATGCAACTTGGTGGGATAGTCCGAGTCGTCTCCCAGATCTAAGACTCGCCTCAAGTCATCCTCCCCTATGTCTATATCCTCTCCAAAGATAGAACTCCAAATCCGGAAAGGCTTAACAGATCGGTCTACAACAACATTCTCCCAGAATGCTTACTGTAGTGAGCGGTAAGGTGTGCAGGGAGTAGATATGGCACGGTGTATCCTCGATCGGCGTAGAAACTCTATGATCCTGACAAAATCTAATGCATTCCGAGACATGGTATTGAGATAAGCATAAATGTTGTGCTTAGTGCTCATCGTCCATCTATCAGCCATTTTACTGCAATACACGCAACAAACATATTAGATCCGTTCACAAGAAAGAATATTTGAGCTTGAACAGATCATATCAAACTGGTTCAATCATACGATTGAGCCTCCGACTGAGCTTAGTCGTGTGCCATGACATGCGGTTGAGTCAGTCGTGCGACTAAGTCACCGATTGATTCAATCGTGCGATTGAATCATGCGTCTGGCTCAATCGTGCGACTGAAGTTCATCAATATGTCCATTCACATATATTCTGTGCGGGTCTGAGATTTTGAATCTTTGTCAAAACAGTCATATTCACATCAATATTAGATTCATTAGATGCGCCAAGACATGTAACACCGGTTATCTATGAAGTTTACTTTTAAGTCCATTTAAATGTCCAATTTTTGAGTTATTTGGTTCGGTTTACTTCTTAATTCATTTGGACACTTTGGAATGATTTTACGTTAGTGTGCATCATGATTTCGTTCACACAGTACCTGTAGATGAATGTAAATCGGTTAGTAAGGAGAAATCGATGGTACTCACACGAAAAATTTGAACAAAGTGTCCTTGGGTATTCGGGAGTTTGGGATAATTTGAAATCAAGTATAGGGCTATGACCGACTGAGCCCCCTTTTTATACTGATTTGAGTTTCAGTCATGCGACTGGACCCATTCGGATGGTTCATACGTGCGACTGAGGTTCAATCATACGACTGACTTATACTCCCTTTTCCAATCATGCGATTGGTTCATTCTGATGCTTCCAATCATACTACTCGGCCATCCTCATGTTTCAGTCATGCGATTGAGCCATACTTGTGGTCCAATCGTATGACTGGGCTATGCTTATGGTCCATTCGTGCGATTGGGTCATACTTATGATCCAATCGTGCGACTGGCCCATACTTATGATCCAATAGTGCGATTGGGTCATTCTGGTGAATTTGACTTAGTTTGTTCCATTAATTCATATACTCATCATTGGTATATGACATTATGACCATTGATCATCTCAGACATGATCCTTTTAAATAAAAGCTTTTGATCACCTCCGACTGATCCTTTTACATAAAACCATTTGATAACTTCAGACGTGATCTTTTTAAATGAAAACTTTTGATCACCTCAGACGTGATCCTTTTACATGAAAACCGTTTGATCACCTCAGACGTGATCCTTTTAAATGAAAACCTTTGATCACCTCAGACGTGATCCTTTTAAATGAAAACCTTTGATCACCTCAGACGTGATCCTTTTACAGTTCAGGAACAGGCTTTTATCAGATAATGTTCGGTTCAATTTGTGATATTCACAGATTTCATCTTCTTACTTAGTCCGACATCGACTCAATACAGACAACTAAAACAAGAAAAACTTTAATTGAACTGAAACAAGACATATTTTTATGTTTTTCGTTTTAGGAGGGTTGAAAGCTTTTAAATGTCACTTAACCGATTTCTCCCCCTGAGCAGAACAACTTCAAACATTTTCATCATTTCTAGAAACATTCATATGGAATCATACAAGCATCAACATAATCATTTGGGACTTGTTATATTTGTTTGGATACAGGGAACGTTATATTTACCGATCACAGAATCTTATTCATCTAAGAGTCAAAAGCACTAACAGGAAATCATGCTAGACCTGTTATATAGAACACATTGATTTTGACCATCGGGGAATGCAACCACGATGATTGTCAGTATGTTTGTCCACCTAAATCCATACACAGATTTTTGACACACATTGGTGATTATTTAGGTTTATTATTTCAATAAGCATTTGTGGATCCCACACTTATATGGTAATCAACTTTCCTCAGGAGATTTTTGAGCGTTCTACGGGTTTTTGACAAGAAGGATCTATTCTAAGAGCTTTCAAAGACATGTCAAGCCTCAGGTTAGTGCCATCGCACAGCAGAGAGGCGCAAACAACAATGAATTCTAGAATATTTAGGTTGTGCTTATCCTCAGGTCAGTGCCATTGCACAGCAGAGGGGCACACAACCTATCTTCTTGTTAGAGCAATTTTCTTTTACATATAGCGCAACAACAACATTTGTCATTAGCTTGATTGTGTTTCACATTTTTCATGCGCTTTGCTCATTTTTATGGTCGTCCGCACACATTTGTGGCGTTCATTTTGCTCTTCACCCTTTATTGAAAATACGTTGATTGTGTTAACCAGGGATGAGATGGAAACCCACAGCCTGTTGAATGATTTAGTTTTAATTTATTCACCAATGAAGTCTACTAGTCTATTGTGTTGAATCTACCGACACATCATATAATGGACTAGCAACCCCTAGGTCTACTTTCTCTATGTAACCACAGTAACAGACTAGCTTACTATCATTTTTCCTTTATTTGGCTTAGACTTCTCAGACTTATAATTTTCTGTAATTTTTAATATAACATTGTAAAACATTTAAATCTTTTTGATGTCCCAAACAATTCGATCCCTGTGTACTATTATTTTCCATAATCTTGAACCAATTTCACAGATTTGATGTCTTTGCTTTTCAGCTTATCTGCCCGCCCCCTTTCTTTTTTAAGTAATTAAATACTAACTACTGAAACTAAAACTATTCTCCCCCTAAAATTCTAAAACCGAAAATCTTTTTGTGTTTTTGAAATTTTAAAGATAGAAAAAAATAAAATAAAGAAAAATAAAATTAAAAAATAAAACATAGAGACGGACTATGAACTTGATTCGTCTTTAATCACATCATCTTTCTTTTTAATGCCATTTACCTCTAATAGATAATTAAATCGAGGTTTATCAAAAGCTTTTATGTAGAGATCGGCGCGTTGGAAATCTGTGTTAATTTTAACAACATCGATTCATTGTTTTTCAAAACATTCATGTATAAAGTGATATTTAATGCCGATGTGTTTAGTTTTGGGGTGTTGGACCGGATTTTTAGTGACAACAATAGCAGCAGAATTATCAACAAATATAGGGGCGTTAGAAAATTTCAAACCGTAGTCTCGCATTTGCTGTTGAATCCACATGATTAGTGAACAGCAGCTTGCAGCAGCGACGTATTCAGCTTCACATGTTGACAGAGCAACAAACGTCTGCTTCTTACACTGTCAGGTGACTAATCTTCATCCAAAGAACTGACATCCCAGTAGATGTTGACTTGTAATTCATCTTGCAACCACCATAATCTGAGTCGCTATAAAGTCATCATGATGAGGATACCACAACCCAAGTGTTGGAGTACCCTTCAGATAACGAAAGATCCTTTTCACCCTAATCAGATGATTTACTTTACGTTTCGCCTGATATCTAGAACAGAGACATGTGGCGTACACAATATCAGGACGAGAAGCTGTGAGGTACATCAGAGATCCGATCATTCCTCGATACATAGTGGCATCTACCAGATCATCATTTTTGTCGGGTGCCACATCATGGTTCGTGGCAAGTAGAGTACCAGCAACCGTTGCATTCTCCATGTTGAACCGACTAAGGATATCTCCAACATATTTGGTCTGATGCAGGAATATTCCATTCGGTGTCTGATCTACCTGTAAACCAAGAAAGAACTTCATCTCTCCCATGGCACTCATTTCAAACTCAGCTATCATCACCGATTTGAGTTCTTTACATAATGCTTCGTTTTTGGAACCGAATATTATGTCATCCACGTATATCCGTACCATTAGTAAATCACCATCTTTTTCCTTTATGAACAACGTGCAGTCAATTATACCTCTGCGAAAGCCATGTTTCAGCAGATGAGTAGAGAGTTTCTCATACCATGCTTGAGGGGCTTGATGGAGCCCGTACAAAGCCTTGTCTAGTTTATAAACTCTATCCCGATGATAAGGATCCTTGAATCCTTCGGGCTGACTGACGTAAACTGTTTCACAGATTTCACCATGAAGAAATGCACTTTTCACATCCAATTGATATACTTTGATCTTCATAAAGGATGCATAGGCTAGGAAGATTCTAATTGCTTCCATCCTGGCCACGGGTGCAAACACTTCATTGTAATAAACACCTTCGACTTGCCTGAACCCTGGAATAACTAGCCTAGCCTTGTTTCTGATTATGACCCCTTGGTCATCCTTCTTACACCGAAGAACCCACTTAGTGCCAATCACCTTTGCACCTTTTGGTCTGTCCACAAGTGTCCGGATGCCTAACTTCATAAACTGTAGGAGTTCTTCTTGCATGGCACCTACCCATGCCTTATCCTTTAAGGCCTCGCTTACATACTTGGGCTCAACTTGAGACACAAAACATTGATATGCCCCATCATGTATGTACCCCTTTTCCATGACCGCAACATAGTCAGCTGATATAGCTGATTTCTTGTCTGAACTCCAGAGAGAAGATCTCCGATGATGTTATCCAGAGGATGATTCACATTAATCCTAGTTCCGAGAGTTTAAGAACTGCTACTACATCATCCAGGTTTTAAATCACAGGTTCAGTTTCTGTGGCTGTTGAATGACTAGGTTCAGAAGTTCCAGTCACTTCATAATCAGCTGTAGGTGTACTCTCAACAGTGGGGACCTGTTCCTCATGGTTCACATTCTCATTTGCAACTTCATCATCATCAGAGGAGGGATCGCTTATCTCTTGATCTTCCCTTGAAGGGCTAGAAGTACCTTCTAATGGAGCCGAGGATGTTGTGTCTCGAGTAGGAGTATTCAGAAGATCGTACATTATATGAGCGGCCACCATGTCATCAGAATGGGAAGAAGGTAGATTAAAGGATTTAAAAAATCCATTATAGTCAAAGAAGAAGGAAGGTCCTTTTCCAGCAGGGGGGTGGAGTATCTTTGGACATCAACATTGCACCACACTTCTACCTGACCAGTTAGTTATTATAAACCCTTTTGTTTGAAATACTGTAGCCAAGAAAGATACCTTGTTCTGCCTTCTCACAAAACTTCCCAGTCTGATTTTTCTTTAACAGCATATAGGGGCTCCAAATGGTTCTAGATACTCTAAATTGGGTTTACGCTGTTGGAGCAACTCATAACAAGTTTTACCATGACGTTTAACCACTAAGACCCGATTGAGTGTGTAGCATGCATTAGCCACAGCTTCATTCCAGAATTGAATCGGTGGCTTCGAATCTGCCAACATTGTCCTCGCAGTTTCAATCAAGCTTCGATTCTTACGTTCAGCAACTCCATTTATCTATGGAGTGTAGGCAGAAGAGAATTGATGAACAATCCCTTTCTCTTAACAGAATGCCTCCATCCACTGATTCTTGAATTCTGTCCTGTTGTCTGAATGTATTTTCCTCACTTTCAGCTTATAGAGTGACTCCAATGTGGTAACTAGATGTTTGAATGATTCAAATTTCTCTGACTTTGCTTTCAGAAACATCACCCAAGAGAATCTTGAGTAATCATCTAACACCACAAAGCAGTACCAATCTCCAGCAATGCTCTTTGTGCTGACAGGGCCAAACAGATCCATATGTAGAAGCTCAAGAGGAATTTCGATAGAATGAACTTTCTTTGATTTGTGAGACTTCTTCGTCTGTTTTCCTTTCTTGCATGCTACGTAGAAATCTGGGAGCTGGAAGTTCTTGACAGTAACTCCGTCCATCAGATCATTCTGAACCAAATGATTCATCTTCTTGGGATTGATGTATCCCATTCTCCTATGCCAGGAAACCAAATCCCTCTCAGTTGCTTTTGACAAGAAACACTGAGCAGTAGACTCAGTTGTTGAGGCTTTTGAAAGGTCCAAGACATACAGGTCGTTATATCTTGAGGCCGAGATTAGAACTTGCTCCTCCTGTATAACATACACCTTATTAAGTATGTAACACTTCTTATTATCAAACACGACCTTAAATCCCTTATCACAAATTTGGGAAACAGAAAGCAAGTTGTTTTGTAATTATTGAACGTAGTTTACCTTGTCAAACTTTACCTTCTCGTTTCCCACTTCGCCTTGAGCGGTGATATATCCTCCTTTGTTTCCTGCGAAAGATACATGCCCCCCTTTAATTTGCTTGACGTTGAAAAATAGGGACGAATTCTCAGTCATGTTCCTGGATGCCCCACTATCAATAATCCAGGTATTAGTGATAGCGCTGTAGCGGACAACCTGCATAAAGAATGGAAATGATTAGTTTAGGTTTGGGACCCAAGCCTTTACTGGCTTAGGTTTCATAGAGATATCACATATCATGAAGTCAACCCACTGACCTTCGGAGGATGAGGACACATCTTTCTTCTTCTTGTCCTCACTATCAGACACATTACTTGATTTTTCTTTCCACAAACTAGTTTTGTGCAAGGCCTGTTTGTGGTAAACCGACGACTGGCTTATGGTTTGAACTTTTGGTTCACGAAGATTCCTAGGTTTAACCTTAGGTAACACAGCTTCGCTTTGAGCTTGGCTGTGTTGCCTTTGGTATCTCGGAGGAGTATCAGATCTATTTTTGAAAAATCTTTGTTTTTCATGGAAAAGTTCAAATTTTCTTTTAGGTGTCTGATAATGAGGACAATTTGGAGAAATATGTCCTCGTTTTCCATAACTGTAGCAGGATCTCCCTTTGACCGGTTGGGGAGAACTTTTGTGAGGGGGTGAGTATGGTCGATGGCTAGTCTATTTCTCTTCCTTCTTAGATGCTTCACCTTCTTTAACAAACTTAATTGTTTTGACATTTTGAACACCTTTTTCTTTCATTTTATCAGGATTTTGATGATTACCACGTTTAGGGTTTGTTGGTTTAGATTTTTTAGGTTCTGAAGTAGACATTTGTGAACTCGACCCAACATTATCCTTTTCAACTTTATCGCACAAATCCTCAATAAGCACCTTATTTTTAATCCGAAGTAGTAGCCTTCTATTCAGTGATAGACTGCACCGGTTTACCTGTGGACTCTGGATCACTGACCAGAGAAGTAGTCACTACATGATCCTTAACTGGGTTATTATTTATTGGTCTACATTTAGTATTTAAAAGGATCGCATGTGGAGGCGGCACTACCTTATATCCCAGAACTTCCCCACCGTTATGTTCTTTCACTAAGTTCTGAACTATATAAGAGGAACTAGCTAAACTATGTAGTTTTTGATTTAAAGACTCAACCTCGACTTGCAAAACTGCTTTTTCCTTTTTAGTTTCCTCTATAGTAGTTAAATAGAACTTAATGTCATTTGATTGATTTAGGGCAACAACCTCGGTTTCCCTTAGTTGTTTCCCCAGCAGTTTTATCTTTTCTTTAAAACTGCCCTCATTTGGTTTTAAAACACGGTTTGCTTCAGTGCAGAGTTTTAAATCATTTACCAGATATCATTGTGTTCTAATAACCTATCAAATCTTAAGTTAACACTTTCTCTAAATTTATCACATTCATCACAAGCATGTTTATCAAATAATTCGTCTTTAGAGTATACCTGTGCGGAACCAGACGAATCAACCATAAATGCAGATTCAGACTCTTTGATAACTGGAGATTTTAAGTTTGCAGCACTCAATTCTTCTTCAACAAGATGATTTACAACATCCATAGCTTATTCAATATCTGAACATGCATGCTCAGCTATGATGTCTCCCTCACTCGCAGATCCATCATCCAAATCATCAACTAATGCTACATTTGATTCTCCTTCAGATACAAATCGGAAGGACCAGTCTTGTCCTTCATCTCCCTGAGCGACTATAGCTTTTGACTCTTTACTAGATGATGCCCCATTCTTCTCTTTGTCTTGACGGTTGATCGAAGAAAAAGGGTTGCCGTTACCAGTCTTCTTCGGCTTTACGCATTCACGTTTGAAATGCCCATTTTCTCCACAGTTGAAGCATGTGACCTTGGTTTTATCAAACCCAAACATAGTGTCTTTAGTGGTAACCAAGTTCTGCCCCGTCTTCTTAACAAAATTTCTAGCTCTCCTCACCGCACTAGCCAAAGCCCACATTATATCCATACGCTCCAGCTCGTTCTCATCCACCTGCTCGTAGTCCTCGTCATCGAGATGCCAATTTTTAATCTTCCCAGCGACTAACCCATCATAAGAATAAACCACTGCAGCTAGAAGATCCATGTGCTCTTTGGCAACTTCCACAGTGACATTTCCAAGATTCTCGGTCTTCAGCTTAGTTGGGTTGGAATCAGGGACAATGTATTGGGTTCCAGATGAACCTTATGCTTCGCTTCCCAAGGAACTGCTTTAGGAAGGAGCAGATAAATTTGACACAACCGTCGTTTGTAGCGGTGCACCTGATGAAGCCGGAGTAGGAACAGAATTGTACAGTGAAGGATTCTGAGCGTAGAATCCTTTCTTAGACTTGTATTTCAATCGTAGTTCCTCCTCCCTTAACTTCAAGATGAAATCATTTATGTCTAAAGTTGCACGAGTGTCATTCTGTCTCAGATTAGACACAAATGGATCCCATTTGTCCGGCAGACCATCAGCAAAGCTTGAAACTTTATCTTCCACAGATGTTGTCACACCATGAGTATGCAGCTCACTCATCAAATGATAAAATCTATCAATGATGTCATCTAAGCTCTCATTTCCTATTTGAGAGAAGTTATCAAATTCCTTTTTGAGAGCTTTAGCCTTCAGTGCCTTTAAGGTTGCATTACCATCGTATCTCTTTTCTAAAGCTTCCCATAACTTCTTCAACTGCTTGTTTTTCGAGAATTGATGGAATATATCCTTAGGTATCGACTGAGTCAACAGTGCATACACTTTCTTCTCAGCGTTATGCAGAACCTTCTGAGCTTCGTTCATACCCCCCAGCGTGAACTTCACCCCATTTGCACTGACTGGTACAGTATAACCAGTCTCAATAGATGTCATAGATTAGGGTCTACACCATTCAAGTATATCTCAAACCGCTGCTTCCACTGTGGGTACTCATCCAACGTCAACAACTTCGGCGGTTTGTTGTGATTCCCTATCTCATTTTCCAGAAGAAGAAGATTCTTGATACGTGAGTCTTTTCTGGCAGTGAATGCAACAAACTGGTCTTCCATGGCTTAAAACTTGACAAACTTAAGACAAGACAGATTCAATCGTGCGATTGAGCAAGGCGACTGGGTCAATCGTATGATTGAAGGGTGCGAATGAATTCAATCGTGCGATTGGATTCAGTCGTGCGAATGAAGAGGACGATTGTGGTCAAACGACTGGAATAGCTTAATCGTGCGAATGAACAATGCGACTGAGTCCAGTCGTGCGATTGGGATATGCAAATGGGATTCAGTCGTACGATTGAACCAATCGTGCGACTGAGGCTGCTGTGTTTGAAAAAATAGACTTTTTGAACACTTTGACACAAAAAGAGTTTTTCAGGAACCCTAATCTGTCGTATGATGAAAAGTCGAAGATTTAACTCATGCACTCGTCAAAAACACGTTTTGAAGCAAAAAGATGAATCTTTTGATTAAAAATGTTAATTTTAACACCAAAACTAATCGAATCCACGCAAAATCACGAGCCCAGGCTCTGATACCACTTGTTAGGACCGTTTTCGTACGGAGTACTAACTGATTCTGCGTGAAACCGGATCAAATAGCGCGGAATTCTATTTGATTAACGATCCAATCAGTGAGAATGACAACCTGATCGATCCAACGATTAAACAAACGTTAAGAACGAGTTAGAATCGATCAGGAATGAACTATGAAGTTGGATGGACGAACTGGGACGCTCTGGACGGCTAGGGTATCATAGTATTCGAAGTGTTACGTTTTTCCACGAATTATATGGTATTTATAGATTTTCAGTGTTTAGTCGTACGAGTGAGCCATTAGCATGGTTCAGTCGTGCGACTGACTCATGCGTTTGACTCATACGCACGACTAAAGGTTCAGTCGTGCGACTGAGTCAATCTTATGTCTCAGTCATATGACTGATCCAGTCACCTGGTTCAGTCGTGCGACTGGTCCATAAGTATGGTCCATTCGTGCATCTGGTCCATAAGTATGGTCCATTAGCATGAATAACCACCCGACTAAGTTAAACACATTTCTGAATCATTATTGACTTAGAACTATGTACAACAACCTCAAACCTATATATAGTGTTCATACATATGAGTAATACTAAATATAATAAGAATATGATATAATCAAAGACACATAAACATTAAAAGACATATCATATTTCATTAATCACTTGCATTACATATGTGTAAGAAATGAAATACATTAACATTGAAGTACATAAACTAGGAACATAGTGTATCAACATCAACTGCCGGGATGCATAGGCTATCACCCTTCCCCGCTGCATTGACATGCAACCTAATCCCGAATAAGAAGCATCTGAATATACCACTAAGTCTTCACTCCCTCGGGTAATGTCAAGGCAGGAGCTTGAGTCAATCTCGTCTTTAACTCCTCAAAAGCACACTCCTGTTCTCAACCCCATACAAATTTCACATCCTTGCGAGTCAATTTAGTAAAAGGTGAGGCTATCATAGAAAAGTCCTGGATGAACCTCCTGTAATAACCCGCCAAACCCAAGAAACTACGGATCTCAGATGGCGTCTTTGGAGACTTTCATTGTATCACCACCTCAACCTTCGCCGGGTCTACCATAATTCTTTCAGCGTTCACCACGTGACCCAAAAATTGAACTTCGTGTAACCAGAAAGCACACTTAGAGAATTTAGCATATAACTTCTCTCTTCTAAACATCTCCAACACCTCTCCTATATGACCGCCATATTCTTACTCACTTCTCGAGTAAATTAGGACATGATCAATAAATACGATCACTGATTTATCTAGCATGGCCCGACATACTCAGTTCATTAAATCCATAAAAGCAGCTGGCGCGTTAGTCAAGCTGAAAGACATAACAAGAAACTCGTAGTGTCCATAACGCGTGCGAAAAGTTGTCTTAGAAATGTGCTGCTCCTTCACCTTCAATTGATGGTAACCAGATCGAAGATCTATCCTCAAGAACCAACTGGCACCCTGAGCTGTCAATCCTTGGAAGCGAATACCGATTCTACACCGTCAGCTTATTCAGCTCTCGATAATCGATGCACATCCACATACTATGTTAGTCCTCTTAAAAGATTAACATTAGTCTTATTTTACAATTTTGCCTTAGTATAGGGACTAAAATTGTAAGTTGATAGTCTTTTCCTTATTCATTGTATAAATAGCTTAGACTAGAGTAGTTTTCAGTAGTCGTATCATTTTTGTACTGCTTTCTAACTCTTGTAATCGTCTTTGCTATCAATGAACACTGAATTTTATTGATACTGCTTGATTTGATTACAATTGTTTCTATTTCTTTGAATTGTTCATATAATTTGTTACAGATTGCTCTAATTGATGCTATCAATTGGTATCAGAGCTTTCGGTTGAGTGTTTTTGAAGGTTCTGTCGAAGATAGAAACTTTAAAAATCCACTGAAATCTGTAATAGATTGACAATTCAAGTGAAATATTGTGAATTAGAGTTGTGTTTCATCATCAGAAACATGATTTGAATCATAAATTGTAGTTTATCACATCAAAATTAAGTGAATTAGAGAAAAAGTGTTCGATAAGTGTTCTTGAGTTTACGAACTGAGAATTCTGAAATTGAGTGAAAATTGTTGATAATTACTGAAATTGATGCTAGAAGATTGATTATCGGTATCATAATGAACTAATTGCAAAGTTTCAGTTCAATTCACCAACAATTGAAGGATTTCGAAATTTCAGAGTTCGTTACATTCATAAGAACATCATGAATGTGTCGTATTAGGGCTGGAAAATACTGAAATTTGCCTAAGTGTTTAGGCGTTTGAGAACTGTTTAGACTTTTCTCAACTGTTCAGACTTTTTACCCCTGGACGTATAACCACTGTGTGGACTTATAACCACTGTGTGGAAGTTTCACTGGTTTGGGAATACCACCACTGTGTGGAAGTATAATCACTGTGTGGACGTATAACCACTGTGCGATAGTTTCTACTGTGAAGACGTTTCATACTGTTGGGACTTATCACCACTGTTGGGACTTATCACCACTATTCAGACTTATCATCATTGTCACTTAGAATTTTTTTTTAAAAATTCAAAAATCCAAAAATATTTTTTTTCTTAATTCAAAAGCTTAGAAAAACAACAAAAATATAAAAAGTGGCGAAATCAGAAGATTCTGAAAACAGAGTTCCAAAACTTAAAAATAGAGCTGATTTTAAAAACTAGTCTCTTAGGCTAAAACATCACTTGAAAAGGTACCTTACATTCCTGTGACTACTGATGGTCCAGACAGAGGCTTTGTGTATACAAAAGATACACAAGAACCATATCCAGAAGATAACCTACATGGTGAAGACTTAAAGAAGGTGAAAAATGATGTCAAAGCTTATTCTCTCATGTGTAAAGGGCTACCTTTGGAAGTACTATCCAGACTTGAAAACTATTAAACTGGATATACTATGTACAAAGCACTGAAGGTTATCTGTGAAGGAGGGAAAGAAATTCAAGATCTAAAAAAGCAAAAACTGAAAAGGCAATTGGAACTATTTGAGCACATCTCAGGAGAAACAATAAATCAGATGATGAACAGATTTGTGCAACTCACTACAGAAATGTCTACTCTGGGAATCAAGAATGATCTTGAAGACTTGAATAACAGACTTCTAAATGCACTACCATCATCATGGAAACAGACTGTTACTTTGTTGAAACATACTGAAAAGTTTCCAATGGATCTTGATCTTCTTATTGCTAAGATTGAATCTGTTGAGATTGATGAAAGCTCTAGAAACAATGATAGACATGCATCAACATCTCAATATAAGTATGTTGCTTCTCCAGCAAATACTGTAGAAAATTCCTTTCTTGCAAAAGATCAGATATCTCCTGAAGATGAAGGTGATTTATTTGTGGGAGCAGGATTCTTCACCAGTACACCTGCTTACTCTACTCAAACACAACCACAGTCACCTCCTAAAGCTCAAATGCCTAAATCTTCAACTGAGATGCCATCCTCCTCAAACTCTCCCAATCCAAGCAAAGTGAAAGATATGATTAACATTCTTTTACAAGATGAAGAGTCAAAAACTGCTTTCACAACTTTCATGGCAAGCTTCCAAGCTTATCAAGGCAGTCATCTAACTCAAGTGGAGCTAGTTCTACAAGATTTGCTTGAAATGGATCCTAATGATGTAGAAGAAATGGATCTTAACTGGCAAATGGTCATGATAGCTTACAGGACACAAAAGCACTCTTATGCTAACAGAAATTACAAACCTAGTGCAAACAAAACTGTTGGATTTGATAAATCAAAATCAAGATGCTTTAACTGTATCAGCTATGGTCATTTTTCAAGAGAATGTAAATCTCCGAGAAACCAAGGAGGAAATGGTCAAAGCAGTTCAAATGGACAGAGATATCAGCAACATGCTAACAAGACATTCCAAAAGCCATACCAAAGCCTACCTATGCCAGAACCCAAATAAGAAAAGAATAGTGAGGAATCAAAGAAGGCACTGGTTGTAAACATCAAAGATGGTTATGACTGGAGTGCATATGCAGAACAGTTTACTGCTGATCTCACTGCTAATCTGGCTCTAGTTGCTGAAGTTGATGATGAAGACTGGTCTGAAGAGAAAGATCCTAAGAGAAATGATGATTCTGATCAAGAAGAAGAGTATGACTGGAGCAACAAATCAGATCCAAAAGTTACCACTGAAGAAGTTGCGCTTATGGCTCAATCAGAACAACCAAAGGTTGTTACCTCATCTTCTGATACTGAATCTTCAAACTCTTATCCTGAAATACCAGTGGAAGTAAGAAAGAAAATATGCACAAAAGCATGTTTTGAACAGGTTGAACACTACAGAACATACTCATTCAAAATATGTGACAAGCTCAAACAAGAAGAATCAAAGCACAATAAGCTAAAATCAGATCACAAAATTGCTGATGAAAAGATAATGTCTCTTCAAGCTTCATGGAATAAAACTCTTAAAGAACTTGAACTTATAAAGAAACAACTTGAAGAGATGAACAAAACACTTGAACAAGAAAAATTGGCACATGCAGCAACTCAAATAGATTTAGCCAAAGTTAAAAGCTCAAAGAAAATTGTTGAGCAACTGGTGAATGGAAGAAATGACAAAGATAAAACAGGTCTAGGATTCACACATGAACCTATGCCTGAATCAATCTTAAACACATTACCAGAGAATTTCAATACTCATGATCATTCACCAGAAAACAAAGCTAAACTTAAAGAGTTTCAAGATCAAAAGAAATTTAAAAGAAAAATGTTGAAGTTTATGAAGAAACTGACTCAGAAAAGATCAAAAATGGTCATCCAATCAAAGTCAAATCTTATGAACCTCAACAAATGCAAAAGAAGCTATTTGTACTAAAAAGTGAAACTGTTATTGAACAAAGTGAACAAAAGAGTGAAAAATCTACTGATGTCAATAACAAACTGAAAGGAAAATGTGAAGAGGTTAAAACAGATAATTCTTTTTCTGATGATTCAAGTTCAAATGAACTAAATGAATATAAAGAGTGTCAAAAGGTATCTTCTCAAGATTCAACTAAACTTCAAAGCAAGAGAACATCATCCAGATTAAGAAATCAAAGAAGAAGACAAGCTGCAAAAGCTAAGAAAGCTGAATCAATCAATCAGTCACAGAACAATACTAAAATTAAACCTGTGAATTTTGTGTCTGCAGGAACTTTTGACATGAACACCAATACAAAATGACACCTAAATCAAAGATCAAATCTAACTCTGATCTACAAACAAGTTCAGGTCCTAAGACTTCCGCTGTGCATAAAAGATTTGAATCAAAGGAGTCAAAGAAGTGTGTTCAAGTTCAAAAGAAAAATCCTAGAAATCAAATGACCAAATTCACACCAAAGAAACAGAATAATCTGCCTAATCCTAAATTCAAACAAGAATCAAATGTTGCTTCTACTTCAAGGGTTAACAAAATGTTGTTCAAACATTTTGAAAAGTATTGTGATATCTGTGACATGTACAATCATGACATTTCAGAATGTTACTTTAACAAGTATTGCTACATATGTGATATGACAAATCACACAACAACTGAGTGTTACTTTAACAAATACTATGCTCTGTGTGATGAAAGAAATCATAATACAAATGATTGCTACTTTAGAAAGAACTCTTCAAGGAAGGAATTCAGTAATCAAGGATTTGTAAACTCACATTTTAAAAGAAATCAGAATATCGGGTTTAAGTATTCATTACAACAACAACCTTCCTTGGGTCTAAGATCTTTCAAAAGAAACAATTCAGATTATGATAATCAATATTTTGTCAAATCACAGCAATACAATCAAGAAAAGTTTATTCCACGATCTGTGAGAATAAACAAAGGAACATTTTCAAATGGTTCAAGATTTCTTGATGATGATCTAGAAAATAGAGATAATGCTTTGAAATCAAAATCACAAAGAGATAATCAACATGTTTTCAAACAAGGATTTGAAAATCCAAAATTTTCAAAGAAACCTAATGTCAACAAACTTTATTTTAAACAATTTACAATTGTTGACAAGTTTGGCAAGCCCAAGACCATCTCGGCTTGGGTTACTAACTCAACTTAAATGTTTTTGAACGCAGGTACGCCCGCGGAGACCAATCAACTCATGGTATGTTGACAGTGGGTGTAGCCGGCATATGACAGACAATCAAGCCTTGTTATAAGATTTTAAGTTAAAAGATGGTACTCATGTTGCTTTTGGAGGTGATGCAGGTGGAAAGATAACAGGAGAGGGAACAGTGTCCAATGGGATTATCAGTTTTGATAAAGTCAACTTCTATTCGCAGTTGAACTTTAATCTTCTAAGTGTATCCCAAATTTGTGACAAATCTTATTCTGTTCTTTTTGATGAATCTCACTGTTATGTCTTGAAACCAGGTTTTCAGATTAGCAATGACTGGGTGATAGTTAAAGCTGCTCGGGACAGAGATGTATACAAAATGGATATGTCTCAAGTGGATCCTGCAACAGAAACAACTTGCCTGATTGCTAAAGCATCAAATGATGAAAGCCAGCTTTGGCATAGACGACTCGGTCATTCAAACTTCAAAAACATGAACAAGCTTGTAGCAGGAAATCATGTTATTGGACTTCCTTCCAAGAAGTTTTCAACAACTGATTATTGCTCAGCATGTCTGAAGGGAAAACAACATAGAGCGTCTTATAAGTCCAAGCTGATAAACTCAAACACCAAACCACTCCAGATGTTACATATGGACCTTTTTGGACCAACTAATGTTAGGAGTATTGGTTGAAAATCATATTGTTTAGTCATCATAGATGATTATACAAGATTTTCATGGGTTTTCTTTCTTCATGCTAAATCTAAAACTGCAGATCTTCTAAAAGAATTCATTAATAAAGTTGAAAATCAACTTGAACAAAAAGTAAAGATAATAAGAAGTGATAATGAAACTGAATTTAAAAATTCTAACATTGATTTGTTTTGTGCAGAAAAAGGGATAGTTCATCAGTTCAGTGCTCCCAGAACTCCACAACAAAATGGAGTTGCTGAAAGGAAGAACAGAACTCTGATTGAAGCTGCCCGGTCTATGTTAGCTGATGCCAAAATTCCAATCACTTTCTGGGACGAAGCGATATCAACAGCCTGTTTTGTTCAGAATAGAATCTTACTTGTTAAAGATAAAAAGAAAACTCCATATGAGTTAATGTTTGACAGGAAACCAAACATCAACTTTTTAAAATCATTTGGTTGTCCAGTTATGATTCTTAACTCAAGTGATCATTTAGGAAAATTTGAAGAAAAAGCTGATCATGGATTTTTCGTTGGATATTCATCTGTTTCAAAAGCCTATCGAGTTTGTAACTCTAGGACAAACACTATTAATGAAACGTTCAACGTTAAATTTCTGGAAAATTCTTTTCCATTAGTTTCAAATGGTCCTGCATGGTTATTTGATATAGATTCTTTATCAAACTCATTTCAATCTAACTTGTTTAATCAATCTGATGATTTTACAGGTAAGAAGAACTCAAGAGGAGATCTTGGATCTTTCAGTGATGATTCAGATTCTGATGATTCAGATGATGCTCGCCCAGATTATCCATTCTTCTCATTTGACAAGGATTCAACAATCCAATTCAATGACAATGTTCATGCTAATTCAGCTTCAGATCATTCAGTTTCAGCAGATCAAGAAGAATCACAACCTATTCCTAATGATGGTATAGAAATTGGACAACCTGAGTGTGGCACATCTTCTATCTCTGGAGATGCAATTGATCATAGTAACCTTGATTACTTTATCAATTCACCGACTCAAGTTCCAAATTTCACTCCACATTCTTCTACCTTATTGCAACAGCTCTCCAATCTAAATCAAACTAATCTTGATGTTAATGTTCAAGGAACTGAGATACCGACATCTCGTATCCACAAGAACCATCCAACATCACAGATTATTGGTCCTCTGAACGAAAGAACTACTAGGAGTAAATCTGAACATGAAAATGTTTGTTTATACTCTTGTTTTCTTTCACAGATTGTTCCTAAAAACGTCACCGAGGCGTTACAGGACAATGGTTGGATTGAAGCAATGCAAGAAGAACTTCTTCAATTTCGCAAATAAGAAGTGTGGAAGTTAGTGGAATTACCTAAAGGAGAAAATGCCATAGGCATGAAATGGTTGTTCAGAAATAAAACTGATGATCGTGGCATTGTTATAAGAAACAAAGCAAGACTTGTTGCACAAGGATACACACAGGAAGAAGGAATTGACTATGATGAAGTATTTGCTCCAGTTGCAAGACTCGAATCCATTCATGTTTTCCTGGATTATGCATTATTCATGAAATTCAAGGTGTATCAAATGGACGTCAAAGGTGCATTCTTGTATGGTCCAATCACTGATGATGTGTATGTGAAGCAACCTCCAGGCTTTGAGGATGCAGAATTTCCACATCGAGTGTATAAGCTTAGCAAAGCTTTATATGGACTACATCAAGCTCCTAGAATTTGGTATGAAACATTATCTCAACACTTGATCCAACATGGATACACTAGAGGGAAAATCGATCCAACTTTATTCATAAAGAAGGATAATGATGATCTCTTATGTGTGCAAGTGTATGTAGATGATATCATATTTGGTTCTACCAGTCCAACATTGTGCAATGAATTTGAAGAAATCATGAAATCTTGTTTTCAAATGAGTTCTATGGGAGAAATCAATTTCTTTCTTGGATTGCAAGTTCAACAATCTGCAGATGGTATTTTCATCAATCAAGAGAAATTTGTTGACAAACTCTTGAAGAAATTCAAACTACATGATTGTCAGTCCATAAGAACTCCAGCTGACATAAACACCAAGAATGAGCCTGATCCTAAAGGAAAATCAGTTAACCAAACTCTATACAGATCTATGATTGGTTCTTTGATGTATCTTACTGCATTAAGACCAGACATCATGTATGCTGTATGTGTTTGTGCAAGGTATCAATCAGACCCGAAAGAATCTCACTTAATTGCTGTAAAAAGAATATTCAGGTATCTCAAAGGTAAACTCTATACAGATCTATGATTGGTTCTTTGATGTATCTTACTGCATTAAGACCAGACATCATGTATGCTGTATGTGTTTGTGCAAGGTATCAATCAGACCCGAAAGAATCTCACTTAATTGCTGTAAAAAGAATATTCAGGTATCTCAAAGGTAAACCAGCTTTAGGGCTTTGGTATCCTTACGAGGGTAATTTTGAGTTACATGGATGCACAGATAGTGATTATGGTGGATGTTGTCAAGACAGAAAATCTACTACGGGTGGTTGTCAGTTTCTTGGACCCAGATTAGTTTCATGGCAATGTAAGAAACAAACAAATGTTTCTGTCTCAACTGCAGAAGCTGAGTACATAGCTGCATCAGCAGGATGTTCTTAAATCCTTTGGTTGCAAAACCAACTGCTAGATTATGGGTTCAATTTTCTTAAAACACCCATTTACATTGATAACACTACTGCTATGTTCATTACAGCTAATCCAGTTCAACATTCAAAAACAAAACATATCGAAATTCGATATCATTTTCTAATAGATAATTCTGAAAAAGGTTTAATCATTTTGATTCAAATAGCAACTAAAAAACAGTTGGCAGACCTATTTACTAAAGCTTTTCTACCAGGAAGGTTTGAGTATTTAGTGGAGTCAATTGGCCTTATTAACCATGTGTAAACCTGGTTACTAATTTGAATCTTTTCATGATCAAATACTTTCCTCAATCTTAAGGTATTCATAAGGGTAACTTTTCATATTTATTTGCCTGATTGTTTGTGTGTGTGTGCTTTCTTTTATAGAAAAACAATATACAAAAATTAGAACACTCACAAAATCAAATAAAAAAAAATATAAATCAAAAACTCAAAAAATAGAGTTCTTTGTGTTTTTAATTCATTTTTTAGGAATGAATCTGTGTTTACCTCATGTGAGAAATGATAGTACATTAGTAAGATCAGTTGCATACTTCACTCGCTAATAAAGTCTGACATGATCAGGATCTGATGTGTAGACAATATCATGCTAGTATACTGAACAAGTAAATTCTTGTGATTACCCCAAATCTCTATGCTTGTTTGTGTATTCATCTAAGTACTTTTGAGTGTATTAGCTTATCAGATTGACTGCTTGCTAAGCTACACCCACTCACACCTGATGATAATGTGACTAATCATGAGATCTGCTACAAGCATCATTCACTTCTTTGTTATGAGTCATCATAGACCTGAAGTGCTGATATATCCTCTGTTGTAAGTCATTACAGACCTGGATATTCTCCTTTGATGCAAAAGATGCCAATGTGCACAACCCATTTAAATGGATGGTTAGAGTTGATCAAATGGTTATCCATGATCATTCTCTATTCAATCCAGTAACATGAACTCTGGTTATGCATATTTGTTAGGTAATAAGTTGAGAATATGTGCTTTCTTGCATGTTTTGATGATGGTTGATCCTCTAAGTCTTGGTATGAGTCATATCTTGTCATTTACAATTCTACCATACTCATCCAAGAATTGAAAAAGTAAGTGAGCTGATAATTTGTGTCAAAAACACTCATTTTCTGTCCTTAGATCTTGTGTCTCCTTTGCTGTGATGTCACTGACCTGGAACACACTTGATCAGGATTTAATCATTGTCTATGACTATTCACATATTTTTTATTTTAATGTTCTGATCTTTACTAATCTGATCTCACTGCACTCTATGATTCTATTGTAAATATTAGATTTTCATTCTGCTTTAATTTTGTTTTTATGCATGTTTTCTTGTGTGCAAGCAATATAACAATGTTAAGTGTCATATTCTTATGATTTGTTAGTAAACTTCTAAGTTTTGAAAAAGAACTTAAAAGTTTAGGGGGAGTAGTAAACCAGTAAGAATATTCTCAGAAAATCAAAATGATCTTGTTGAATTGAAAGGATGATGCTTTAATTTCAAAGTATGTGTGTGTTTATCTATGATGAAATGACCTCATAATTTTTAGCAAGTGGAAAAGCTTCTTTGCAATGTTGAAAACAAGAAAACTGTTGAAATATTTGGTTTGTTCATTTTTGAAACTAAAATGAAGGGTCAAAATGTAAAAAGTTAAATTTTGAGGGTCAAAATGTAAAAGGTTCAATTTTGAGGGTCAAAAGTGTAAATTTGAGGGAAAAGTAAAATATGCAATATTGTTAAATATTAGTATGAAATATTACTAATATGTTTAAACAGTGTGCAGGTGAAAGATTTGAAAAACACAAAGTGCAAAAACAGATGAACAGTTGTTATGTGGATGAACAGTTGTTATGTGTCTGAGAAGTCAGTGTGGGGGCATTTCAGCATCATTTTGCTACTGCACAATACTCATACTACTGAACAGTGCTCATGCTACTGAACAGTACTCATATGGCTGGATAGTTCTAATACGGCTGGGCTCATATAACTAAACAGTGCTCATATGTTCAACTTGGTGAAATTTAGAACTTAATGAGTCTGAACAGTACTTAAACGACTGAACAGTGCTCATAAGTCTAAACTCATATGTCCAACACTTAGTAAAATTTAAAGTCTAATGAGTCTGCACAGTACTTAAACGACTGAACAGTGCTCATAAGTCTAAAACCTAATGAGTCTGAACAGTACTTAAACGACTGAACAGTGCTCATAAGTCTAAAAATTTTACTTGGTATAAAAAGCACACTTGTGAATTTCATTTCATTCCCATTTCAAAAACCCTCATAAAACCCTTCTCTGACCACTCGAACTCTCGAACAAACCCTCGTTCTTCGATTAAAATAATTTCAAGCTCAAATCACAGATTATTGACAGTGTGTTTGTGATTGTGAACGTAAGTTTATGATTCACATTCATCTGATTTGTGGTTTAAATGAAAGTTTTTTTGATAGTCGTTTGACTCCTGTACAGTCGTTTAACCCTAAAAACTTGTCAAAATCTCAGATTTATTCATTCAAATCGAAAAAAAAAATGTGTGAAATTGATAATTGAATTTGGTTTGTCATGTGATTTCGATCATGTTGTTATGTTAAACTTGGTTTAATCTAACATTCGATTGAAGACACTGTTCATGTTCATCGATGAACAGTAATGTTTGAAGATGAACACGATGAAGAAGATGAACAGATTCTTATTTTTTTATAAAAAATTAATGAAAAATAAATAGTAATTAATAAAATTCATCATTCGAGATTAAAAGAGTTTTAATAAAATGATATAAGATAAAATAAACTAGAGTGTTAAATTTTCAATTAAAATCAATCTGGATAATTTATCTATTATTGAAATTTAAGTGTTTTCACTTTAAATTAAAATTCCAAGTTGATTTTAAAATTCAAATTTATGGTAACACATCAGTTTATAATATCTTAAATCATTATATTTTTACACTCACATTAAATCATTTGCATCAAAATTCACAGTGTCTAATATCATTGTTTTTAAACTTTTGCAGATGGCGGACTTAAAGTTTGTGCCAAAGCACAACATTGCTGCATTGCTAGATGAGGAAGTTCAAGATGCTTTATCTTATAAAGAAATGATCAGATTTCTTTTAAGAACAAAATATGTATATGCCATGTGTTTCCAGACTGTAATCTATGATAGACTCATCAGACAATTCTGGAACACAGCAAGAGTTGAAGCAAATGATGAAGGAAGAAAAGTTCTCAGAGGTTTTATAACAAGAGATCGTATGATTGAAGTTTCTGAAGAGTCAATAAGAGCTGCATTGAGACTGGGTCACAATGATCCAGAAGATCTAGCTGAATTGTCATTCAATGAATGCAGAGAGACATTCATGGCAATGGGTCACCCAGATAATTTTCCAAAGAAACAGTTCTTCAGAGCTCGTGTTTACAATCACTAGAAACTTCTTTGTTACATTTTTCAACATTGTATGTCAAAAAGAAGTGCTGGGTGGAATTCATTCCCGGTAGATATTGCATCTCCTATTGTGGCCATAGCAACAAACAGAAGATTTAATATGGCCAAATGGATCATGAATGGATTTATTTTCAATTTGGGGAAAGGAACAAGGCATAAGTATCTGATGTACCCCAGGTTCCTGCAAATGATCATTAATGAAGAGCATCCAGATCTCCATGTGTATGGAGTAGGGGGAGATAGACTTATGTTGGAAAACATGCCTGAGGTTACTTACAAGAAGTTAACAATGTTAACTGGAGCTCAGAATGTTCCTATGTTTGAATATATGAGAAATGTAGCAAATGATAATGTTGATATCACTATAAATCACTTTCATTTGATAGATGGTGAACCACTTGATCCCTCAGAGTTGATTGATGTATTTCCTCTTGAGGATGATGATCAAGATGAGGAAGATGAAAATGATGAAAATGATGATGATGCTGATGATGAAAGTTCTTCAAGTTCAGATGATAATAATGATGATGTTGGTAGTGTAGTAGACACACACCAAGATATGAGTCATGATACTCAAATGTCTGAGGAAGCTGATGAAGCTCAACATGATGATGAAGGTCCAATGAATGATGAAGGTAATGAATCAATTCATGATGATGTACATGAAGAGGAAGAAATTCATATTGAGACTGAACAAGAAGTTGATGTAGATAATCAAATTTTGATTATGAGTTCATTGAATCTTTTCAAATTGATCAAGATATTCCAGTTTCTACAACACAACATGTGTCTGTTCAAACTGACGAGATTTTGGATATTGATGAACTTGAAAGATTAAAGAATGACAATGAAGCAAAAGAAAAAGAGAATGCTGAACTTAAGTCTGAGCTTGATATGTTAAAGGAGAAAAATGAGAAATTAAAAGAAGAAACTTTGTTGAAAGATGAAAAGATTGTTGGGTATGCTAAAGATAAAGATGATGTTATAAAGAATTTTGAGGTTATGATCAAAGACTATGATTTATGGAAGAAAAATTCAAGAATCTGTCTGAAGAAAATGAAAGATTAAAGGAAGAATTAACAAAGTTAAAAGAATCAGCAAAGCCCTCTTCTCCAGAAATTGTGATTGTTGCTGAAAACATTCCAATTGATCTTGAAAAAGTATCTGAAAGGGAGAAAGGAAAGAGGAAATTAGATGAAGCTGATGTTGAGATTGTTCTTGAAACTTCTTCAAAAGTACAAAGATTTGAAGAACCTATTGAAGAAGAACATCAAGAAAATCAAGAGCAAATGAGTCAAGACAAAATTGGTGCTCTTGAAGATTTAGAAGAAGAATATGCAGATGACTGGTATGATGAAGTTTTAGATGATGAAGACATAGAGGAAGTTTAATTTGAAACTCATTCTTCATTTGAACCTGTCTTAGTGCATGATGATATTCCTCATGATTTTGAAGATAGATATAATTATCTGTGAGGATGAAATACAACAGAGTTTTCTTAGACGGACTGACAGTTTCTCAGATTAATGATGAATACGAGAAATGTCTAGCTGCTGAGTCTTTTGCTCCCGTGGATCCAAATGAAATAAGCTTGGAGCATGGTGAGTGGGATAGAAGACAGGAAAGTATAAATGTAGAAGAAATTTCTAGCTCTGAATTGCACCATCCAGACCCTGAGGAAATGAGCATCACAGCCTTAAGGTCATGGTTGCAGGCTAGAAATTATCCTTGGAAAAGACTAAAAAGATTGCAAGGAGTGTCATTGAGAAATTTGGTCAAAAGTTTCCAACAAACAGAAAAGCAAACGAACAAAATGGTGATTCTAGATACTGATAATCCTCAGTATTTAGATATTACAAAGAGAACTAGTATTTGAAACCACAAGAAATTAAACAAATGGCTCAAAAATCAAGTATGCATGAAAGTAGAAAAGAATTGATGAAAATGTTTCCTCAAACAGAGCAACAAGTATATAAAGCCACCTCTGAGCAGAAGCATGTTTTTGATAGTGCTAGATCAACAGGTGACTTGGTGAGGAATGTTCTGCAGAAAGGTCAATCAGTTGCTGAACTGTTGAATGCAATGATTGCACCTGATTTCACGAACCAAGTAAAGATTATCGCATGGAAGTATGATGAGGTCTTTGATGCTTTTCTTATTAAAAGAGTTAATGCTGTATGTGATGTTTATCACTTCTACTCTAGCATTATTAAACTTCCAGTGCAAGATTTGAAAGAGTTGAACAAGCTTGATTTGATAAACCCATCTGGTGCCAAAAGAGGAAAGATGTTTGTAGATCTTTTGAGCAGAGGGTTAGCTAGAACAAGTAACTTCCTTCAAACTCGATGTGATCAAGAGGATAAGGAGTACTTTTCTATGCTGAAGAAAAATAAGAAGATTCGAGGATTACAGTCAGAAGAAGAACATTTTATGGTGGAATTTTGTGATAAGTACTTTGAGAAGGTAACCACTCCTGGATTAAAGGTGATAGAAGGCAACCAAAAGACTAAACCTATACTGAGATGGTTTTACAACACATCAACTTTTGAGTTGAAACTTGTCCGAAATCTTGAAAATTGGGATGAGGATATGATTTCTCTATTTGGTATTTTTGAGTTGAAACTGCTTCATCCAAGTTACATCTCATTCTTATCTGTGCAGAAATTTGAGAAAGTATCAGATGAGACTGCTGAACAAGACAAGAAATATTTTATATCAATCATTAATGTAATGAATGCAGCTATGGAGAGAATTTCTTTAAGAAAAGCTCTTGCATATGCTAACATTGTGAAAAGAGACATAAAAGATATTGAATTTATGAGGATTTCTCGAAAAGGAGTGTTAGAAGTATATTGCAAAGATAGTAAGAATCCTATTGAGTTATATGCAAATGTCGATATTGCATGTCTCTCAAAGGATACATTAGAAAGAATGAAGATGATGGAAATTAAATCTAATGAGTCAAAGCCAGAACAAGCTGTGCTTGCTGGAAAATTTAAGTCAGCGATTGAAAATGCGTTGAAGGAGATAGAAATATATAAAAAGAAGCCAATGTTCAAAGTGAAAGAAGAACCTGAAGATTTCTATGCAGATTAAAGATGAAAGAAGACTGAAGATAGAAGAAAAGAGATAGCAAGGATGAACAGAAGGTTAGAAGACAAAGATATGAAGACAGATGATTTTGAAGACTGAAGACAAATATAAATCTTAGGGGGAGTATTGTTAGTCCTCTTAAAAGATTAACATTATTCTTATTTTACAATTTTGCCTTAGTATAGGGACTAAAATTGTAAGTTGATAGTCTTTTCCTTGTTCATTGTATAAATAGCTTAGACTAGAGTAGTTTTCAGTAGTCGTATTTTGTACTGCTTTCTAACTCTTGTAATCGTCTTTGCTATCAATGAACACTGAATTTTATTGATACTGCTTGATTTGATTACAATTGTTTGTATTTCTTTGAATTGTTCATATAATTTGTTACAGATTGCTCTAATTGATCCTATCATACTACCGTCGTTCTTCTTCACAAACAATGCCGGAGCACCCCAGGGAGAGATGCTCGGTAGGATAAACCCCTTATCCGTGAACTCCTACAGTTGATCCATTAGTTCCTTCATCTCGGTAGGAGCTAATCGATACGGCGCTTTGGTAACGGGTTGAGCACCGGGTATCAGATCAATCTGAAACTCAATCTCACGATTGTGAAGTCGCTGGATCGATAAATATCCGAGCATGTTCTTGACGAAAGGATAAATAACAGCATAAACCAAAAGTCAATCAATAACACCAACAATAATCGAATGATTTCATTGATAAAACCTAACGATTTTAAGCTCGTTACAACTTAAGAATCAAGACTCTTGGCAAGGGGAGATCGAGCATGATCTCCCCTCTCATCCGGCAGCCCTTAGGCTCCAGGCAGACTCCCTCTCAAAACCCTTACTCTCTATACATTAAAACTGGTATATATAGGCCTCGTCCCATTTTAGATGCGACTGGGCCCATTCGTGCGATTGGACCATGCGTATGGTTCAATCGTACGACTGGACCATGCGTATGGTTCAATTGTATGACTGGACCATGCGTATGGTTCAATCGTACGACTGGACCATTCGTATGGTTCAGTCTTACGAAAGCCCCAATCGCATCTCTCAGTCGCACGACTGGTCCATTAGCATGGCTCAGTCGTACGACTGAGTCTCATTCGCATATGCTCCTGCGAATGACCCAGTTTCATGTGTTTACAAGGTGTATAACATTAAGCCTAGACTATTCGCCAAGCGACGGACACACTATATATGACAATATATGCTCTAACAAATTCCCCCTTGGACGTTGCTTACGAATAGTAGATAACAGCTCTTACAATCTTTAGTCAATCTTTGCTCTGGTTTCTAATAGAATCAAACGAACAACCATATTAGCCAACATTGCCGATCTGTCAGGTTACTACAATATCCCTGAAAATGAATTAGGCACAATAGCTTTCGTTTACTTTGCAGAACACCATCATAGCAGCAAGATTCCCCATACGACTGATTTTTCCAGATAATGACATGAATAGTTTTCCACTGCTTCAATCTTTACACAGTCTAATCTGATTAACATTAACAGCTGTAGAAATTCCCCCTCACATTTAGCATATCCTAATATATAAACATGTGCTCTCCTGGCGTCTTCATACGGTGTATTGGGCAAAAGGTTGAAGGTTACAATCCACAGCTGACAATATCAAACAAATCAGCATGCATGTAGATTCATCATCAGAAACCTACTCACATCATCACTTTCTGATTGCGTCTTCACTCTCTCTATACATGGATTCCCCCTAAGAATGAGAATTCTCTCTTTGCGGATAAATATAACTTGATTGGCCCATAAATAGTCAGATGCTCCTGACTACCCCACAAAATCAGCACCGACAGCTGACATCTTCTCTTCTCTCATTCGTATTCTAACCACATTCACCTATTCTGGAAGTCCAACGATTAATGGGGTATCCATCGAACTTGTTTGACATAAGAACCTCAGGGTGAATGTACTTTGCTCATCCTCAACTCTTGCATAGAATCTCCAGGAAAATCTTCACTATTGACCTGAACATGAACCGAAAAATGACACGATAATTTTCCTAAAAAATTTAATTTTACCAAACTTTTTCAGAAGGCTTCCCGACTGATAAAAATGGTTTGGGGAAAAATTCGTACAAGAAGCTGTTCCAGACTCTTTTTTTGTGTGTGTGGTCTGGTACACAGCTCATTCGTGCGATTGAAACAGACGAATGAAGACATACGTGCGAATGGGTGATTCGTGCGAATGGATACTCCGAATGGGTCAGTCGTGCGAATGAAATACACGAAAGGGTCAGTCGTGCGAATAAAGGTTCATTCGTACGAATGGACATACGAATGGTCCAGTCGTACAATGGACCATACGAATGGTTTTGTCGTGCGAATGAGGCCCAGACGCATGGCCCAATCGCATGAACGGGTCTGAACACAGAAAACCAGATCTGCAGCCGCCACAAGGCTGAAAAACCTTAATCCGATGATTTGGACGAGGCACAACACAAAATTTGTATCACTGGATTCGTTTTTATGATCTGAAGAAGATTCCGGGTCCGATTTTAACAAACAAACAACACATGCAGCGAGATTTGAGCAAACAAGAAGAACACGAAGTGGGTTTTACGTCAAAGAACAAGAATTCGATCCAGAAATCAAGAGCTCGGGTTGCTAGATCGGTTGATAGACCTTACTAGCAGTTTCCGGCTCTGATACCAATTGTGAAGTCGCTGGATCGATAAGCATCTGAGCATGTTCTTGACGGAAGGATAAATAACAGCTTAAACCAAAAGTCAATCAATAACACGAACAATAATCGAATGATTTCATTGATAAAACCTAACGATTTTAAGCTCGTTACAACTTAAGAATCAAGACTCTTGGCAAGGGGAGATCGAGCATGATCTCTCCTCTCATCCGGCAGCCCTTAGGCTCCAGGCAGACTCCCTCTCAAAACCCTTACTCTCTACACACTGAAACTGGTATATATAGGCCTCGACCCATATTAGATGCGACTGGGCCCATTCGTGCGATTGGACCATGCGTATGGTTCAATCGTACGTCTGGACCATGCGTATGGTTCAATCGTACGACAGGACCATTCGTATGGTTCAGTCTTACGAATGCCCCAATCGTATCTCTCAGTCGCACGACTGGTCCATTAGCATGGCTCAGTCATACGACTGAGTCTCATTCGTATATGCTCCTGCGAATGACCCAGTTTCATGTGTTTACAAGGTGTATAACATTAAGCCTAGACTATTCGCCAAGCGACGGACACACTATATATGACAATATATGCTCCAACAACGATCCGGTGGCACACCTAGTAAGTCTTCTGGAAACACATCTGGAAAGTCACATACCACTGCTACATCAGACAATTATGGTATCGATGCATCCACATCTTTCATGTAGTCTAGATAGGCACTACATCCACGCCTCATGTACTTCCCCGCCACCGCCATTAAAATCACCTTTGGAACCGAAGAGACGTGATCACCGTAGACCGTCACCGAACTTCCATCGGGCGAAACTAATCGAATCATCTTCTTATCACACATGATGTTTGCTTCATAGGTTACTAACCAATCCATCCCTAGTACTACAGCGAATCCGCCTAGGGCATCACATGTAAATTGGCAGAAAATCTATGACCTTCTGGTTTGATGGTACAGTCCCCTATCACATTAGTAATTCTAGTGCACTTACCAATATCAGTTTCTACATCGAATGGCTCACTAATACTTCTACTACTAGCAGACAACTTATCACAGAAAGTAGTAAAAATAAAACTCCTACTAGCACTAGAATCAAATAATACAGAGGCACAAGTTTGGTTTACAAGAAACATACCGGACACGACATCGGGGTCTACTCTGTCCTCCTCCCTGGTCATCGTGAGGGCTCTAGCACTCACCCTCTGTTCTCCTTCTTCAACCTTATTCTTCGCTCCAGAGCTTTCCGCCCTTGGCTTCTTCAGTCCTTACTCACGTGGCCCACCTCGCCACAACTATACCACCTCGGCACCCTACAGTCTCTAGCAATGTGCCAGGCTTGTCACACTTGAAGCATACATTCAATCCAACCTACACTCACCGGTATGCTCCCTTCCATATTTACCGCACTTCCTCAGCTCCGAACTTGACGACGCCCTACGATCATCCATCTTCATCTTTTTTGTTGTTTGGAAAGAAACCAGCACATCCAAACCTCTTCCCATTCCAGTTCTTACCACCACCACTCGTCTTCTTCACCTCCACACCGTCTCCTCCCGCTTATCATACAACCTACCTGCCAGGTCTACAACCGACCAAAAGGTACCTGGCTGAGCAGCGATCAAGTGCCTGCGAATGTCAGCCGACAATCTCTGGATGTACCTCTTGATCTTCCTCAACACTGGCGTCACCTGATCCGACACCAGCCTTGCCATGTCATTAAATTTGGTGGTGTTTTGCTAGTAGGTCATGGTTCCCGCCTCAAGTTGTAGGAACTCCCTCTCAATCTTGTCGAGTTCCCGGTGAGGACAGAATTCCTCGACCACCACTTCTTCAACTCTTTCCATCGCATCTTCCCGATGGCTCTAGCACCTCAGCTTGGACAATGTTGTCCCACCAACACAACGTCGAGTCAACAAAAGAGTGAGTAGCGAACTTTACCTTCTGGTATTCGCTACACTCACTAATCTCCAGCACCGCTTCCATCTCCCTCACCTGTTAAGTCGCTAGATCGGTAAACATCCGAGCGTGTTCTTGACGGAAGGAATCAGAACCAAAAGACAAACAATAGTACGGACAATAATCGAATGATTTCATTGATAAAACCTAACGATTACAAGCTCGTTACAACATAAGAATCAAGACTATTGGCAAGGGGAGATCGAGCATGATCTCCCCTCTCATCCAGCAGCCCTAGGCTCCAGGCAGACTCCCTCTCAGATCCCCCTATCCCTCTACACATTGAAACTGGTATATATAGGCCTCGGCCCATATTAGATGCGACTGGGCCCATTCGTGCGACTAGACCATGTGTATGGTTCAATCGTACGACTGGACCATGCGTATGGTTCAATCGTAAGACTGGACCATTCTTATGGTTCAATCTTATGAATGCCCCAATCGCATCTCTCAGTCGCACGACTGGTCCATTAGCCTGGCTCAGTCGTACGACTGAGTCTCATTCGTATATGCTCCTGCGAATGACACAGTTTCATGTGTTTACAACATATCAGGTGTAATACATTAAGCCTAGACTATTCGTCAAGCGACGGACATACTATATATGACAATATATGCTCCAACATCACCCAGCGGTGTGCAGCAGCAGCATTACCGTTGCCATCGAAGGTCGGGGGCTTACACCGTTGGAATGCCCCATAACTACACCCTTTAGCCGTCACCTCCACAGAAGCATCCTCTTCATCACTGGACAACACTATATCAGACTCGGGCTGTTCCTCCTCCCCCTTTCTCTCCTTCCCTTATCCTCTTCATCACTGGACAACACTATAGAAGCCTTCGAAGATTTCCGTCCAGCCACCCTCTAAACGCTATAAGATTCAAACACTAACACCGTCGTTCAAGGTAATAGCTCAGTTCACATTAAGTATAGTAAGTCCCTAATGATAGTGGCCAGTTGTGATTAGGCACTTACTTTACTCTTCACACCCCAAGCATTTCCGATCCTGACTACATCAATATCTAAATCTACTAATAACACATAAGTAAAATAGCGCACACACATAATACTGGTTAACTTTAAGAAAAGAAATGTCTGATGGCACGTAGCTACTCAGGCTGACATCTCTCCATTCGTCCTATTATCAGTTTAAGTTTAGGGTTTTGAAAATATTTTACCCAATTCACTTAAACTTTGGCTCCGATACCAACTTGTAAGGCCCTATTTCCGGAGACCTCACAGTTGGACAATCATCGCATTATTACATAAAACATTACATAATTCATAAAATATGCAACGGAAATTCATTTAACAAAAGCCATTCAGGAATCATTATAGTTATTATTGTTAAGCAATACAACATTAATCATTAGTTTCAAAAGAATTGTTTAATTGCATTACAAAACAACAATAGCATCAAAATACGAATGGATGTCAGTCTTGTCCCGCCGAGTAGCTTCACCCTCGTGCCATCCTCATCAATATTTACCTGTCTACTGAAAATGTATAAAAGTCAGTGTTGCTGAGTGTATTAAAATACCTTGTATAGATATATGAAAATATCCTTTGTTGTAAAATACTTTCTTTATTTTGGTATGTGATCACACATCGTACGTACATCAAGGTAATACCTTCTTTCATTCATTACTGTACGCATTCGTTCATTTCATACTATTATCATTATCTTTCATTTTCTTATTGACCAATGTGCAATACCCCGAAGCTGGGCCTGTGGTCTATAAATAGACCATGACCATTGTGCACTAAGCTGAGCTAGTCAACTAGGGTATGCTACAAGGGTCCCTGTCAGTCTCAATGACTGACCCTGCATGCATCCTTCGGTTAGCTAAACCGCACACAGTTGAGCTAAAGACAACATGGTCGTACACCTCCTACTCATTTGCTTGCAAGACTGCATTCTTTTATGTTCCACTTTTCTTTATCATTAATCTTTCACTTTTATTAATGATAATGCTTTACGTATACGATCATAAACACACCACGTAAAGTCACCCAATAATAATTATTATGGAACATAAGAACAACTTATAATTATGCATAATAATAACAATTAAAACCCTAAAGTCAATCTAGGGTCAAACCCTAACCATTCTATTTTTCTCAAAATTTCAGATTATAAACTAAGTGAGCACTATGCAGGCGCATGAACACTACTTAGGCGTTTTTAACTATGCGGGCGCATAAGAATACTTAGGCATTTCAACAGTTAGGCGCATTGGCAACCCCGGGCGCATGGGCACTATTTGGGCGCATGGGCACTATTTGGGCGCATGGGGTATACTTAGGCATTTCAACACTTAGGCGTATGGGCCTCCCGGGTGCATGGGCACTATTTGGGCGCATGGGCCACCCCGGGCGCATGGGCACTATTTAGGCGCATGGGGTATACTTAGGCGCCTAAGCCTAAGACTTAGGCTCATGAGCTATTGTTCAGGCGCATGGACTTACACTTAGAATTTCTAAGGCATAATCTGGGCGCATGAGGTACTGTTTGGGTGCATGAACCCTATTTGGTCGCATGACCCTACTTAGAACTTTTTCTAAGGAAATTTTAGGTGCATGGGCCTTATTTAGGCACATGACCAACCTGTTTGGCATGTTTCTAACACATTTTCAGTCCCAATCCACATACTCTCTTATTCTAAGCTTACACAACTTTTCTAAGCATGAACACCGCATAACAACCATAAATCACCATCGTATAAGCATAAAACATACAGGTGTACATACATAGTAATTTTAAAACCATCTAATACATTTTTGGGCTCAAAAACACTTTGAAACATGTAAAAGATGGGGTCTAGAACTCACCTGATATAGCAAACAAGTAAAACTCCTCCAAACTTGCTTGTACACGAATTCAAACACCTAAACAAACAAGAACGCACAACCCGAACACATAAAACACTTATAAATCGGTTCTAAGGTGGAAAACCTCACATAACTGAACCAAAACACTATAAAACACGTACAAGATGTGAATTTCAACCCTTTTTCTTGAAGAACCGAGAGAAACAACTCTTTCTTCTTCTTTTCTCTTTTCAGTCGACCAAAAGCAAAAAGTGGGCAGGGCATGGGCGGCCATGCCCCTTATATATAAAAATATTTGACTTTTGTACTATTTTTCACTTCACCCCCTCCACTTTGGTTGCTTTTCCTTTCCTTCAAAATACTTTATTTTTCTTTTCCACATTTATTTTCTTTTCTTTTATTATAACAAAATTTTGGGCGTTACATCATAGTTCTGTAGACATGTAGAGATTGTACTGATTTAGTAAGTTTATCAACTATTAGCCAGATGGTGTCATGTCTATGACCTGATCTAAGATTAATAAAGTCTATTGTTCATCTTCCGTTTTCATTATAAGATTTAAGATTATTGTAGCTACTCAGATAGTTTCTAATATTTCATTATATAGTAACTAAAGCATCTCTGCACATCTTGTGATTAATATTTGATCCTCGAATACTAATTATGTTTCTTAAATCTCAATATATTGATATATGAGCTTCCTCTAGTCTCACATCTTATAATCTGTCAAGACTCAAACTCTTATCCGATTGTGGAGGCTTAAGATACTATCACTTCTAGATCTTAATAATTTTTATCAACCAATCATCTATTTCTTCTTATTCTAATTTTCCATCAAGGACTTTTATTAGACATTCCAATTTGGGCTATGAGTTTATTATCTCTAGATGTACAAATTCTTAGTGATTGAGTCATTTTCTTCCTATAGAGTGTACAAGCGACTAACTTTGCTTTTTCCTGAATGGTATATATATCATAATTGTATTCATTTAATAATTTATTTCATATCCATTGGTGTTTTAAAACTTGGATACATCTCCTCTACTAACATTCAAAAACTAGAAATCTTCAAAATTCTTTATGATTTTTTGATGTGTCTCATTTCTTAATTGTTTGTTCTTAGTACTACTACTTGTATGTCTTACTTATTGATCATATGACCTAAGAATTAAACTTTTCTTATTGAAAATTGTACTTCATTTTTTAATTGGTTATCTAATTGTACATTTATAGTTACTTAGGTCTTGGTATTCTGGGCTAGAGTTTTAGTTTTTGAATATACCTTGTTTGATTGTTAATGAAGATATCATTTATGTCTCTAGACAATATACCTTGTTTTGATTGTTAATGAAGATATCATTTATGTCTCTAGACATAATGTTTAAGTGATACTTTATATAAATTAGCATATAGGTTATTTTTTTCCTTTTTATGAAGTATCAGACTGTATACTCATCATTTTTTTTAACTACAAACCGCGTCATACACAATATCATACCCTGTAAGTTTGGTCATTATGGCTCTAGGATACGACCACACTATTTATCGTATCATATGCTATGAGTTTAACTATCATGGTTCAACCATGTCATACACATTTTTATGTTCTTATTTTAGCCACAATGTGTTTTCCCAATTGTGTGTTTTGATTCGAACGGTATCGATGTTTTGATTCGAACGGGATCGATGTGCTTGGATCTTAGAATTCAAATTGATATGTACAATATTTGATGATTAGATACTAAAATTTAATAATGATGAATACAAAAGTGTTTAATGCTTGTTGTTTTATTGATTTGATGATGAATTCATCATCCATGAAGGATGATGATATGATGATGTTGTTGATGGAGTATGATTCCCACCTTAGGTGGTGAACCATCCACACTTACAAATGATGATTTACATGCTATTTATATTAGTTTAGTGTTTACAATATTTACAAAATAAACCCTAGACTAATACTTTTGGTGCTTTTGTTCTTTAAGGTTTCATATTCAATAATAATTGGAAATCTTCAACTTCTTCCAAGATGATTGACCCAACAATACTCCTCCTAAATTGTAGATTTCCGATTTGAAAAATGAAGCTTGATCTTGTTTTTGTTTCTTGATGAATAGTTATCCGAAGTGAAGAATTTTGTTATTGTTGCGGAAGCGGTTCTTCAAAACTTTAGAACCACTATTTTTGTTTTTGTTATGTGACCCGATACAAATGAACGACGTGAGTCATAAACACAAACTGAAGACTTGTGTTTTTGTTTTTATTTTATGTTATTTACAAAATGTGAGTCATAACACAAACTGAAGACTTGTGTTTTTGTTTTTATTTTATGTTATTTACAACCCACTCCTATAATACTTGAGCCCAAATTTATTAATATGCCAATCCAAAAATAACAAGCCCATATCTCATCAACACAACCCCTAGCCCATATCCATAACCAAATCCACACAACGGTTTCTCTTTTGTTGTTCTGTTCTCAATTCTTCCAAGTATCGACCCCTAATTCCAATTAGGAATTCGTTGGGCCCCTTAGGCGATTATCTAATAAATCACTTAATGAAAGTAGATTATCTTTCCATTAGGAGGTCTTCCTCCACTAAGCTCTTCTATTCTGGTTTATGGTTTCTCTTGGCTATATGGTTTACCCGGGGGAGAGATTGAGCTTCAAGAAATAGTGAATGGTCTTATTGCGGGACTTCCTTTTCATCTCCGATTACTCGATAATTTCCACAAGCACAAATTCCACTTTTGATAGGCCCAAAATTCTTTCACAAAATAATCCATCTTTTTCTGGTTTATTGGTTTTGTAATGACCATAGATAATATAGATGAGATTGTCTATAATGATAGACAAATGAAAGATTTTCTCAAGATTCTTATTCATCTACTTGATATTTTGAAAATGAAATAATATTTCTTTTTTTCTTCGACCTTTGTATTGTAAAAAACAGATAAAAAATGATATGATTCAACCTCAGACCCATTTGAATGTAGCAGATAACAGCGGGGCTCGAGAATTGATGTGTATTCGAATCATAGGAGCTAGCAATCGTCGATATGCTCAGATTGGTGACGTTATTGTTGCTGTGATCAAAGACGCAGTTCCAAACATGCCTCTAGAAAGAAACGTTGATACATAACTAATGGAATACTTAGAGTATCTCCATTACCTGATAAAAGGATCTTGTCAGTATCGGTATAAAAAATCTTTCCCAAACGGCTCGTCTCGCCATGACCTTCTCTTGAATTCTCAAAACTTCTGTCGCTCCATCCCCGCAGGGGCAGAGAACCCGTCGCTGTCTCGGCTGTGCTACCGGAGGCTCTGGGGAAGTCGGAATAGGAGAGCACTCATCTTGGGTTCATACATGTTTCTGCGGGCCTTACTGTAACTGGTTTATCTGGAAATATACGTACCCATATTTTTCCACCGCGACGTGCATTTCGTGTCATTGCTCGTCGACCCGCTTCTATTTGTCTAGATGTGATCCAAGCGGGCCTCCAATTATATCTTCCAAATCGTCTATGCTAACAATCCATCCTTCCCCCCAAAGGGCGACCGAACTCCCGCACACGTCAACTACTTTTGCCGCTTGGCACAATCGATATCCATGGAATTGAGTAACATATGCTCCAAATCAAAACTTAGATGGTTTGATTGATTTTGGTTCCGTTCTTTATCCGCAGAAATTGATCTTTCATGTCCATACACATGAAATTCACATACGTTGAAGTTTAGTTCTTTGTTCGTAGATCATCTATGGATGAACAAATGAAGTTGAATCGACTAAAGTAGGTAAGTATGTTGTGTCTGCTGGAGTTTGATTACATCAACGGATGAAATACAAATAGCATGTCCACTGAAATCGATTTCATGTCCGTAGATGTTGAATGATCGAAAATTCACTGTCAAATTGCTTAGTCCGCATATGCTTAATTCACATCCGTAGATGATGTTTATGCGATCGATTAACTGATAAGCATCCGTAGAAATTCAATTTCCGTAGATCATCTACGGAAAAGCAATTTTATTGGTTGCTGGATTCACATTAATTCAAGGTCAATTTCCGTAGATCATCTACGGAAAAGCAATTAGACGATTATCTTTTTCTTCACGGCCGTACATCATCTACGGAAGAACAAAAATTACTTTGTTCTTTTTGTTGTTGTTTTGCTAAGACTTGTGGCTGCCTTATATTGTTTTAGATAAGGATTTAGAGGTTTTGAGATTGAATTTTGAGGCTGCAAAGGTTGTTTTTGATGTGGTTTTAGGCTGCTCAAAGGCTAGTGCAGGGCTGCACTTTGTTAAGTGTGGTGTGGCTTGTTCGAGGACTGCTTTTGATGAGTGTTTGTACTGGTTGTGGCTACTGTTTGCGAAGAATGGTTAGAGGCTGTTCAAGGGCTGTTTAGGGGTTACACTTTGCTTTAGTAAATTGCTGCTGAAATGCTGTTGTTTAGCTGCTGATTCGCAGCTCAATTTGCTGTCAAAATGATTGTTGTTCTACTGCTGGTTTGCTGCTGTCTAGCTGCTAAAACGCAGCTTAATTTGTTTATGTACTAAAAGTATGCTGAAACACAGCTCTTATGTTGCTTATTTGCTGCTACATTTGGGTTGATTTTGATGTTGTCAAACTCATATAGAAACTGCCCAGAGGGGGCGTAGCAGACTCAAAGGGGCGCACCAAACTGCCCTGTAGCAGCCCTTGTGCAGATTCGAGAATCGGTCCAAATTTGTGTTGATGATGTTAAAATCGTGTTCAATTGTTGTTAAGGATCATAGATGATCAATTGAACATGAATTTAGATCATAATTTCACATCTAAATCTGAGAATTAATGAAGAAAATTAAAAACTTCAAAAACCCACTTACTAAAGATTTGATTCGATCCATATGCTGTTGCTGCTGATTTTTTCTTGTTAAATTGATGTAGAAACATCATGCTAGTGGACTGAAATAATTGTTGATGCATATCCTTGTTCTAGATCTGAGAATTGTTGAAGAACACCAAGAATACACACACTAGTGTGTGTAAATGGCGTTCTCCTGCTCTTCAATCCAATCCTTATCAAATTTGATCCAATCTTCAATGTTTTGCTTCCAATTGATGATTTGATCATAGATAATGATCAAACAACATCAATTTCATGCTGAATCCATCAGATTTGTGATAAAATCCATGGATTTAATGATGAACACTCATGAACTTGTTCTTCATGCTATCTTCAAATCTCCACTAATTTTAGCAATCTAACCATGAAATCTGATCAAAATCAATATGAATCCATCAACTCTGGCTCTGATACCAATTATGTGTTCCCAATTATGTGCTTTGATTCGAACAGGATCGATGAGCTTGGATCTTAGAATTCAAATTGATATGATCAATATTTGATGATTCGATGCTGAAATTTAATGATGAACACAAAAGTGTTTAATGCTTGTTGTTTATTGATTTGATGATGAATTCATCATCCATGAAGGATGATGATATGATGATTTTTTGATGGAGTATGATTCCCACCTTAGGTGGTGAACCATCCACACTTACAAATGATGATTTACATGATATTTATATTAGTCTAGTGTTTACAATATTTACAAAATAAACCCTAGACTAATTCTTTTGTTGCTTTTGTTCTTCAAGTCTTTATATTCAATAATAATTGGAAATCTTTACTTTTTTCCAAGGTGATTGACCCACACATAATATGTCACATACATGGCCATTTCATACTCAACAGTATGTTCTATTTTACTCAAAGGTTAAGTACATGGCCTTTGTTATATACTATATGATTTTAAATAGGTTGCCACTTTATATAGACCTGTACTCGTGTGATTCAAATCTTAGGAGATTACACATGTTTGCATTGGCCTAGTATCAAAGATTTTAACGACTATTCTTCGCAGTCAAAATATAACCTAACTTTTATGAATTATAACAATAGCAACCTATCATATCATGTCTTACTGATACCTACCACCAAGAATAATATCAAGCAGGCCTAAAGGTTTTATTTTTCATACTTAAGTATTCTTAAAACAACGGATTAAATCAAATCCTACTATTAGAGTAAGTCATTTTGACCCTTATAATGTCATGGTTAAAGCCTAGGTACTAAATGTACCTAATTCTCTAAATCTCAGGCTCTGATACCAACTGTGACACCCCACCCAAGACCCGGGGCAGGCGCATACTTGATACAACTTACAGCGAAAGCAAACTGTGTTTTCATTGTAAACTTACAACAATCTAAGCACAATACATTATTTAATTACAATATCAAACAACTATAAACTTCTACAGCTCATGATTTTACTATCTCCTCATTGTCCTTAGAGTAGTCTCACTGATTACCTGTGATACATATACACAAAAAGAGGTCAAGTGATGCTGCTGAGCTCATGGTATATAATTTACAAAATTTACTTTGACAAGCATACAATATGGGTTGTGATATTTGGGTCCATAGGCACAGTTCCTTCCCTGGTTTTACCATAACCACCGATAGCGGGTTTGTTAGACCCTCCCGACCGTCAAATAGGTATGAGCATATGCCTGATGCATACGAGGAACCCTATTCTCTTTTCAGCTAGTTTGACACACCCCATTAAATATATCACGATCCTATATACCCCTACCGTCCTGTGCATATATGTAAGCATTGTAATTATAACCAATACAGACAAAACAAGTATATTATCACAGTTTTGAAAACAGACATGATAACTCACCTGTTTAACAGTTGCTCAACTGTTGATCAATTCCTAGTAAAATGTGTTGATATCTCAAGGTCCTGATACAGCTTAAGTAATCCTAGGTTAGGTGATGGTACAACTAACAAGTCATTGTCATGATTAGATATTAGCTAGCGCTACCTTGTTTAAGCATGAGTGATCAGTCCATGCCCAACTAAGGCTAGGCTACCTAAAACCCAATCCTTACAATAACCCTAACACCTAAAATAATAATAATATACTAATACTAATCCTAATAATAACACTAAAATAAATAATAATTAACTTGACATAACTTAAATGAGGACATACCTTAAAACTATCTACGACAATTTGATGTAGAGTCTCCCTACCCGTGCTCCTACTCGAGCAAAATCGACTGTTAATAACACCCAGTGGGGTATTGTGTACTCGAGATTCTCTTTATAATAGAGCGTTCTCAAGAAAACTTATATTCTGAAGGAAACCTATGAGCTTCTATTTATAGCAAGCAGGCAAGCACCTCAAATTCTATTTCAGGCGATGTGGGATGAGATTGAGCGGCCTGGCTGGTTGCTTACTTATTGACCAGCCTGCTTGCTTGCTTACTTATAATTAATTCAGCTGCTCACTTCGTTTTTCCCTCATAACTTTTAAACAATAAGTTCTATAAAATTTCGAATACGTCGATGGGACGACCTCATTTTTCTCTACAAATCTACCTAAATTTCATTAAAAATGGAGCACGTTTAAATATAATATTTATTATATTTAAATATATTTAAACGGTCTTTTAAGATACTAAAACTAATCTAAAAACTTAAAATTTTAAATAGTTATTATGCTCGTTACTTACTCGTTCAACAATATATGAAAGAAAACTTGATAATTCGCATATTTACAACTATTACATTAAAATTTGAGGTGTTAGATAAGGGATCTAAAATCATGAATAAGAAACCTCAATTCAAGGTTGAAGAAAGGGGTTTAGGGTTTGAATATAGAAGATGAAGATTCGTATTTGGGCAAAACAATATCTAATTTTAGTTGGGTTGTTGTTAGGGTATCTGATTTTCTAGGGGTTCCGATGTATATGAAGGTGGTGTGATGCTGGTCGTGTTAGTGCATGGTTATTGTAACACCCGGATATTTTCTTTAAAGCCGACGAAAGAAGAAAAAGAAATAGTCTAAAGTCGGGGGACCAAACTTGCCAAAACGGGGGAAAAGTTGTAAATATGGGAGATTAAGAGGGGGAGGGCAGCCATATCCTCCCCACTCTTGTGAGAAATCAGCCAAAGAAGAGAAAGAAGAGAGAAAGGGAGAAAAAGAGAGAACGAAGCTCTTCTTATTCTTGTTTGTGTGAGTTCTAGGACCCCTCTTTTAATGGTTTTCAACTGATTTAGGGCTGGAACACATAGTAAACCCGCTTTTATATGTGTGTGTGTTTGACCCATTTGGGTGTGATTGCGTGTGGTGCGTTTGGAGTATGTTCTTGGACTTGTGTGTGCTTGAATGGTGTTATAGTATGCATTCCTAGGGTTTAGGATGGTTGATTTGGGCTTAGAATGAGTTTGGATGAGCTTGGAGGTCGAAAATGGCAGATTGGGTTTAGGGTGATTGCATTCTGCACCAGCTAGGGCTGGGCGACCGACTGGAGGCCATACGGCCGACTGGAGGGCGATTGGGGTTCAGTCGCACGATTAAGGTTCAGTCGCACGACTGGGGTCCAGTCGCATGGGGATTCATGCGACTGAGAGCCCAGTCGCAAAGGTGCTCATCCGCATGAGTTCCATTCGCATAAGGTCCATTCACATAGTGTTCATTCGCACGATTGAGAGTCCATTCACACGACTAGGTGTTCATCCGCATTGGTGTTCATCCGCATAGGTCCAGTCGCATGAGGTTCAGTCACATGAAGGCCATAAGACTGAAGGGTGCCATTCGCCCAGATAGGGCTGTTGTACCCAAGGACGAACATAGTTAGAGTACTGACTTTCGGGGGAAGTGCAGATGTAAGTTTTGACGTGGAAGTTCCCGTAGGTACACGTAAGATGACCGTTGGGATCTTAGAAGTTATGTAGGGCATGATAATGATGATGATGCATGATTATACATGATGTATGTTATGTATGTATGTGTTGCCCTGCATGATGATGCTATTTGTGTATGATGATGTTCCTCGTTATGATGTATGTTTATCTTTCCCGTGGCTTTACGTGTTATGATTATGAATGAATGAAAAGTATTATGTAACGTAAAGTGGAAGATAATGAAAAGAGGAACGAAATGAAAGAATGCATGCATTAACAAATGAATGAATGAAAGTAAGAAAGGCTTGCAAGCAAATGTATGGAGGTTCACACCCAATGAAGGGTGTTAGCTCAACCGTGTGCGGGTTAGCTACCCCAGAAGGATGCACACTGGCGGTCTAATCCTTGTGATTGAACATATGTATGGGATCCTTGCCGCTTGCCCTAGGTACTGGAGTCTGCTTCGTGCACAATGTTCGAGGTCTATGAAAGACCTCAGGCCCAGTAACCAGCTTCGTGCATAATGTTCGGGTACAACACATGGCATTGATCCGTAATGAAAGAGAAAAGATAAGTGGTGGATGTACTTGCCCTTGGTACTGGAGTCAGCTTCGTGCATAATGTTCAAGGTCTATGAAAGACCTCAGGCCCAGTAACCAGCTTCGTGCACAATGTTCAGGGTAATGTACAGGTCATCGAAAGTAATGAACGTACGAACGAACGTAATGAACGTAAGAATGAATATAATGAATGTATGAATGAAAGTAAGGAACGTACGAATGAAAGAAAGAGTTTATGAACGAATGTGAACAAAAGTAATGAATGTGAATGTTAACGATGTACGGTAAATGAATGAAAGTTAACGAATGTACGATGAAGATAATAATGATATTACCTATGTGTACGTATGATGTATGATCGCATGTATGTAAAGAACGGTTTTAAAAGAAGAAAAGTATGTTTTATTATAAAACTAGAACTCACTCAGCAACGCTGACTTTTTATGTGTTTCCAGTTGGCAGGTAGTGTTGCTGAGGATGGCATGAGGTGGCTACTCAGCTCTTTTGGGATGGCATTCTTTTGCATAATGCTTTTGTGATGTAATGCAACATTATATATTTTGTAATTAATGAACGTTGTATTAACTGGCAAAAGCATTTATAGTAAATTGAAAAGTTGTTTCAAGGTTTCCGCTGCATGATTTTTGTAATGATTATATAATGACGTGTTTAAGTGCGATGATGACCAACTGTAAGCGTCCCGGGAACGGGGCCTTACAAGTTGGTATCAGAGCTAAAGTTTAAGTGAAACGGGTAAATTTTCAAAATAAACCTTAACTTAAACTGAAAATGGGACGGAAAGGGAAGGGATGCCAATCTGAGTAGCTGCGTGCCATCAGGTATTTTCTTAACGTTAACCAGTATTATGTGCGGATGTTATGTGGTTTATGTGTTGCTGGTAGATTTAGATACTGATGTAGTCAGGACAGGTAATGCTCGGGGTACGAAGAGTAAACTAAGTAGCTAATCACAACTGGCCACTGTAATTAGGGACTTACTATACTTGACATAAACTGAGCTATTCCCTTGAATGACCGTGTTGGTGTTTGAATCTTTTAGTGTGTGATAGAGGATGGCCGGTGGTAGATCATCCAAAGCCTCACGAGGTGGACTTGGTGCTGCATCACGACCCAAAAGAGGCAGGCCTAGAGTTGAGAAGGTGGTTCCTGAGGGACCCGAGACCCCTCATCCGGAGGGTGGTGATGAGAGTGCAAACTTGAGGGCCTCGTGAAAGAGGCGGTGGTTGAAGAGGTGCATCAGGTCATGCAGACGATCTTACCGTCTGTGGTGACCGAAGAGATAAAGGCTGTACGGAAGGGGAAAGGCAAGAGTGGAACCGGTCCTCGGGAAGTCGGGAGCAACTGGAGACAGAGACGATTCCCTCCGATAATGAGGAGGAAGAGGAGGAGCCTGTGCAGGAGTCAGCACGAGGCTGTAACTACGGGGCATTTCAAAGGTGCAAGCCCCCTACTTTTGATGGTAAAGACACAACTGCTGCTACTCACCGGTGGGTGAGAGAAATAGAGACTATTTTGAACATCAACGAGTGCCGGGAGGATCAGAAAGTAAAGTTTGCTGACCATTCTTTTGTGGACTCGGCTTTATGCTGGTGGGACAATATAGTCCAAGCCGAGGGCAGCAGGGCTATTGGTAGGATGAGATGGTCAGAGCTGAAGAATTTTGTCATTGAGGAGTTTTGTCCTCACCGAGAAATGGATAAAGTTGAGAGAGAGTTACTGCAGCTGGAGGTGGGAACGATGACACACCAGTAGTACACTACAAAGTTCAACGAGATGGCACGTCTGTTGCCGGATCAGGTGACGCCTCTATCATGAAAGATTAAGAGGTGCATTCAGGGTTTGCCCACGGATATTCGCAGGCACATGATCGCTGCCCGACAGAGCACGTTTAGGTCAGCGGTGGACTTGGCGGGAAGACTGTACGATGAGCGGGCTGTAGTGGTGATGGCGGAAGGTAGTAAGAAGGGTGGTGGTGATCGAAACTGGGGTGGAAAGAGGTTTGGTCGGGGTGATGCCTCTACGAGTAGCAAGAAGGCACGGATGGATGATCGCCGTGTAGCCACACCGGGTACGGGACTGAATATAATGAATGTATGAATGAAAGTAAGGAACGTACGAATGAAAGAAAGAGTTTATGAACGAATGTGAACGAAAGTAACGAATGTGAATGTTAACGATGTACGGTAAATGAACGAAAGTTAACGAACGTACGATGAAGATAATAATGATATTACCTATGTGTGTACGTATGATGTGTGATCACATGTATGCAAAGAACGGTTTTAAAAGAAGAAAAGTATGTTTTATCATAAAACTAGAACTCACTCAGTAACGCTGACTTTTTATGTATTTCCAGTTGGCAGGTAGTGTTGATGAGGATGGCACGAGGCGGCTACTCAGCTCTTTTGGGATGGCATTCTTTTGCATAATGCTTTGTGATGTAATGCAACATTATATATTTTGTAATTGATGAACGTTGTATTAACTGGCAAAAGCATTTATAGTAAATTGAAAAGTTATTTCAAGGTTTCCGCTTAATGATTTTGTAATGATTATATAATGACGTGTTTTAAGTGCGATGATGACCAGCTGTAAGCATCCCGGGAACGGGGCTTACAGTTATGCCGCTGAGATTATGAAAGGGTAACAATCAATGATGGATCCAATATTGCAGGATCGTATGCTGGTCACTCAACAAGTGGTTTTTCTCTCAAACTCACCTTGAACAACACTCAGTAAGAGTCTAGAAAGAGTTGATCACAATATAACAAGTAACAAGGCAGTAAATAAATACAAGATGTAAATTTTCAAGGTACTTTTATATTGCTTCTCAACTCAAAGGATTACAAGATTCTTACAAGCTCAAGTTTTTGGCTCTAACTCCTGCTCTCTACTTAATAAGTTACAATGAGAAGATATATATTATATTACCTACAACCGGATATACTTTGATACCAGCTGGAAACCTCTAACAAAACATCTACACTACAAGACTATAGGTGAGGTATCTCAGATATTTTCCCTGAGATTTGGTAGTCAGGACATGTCCCTGACTTACCTTTTGTCACCAACTAAAGTTGGTAACATGTACTATCATAAAAAGGTATACAGTAGAATAAAGTATGGTCAACAACATGGTTCTTTAAGGAAGAAGCCATGCTGTATTAGAGGTCTGCAGCGGACTGTCAGAGACCATACTTATGTCTACCGGACATAGCAATGTCTTCCGATGGATAAGTTTCTTCGGAAGAATAACTTCTTCCGAAACCACTTATACTTCGGAAGACTGCTTCTTCCGAGGCTTGGAGTCTTCTTTGTCTTCGGAAGTAGACTTTGTCTTCAGCTCTTTCTTCAGACTTTGTCTTCGGAAGTCTTCAGACTTTTGTCTTCGGAAGTCTTCAGACTTTTGTCTTCGGAAGTCTTCAGACTCTGTCTTCGGAAGTCTTTAGACTTTGTCTTCGGAAGTCTTCAGACTTTGTCTTCAGAAGTCTTCAGACTTTGTCTTCGAAAGTATTCAGACTTTGTCTTAGGAAGTCTTCAGACTTTATCTTCGGAAGTCTTCAGACTTTGTCTTCGGAAGTCTTCAGATTTTTTCTTCAGAAGATCTCATGCTTAGCTTTGGAAGCCTTTTAGATGTAGCATCAAAATGACTATGTGAAGTGGTTTTGGTTGCACCAGCCTTATAATGACCCAACAAACTCCCCCTAGGCTGATGCTACCAAAACTCACTTCTCTCTTCTTCTCAAAACTTTCAGCACCAAGGAGAGTAGATATTTATCTGTGTCCTTGTTCTTCCCTGATGTGGTGTGAGAAGTTTGTACAAATCCTTGGTAGACAGAACATCCAGCCTATCACCTTGGATTATGTGTACCCTTTCTTATGGCCCTCTGAAAAGAGTTAGTTGATGGGAACTATAGTCATATTCTCATCTAACTATAGGTTCCAATTCCGGACCCTCCACCATCTGTAGAAAGGCTGCACCCTTGTGTAAGGCCCCGCTCACCGGGCACCTTACTGTCGGTTCTTCATCGCACATATAACGTACATAATGTATATAATCATAAATCAACGCAGCGGAAATGATAAAATATATACATTCTCATTCATTCATAAAAGTCATTACATCATTGACTCGATTACAAAAATGCAACTTTCTCTACTCTGTCTCTCCTCATAGGATCATACAGCGACCTCTAGAGGAGATATTAAGTTCAAAAACATAAAATTTATATTTTTATTACTTAGAATATTCCTTAGGTAATTCCGTACATCGGAACCCTGACGGAATACTCTTGACACTCTCATGCAACATACTTTGTTGCATGTACTATGCACACGCATCCAATGCGTGGCGAACTTATCAAAATTTAAAGGAGATTTCTTGAGTAATCTCGTTTATTCAGATCCTCAAGAAATCTCATAATGACATGCAACGTGATGTGTTGCGAATATTATGGACCCGCAACCCATGACGTTGCAGCATTATCAACTGGAGAATGCCCTCCCAAAAGAGCTGAGTAGCCGCCTCGTGCCATCCTCAGCAACACTACCTGCGAACTGGAAAACACATAAAAGTCAGCGTTGCTGAGTGAGTTCTAGTTTTATAATAAAACATACTTTCATTCTCATAAACTGCTCTTTCATACATGTGTTCACACATCATACGTACACGTAGATAATTTATTATTATTATCTCATCATTCATTGCTTACTTTCATTCGTGTACACTTCATCATTCTCTTTACTTTCATACATACATACTTCACGTACTTTTGTACGTACTTTACTTTCATTCTTACATTCAATACTTACGTTCGAACATTCATTACATTCATTCATACTTTCATTACTTTCGTTCGAACGTTCATTACAATCGGTGACATGTACAATACCCCACTTTCATCATACATACTACTGGTGCTGGACCTGTGGTGGTTAGCCACGAACGTTGTGCACAAAGCTGATCCAGTCACCTGGGGTAAGCACATGCACCACTTATCTTTCACTTCACTACTAACATACTTAGCCGAGTCTCTTGCAGTGCGCGACTGCTCACCTCAGTGACAATCTTATGATTGCCTGCTAACCGAGTCTCTTGCAACACGAAGTTGCTCACCTCATTGTCAATCTCAATGATTGACCCGATGTACATCCTTCGGGGTAGCTAACCCGTACACCGTTGAGCTAACACCTGCCAGGGGTGTGCACCTCCTTCATTTGCTTGCAAGCCTTTCTTACTTTCTTTCATTAATGCATGCATTCATTCATCATGTTCCTTCTTTCATTATCTTTCACTTTACGTTCTTAATACATTCTTTTCTTCGTTCATTCATTCACGTAAAGTTATTAAAGATAAACACATATATATAAGGAACATACATACTTACATATCATCAGTATTCACCATTTATCATGGCAACATCATACTAACATACATACATCATACTAGCATACATACATCATGCATACACTTCTACATTCACTCACATCAGCCCTGTCCGGGCGACTGAACTACCACCAGTCGCATGTCCTCCCTGCGACTGGGCCATGCGATTGGGCTATCATGCGAATGGGTACTCATACGTGCGATTGAACTTCCTTCCGTACGACTAGACACTATGCGACTGGGCTATATGCGACTAACTCTTAACCGTACGACTCAACTACTCTGCGATTGAACTCATGCGACCGAAACTCTCAGTCGCATCACCTATAGTGCGATTGAGGCTCAGTCGGGCGTCTGAACCTCAGTCGGGCGATTGGACATCAACTTTCACTCATTCGGCCGAATGGCCCTTCAGTCGCATAACCCTAACTGGGCAGCGACTGGAGTTCTTCATGAACAGCAGTCGCGAAACACCCGTCCCCACAGTCACCATACACCCATTTTCAGCCCAATTCAACCCTCCCAAGCCTTAGGGATTCCTACTAGGACCTCATACAAGCATATACTAGTCCTAATTCATACTATAAACACATTACTCAAGATTTACCCAAATGGTCAAACTTTCACTATTTCCAAAACTAGGGTTTTAATGTGTTTCCAGCCCCAAATCGTTAGAAAACATGTAAATGAGGGTCCTAGAACTCACATTGTCAGGTAGAAGTTGATGAGCTTCGAATTAGCTTGCTTCTCGACAATCGGGCAGCACCTTCCCCTCTTTCTTTCTCTTCTCGGTCTCTTTCTGCTCTCTGTCGCCCTCTGCTCTCTTTCTCTCCCCGACTGAAAATGGGAGGAGAGTGGAGCTGTTCACCTTTTATACCCACTTCTCAGTCGCATCTGGTCCAGGGGCGACTGGACCTTCAGTCGCATAAACACTATGCGATTGGACCCCAATCGCACATGTTCCATGCGGCTCATACTCCATTCGGGCGGTTGAACTTCAATCGTGCGGTTGAGCTTCAATCGGCCGAATAGCCATGCGGTTGACCTCCAGTCGCACAATTCACAGGCGACTGAGGCTCAGTCGCATAGCCCACCGAAACGTCAGACTTCTGGTGTTACAAGTCCACCCCCCTTATTTTAGGTTTCGTCCCCGAAACCTGTTACTCTTCGAACAATCGTGGGTAATGCTGCCTCATTTCTTCTTCGGTTTCCCACGTTGACTCGGATCCCTTCCTGTGCCGCCACTGTACACGCACAAGGGGAACCACTTTATTTCTCAACCTCTTCTCTTTTCGATCTATGATCGCCACTGGTTGCTCTACATAATTGAGCTTTTCGTCTACTTCGATATCATCCAGTGGAACGACCATGTCTTCGTCCGCCAAACACTTCCTCAGATGGGACACGTGGAAAGTCGGGTGGATTCCACTTAGTTCGTCTGGCAGATCTAACCTATAGGCCACCTCTCCTACTCGAGCAATGATTCGGAAAGGGCCTATATATCGCGGACTCAACTTACCCCGCTTCCGGAATCGGATGATCCCTTTCCAAGGTGAGACCTTCAACATCACACGATTCTCCCACCTGGAACTCAATCGTTTGCGTCGTTTGTCGGCATACGATTTTTGTCGGTCTTTGGCCGCCTTCATGTAAGTTTTAATTCTTTCGAGCTTCTCAGTCATAGCCTCTACCACTTCGACGCTTCCCAATTCTTTCTGACCAATATCACCCCAACAGACGGGTGTCCTGCATCTCCTACCGTATAGCATCTCATAGGGTGGCATGCCGATACTGGCATGATAACTGTTGTTGTATGAGAACTCAGCTAACGGTAGATGGTCATCCCAACTTCCCCCGAAGTCAATAACACATGCTCGGAGCATGTCCTCCAAGGTCTGAATGGTCCTTTCAGACTGACCATCAGTTTGAGGATGATAAGCCGTGCTAATATGCAATCTCGTCCCCATAGCATCGTGGAATTTCTTCCAAAATTTAGATGTAAACCGGGTGTCGCGATCAGACACAATCGACACCGGTGCACCGTGACGAGTCACAATTTCTTTGATGAAAAGATCAGCCAACTTCTCGGACGAATATGTCTCCCGCATCGGTAAGAAGTGAGCACTCTTCGTCAATCGATCCACAATCACCCAGATCGTATCATACCCTTTCGGGGTACGTGGCAGCTTTGTGATAAAATCCATGGTGATGTGTTCCCACTTCATTCCGGTATGTCCAACGGTTGGATCTTTCCATACGGCTTCTGGTGCTCCGCCTTCACTTGCAAACACGTGAGGCATTTACTCACATACTCCACCACATCGCGTTTCATACCCGGCCACCAATAATCTTTCTTCATGTCTTGGTACATCTTGGTGGCGCCGGGATGAATGGAGTATCGAGACTTATGAGCTTCATCCAAAATCTTCATTCGTAGATCCCCAAGACGAGGAATCCACATACGCCCAAACCGAGTTCTAACACCCGTTGTGTTCTCACCCAACTCCGCGACCAGACCTCTCATTCGTTCAGAGTTAAGATGTTCGTCTTTCAAAGCCTCATCTTGGAACTCTTTGACCTGTTTCATCACGTCGGAGGTCATGATTAGCTGGTACGCCTTCACTCGAATTGGCTCGGCCTCTCCTTTTGGCTAAGGGCATCCGCCACCACGTTGGCTTTGCCGGATGGTAATGGATCTCACAATCATAGTCTTTTATAAGCTCCAACCATCGCCGTTTCCTCATATTCAGATCTCTTTGCTCGAAGAAGTACTTCAAGCTTTTGTGGTCCGTGAAGATGGTGCACTTCGTCCCATACAAGTAGTGCCGCCAGATCTTCAACGCGAAAACCACAGCTGCGAGCTCCAGGTCATGAGTAGGGTAATTAACCTCATGAACTTTCAGCTGTCGGGATGCATAGGCTATCACCTTTCCTCTCTGCATTAATACACACCCCAACCCCGAGTAGGAGGCATCAGAATAAACCACCAAATCTTCACTCCCTTCGGGTAATGCCAATACTGGAGCTTGGGTCAATCTCGTCTTCAGTTCTTCAAACGCCTTCTCCTGAGCTTGACCCCACACAAACTTCACATCCTTCCGGGTCAACTTGTCAGTGGAGAGGCAATCTTGGAAAAGTCTTGATGAACCTTCGGTAGTAACCTGCCAAACCCAAGAAACTACGGATCTCGGTCGGCGGCTTCGGAGATTTCCATTGCATAACTGCTTCCACTTTCGCCAGATCGACCATAATCCCGTCCGGATTTACTACATGACCCAAGAATTGAACCTCACGCAACCAGAATGCGCACTTGGAGAATTTAGCATACAACTTCTCCCTTCTCAACGTCTCCAGAACTTCGCGAATGTGACCGGCATGCTCAGTCTCACTCTTTGAATAAATCAAGATGTCATCAATGAATACAATCACTGATTTATCCAACATCGGCCGGCACACCCTATTCATCAGGTCCATAAAAGCAGCTGGCGCGTTGGTCAAACCAAAGGACATAACGAGGAACTCATAATGACCGTAGCGCGTACGAAAAGCTGTTTTAGGGATGTCCTGCTCCTTCACCTTCAGTTGATGGTAGCCTGATCGAAGATCTATACGTGAAAACCAACTAGCACCCTGAAGTTGATCAAACAAGTCGTCGATCCTCGGCAAGGGGTATCTGTTCTTTACTGTCAGCTTATTCAACTCGCGGTAGTCGATGCACATCCTCATACTAGCGTCCTTTTTCTTTACAAACAGGACCGGAGCACCCCAAGGTGAGATACTCGGTCGAATAAACCCCTTATCCAACAGCTCTTGTAACTGCTCCATCAACTCTTTCATCTCTGTCGGGGCCAATCGGTATGGTGCTTTGGCAACAGGTTGGGCGCCTGGTACTAAATCAATCTGAAACTCGATCTCTCTGTCAGGTGGCAATCCCGATAAGTCTTCCGGGAACACGTCTGGGAACTCACACACAACCGGAACATCAGACAGTTGTGGTGCTGGCTTCTCTACATCTTTCACATAACATAAATAGGCGTTACATCCACGCCTCATACATTTCCCCGCCACTGCCATTGAGATCACTTTCGGAATCGTAGTAACCCGATCCCCATAAACTGTCACTGGACGACCGTCAGGCGCTGTCAAACTGATCATCTTCTTGCGACACACAATGTTCGCCTCGAAATCTGCCAACCAGTCCATTCCAAGCACCAAATCGAAACCACCTAACGTCATTGCAAAGGGTTTAACTGGGAATTTGTGACCCTCCAGTTCTACATCGCAATCCTCAATTACCTCTGAAATCCTGGTGGTTTTACCTATCGCAGTCTCTACATCAAACGGCACATCCACACGCCTACTACTAACGGGCAATTTGGCACAAAAAGCGACAGAAATGAAACTCCTACTGGCACCCGAATCAAGTAATACAGAGGCTAAAGTTTGGTTCACCAGAAACGTACCGGACACTACATCAGGGTCCGTCCTCGCCTCTTCCTGCGTCATCGTGAATGCTCTGGCGCTCGCTTTCGACCCTTCACCCCCTGTCTTCTTCACGCCGGAACCCTCAGATCTCGGCTTCTTGCAGTCTTTATTCATATGACCACTTTCCCCACAGTTATAGCACCTCATCGCTTTACACTCTTTGGCCATATGTCCGGACTTTCCACACCTGAAACATACATTCAGCCCCCATCTGCACTCACCACCGTGCTCTCGCCCACACTTCCCACACTTTCTCGATCCTGCACTTGTCACGACCACACGGCGTTCATCAACCCGTGCCTTCTTACTACTTGTCGAAGTATCACCCCGACCAAACCTCTTTCCCTGCCACTTCCTCTCATCACTTCCCTTCTTACTGCCCTCAGATTTCACCATCGCAGCCCGTTCATCATACAACCTCCCAGCTAAATCCACCGCCGACCTGAAAGTACTGGGTCGGGCGGAAATCAAATGCCAACGAATTTCGGCTGGCAACCCCTGAATATACCGGTTAATCTTGCGAGACACCGGCGTCACTTGCTCTGGCACCAACCGTGCCATGTCGTTGAACTTGGTCGTGTATTGTTGGTGGGTCATCGTTCCCGCCTCCAACTGCAGGAACTCTCTCTCAACTTTGTCCATCTCTCGACGAGGACTAAACTCCTCGATCACCATTCTCTTCAACTCAGACCACTTCAATTTCCCAATGGCCCTGCTACCCTCGGCCTGGACAATATTGTCCCACCAGCACAATGCCGTCCCGTAAACGAGTGGGTAGCAAACTTTACCTTCTTATCCTCCTGGCAGTCACTGATATCGAGGACCGCCTCCATCTCCCTCACCCATTGGTGAGCATCAGCAGCCGTACCCGAACCATCGAAAGTCGGAGGCTTGCATCTCATAAATTTCCCGTAATCACAACCCCGGGCTGTCCTCCTAACCTGTTCTTCCTCCTCTTCCTCTTCGTCATCAGACAATACTGTTTCTGCCTCTGTCTGTTGCTGTCTACCGGAGGACCGTCTCCTCCCTCATCTATCCTCCTCTCATACTGCCTTTATCGCTTCGGTCATTACAGTCGGCAAGATTGTCTGCATAACCTGGTGCACTTCCTCAATCACTGCCTCTTTTACCGAGGCTCTCAACTTGGCGCTTTCGTCCGTCTCTTCCTGGTGAGGAATCTCGTTCTCCTCACGAACTACTTTCTCTTTCCTAAGTCTTCCTCGCGTGATACGCGGCTCATCACCACGTTCACCATCACGGGAAGCATCAGATGATCTATCACCGACCATCTTCTATCACACTGAAAGATTAAAACACCAACACGGTCATTCAAGGAAATAGCTCAGTTTATGTTAAGTACAGTAAGTCCCTAATTACAGTGGCCAGTTGTGATTAGCCACTTACTCTACTCTTCATACCCCGAGCACCACCTATCCTGACTATATTAGTATCTCAGTCTAACAGTACACATAATTCACATCACATGCGCACATAATAACCAGTTAATCTTTAAGAAAATACCTGATGGCACGCGACTACTCAGATGGTATTCTCATTCTCCCTGTCCCATTCTCAGTTTAAGTTTAGGTTTATTATGAAAGTTTACCCATTTTACTTAAACTTTTGCTCTGATACCAACTTGTAAGGCCCCGCTCACCGGGCACCTTACTGTTGGTTCTTCATCGCACATATAACGTATATAATGTATATAATCATAAATCAACGCAGCGGAAATGATAAAATATATACATTCTCATTCATTCATAAAAGTCATTACATCATTGACTCGATTACAAAAATGCAACTTTCTCTACTCTGTCTCTCCTCATAGGATCATACAGCGACCTCTAGAGGAGATATTAAGTTCAAAAACATAAAATTTATATTTTTATTACTTAAGAATATTCCTTAGGTAATTCCGTACATCGGAACCCTGACGGAATACTCTTGACACTCTCATGCAACATACTTTGTTGCATGTACTATGCACACGCATCCAATGCGTGGCGAACTTATCAAAATTTAAAGGAGATTTCTTGAGTAATCTCGTTTATTCAGATCCTCAAGAAATCTCATAATGACATGCAACGTGATGTGTTGCGAATATTATGGACCCGCAACCCATGACGTTGCAGCATTATCAACTGGAGAATGCCCTCCCAAAAGAGCTGATTAGCCGCCTCGTGCCATCCTCAGCAACACTACCTGCGAACTGGAAAACACATAAAAGTCAGCGTTGCTGAGTGAGTTCTAGTTTTATAATAAAACATACTTTCATTCTCATAAACTGCTCTTTCATACATGTGTTCACACATCATACGTACACGTAGATAATATTATTATTATTATCTCATCATTCATTGCTTACTTTCATTCGTGTACACTTCATCATTCTCTTTACTTTCATACATACATACTTCACGTACTTTTGTACGTACTTTACTTTCATTCTTACATTCAATACTTACGTTCGAACATTCATTACATTCATTCATACTTTCATTACTTTCGTTCGAACGTTCATTACAATCGGTGACATGTACAATACCCCACTTTCATCATACATACTACCGGTGCTGGACCTGTGGTGGTTAGCCACGAACGTTGTGCACAAAGCTGATCCAGTCACCTGGGGTAAGCACATGCCCCACTTATCTTTCACTTCACTACTAACATACGTTAGCCGAGTCTCTTGCAGTGCGCGACTGCTCACCTCAGTGACAATCTTATGATTGCCTGCTAACCGAGTCTCTTGCAACACGAAGTTGCTCACCTCATTGTCAATCTCAATGATTGACCCGATGTACATCCTTCGGGGTAGCTAACCCGTACACCGTTGAGCTAACACCTGCCAGGGGTGTGCACCTCCTTCATTTGCTTGCAAGCCTTTCTTACTTTCTTTCATTAATGCATGCATTCATTCATCATGTTCCTTCTTTCATTATCTTTCACTTTACGTTCTTAATACATTCTTTTCTTTCGTTCATTCATTCACGTAAAGTTATTAAAGATAAAACACATATATATAAGGAACATACATACTTACATATCATCAGTATTCACCATTTATCATGGCAACATCATACTAACATACATACATCATACTAGCATACATACATCATGCATACACTTCTACATTCACTCACATCAGCCCTGTCCGGGCGACTGAACTACCACCAGTCGCATGTCCTCCCTGCGACTGGGCCATGCGATTGGGCTATCATGCGAATGGGTACTCATACGTGCGATTGAACTTCCTTCCGTACGACTAGACACTATGCGACTGGGCTATATGCGACTAACTCTTAACCGTACGACTCAACTACTCTGCGATTGAACTCATGCGACCGAAACTCTCAGTCGCATCACCTATAGTGCGATTGAGGCTCAGTCGGGCGTCTGAACCTCAGTCGGGCGATTGGACATCAACTTTCACTCATTCGGCCGAATGGCCCTTCAGTCGCATAACCCTAACTGGGCAGCGACTGGAGTTCTTCATGAACAGCAGTCGCGAAACACCCGTCCCCACAGTCACCATACACCCATTTTCAGCCCAATTCAACCCTCCCAAGCCTTAGGGATTCCTACTAGGACCTCATACAAGCATATACTAGTCCTAATTCATACTATAAACACATTACTCAAGATTTACCCAAATGGGTCAAACTTTCACTATTTCCAAAACTAGGGTTTTAATGTGTTTCCAGCCCCAAAATCGTTAGAAAACATGTAAATGAGGGGTCCTAGAACTCACATTGTCAGGTAGAAGTTGATGAGCTTCGAATTAGCTTGCTTCTCGACAATCGGGCAACACCTTCCCCTCTTTCTTTCTCTTCTCGGTCTCTTTCTGCTCTCTGTCGCCCTCTGCTCTCTTTCTCTCCCCGACTGAAAATGGGAGGAGAGTGGAGCTGTTCCCCTTTTATACCCACTTCTCAGTCGCATCTGGTCCAGGGGCGACTGGACCTTCAGTCGCATAAACACTATGCGATTGGACCCCAATCGCACATGTTCCATGCGGCTCATACTCCATTCGGGCGGTTGAACTTCAATCGTGCGGTTGAGCTTCAATCGGCCGAATAGCCATGCGGTTGACCTCCAGTCGCACAATTCACAGGCGACTGAGGCTCAGTCGCATAGCCCACCGAAACGTCAGACTTCTTGGTGTTACACCTTGGTGGTAGGTCTTTCCATGTCTTCCTGTCTTCTCAACTTCAACTCTTCTTCGATCTTGGCCTTTGCAGTTAGCTCGGCTAGATGAAGACTGCTGAGATAATTTCTGAGGATAGCTGCAGTCTCAGAGTTGGAGGGGTTGGAGAATGGCTTCTCTGCAAGCTCAGCAATGTCAAATCTGCTAAGATGCAATAGAGAAGTGGCATTAAGCCTGTTGGTTTCACCATTCTCGCTTTCCACAACAAAGTTGTGAGAAGGTTCATTGAACCTCCACTGGATTATAACTTTCCTAGGTCCAAGAGACTGACTAGGAATCCTGTCCTCCTTCCTTGTATCCAGTAAAGTCGCTAGTTTTCTTCTTAGTCTCTTCTCTTCAGCATTCAGAGTATCAGAGTTGAGACCGAGAAGTCTTACAGCCTGGCCCAAAGTACTTCTAGGCAACTCAAGAAATTGACCTAGAGTGAGGGAGCTTCAAGAGTTATCAACATAGGTGATGTTGATAAGGTCTCCCTCACAGGAGATGCTGCTCATAGTAGTGCAGTTGGTGAGCCTTGTCTTGATCTTTTTATTTCCTTAAGAGAGAGATGTTTAGAAGGCTGAGGGGATGATCTTGGTTTTGTTGGGTAGGTTTGGGTTTAGTGGTTCTTGGTTGTGTTTTGGGTTTAAGGATGGGAAGTTTAGGTGGTTGAGGTGATAAGGTGGGTTTGGGTAGAGTTGTAGGTTCAGGGGTGTGGGTTTCATCTGAGGGTTCGGTTTTGATGGGAAATGGAATTGGTTCTTCTGGTGTGGGATGTGGTTGAGTGGTTGGCTGTGGTTGAGTGGCTGGGGTGAAGATCATTCCTGTCCCCTCCTATACATCTCCTTCCTCTTCCCCACACGGATATCAGCTTTTATTTCGCTAACAATCCGTTCGAGTGTCCTTTCGGACATGGGTCCCACCGGCCTACCGGAGAAGCCGTGAGCCCGGAGATAGTCTTTCATCCAGACTTTATCACTGAGCTTCTTGGTTGCAGTGACCCTCTCTACCTCCTCCCTCCGCTTCTTCTCCTTCATCATCTCCCTTGCAGCTTTCTTCCTTTCCTTCTCCATTTGATCCTGCTCTTTGTTGTGGAGCAGCAGGATCATATCATCATCATGTGGAGACAGTTCAGGAAGACTGAAGCCTCTTGAGAGCAGGAATTTAATCTTAGACTCTCTCAGCTGCAGGGCTGCTTTCCTTTGTTCTTCTTCTCCTCTTTCCAAGGCCAACCTGGCTTCTTCTTCTTGCCTTAGCCTGGTTGTCCTCTCTAAAGTCACCAACTCCTCTAGTGGTAGCAGGAGTACTTCCTCATTGGCACCTCCTAAGTTGATGAGCTGATCAATAAGTGCTGTCCTTCTCTTGGTGTTGATTTCCTCCTGATTGGCTGCAGCTTCCTTAGAACTAGCAGCTAGCAGCTTCTCAGCAGGAAACCTACCTTTCTTCTTGAGTTTCTTAATCCTTTCCTCCTCCTGAAGCTCTGCCGCAGTCATTTTCTTTTTGCCTTTGTCTTTAGCAGAACTTGTCTGTGGTGGTTCTTGGATAGAGGGTTCGGATTGAGAGAGAGGATCAACTGGTGTTTGGGATGGAGGTAGATCAGAAGTGTCCTCCCTGCTCATATCAGATGCTATTTCAGCAATAACATCTGTGATGATCAGTTCCTCGGACATTTGGAACAAACCTTCCGCAGCTTCCATCTCAGCTTCGGAAGACTTATCTTGTTCTTCCGAGGTTTCAACTTTAGCTTCGGAAGTTTCAGCCTGAGCTTCGGAAGAAGAGGCTGATGCAAGTTCTGTCCCAACTATTTTAGTTGCTGGGCCATCAGTCCCCATTTCCCCTTCGAAGTTAATCTTAGGTTCCATGTGGACCTTAGGTTGACCAACTTCTTTCATAGTGGTAGAAGGTGCAGTCAGTCTTTGAAGCTCCTCAGCACCAAAGTATATGAGTGTGGTGTCGGGGCTGGGCTGTTCTAAGGAGGATCTCAATACAAACTTTGTGAAAAGTCTGTAGAGATCATGAAGCATCTGTGAGTCAATCTTTAGAGTTGATTGAAATGACTCAGGTAGGGTGATGAGTTGGGAAGTAGAAGATTGGATCAGTGGTTCCCCAGATGTTTGTCTCTGATCTTTCTCCCCCTTTTTGGTAGCATTATCTTTAGATCTAGATGAGCTAGAGGAAGAAGTCAATGAGACCTGAATAGGTACATGCCTAACAGACCTTTCCGTCTGTTTCTCAGCTAGTTGAGCCTTGAGATTGTCAATCTCAAGTTGCTGAGTGGCTGTCCTTGTCTCTAAGATCCTCACCTGAGATTCCAGGTTTGAGACCTTAGAGAGCAAGTACTGAAGTGTGAGTTGCATACTTGTCTCATCTTCATGTGAAGAATCATGGGGAGATGAGATAACATACCTAGTATGTTCAGTCTCACCACCAGATGTAGCTTCTTGGCACCCTGGATACCTTTGCTCAAATTCATCTATTTCAGAGATGTCAATGGGAAAAGTTGCCGTAGACTCAGTCTGATTGATGTTACAACTATCCTGAGAGCTCAATGAGAGACTCTGAGTAGTGGCAGTTGAGCCTACATGAGTCCCCTCCACATCAGTGGGACTCACCTCAGTAGTTGGCTGCTGATGGGGGCTAGAGATAAGGGATCCCTCTTGGCTCTGTTGATCTTTAAGAGGGTATTGTAGATCAACTTCATGGCCATGGAGAGATGTAATCTCTTTATCAGTTCGGAGTAATAGGTCAGTGAAAGATATAGAGGTTAAACCTACTGACCCGGGACCTAGATCAATGTCTACAGGCATTAAGCCTCTTTTGGGGCTGTCCCTTGAGGGCTGCACAGGGGAGTGTAAAGACTCACCCTGTGGGCCAAAGGCTTGAGGTTCGGGCTCTTGGGTTTGAGACTGAGGATGCTCAAAACCCAAATTGAGGTCAAATGAGAAGGATGGTGTGACCTCGGACTGAGTGGGAGCCCATGTTTCCACTCTAGCCCTTTTGGTTTGAACTGGAGGAGCTTGTGCAATCAGAGTAGATTGAACAAGGGTTCGTTTGGGGCGTCTCGGATATGTAATTTTGATGGGTGGAGAAAGTATGGGGATATTTGTGGTGGAGGTTGCTGGTGTGGGTTCATCACCTGTGGGGTTAACAGGGATGTCACCAGGAGCTATGCGTTCAATCATCTCTGGAGGTAATGGAGTGGATACTTATTCTTTATTGTCAACTTGTTTAATTCTCTGTAATCAATACACATACGCATAATCCCATCTTTCTTCTTCACAAACAATACTGGGGCACCCCATGGGGAAGAACTGGGCTTAATGAAACCTCTTTCTAGCAAGTCTTCAGTCTGTTTCATTAACTCTTTCAATTCTGATGGAGCTAATCTATAAGGTGGCTTAGCGACTGGCTTAGCACCCGGAATCAAATCAATTCTAAACTCAACTTCACGATCTGGAGGAATACCCGGTAATTCCTCTGGAAACACATCTACAAAATTTCTAACCACAGGAATGTCTTCTATCTTTCTTACAGGCTTTTGCGAATCAATTACATATATCAAATAAGATGCACACCCGCGGCTCATTAACTTATCAGCTTTTATCATAGATATTATTTTCACAGTCGACTCCTCTCTATCACCATATACATTAATCGTTTTCCCATCCGGTGCTCTTAGTTGAATTAACTTCTTATTACATATAATATGGGCTTCATGGTTTACCAACCAATCCATACCCAATACTACATCAAACCCTCCTAACACCATTGGATATAGTTTAACAGGCAACTTATATCCATCTAATTCAATATAACAACCATCAATCATATTACTAATCATCACAGATCTATCATTAGCAGTTTCAACTACAAAAGCTACCTCTAATGGTCGAACTTCACATGCAAGCATAGGACAAAAATCAATAGATACAAAACTTCCACTTGCACCAGAATCAAATAACACATTAGCTGGAATTCTATTCACTAGGAATGTACCTGAAACTACATCTGGCAACGCTTTAGCCTCACTGGCTGTCATAGAATATGCTCGCCCCTTGGCCACACTCGACCCTTCTCCTGACCCTTTCATCGACCTAACCGGCTCAGGCTTTCTAACTACCAACTTTGGACATTCACTTCGAATATGCCCCGTTTCTCCACACTCATAACATCTACGAGGGCTTTCATTACATTCATTAGCATAATGTCCTAACCTTCCACATTTAAAACAAGTTCTATTACCAATCATGCATTCACCCTGGTGTAGCCTACCACATTTCCCGCATCGTGGCAACTCATTTCTGTCATTCCTCGGAAATTGGCCCCTTCCAAACCTGCTTTTCTTTTGAAAACTTGGATTTTCAAATCTTCTCTGCACTACAGGTTCTTCTCGCCTCCTTTTACCCCCATCAGGAGCAACATTACCACCATAAACTTCTTGATACATATCTGCAACTAAGTTTACCGTCAACTGGTAACTACTCGGAGCAGATGATCTAACCAACTTTCTAACCTCCTGAGGCAACCCCTGTGTATACCTCAAATTTTCTTCTCTTCGGAACCACCAAATGAGGCACCAACCGCGCCATCTCCTCAAACTTAGACGTGTATTCCCTATGAGACATATTACCTGCCTGAAACTGCAGGAAACTCATTTCTATTCGATCCATCTCGCCTTTCGGACAAAACTTGTCCGATACTAACTTTCTGAATTCAGGCCATAACATTTTGTCAGTAGTCTCCTCGCCTAACGTCTGGATAATCGTATCCCACCAATACAGAGCCTCACCTACAAACGAGTGGGCTGCAAACTTTACCTTCTGATCCTCCCTACACTCACTCAACTTGATCACGGCTTCCATTTCACGAAGCCATTTATAAGTGGCTACCACATCCATAGCCCCAGAAAATCGTGGAGGATTACATTCTTTAAACTGACTGTACGTAACTCCCTTTTTCTCGCTAGACCCTTCAGCTTTATCAACATTCCCACTTTCATCAGGTCTAGCTACATTCAAGGCTTTACGAACCTCCTCAGCAATTGCATTACGGAATTGCTGCCTCGTCATACTAAGCACCTCGGTGCTCTCATCAACATCTCCTCCCGAGGTTCCACCTTGCATTCTTTCACTTTCCCTATCAGCCATAACCTATTAAAACGAGATCAGGATTATTTGGTACCCATATGTAAGTATGAAACCAGAATACTAATAGTAAAGTAAATTATTAATAATGTTGGCCAAGTACTATTAATTGTTTACTTTACTTTTACTATTCTCATTATTCCTTCTCATGATAGTCCCATCACCTTCTCTTGTTTTAATAAACTACTCTATCTAGCTATCCCTGCTGGCATATCTATTTTCTAGTTAAAGTCTAGTTACTATGACACTAGATCCCTTTAACTACTGCTCTGATACCAACCTGTGACGCCCTAAACCCGGTAGGGCACCGGAGGCACGTCATGCAGTTGGATTAATATTTTAAACACAAATCAGAGCTTTCTATTCACAGCGGAAGACTTTAAACACTATTACATATATTAACCCAACTTTTTAAAACATTTTACATATGACTGTATTTAATTATACATTATTAACAAGTCCTAAATCCTATGCCAGCAGTTGCTCCAGGATAGCGTCCTCATCAGCTCATACTTGCTTTCCTCTATTATCAGAAGATCCCTCCTTACCTAGCACACACAACACACTCAGAACATCAGATAAACTGGTGAGTTCTAATTTTCATTATAACATTAACAACATTTTCACACACACCATAACTATCTTTTTATTGGCAATATTATAAATTCAACTTTTATCATTATTCTGTCCCACTGGACCTGTCCCATCGAACGTCGGTTGCCCACATCTAGCAACTACCAGCTCCCCATACCCAGTAACGTCGGTTGCCCACATCCAGCAACTACCAGTTACTACACTCAGAAACATCGGTTGCCCACATCCAGCAACTACCAGTTTCTCATACTCGGTAACGTCGGTTGCCCACATCTAGCAACTACCGGTTACCATACCCAGAGACATCGGTTGCCCACATCTAGCAACTACCAGTCTCCCATACCCAGTAACGTCGGTTGCCCACATCTAGCAACTACCGGTTACCATACCCAGAGACATCGGTTGCCAACATCTAGCAACTACCAGTCTCCCATACCCAGTAACGTCGGTTGCCCACATCCAGCAACTAGCGGTTACTATCTCTCATCCAGTAGGATGCCAAATAATCATCTAGGGTCGTCACCACAAGATGTTCACAAAGCTGAGTGATCGTCATCACTCCTATCAAACTGTACAGTTTCACACCCAGGCATCTTACCCTAACTGGCCTGTTGAGATTTACATCATATTACCATTTTACAAACATTTCTTTTATTTATTGCCAATATTATCACATTCACTCACACCCCACACATTCTTTCTTTTAGCACCAGTTTTAACATATTTTCATTAATCATCACACCCCATCTGACCCATTGGAATCATTACCATCACGTAATGATTAACAATGTTCAGAGGACTATCTTTTACACCCTACCTGACTCATTGCAATCATTACCATCATGTAATGATTAACAATGTTCAGGTAATCATTTATTACCCCCACTTTCCCTCTAACAGCTTGACAAACTGTTAGAAACATATCCATCATTACTATCACAATTCTGGTACTAAAACATTCAATTCATTTATCAATATGTGTGTGCTAGCCCGAATGTTAAAACCAAACATTTAAAAATGGCTTAGAACTCACCTTATCAATTTTCTCACCACAGTCTATACAATCCACGTACCTAAGATAACTAGTCCTTCCTCTAATCAAGGTATATCTAAAGCAATAAACCCTGATTCAATAAACTTATTCTCAAACAGGCCCTCATGCGATTGAACACTTATGCGAATGAGCAATCATACGACTGGACCTATGCGAATGAACGATGCGACTGAACCTTCAGTCGTACGACTAATCGTTCATTCGCACGATTGAGTCCTCATTCGTACCCAGTGTTCACTCGTCTTCATTCGGCCTTCTAACCAGGCGACTGAGTTCCAACCGCACGACTGAACCTCCATTCGCACTCAGTCGTACGACTAAATTCTCATTCGTGCGACTGAGGTCTGCGATTGAGCCCATTCGCCTGAAACGGATCAGCAGCTGTGTTCTTGACGTTTTTGATCCAAACTCACTCAAAATTTGAGTTTTAACCATCCAAATCATACCATATTCAAAACAGATCCTATACACATCGTTTATGTCACACCCTCAATTTCCACGAACGGGGTTTTACCGTTAGGCGTGTGACATACCAGGATCTCAGACACAGTCATATCGAACGACACTATATGAATTTAAAATAAACATTTGACTTCATTCAACAGAACATAAACAAAGTTTACAATAGTGCGGAAGCATGTACAGAAGTTATAAATCCCTTACAATACTATTACAATAATCATGTTTAGACAAAATGTTCAATGCTGAAAATAAACTAGATGAATGCATGTCCTGAGTGCATTTCCTGAAGCGTGTCTCAAAAGCTTATGCGTTCCTGTGACCTGAGAAAACATGCTAAATGTGTCAACATAAAGTTGGTGAGTTCACAGGTTTAATCAACAAGAAATGTATTCGTAAGCGTTTCCATATTTTGCGTTTCAATGGTTTAGTACATAAAGCATATCGTTAGGTAGCTAGCCTATGTTCTTGTTACTTAGCGTTTCGAACCAAAGCTGACTGTTTACGTCCTATTTGTGTTTCCACCACGTCTTAACCGACCGTGGCAATCGTATGTTTCGTCATGTCTCATCAGACCATGACAATGTGTTTTCCACCATGTCTTAACCGACCGTGGCAATCGTATGTTTTGTGTTTCCACCACGTCTTAACCGACCGTGGCAATCGTATGTTAGGTCAATTTGGCACCCGTTTGACCTCCAATCAAGCTAGCGTGACTAGCCCGGGCGGGGTTTGTCAGACCCAGTAGTACTACTCAAAATTACCTCGCTAATCCCATTACTAACGGTTCGAGTGTGTCAGGACATGTTGTGTGTGTTTGCACTAACGTAACAAGCGATATCAATATTACTACAACCATTTAAGTAAATGTAAGTCTGTTTGCATGTTTTCTCCCCCAAAAGGAAAGAGATGTAAAATAGGGGCCGTGAAACTCACAGATGATGTAGCAAGTGTGTAGGATGCAAGTCTCCCAAGTGTTGTTTTACGATGCGCTGTCAAACACCTATTGACAGTTGTGTCACACGTTAATGTTGTGTTTAGCGTTAATAGACATGTTTAGTCGGGTCGGGTCGCATGGGTTCGGTCGTGGGTATCACACACACAAGCAGTCATAGACTTATTAGACTTCATGTAGATTTCAAATGGGTTGTTGATATTTGTAAACAGTTAGGTTGTTTCGAGTTGAAAAGCATATGTCTGTTGATTGCGTTGACTTTAATCTTTGTGATCAAGAAATGACATTTTTATTGATGTTAACTTATCGTCCCATGATAGACACATCGCACACCAGAAAAATTCACTCAAATGACTCCAATCGCATAACAAGGCTAGACGCACGACTGGACACTTCATTCGCACGAATGGGCCTTCAATCGTACGAATCAACTTCCCTCGTACGATTGAACCCTCATTCATGCGACTCAGCCTTCAGTCGTACCACACATCACTCATTCACCCGAATCAATAACCAATCGCACGAATGAACCTTCATTCGTGCGGTTGGACCTTCAGTCGGGTGATACTCAGTCGCACACATTCATTCGGTTGACTCAATCGCACGCATTCATTCGGTTAACTCAGTCGTACTCAGTCGCCCCGATCAATCGCACGATGGGACCAGTCGTATGACTCAACCGCACGATGGGACCAGTCGCATGACCCAATCGCACGGCTGGCCCAGTCGCGGACTGCAGCAGGTCGCGACTGCTGGGTGGGTCGAACAGCCTTCGGCGGTCCCGTGCTCGGTTTTCTCACAATCAAGACTTCTAGAAACACTCTCCTAACATGTCTAAGTGAAATGCACACGCTAATTGACCTCATAAGCACCCCCACGACCACATGCATTCGGGTTGCACCCGAACACCCGAATCCCATACTTGCAGCAGTGAAACAGGTGATAAAACGGATGGAAATGGTCGCCTACCTGCTGGGAACGTGATTGCTCAGCTGTTGCGTGGTTTAGCCGGCGAAAACGGGCTCAATCGGGTGGAATTTGGTGCTGGAGTGAAGAATCAGAGAGGAAGAGAGCGTAAGGGAGAAAGAGCAGAGTGTGAGTGTTTGGGGCTGGTGGGTGGGTATTTATACCCAGTCCCAGTTTGCCAATTTGGCAGGTTTAGCCCCTGCACTTTAGGTACCTAGTTTCCCAATTTTTTTTTCGGCTGATAACGACGTTGATGAGCGAGCCCTATTAATTAATAGGATTCCTTAGGTAATCTCGTTTATGTGAATCCTCAACAGGCACCCACGTTAGTATTTTATCATAATTCGTTTAACGATGTCCGTGGCGGTGTTTGTATACGTTTCAAGTATTTACGAGTACGGGTCAATGTTAACGACAACGGTCTAATTTATGTAAGTTTGAAATTACGGGGTGTCACATCATCCCCTTGTTGCAGGAATTTTCGTCCCGAAAATTAGTATATCTTGTTACGTGGTTTTTACGGGGTAGTACAAGGCTCAATAGTGTGGATTGGAGTACCTGTGTATCTAAGAGGTAGGTGCCTGGTTTTGGAACAGTTGAGGGTACTTCCTCTTCATCTGATCCTCGCGTTCCCAAGTAAATTCTGGTCCACGCTTTGAGTTCCAACGGATCTTGACGATAGGGATACGACTATGTTTGAGCGTCTTGACCTCTCGGTCCATGACTTCCACTGGTTCCTCGACGAAATGTAGCTGTTCGTCCATATGTATCTCGTCCAACGGGACGATAAGAGTCTCGTCAGCAAGGCACTTCCTCAGATTGGAGACGTGGAACACATCGTGTACCCCACGGAGTTCTTCGGGTAGGTTCAGCTGATAGGCCACGGGGCCAACTCGTTTGACAATCTCAAACGGTCCCACGTACCTAGGACTTAGCTTCCCACGCTTTCCGAAACGGATCACACCCTTCCAAGGTGACACTTTCAAAAGCACCTTGTCGCCTATTTGGAATTCCAACGGTCGGCGACGCTTGTCAGCGTAGCTTTTCTGTCGGTCACGGGCTGCTGCCATACGGTCACGGATTTGCACGATCTTCTCAGTCGTCTTGTGCACAAGTTCAGGGCCGGTGAGTTGACTTTCCCCAACTTCCGCCCAACAGATAGGTGATCGGCACTTACGCCCATAAAGTGCCTCAAATGGAGCAGCTTTGATCGATGTGTGGTAGCTATTGTTGTAAGAAAACTCGACTAGCGGTAAGTGGGTTTCCCAACTGCTGCCGAAATCTATGACGCAGGCACGTAACATGTCTTCTAGAGTCTGGATCGTACGCTCACTTTGGCCATCGGTTTGGGGGTGGTACGCGGTGCTCATATCCAGCCGCGTTCCTAGTGCTCGTTGTAAGGACTGCCAGAAGTGTGAAGTGAATCGAGCGTCACGATCAGAGATAATGGAAACCGGCACACCATGCCGAGAGACTATTTCTCTTAAGTAGATATGAGTTAACTTTTCCATGCGATCAGTCTCACGGATTGCCAGGAAGTGTGCGGATTTCGTCAAGCGATCCACGATCACCCAAATGGTGTCGCATCCGCTGGGAGTTCGAGGAAGTTTCGTGATAAAGTCCATGGATATCCGTTCCTACTTCCATACTGGTATCTCCGGCTGTTAGAGTAAACCAGACTGTCGTTGATACTCTACCTTGACCTAAGAACAGGTCAAACATCTGCCCACGTAGGTGGCGATATCTGCTTTCATGTTTGGCCACCAGTAAAGAACCTTCAGGTCGTGGTACATCTTGTCTGAACCTGGGTGGATTGAGTACCGCGATTTGTGAGCTTCGTCCATTACCAATTCTCGTAGGTTTCCATACGAGGGAATCCATGTTCGATCCATGAAGTAGCGGATTCCGTGAGGCTTGGTTTCTAGTTGCTTCTCCATACCTCGTAACGATTCGGCTTTCAAATTCTCGTCTTTTAACGCCTCAAGTTGAGCATTACGGATCTGGTCGGGTAAACCGGTGTGAATGGTAAGTTGCAATACTCGAACTCGTCTTGGCTTGGGCGTTTCCTTCCGACTCAGGGCGTCTGCTACTACATTGGCCTTGCCCGGATGATACTTGATCGTACAGTCATAGTCGTTTAACAACTCGACCCAACGACGTTGTCTCATATTTAGCTCCTTCTGTTCAAAGATGTGCTGGAGACTCTTGTGATCGGTGTAAATGGTGCACTTGGTACCGTACAAGTAGTGTCTCCATATCTTGAGTGCAAATACCACAGCTCCCAGCTCTAGGTCGTGTGTCGTGTAGTTTTTCTCGTGTATCTTCAATTGTCGTGATGCATAGGCAATCACCTTATTGCGCTGCATCAGTACGCAACCGAGGCCTTGTATGGAAGCATCACAGTAAACAACAAAATCATCGGTTCCCTCAGGCAGGGATAGAATCGGTGCTGTACAAAGTCTCTGCTTCAGAATCTGGAATGCAGATTCTTGTTTATCACCCCAAGCGTACGTAGTACCTTTATGAGTCAATGCGGTGAGAGGTTGAGCAATCTTCGAGAACCCTTCGATGAACCGTCGGTAGTAGCCAGCCAGCCCAAGAAACTGTCGTACCTCGGTCGGTGTCTTAGGCGTAGCCCAGTTCTTGATAGCTGCTATCTTTGCCGGGTCAACGTGTATCCCATTCTCATTGACCACATGACCCAAGAAATGGACCTCTCGCATCCAGAAGTCACACTTTGAAAACTTTGCATACAACTGTTCTCGTCTCAACAGCTCCAGAATCAGTCTAAGGTGTTCTTCGTGTTCTTCTTTATTCCTTGAGTAAATAAGGATGTCATCGATGAAGACAATGACGAACTTGTCTAGGTAGGGTTTGCACACTCGGTTCATTAAGTCCATGAAAACCGCTGGTGCGTTGGTCAACCTGAATGGCATAACCAAAAACTCTTAGTGACCATACCTCGTTCTGAAAGCAGTCTTTGAAACGTCTTCTTCTCGAATCCTTAGTTGGTGATAACCCGATCTTAGGTCTATCTTTGAATAGTAACTCGACCCTTGTAGTTGGTCGAACAGATCATCGATACGCGGGAGAGGATAACGGTTCTTAATTGTCGCCTTGTTCAATTCTCTGTAATCGATACACATGCGAAAAGTTCCGTCCTTCTTCTTGACAAACAGAATTGGGGCTCCCCATGGTGATGAGCTAGGTCTGATAAAACCTTTATCCAACAGTTCCTGCAGTTGTGTAGACAGCTCTTGTAGTTCCCTCGGAGCTAATCTGTACGGTGCCCTCGCGATAGGGGCGGCTCCCGGAACCAAATCAATTTGGAATTCGACCTGGCGGTGCGGTGGAAGGCCGGGTAGGTCTTCAGGGAAAACCTCAGGATAATCACGTACAACTGGGATGTCTTCAATTTTCTTTTCCTCGGTTTCTTTTTCAGTGACCATGGCTAAGAAAGCGGTATGACCCTTACGCAAACACTTCTGAGCTTTCATGTGGGAGATGATTCCAGAGACCATGCCACTCCTTTCGCCCTGAACTGATAGAATTTCACCACTAGGAAGTGGTATGCGTACGATTTTCTCTCCACAGATGATTTCAGCTTGATTCTTGGATAGCCAGTCCATGCCCACAACTACGTCAAAACTACCAAGTGTGACAGGCATCAGATCTATATCTATCTCACGACCACATAATCCTAGTCTGCACCCCTTGGCGATTTGAGTTGCCTCGATTAGTTTTCCGTCAGCTAATTCTACCACATAACTAGGTTCCATGACAGCTAGGGTTACATCTAAGAACTTAATGAACTTGTTGGAAACAAAACTCCTATTAGCTCCAGTATCAAATAGTATGGAAGCAAAACAACCATTCAGGGGAAACGTACCAGTAACCACATTCTGGTCATCCCTTGCCTCGCCGGAACCGATCACGAACGCACGACCCTTGGCATTGCCCCCATTATTACCCTTGTTTCCACCCCTCAGCTGTGGGCAATCCTTCCTGTAGTGTCCCTCCTTACCACATTCATAACAGGCTCTAGCCACTCCACCCTGGCGTTGTTGTTGGGGTTGTTGTTGCTGAGTCATTATTTCACCCCGGCAGTCTTTGGCTGCGTGTCCCATCTTTCCACATCTCTGACAACGAAGTCGATCACATGGGCCATGATGATGGAGGTTGCACCGGTTACACCTAGGGTTCTTGCCCGCGTAGCTGCTCGAACCCTGACCATAATTGTTGTTGTTGCTGTTCGGGTTGTTGTGGGTGAAGTTTCTTGATGGGTCAAACTTTTTGGTCGGTTGTTGCTGGGGGTTGTTGGAGCTTGAAGACTTGCTGTTGTTACCTTCCCATTTTCTTTTGTGATCTGATGAACCAGAAGCAGCGCCACGTTTAGGCAGAGTGCCTTGTGCCACTGCCTGGTCGGTGAGTTTGTGAGCCAGTCGGATGGCCTGCTGGATAGTGACAGGATCAGCAGCCATCACACTAGCCTGGATTTGAGGAGCCAAGCCATCAATGTACTTTTCGATCCGTTTGTAGGCCGGAGTTACCATCTGCGGACATAATGCTGCCAACTCGTGCGAACGAGTCGTGTACTCCTCGATGTCAGAACCAATCATCTTTAAATTCCAAAATTCTGCCTCCAGTTTCTGGACTTCGTTCCTGGGGCAGTACTCTTCTTTCATTAGAATCTTGAAGTCTTCCCATGGCATACCGTTTGCAGCACCAAGTCCTAAGGTTTGGACTTGTGAATTCCACCATGTCAGGGCTGGTCCCTCCAATGTGCCGGAGGCGTATTTGACCCGATTTCCATCAGTACAGCTGCACATGGCAAACACTGACTCAAGTTTCTCTAGCCAGCGAAGCAGTGTGACAGTGCCCTCTGAGCCGCTGAAAGAATGAGGCTTGCAATCCATAAACATCTTGAAGGTACAGACTGTTGGACCTCCCTGGTTCGGATTCTGGTCGTTCTGGCCCTGATTGCGGGCCTGCTCATAAGCTGCAAGCGCATCAGCCACGCGCTCGTTGATGATAGCATTCAGCTCGGCTTGAGTCAGGGTGATATTTCCTCGTCCACCCGGGCGTCCCGCTCTTCTTCCAGACATGACTTCTTCAATACACAACACACATTAATCAATAACCGGATAACAATTATTGACAGTAATATATATTGTATCATGCTAGTAAGAATGAGGGGTTTGTTTGCACATCGATAGTAGGGATTTATAGGATCCGAGGCCTTATGCCTCCTAAGTGTGGAATTTGAAAATTTGTACTGGCCATTCCCGTTATCACCCAATAGAGTTGCCAGAGTTCTCATGCATGACAAATTACAATTACGTGTGCACCCGTGATTCTAATTTGCTTTGCATGGTCACACATGGTTCCTCCTATTCGAGATAACATGCCTTGTCCAGTACCGAGTGTTATCAATGATAAAAGCATCAAAGATGTATTTGTTATACCAAGAGTCAAGTAACTAAAGTTGTACAAGAGATTCAGTTTAGGTAACAACGGGAATCAGACAATTTGGCCTCTTTCCCTCCGTAGTTCTAGGTGTTTGGATGTCCAAGTCCGATTCTCTAATCAACTTGAATATCTTAGTTGTCCCACGTTTACTGCTCGGACTAGCGTAGAGGATAGGATATGTTGGGAATAGTAACAAGTGTGAGCGAGTTGGAAGAGTGAGGTGTTGTTCTTTTTGTTTGTCATCGTTATGCTTATCGCGTGTGTTAGAAAAGAGTTTCGGGTTCTAATCATGGAAATGTTTGATTCAATTCGCTGTTGCTTTCACTCCACGAGTGAAGGATCAAGTGTATGCGTTGGTTGTGAGCGAGCGGGATTCTCCGCCCCTCTGTCAGCCGATAATGACACACATGTCATACCCATAGTGTTATGTTTGCTCAGCAGTGTAATGTCAGTACGCCCGAAGGTTGTTTGCACAACAGTGGTAACCGTGTAAAGAGTGTCTGTGTAATACTAGTGTTGTGTCTAAGGCTATAGTCCAGATGCAATGCAATCCTAGTTCTCTATAACCTGTGGCTCTGATACCAATCTGTCACACCCTCAATTTCCACGAACGGGGTTTTACCGTTAGGCGTGTGACATACCAGGATCTCAGACACAGTCATATCGAACGACACTATATGAATTTAAAATAAACATTTGACTTCATTCAACAGAACATAAACAAAGTTTACAATAGTGCGGAAGCATGTACAGAAGTTGTAAATCCATTACAATACTATTACAATAATCATGTTTAGACAAAATGTTCAATGCTGAAAATAAACTAGATGAATGCATGTCCTGAGTGCATTTCCTGAAGCGTGTCTCAAAAGCTTATGCGTTCCTGTGACCTGAGAAAACATGCTAAAATGTGTCAACATAAAGTTGGTGAGTTCACAGGTTTAATCAACAAGAAATGTATTCGTAAGCGTTTCCATATTTTGCGTTTCAATGGTTTAGTACATAAAGCATATCGTTAGGTAGCTAGCCTATGTTCTTGTTACTTAGCGTTTCGAACCGAAGCTGACTGTTTACGTCCTATTTGTGTTTCCACCACGTCTTAACCGACCGTGGCAATCGTATGTTTTGTCATGTCTCATCAGACCATGACAATGTGTTTTCCACCATGTCTTAACCGACCGTGGCAATCGTATGTTTGTGTTTCCACCACGTCTTAACCGACCGTGGCAATCGTATGTTAGGTCAATTTGGCACCCGTTTGACCTCCAATCAAGCTAGCGCGACTAGCCCGGGCGGGGTTTGTCAGACCCAGTAGTACTACTCAAAATTACCTCGCTAATCCCATTACTAACGGTTCGAGTGTGTCAGGACATGTTGTGTGTGTTTGCACTAACGTAACAAGCGATATCAATATTACTACAACCATTTAAGTAAATGTAAGTCTGTTTGCATGTTTTCTCCCCCAAAAGGAAAGAGATGTAAAATAGGGGCCGTGAAACTCACAGATGATGTAGCAAGTGTGTAGGATGCAAGTCTCCCAAGTGTTGTTTTACGATGCGCTGTCAAACACCTATTGACAGTTGTGTCACGCGTTAATGTTGTGTTTAGCGTTAATAGACCTGTTTAGTCGGGTCGGGTCGCATGGGTTCGGTCGTGGGTATCACACACACAAGCAGTCATAGACTTATTAGACTTCATGTAGATTTCAAATGGGTTGTTGATATTTGTAAACAGTTAGGTTGTTTCGAGTTGAAAAGCATATGTCTGTTGATTGCGTTGACTTTAATCTTTGTGATCAAGAAATGACATTTTTATTGATGTTAACTTATCGTCCCATGATAGACACATCGCACACCAGAAAAATTCACTCAAATGACTCCAATCGCATAACAAGGCTAGACGCACGACTGGACACTTCATTCGCACGAATGGGCCTTCAATCGTACGAATCAACTTCCCTCGTACGATTGAACCCTCATTCATGCGACTCAGCCTTCAGTCGTACCACACATCACTCATTCACCCGAATCAATAACCAATCGCATGAATGAACCTTCATTCGTGCGGTTGGACCTTCAGTCGGGTGATACTCAGTCGCACACATTCATTCGGTTGACTCAATCGCACGCATTCATTCGGTTAACTCAGTCGTACGGTTTCATTCGCACTCTCACCCCAGTCGCCCCGATCAATCGCACGATGGGACCGGTCGCATGACTCAACCGCACGATGGGACCAGTCGCATGACCCAATCGCATGGCTGGCCCAGTCGCGGACTGCAGCAGGTCGCGACTGCTGGGTGGGTCGAACAGCCTTCGGCGGTCCCGTGCTCGGTTTTCTCACAATCAAGACTTCCAGAAACACTCTCCTAACATGTCTAAGTGAAATGCACAAGCTAATTGACCTCATAAGCACCCCCACGACCACATGCATTCGGGTTGAACCCGAACACCCGAATCCCATACTTGCAGCAGTGAAACGGGTGATAAAACGGATGGAAATGGTCGCCTACCTGCTGGGAACGTGATTGCTCAGCTGTTGCGTGGTTTAGCCGGCGAAAACGGGCTCAATCGGGTGGAATTTGGTGCTGGAGTGAAGAATCAGAGAGGAAGAGAGCGTAAGGGAGAAAGAGCAGAGTGTGAGTGTTTGGGGCTGGTGGGTGGGTATTTATACCCAACCCCAGTTTGCCAATTTGGCAGGTTTAGCCCCTGCACTTTAGGTACCTAGTTTCCTAAATTTTGTTTCGGCTGATAACGAGGTTGATGAGCGAGCCCTATTAATTAATAGGATTCCTTAGGTAATCTCGTTTATGTGAATCCTCTACAAGCACCCACGTTAGTATTTTATCATAATTCTTTTAACGACGTCCGTGGCGGTGTTTGTATACGTTTCAAGTATTTACGAGTACGGGTCAATGTTAACGACAACGGTCTAATTTATGTAAGTTTGAAATTACGGGGTGTCACAGTTTACAATGGTTTCGGACCATTATTTCATCAAAATTTCACAAAAACTTGGATTTGAATTCTTGGATTTTAAATTCAGAAATGGACCAGACCAATTTACTGATTTAAACAGGTTATTGGATCAAACTCAACCAGTTACACAGCTTATAACATCTCCGGATTGATCCGTGATGTTCAAAACTTACCAAAACGGAGTTTCGCCTAGTCGATTTCATGAGAACAGGGTTTTTGGGTGTGAAGGGGACAAGAGAACAGAATAGGTGCAGATAGAGATCTGCCCTTAAACCCCTGCACCGCCCTACTTATCCATAAACTAAACTTAACCGCCTCACCTTCAGTCGTACGACTGAACCATTCGTACGACTGAACTGTGCGACTGGAGCTCATACGCCTACGATTCGTATGACTGAGTCTCAATCGCACATAACTAATGTGACTGAAGTTCATTCGCATATGACTTATGCGACTGAACATTTAAACACTCAAACAACTCAACCTAATTTAATTAATCATAACTATAATATATTTACAAGTCCGGATTTAGAAACCGGATGTTACAACTCTCCCCCCCTTAAATAGGTTTCGTCCTCGAAACCAACTATTTAAACAATTGGGATAATCTCTTTTCATCTCATCTTCTGATTCCCAAGTGAAATCAGATCCTTTCTATTCGACCACTGCACTTTAACTAAATCAATAGTTTTATTCCTCAGCCTTTTCACCTTTCTGTCCACTATAGCAGTAGGTTTTTCAACATAGTTTAACTTATCATCCACTTCTATATCATCCAAAGGTACATACGCATTCTCATCGGCCAAACACTTGCGCAACTGTGACACGTGAAAGGTTGGGTGAATTCCTTGCAACTGATTGGGTAATTCTAGTTTATAGGCCACTTCCCCAATCCGTTCTATAATGCTAAATGGTCCTCTAAAACGAGGACTTAACTTTCCCTCTTTCTGAATCTGATAATTCCCTTCCAAGGAGATACTTTCAACATAACTCTATCTCCTACTCCAAACTCTATATGCCTTCGCCTTTTATCTTCATAAGACTTTTGTCGATCCTGAGCTGCTTTAAACCGAGCTTTGATCTGACCCAGTTTCTCATTCGTAGCCTGTACAATTTCCAAACTGCCCAACTCTTTCTGCCCAACTTCTCCCCAACATATGGGACTCCTACACTTCCTGCCATATAACATCTCATAAGGGGCTCTCCCAATTGTAGAATGATAACTGTTATTGTAGGAGAATTCAACTAATGGCAGATGACTATCCCAGCTACCCCCAAAATCTATAACACAAGCTCGTAACATGTCTTCAACTGTTTGGATAGTTCTCTCAGTCAACCCATCAGTTTCTGGGTGGAAAGACCTGCTGTGTAACAGACGAGTACCCATATCTTCATGAAACTTTCTCCAAAACCTCGAAGTAAAACGTGTATCTCTATCTGACACAATAGATACTGGTACCCCATGACGAGCAATAATTTCTTGAATAAACAGTTCTGCTAACTTCTCAGAGTTATACGTCTCCTTGATTGGTAAGAAATGTCCGCTACGTGTCAGTCTATCTCCTATGACCCAAATGGTATCATAACCTTTAGCTGTACGCGGAAGCTTAGTTATGAAATCCATTGTCAATTCTTCCCACTTCCATTTCGGGATCTCTAAGGGTTGAAGCTTACCATATGGCTTTTGATGCTCAGCTTTGACCTGAAGACACGTCAAACACCTATTCACATACTGCATCACATTAAACTTCATACCAGGCCACCAATATCCTTGTTTTAAATCCTTGTACATCTTAGTAGCACCAGGATGTATAGAATATCTGGACTTATGAGCTTCATCTAACACCAATTCCCTCATCTTAATCGGAACCCACATACGACCACATTTCGTCTTAACCCCAAAACTATTTTCTTCTAGATCCATTGTTTGACCCTTCATTCGTTCTCGCTTCACGTTCTCTTCTTTCAGTGCTTCTAATTGAGCTTCTCGTAACTGATGCATAAAATCTGGGGTTATCACTAACTTGTATGACTTAACTCGAATTGGAGGGTGTTCATTCTTTCTACTTAACGTGTCAGCAACCACATTTGCTTTACCAGGATGGTAAAGTATTTCACAATCATAATCTTTCACCAATTCTAACCATCTCCGCTGGCGCATGTTCAATTCCTTCTGATCAAAGAAATACTTCAAACTCTTATGATCTGCGTAAATCGTACATTTCACCCCATACAAATAATGCCTCCATATTTTCAAGGCAAATACCACTGCTGCTAATTCTAAATCATGCGTCGGATAATTCTTTTCATGTTCTTTCAATTGCCTGGAAGCATAAGCTATCACTCGTCCCCTCTGCATCAATACAAAGCCTAGACCTTGATACGAAGCATCTGAATAAATCGCCAAATCTTCATTTCCATCTGGCAACAACAATATTGGTGATTGGGTTAATTTCTTCTTCAGTTCTTGAAATGCATTTTCTTGTTCTGGTCCCCAAACGTATTCTTCATTCTTCCTCATCAGTTTCGTTAACGGGGATGCGATTTTGGCAAAATCCTGAATAAATCTTCTATAGTAACCAGCCAGACCCAAGAAACTGCGGACCTCAGATGGCGTCTTTGGAGGACTCCACCTCACTACTGTTTCAATCTTGGCAGGGTCTACTAAAATACCTTCCGCATTAATTACATGTCCTAAAAACTGTACTTCCCGCAACCAAAACTCACACTTAGAAAATTTTGCATAAAGCCTTTCTTTTCTCAATCTTTCCAACACTTCACGAAGATGGCAAGCATGATCTCCCTCATTCTTCGAATAGATTAGTATATCATCAATAAACACAATTACTGATCGATCTAACATTGGCTTGCACACCCTATTCATCAAATCCATAAAAGTAGTAGGGGCATTCGTCAACCCAAAGGACATAACCAGAAATTCATAATGACCATAGCGGGTATGAAACGCTGTCTTAGGTATATCTTCTTCCCTAACTTTCAACTGATGATATCCCGAGCGAAGGTCTATCTTAGAAAACCAACTGGCTCCCTGTAGCTGATCAAACAAATCATCTATTCGTGGGAGTGGATACTTATTCTTTATTGTCAACTTGTTTAATTCTCTGTAATCAATACACATACGCATACTCCCATCTTTCTTCTTCACAAACAATACTGGAGCACCCCATGGGGAAGAACTGGGCTTAATGAAACCTCTTTCTAGCAAGTCTTCTGTCTGTTTCATTAACTCTTTCAATTCTGATGGAGCTAATCTATAAGGTGGCTTAGCGACTGGATTAGCACCCGGAATCAAATCAATTCTAAACTCAATTCACGATCTGGAGGAATACCCGGTAATTCCTCTGGAAACACATCTACAAAATTTCTAACCACAGGAATGTCTTCTATCTTTCTTACAGGCTTTTGCGAATCAATTACATATATCAATAAGATGCACACCCACGGCTCATTAACTTATCAGCTTTTATCATAGATATTATTTTCACAGTCGACTCCTCTCTATCACCATATACATTAATCGTTTTCCCATCCGGTGCTCTTAATTGAATTAACTTCTTATTACATATAATATGGGCTTCATGGTTTACCAACCAATCCATACCCAATACTACATCAACCCTCCTAACACCATTGGATATAGTTAACAGGCAACTTATATCCTTCTAATTCAATATAACAACTATCAATCATATTACTAATCATCACAGATCTATCATTAGCAGTTTCAACTACAAAAGCTACCTCTAATGGTCGAACTTCACATGCAAGCATAGGGCAAAAATCAATAGATACAAAACTTCCACTTGCACCAGAATCAAATAACACATTAGCTGGAATTCCATTCACTAGGAACGTACCTGAAACTACATCTGGCAACGCTTTAGCCTCACTGGCTGTCATAGAATATGCTCGCCCCTTGGCCACACTCGACCCTTCTCCTGACCCTTTCATCGATCTAACCGGCTCAGGCTTTCTAACTACCAACTTTGGACATTCACTTCGAATATGCCCCGTTTCTCCACACTCATAACATCTACGAGGGCTTTCATTACATTCATTAGCATAATGTCCTAACCTTCCACATTTAAAACAAGTTCTATTACCAATCATGCATTCACCCTGGTGTAGCCTACCACATTTCCCGCATCGTGGCAACTCATTTCTGTCATTCCTCGGAAATTGGCCCCTTCCAAACCTGCTTTTCTTTGAAAACTTGGATTTTCAAATCTTCTCTGCACTACAGGTTCTTCTCGCCTCCTTTTACCCCATCAGGAGCAACATTACCACCATAAACTTCTTGATACATATCTACAGCTAAGTTTACCGTCAACTGGTAACTACTCGGAGCAGATGATCTAACCAACTTTCTAACCTCCTGAGGCAACCCCTGTGTATACCTCAAAATTGTCTTCTCTTCGGGAACCACCAAATGAGGCACCAACCGCGCCATCTCCTCAAACTTAGACGTGTATTCCCTATGAGACATATTACCTGCCTGAAACTGCAGGAAACTCATTTCTATTCGATCCATCTCGCCTTTCGGACAAAACTTGTCCGATACTAACTTTCTGAATTCAGGCCATAACATTTTGTCAGTAGTCTCCTCGCCTAACGTCTGGATAATCGTATCCCACCAATACAGAGCCTCACCTACAAACGAGTGGGCTGCAAACTTTACCTTCTGATCCTCCCTACACTCACTCAACTTGATCACGGCTTCCATTTCACGAAGCCATTTATAAGTGGCTACTACATCCATAGCCCCAGAAAATCGTGGAGGATTACATTCTTTAAACTGACTGTACGTAACTCCCTTTTTCTCGCTAGACCTTTCAGCTTTATCAACATTCCCACTTTCATCAGGTCTAGCTACATTCAAGGCTTTACGAACCTCCTCAGCAATTGCATTACGGAATTGCTGCCTCGTCATACTAAGCACCTCGGTGCTCTCATCAACATCTCCTCCCGAGGTTCCACCTTGCATTCTTTCACTTTCCCTATCAGCCATAACCTATTAAAACGAGATCAGGATTATTTGGTACCCACATGTAAGTATGAAACCAGAATACTAATAGTAAAGTAAATTATTAATAATGTTGGCCAAGTACTATTAATTGTTTACTTTACTTTTACTATTCTCGTTATTCCTTCTCATGATAGTCCCATCACCTTCTCTTGTTTTAATAAACTACTCTATCTAGCTATCCCTGCTGGCATATCTATTTTCTAGTTAAAGTCTAGTTACTATGACACTAGATCCCTTTAACTATAGCTCTGATACCAACCTGTGACGCCCTAAACCCGGTAGGGCACCGGAGGCACGTCATGCAGTTGGATTAATATTTTAAACACAAATCAGAGCTTTCTATTCACAGCGGAAGACTTTAAACACTATTACATATATTAACCCAACTTTTTAAAACATTTTACATATGACTGTATTTAATTATACATTATTAACAAGTCCTAAATCCTATGCCAGCAGTTGCTCCAGGATAGCGTCCTCATCAGCTCATACTTGCTTTCCTCTATTATCAAAAGATCCCTCCTTACCTAGCACACACAACACACTCAAAACATCAGATAACTAGTGAGTTCTAATTTTCATTATAACATTAACAACATTTTCACACACACCACAACTATCTTTTTATTGGCAATATTATAAATTCAACTTTTATCATTATTCTGTCCCACTGGACCTGTCCCATCGAACGTTGGTTGCCCACATCTAGCAACTACCAGTTCCCCATACCCAGTAACGTCGGTTGCTCACATCCAGCAACTACCAGTTACTACACTCAGAAACATCGGTTGCCCACATCCAGCAACTACCGGTTACTATCTCTCATCCAGTAGGATGCCAAATAATCATCTAGGGTCGTCACCACAAGATGTTCACAAAGCTGAGTGATCGTCATCACTCCTATCAAACTATACAGTTTCACACCCAGGCATCTTACCCTAACTGGCCTGTTGAGATTTACATCATATTACCATTTTACAAACATTTCTTTTATTTATTGCCAAAATTATCACATTCACTCACACCCCACACATTCTTTCTTTTAGCACCAGTTTTAACATATTTTCATTAATCATCACACCCTATCTGACCCATTGGAATCATTACCATCACGTAATGATTAACAATGTTCAGAGGACTATCTTTTACACCCTACCTGACTCATTGCAATCATTACCATCATGTAATGATTAACAATGTTCAGGTAATCATTTATTACCCCCACTTTCCCTCTAACAGCTTGACAAATTGTTAGAAACATATCCATCATTACTATCACAATTCTGGTACTAAAACATTCAATTCATTTATCAATATGTGTGTGCTAGCCCGAATGTTAAAACCAAACATTTAAAAAGGGCTTAGAACTCACCTTATCAATTTTCTCACCACAGTCTATACAATCCACGTACCCAAGATAACTAGTCCTTCCTCTAATCAAGGTATATCTAAAGCAATAAACCCTGATTCAATAAACTTATTCTCAAACAGGCCCTCATACGATTGAACACTTATGCGAATGAGCAATCATACGACTGGACCTATGCGAATGAACCATGCGACTGAACCTTCAGTCGTACGACTAATCGTTCATTTGCACGATTGAGTTCTCATTCGTACCCAGTGTTCACTCGTCTTCATTCGGCCTTCTAACCAGGCGACTGAGTTCCAACCGCACGACTGAACCTCCATTCGCACTCAGTCGTACGACTAAATTCTCATTCATGCGACTGAGGTCTACGATTGAGCCCATTCGCCTGAAACGGATCAGCAGCTGTGTTCTTGACGTTTTTGATCCAAACTCACTCAAAATTTGAGTTTTAACCATCCAAATCATACCATATTCAAACAGATCCTATACACATTGTTTACAATGGTTTCGGACCTTTATTTCATCAAAATTTCATAAAAACTTGGATTTGAATTCTTGGATTTTAAATTCAGAAATGGACCAGACCAATTTACTGATTTAAACAGGTTATTGGATCAAACTCAACCAGTTACACAGCTTATAACATCTCCGGATTGATCCGTGATGTTCACAAACTTACCAAAACGGAGTTTCGCCTAGTCGATTTCGTGAGAACAGGGTTTTGGGTGTGAAGGGGACAAGAGAACATAATAGGTGCAGATAGAGATCTGCCCTTAAACCCCTGCACCGCCTTACTTATCCATAAACTAAACTTAACCGCCTCACCTTCAGTCGTACGACTGAACCATTCGTACGACTGAACTGTGCGACTGAAGCTCATACGCCTACGATTCGTACGACTGTGTCTCAATCGCACATAACTAATGCGACTGAAGTTCATTCGCATATGACTTATGCGACTGAACACTTAAACACTCAAACAACTCAACTTAATTTAATTAATCATAACTATAATATAATTTACAAGTCCGGATTTAGAAACCGGATGTTACATAATGGTGGTTTTTGGCTGTGAAGTGACAATGGCGGCAAGGGCGTAAGGGCGTACCCGGTGCATGAAGCTCCCGCTTTGCGCAGGGTCGGGGAGGGGCCGGATCGCGAAGCGATCTGATGTACGCAACCTTTCCTTGCGCAATTTTGTGCAAGAGGCTGTTTCCACGGCTAGAACCCATGACCTCAAGGTCACAAAGCAGCAACCTTACCAGTTGCTCCAAGGTCTGCCCTCATAAGCAAAATCTTTACCTTTTACAGAGTGGGGCCCAAAAGATATTCGTTACACAGTAAAATCTCTATTTCCGAATATAAAACATTTCCGAAGGTAATTATCTTCCGAAGGCAATCTTCTCTTCCAAAGCAAGGCATTGCTTCTGAAGGTAAATTTGCTTTCCAAATGAAGAGTTTTATGAGCTTCGGAAGTAGATCTGATGCAAAATCAATCGCTTCTTCCGAGACTAAAAACTCTTCCGAGAAGAAAATTTCCATTGAGGAATTTGGCTTCGGAAGATATTTAAGAATATCTTCCGAGAGTTAATTCCTCTTCGGAAGGAATTTACACTTGGAATATAAAAAGATCTTTTGTAACAGGGCTTAAATTGTATTGACACAAGACATTACACATTAAAAAGTTTTCAAAAGAGGTAGTTAATCAATGTTTATCATCCCAATAGCTAATATGAGATACTTCAATCTTTGTTCATCAAAAGATTTTGTGAACAAATCAGCATATTATTCATTTGAGTCAACTTTGATTAACTTTATCAGATTTTTCTTATGAATATCTCTAATGAAATGATACCTGATGTCAATGTGCTTTGTCTTGGAGTGCTTCACTGGATTTTCAGTAATGGAGATAGCACTGTTGTTGTCAATATGGATAGGAGTAGTCATGAAGTTGAAGCCATAGTCTAACATCTGATTTTGAATCCATAGCAGTTGAGCACAGCAGCTAGCAGCAGTAATGTATTTAGCTTCAGCAGTTGATGTAGAGACACAGGATTGTTTCTTGCATTGCCATGAGATAATCCTTCCACCAAGAAATTGACATCCTCCTGATGTTGATTTCTTGTCAATGTTGCAACCACCATAATCACTGTCAGAGTATCCATAGAGATTGAAATCACTACTTCTTGGATACTAGAGACCTAGTTTAGGTGCTCCTTTGAGGTATCTGAGGATTCTCTTAACAGCAGCCAAATGAGACATCTTGGGAGCAGCCTGATATCTTGCACAAATGCATATGGCAAACATGATATCAGGTCTACTAGCAGTGAGATGCATCAGAGAACCAATAATTGCTCTATACTGATGTTGATCAGTATCCTCCCCCTCAAGGTCAGGCAAAGATTATGGTTTCTAGGTATGGGTGTCTTGGCTGGTTTACAGTCCTTTATTTCAAATCTATCTAAGATGTCTGAGACATACTTAGATTGATTTATGAAGAACCCTTCCTTCATCTGTTTCACCTGAAATCCAAGGAAAAAGTCCATTTTTCCCATGGAACGCATCTCAAATTTCTGCTTCATAATGCTCTTAAAGTCCTTACACATTTGGTCATTTGAAGAACCAAATATGATGTCATCAACATAGACTTGAACAAGCAAAATGTCCTCTCCAATCTTTCTGATGAAGAGAGTCTTATCAATGGTACATCTGGTGTAGCCATTCTTCAGGATAAACTGAGATAAGGTCTCATACCACAGCCTAGGTGCTTGGTGCAGCCCATATAGAGCTTTATCCAATTTGCACACATAGTTGGGGTGCTGTGGGTCTTCAAATCCTGGAGGTTGACATACATAGATTTCCCTATCTATATCCCTATATAGAAAAGCACACTTGACATCAAGTTGGTAGACAGTGAAGTTCTTGGATGCATCATAAGCAAGGAAGATCCTAACTGCCTCAAGTCTTGCAACTGGTGCAAAGACATCAGTATAATCGATTCCTTCCTCTTGGGTGTATCCTTGAACTACTAATCTTGCCTTGTTCTTGATAATCAAGCCTCTATCATCTTTCTTGTTTCTGAATACCCATCTAGTGCCTATGGTTACTTGACCAGAAGGTAGTGGGCATAGATTCCAGACCTTTTGTCTTTTGAATTGAAGCAGCTCCTCCTGCATCGATTAACCCACTACTATCTTTCAAGGCATCTTCCACCTTCTTGGGTTCCATCTGAGATAAGAAGCATGAGTACAAGCAGACATTCCCATGATGAGTTTGCCCTCTTGTTCTCACACCTTCAGAGACATTCCCTATGATGTTTTCATTGGATGAGTGTTGTGAATCCTAAGACAAGGAATCACTTCCAGTTGCAGAGATAGGTCAAGGTTAGACGTATTCTAATCAGGAATTGAGTTACTCTGTCCAGCTGCTGTTTCAAAGTCATTCAATGAGGACTGATTGAATGACTGAGAAACATAATCAATAGTTGGCCGTGAAGTAGTATTAACAGTTGCCTGTTCCTTCAGAATACTACTTCTTTCAACCTGGTGTGTAATGGATCGCCTGAAGAGCTTTGAGGTTCATCAAGTGATTCACTTGTTGAAGCTTCATTATTCCTTGAGATAGTTACACTATCAGATCTGTGAATGGTTGAAGCTTGTTGTCTATCAGTTCTTGGAGAATTTGGAAGAGGTCTGGGTAGCTCAAACAGTTGATTAGCATCATCATCAGCATTACCTTGAGCACCTGTTCCATCTGAAACATTCTCACAAGATGGTTTAGAATGGTTTGGAAACAATTCTAAGTCAAAAATATAATCAGGTCCATTCCCCCTAACACAAGGAGTGTGCTCATTTACAACTATATTGGATGACTCCTCAAATTGTTGATTCTTAATGTTGTATACCCTATAAGCTTTGGAGCTAGAAGAGTATCCAACAAAGATAGCATCATCTGACTTCTCAGCAAACTTTGCTAAGTTGTCTTTGTGTTAAGTATGGTACACCTGCAACCAAAGGACCTTAGAAAGCCAATGAACGGTGGCCTCTTGTTCCATAACTCATAAGGGGTTTTTCCATGGGGCTTAACTACGAGAACCCTGTTCTGCACATAGCATGCAGTGCTAACTGCCGCTGCCCAGAATGTTAGAGGTAGTTTTGAATCACTAACATGGTTCGAGCAGCCTCAATAAGTGTTCTGTTCCTCCTCTCAGCAACACCATTTTGTTGAGGAGTTGTGGGAGCACTATATTGTCTGGCAATCCCTTTTGAGTCACAGAATGAGTCAAGAACAAAGTTCTTAAACTCAGTCCCTTGATCACTTGTAATGATCTTAACCTTATGATCAATTTGATTTTCTATTTTAAGAATAAAAGATTTTAACGTTTCAGCAGTTTCATCTTTACTTCTTAAAAAGAATACCCATGTAAATCTCGTAAAATCATCAACAATCACAAGGCAGTATGATTTCCTTCCAATGCTCATTATACTTGTTGGACCAAAGAGATCCATGTGCAATAAGTGTAATGAAGTAGTGATAGAGTTAACACATTTGGACTTATGAGATGTCCTGTGTTGTTTCCTTTCAGGCATGCAACACAGTTATCTTTGCAGAAAAATTCCTTTTTAGCAAACCATGCACCAAGTTATTTTAGCCAATTTATTCATTGTCTTAAAATTTACATGACACATACGTTTATGCTATAGTGTTGACTCATCACTATCAGCTTTGGAAAGAAAGCATGATACTTCACCCATAGGAGAAGCGTTGTTCATATTTAGCTTGTACATATCCACTTTCCTGGGAGATCTAAGAAGCACCAATTCCGGAGGAATTGTCATCCCTGGTTTGAGGATAATGCACTCATGTTCTATGAAAAGCATTTGATGCTTTTGATCACAGAACTGAGAGACACTTAACAGATTGTGTTCAAGCTGTTTGACAAAGTGAACTTTGTCAATGTTTATTCTGCCATTGGATATATTTCCTCTGCCTGAAATATATCCTCCAGTCTCACCTCCAAATTGGACAGGCCCTCCATCAAAGTTCTGGAATTATTGAAGGAGAGATCTGTTCCCTGTCATGTGCCTGGAGCATCCACTATCTACAATCCGACATTGTTGTTCTTGTCAAATGGATGTCCCTGCACATAAGATAAGATGGTTAGTTTTGTTTAGAAGCCCAAGCCTTGCTGGTCTTGGGCTCTTCCAAAGATAATGACATAATTGAACCAAAAGATATGTATTGGGGTTCAATAGAGGTCGTTGAAGAAGAGGTTGGGCTGCAGCATCTTTCTTGATCTTCCAATCCATCCCTGGTTGATCTTTGAGATGAGCTTGTTGAAGCTTTTGCAGCATGGTCTTCTTCCGAAGCTTCTTTCTTTTCGGAAGAAGCCTTCACCACCTTTTCTTCGAAGTAGTCTTCTTCTGGGATGTTTCAAGGGAGCTTTCTTGTTCTTCTGAACCTTAGAAGCTTTGGCTTCCGAAGCCATTTTCCTTCGGAAGAAGTACTTTCTTCCGAAAGCAACTTGGCTTCCGAGACCAATTTTCCCTTTTCATCATTTGGACCGTTTGAAATGGTCCAAATGAGAAAACTTCCCTGACTCCTTCTTTTCTAACATTATTTGCATAATGTGTGCTTGCTGGATTGTAATAACAATCTTTAGCCATGTGGTTGTGCAGACCACACATTATGCATGCAAGGTTAGTCTTTGGGAATTTGCAGGTTGCTGTTTCTTGGATTTCTTCTCTTCATCAGCAACTTTCCCTTTCAACTTCTGATCCTTGGTAGGACAGGAGTGCTGGTATCACACTCCTTTCCTGAATCAGAAGCACTTACCACTTGGAATCTGGCAGAGATGAAGACACCCTTTTGCTTTGGGTCAATCTTCAGCTTGGATGCTGCAACCTTCTTGGCAGTCCTTCTTGCAGCTTTAGCTCTGTCTTCTTGCCTTGGTGGTTAGGATTTGGTCTTCACAGGTGGAGATGAGTGTATCTTCCTGTTTCTCCCCGGTGGTGGCCACTATTTTTGCCTCATCATTTAATTCCAATAGAGAAGGGTCAGCAGTTGGAACCTCTTGCTCTTCAGTACCACATCTAGGTAGTCTAATAGACTATAAGAGTGTGGTGGAGCTATTTCATTGGTTCCCAACCTTCTTTGTTTTGATAAAACATTTTGGAATAAGAGGATGATGCAAGAATAGCTTGGAAGTTTGCTCAGCAATAGCTTGCTTCCTGACCTGAGCCTCAGAAGTGACCAACTGGGCTTGAACTTCAGACAGTTTGGATATCAGATCTTTAATTTGAGTCTTGTAGTTGGTCTTTCATGTTTTAAAAGAGACAAAGTTTTCTTTAACTCCTCAATTTTCTTTTGATAGTCAGTTCAGCTCTTTTAAAATCAGATTTTAAGACATTTAAAGACTCAACATCAGATCTGATTTCCATATTGTATCCTTATAGAGTTTAACTTTAGCAATACAGGCAGCAGTACAAAGATGTTCATATACCTGATCATCATCTGTTCGGCCATGAGTGCTTGAGCGGGAGTCACATCCTGTACCATGAAGCTCTAGTCAACTTCTTGAGCTATTGCAGCTGTTTCAGTTGACTTCTCTTCATGCTTTGAAACTGAGGGATGTGTGGAGGCCTGTGGGGTTCCCGGGTTGTTCTTGGGAGCCTTGCATTCCCAGCAAAGTGACCAAGTTGGTTGCAGTTGTAGCACTTTGCTTTGTTCTTGTCAAACCAAACTTGCTGTTGAAAGGGTTCTGAGGGAATTGCCTTCCAGTTCTCTTGAAGAACTTCTTCGCTCTGTAAGTTAAAAGACCATCTTTGGACAATGTCCACATACTCTACATCATCTGGACTGAAGCACTCAAGATCATCAAAGCAGTATTGAAAATCACTAGAGTGTCCACTTCGGAGACAAAGGCCAAACTATCCTGAAAGGAGTTGTGTTGAGCCTTTTGAGACTTTGGAGTCTCAGGTAGAGTAATGTAGGGTCCACTATGTGAAGTTGTCAGGGTAGCACATCAACTGATGTTGTGGTTCTGTGATTTCCCTTTCAACCACATGAAGGGCTGAACTCAGTTGGTTATTGGAGTGACCAGAGGAGTTCTGCATGTTCATCTCCATCTGGAATGCACTTAGGATACCATACAACTCTATGAGAGAAAGAGTCTTAAGGCGAAGTTCTTGATTACAACACAATAGTGTGTCCATAGTTTAGGAAGGGAAGACATGAACTTCCTAACTATGTCTATTCTCAAGAGGTACTCCAATATCCACCAGAGTATCCACTATCTCAAATACCTGAAGTATTGTTGAGTCAAGGTCTCACCAGCCTTGAAAGTGAAGTTCTCAAATGCTGCTTCAAGAGATCCTTCTTGTTCTCTTTGGTTTCTTGGATCCTTCATACATAAGCTTCAATACATCCCATAAATCTTGGCTGTCTTGCACTTCTTGAAGCCTCTATAATGGAGTTTGGAGAGAGCAATTTGAAGAAAAGTCATAGCCCTTTGATCTAGCTCTATTCTCTTCCTATCTTCTTCTGAGTAATCATCAACATCTTTTGGAATGATGCGATTACCAGTAGCAGAAGTAGTGCTTGGTATGAAAGGACCATTGACAATGGAGTCCACATCCTTGAGTCTTGACACTTGATGAAGCCTTCCATTCTAGTGCACCATGTGTCAAAGTCTTCAGGGGTGATCAGTGGGGACTTGGTCATGGTACTGGTCTCCATATCAGCCTTAGTGAGAGCGGCCATTTGAGTGAGTGGTTTGTAGTGAGGAGTGAAAAACTGGTTGATTTGGATGGTAAGATCTCACAATCAAGAGCCTGGAAGCTCTGATACCAATTGCAGGATCGTATGTGGTCACTCAACAAGTGGTTTTCTCTCAAACTCACGAACAACACTCAGTAAGAGTCTAGAAAGAGTTGATCACAATATAACAAGTAACAAGGCAGTAAATAAACACAGGATGTAATTTACAAGGTATTTTATATATTGCTTCTCAACTCAAAGGATTACAAGATTCTTACAAGCTCAAGTTTTGGCTCTAACTCTTGCTCCACTTAATAAGTTACAATGAGAAGATATATATAATATTACCTACAGCCGGAATACTTTGATACCAGCTGGAAACCTCTAACCAAACATCTATACTACAAGACTATAGGTGAGGTATCTCAGACATTTTTCCCTGAGATTTGGTAGTCAGGACATGTCCCTGACTTACCTTTGTCACCAACTAAAGTTGGTAACATGTGCTATCATAAAAAGGTATACAGTAGAATAAAGTATGGTCAATAACTTGGTTTTAAGGAAGAAGCCATGCTGCTGTATCAGAGGTCTGCAGCGGACTGTTAGAGACCATACTTTGTCTACTGGACATAGCAATGTCTTCCGAAGGATAAGTTTCTTCGGAAGAATAACTTCTTCCGAAGCCACTTATACTTCGGAAGACTGCTTCTTTCGAGGCTTGGAGTCTTCTTGTCTTCGGAAGTAGACTTTGTCTTCAGCTCTTTCTTCAGAGTTTGTCTTCGGAAGTCTTCAGACTTTTGTCTTCGGAAGTCTTCAGACTTTGTCTTCGGAAGTCTTCAGACCTTGTCTTCGGAAGTCTTCAGACCTTGTCTTCGAAAGTCTTCAGACCTTGTCTTCGGAGTCTTCAGACCTTGTCTTCGGAAGTCTTCAGACTTTGTCTTCGGAAGTCTTCTTGTCTTCGGAAGATCTCAGCTTAGCTTCGGAAGCCTTTTAGATGCATCAAAATGACTATGTGAAGTGGTTTGGTTGCACCAGCCTCTATAATGACCCAACAATATACTAAATGATTTCAGTGATTATCAGAGGACAAAACACAGTATGGTTATGTATGAGTGTAGTGTTAGAAAAAGTGAAGGAAACTATTCTATTTATAGGTCTTATACATTACCTATACATAAACTAAACTATCCTAACAATATTACATCATATAATCTAAGTTAAAAGTACAAAACTGTATAAGCATTTCTTTCTTGTTAAGAAGCATTTCTTTCTTGTTAAGATGCATTTCTTTCTTGTTAAGCTGCATTTGTTTTGGTTCATTTGCATTGACAATGCAGATGACCATTCTTTGTGATGAATAAGTAGTTTTTTAATGGATGAATAGTGACTTGTCTTTCATTTTCTTCTTTTCTTCTTTGTCTTGACATTATAAAATTAAAAGTAGATCTGAAACGTAAATGAATCCAGTAACCAACAACTCTGATACAATTATGCTAAATTAATATTTTAGATTCATTTTTGGATCTTAGGATTCATAATGTTCAAGACCTAAAAGTCAAAATTAAGATGGGTGTATATGTGTGAATCAAAGAACACAAGAAATCGATGATGATGATGATGATGATGATAATAATAAATAGGATGAATTCATTGATATTGATGATCAAAATCATGAAGATCAAACCCACCCAAATGAGAATTTCTCCTTAGGTGGGATTCATACCATTAGAAACAAATAACTAATAACACACTTGCACATTGCACTGGTTCTATTTATATTATTATAGGGAAGATTATATCATAAACCTTAATTTGATTTTTCTTTTGGTCTTGATTTAACTTTGTCTTGTAACTTTATCTTATATTCTTTTTTTTCTGTTGATAAACTTGGCCTCTGAATCTGTGCAATGAGATCTTCAAGTCGGCTTTAATTGTGATTTGTAAAGTCTTAGTTTATATCTTGTTGAATCCAACAGATTAAGAAAGAAGTCTCTTGGTGGTGGGGGCGGCGGTATGGTGGTGGTGGTGGTTGGCTCTTTAACATCCATGTTTTTGCTAAACTCTTTGATAATTCTAGTACTTTAATGTAAGCATTATTTGAATTCAAGAACCTATTTGTGGAAACATCTTATATTCTATACATTATTATTCATTGTGATAAATTACCTGCTAATGTAACTCTACAATAACATGTGTGTAAATATTCAATTTTGCTAGAATAGTAACTTGGAATTTCCCTAGAATTAATCGGAGCTAAGATAATGCTAAACTACTACATAAATGAAACACAAACTATAACGGCAAAGTTTACATATGTGTAACTTAGGGTTACATATGTAAATTTCGTTAAAAGGATAAAAGATTGAATTAATTAAATTAAGTCTTATAGTAATAAAGTAGAATATTTGGGTATATATATACACACACATGGATAATTACAAATCATATATTACATATATATATTTACTATTTTAATCATTTAAGTGATATATATCTAATATACTAATAAATAATAAACTAAGTATCCTAAATCTAAAAAATAATTAGTAAAAACTTATTCTAACTCTAAAATATCAAAAAAAAGCGTTCATCCCTATCGGTACTAAAAATATATGATTTATTAATAAAAATATTAAGAAAATCTATCCTAATTAAAACATAAAACCCTAAATTTCCACTATAAAATAGGTGTCTAATTCTCATTATTTTCTCATCAAATATAAATCTATAGATCTCATGAAATCAAATATCAACTCATAACACATTTCTTGAAGATCTAAGAAGTTTTCCCTATCGAGTAAGTTTTTATGTTATTCGTGTTCTTCGTGCTCATACCTTTCCAATTGTGTTTTATCAAAATAAATTATTACTAGCTTGGATCTATGATTAAACAACATCTTGTGGTAATCATCATATCTAACATGATCATAGCATCCAATAAATATGAAAATTATCAAAACTTTGCTTAAACACATCAAACTCAAATTTTTCGGATTTGACAGATTTATAGGGCCAACTTCGGACAATCATATCTCCCTCATAAAAATTATTTTTTGATGATTCTTTTTAAAAATACAAGTCAGAGTATATCTTTACAACCATGTAAATAAGGTCTTCTAACTCATTGATTTGACCCCTCAAACAGCTCGCTCAAGTTTAGTGCATGAATCTATCCAAAGCTATCAAACCCTAATTTTGCAACATCCAATATTTCATAAATATAATGTTAAGCAAAGATTTCTTATTATAAAATAAGCAATGTAAACATGTTTAAAATAATAAAAATCCAAACTTTATTAATTCATCAACTTGAATCATGAGTCTAGTAAAGTTATTCATATTTTTCAATTGTAGCCCTATCTTATACAACTTGTTTATTCTCATCCTTGCTAAATTATATATAAAACTTGTTCCCTATACTTTATAAAATACTAAACCAACCTTTATCTTGGTCTAGTATATATCTAGAATCGTTTCACTCAGTATGTAGTTTATATGGCAAATAAAAGGTTCTGGCTAAGGAAAGACGGGGTACTTAAGTAATGAAAATCCACCAACTCTTTCCGGGAATCCTTTTATTGGATGTGCTACTCTGGGATGATACGTATCTAGTATACGACAACCATTCTTGAACTTTTATGATAACAAACCCCCATAACTATTGATAAATACAATAATCTAACTAAATAAACTTACTTATGGCAATCCTCACTCCAAGTACTACAAGTTGCAAGATCAACCCACCTACTTTACAAGATGACTTCATTGCCCTCTTTTTTTTTGTTTTTGGGGTGGAAACATGCTCTCTATCTAAAACTGGGAATTCGAATTCGAAAGTCAAACTAGTCTTTGCAAAACTAAAGGCAATTTCTTATACTAGTAAAACTAAACTGATTATACATGTTGCTATATCTATGGCACGTTTACTATAAAGTCCCTCTAATTATAAAATCTATATAACCATTAACTTCGGGGGAAGCCACGGGCGTACGTAAATAGATCTATTGGCCTGACAAGCCCATTCGGTGCTCGGGTTGATGCATGCCAATAATACGAGCGTCCTTTGAGTCAACGTATTCTTTTAACTTGAAAGGAGCTGGATGTTCAGAAAGCATACTAGACAACCATACTATTGTCTAACCTCTTGTGTCAGCGGGTTAGATGAGAGGACATTCAATCACTAGGGTTGGTTTATGACTCATGTATAATAGTTTCTACTTGTATTTAGAAAATTATGTATTGGTTTGTACATCATTATCTACTATATGTATACTTCTAAACCTATGTGCTCACTAACTTTTGGGTTGATATATTTTAGCATGTTTTAGGTAATGAAACTAAATCTGTTGCTTTGTTCTTGCTAGGTTTCAAGGATAAGTTTTAGTTGGACCTAGTTAGACTTTGAATAAAATAAAGACTATTTACGTGTTTGGTTTATTGTTATTAGTATTGGATGTAACCAACTATTCGATTTTAATAATTAATTTCCTTTAGTAATTTTTTATCCTTGTGTTATGATTCAGTTTTATCATGCCTCGGTGTTTCTGCTTTAGCCGGGGGTAATAGAGTGGTATCAGAGCCTTGGTATAGAGAATTAGGTATTATAAATGTAATGACCTAGACTATAACTAAATATCTCACACATGAGTCCTCTCATGTATCTATATGCTTAGACAGGACTTTATCCGACTATAACTAAGTAACTCACACATGAGTCCTCACTGATTCATATATGCTTAGATAGGATTAATATGGTATGCCTTACATGATTATTCTTATACTTTAATTCTCAATTTTATTCTAAGGCATTGTGCCTAAATCAAAAGGATTTAAATTTTGAATTCTTACTTATGATTTTTAAATCCGTTCAAAGTCTGAGTACTATAACCGAACCCATGCAATGCTGGAAGAGTTAGATGCCTGTATCATATAAATCCAAATCAACCGATAGATCCCTTTGGACCTGCGAAACCTTAGGTTGAGTGTCTGCTTATAGGTACGTGTATCTTCATTAAGGCTGTGGTTGACCTAATACTTTGATAAGTCAATCTAATCGGTTTGTTTATGAACCGAACATTACACTCGAAACATTTCATTGTTAATTTGATTAATCTTATCTTGATTTTTATGTTTCTAAAATTATAAAAACACATTATAATGTTTTATGTAAAGGTTGATGCAACCAAAGCACACCCAAAGGCTTTCTGCATTCGTGCACTTAGTACCAAGTAGAAATGCTCTGGAAGTTTATACTTAGAACAAGAATTATTCTAAGTATAAAATCTTCCAAAGCCAAAGTACCCCGAAGCTTTATACTCTGCATACGAATTATTCTAAGTATAAAATCTTTCAAAGCCAAAGACCAAATCTTCCGAAACCGAAGATGAAGTCTTCTATAGCTTTAAAGACAAAGTCTTCGAAGCCAAATGAAGTGAAGACTGATTTCTTCTAAAGACAGAGAAGAACATGCTTTCTCGGATGTACTTTTTTCATAAACTGACCCACTTTCGCTGCAACTCTGAAGACTCACTAACTTGCATGAGTTGGTGAAAACGCCCATGCTTTTGCAACAGTACATTGAGGTCTTGAGTCTGTAAATTTCTACTTTATGTACTTATCCTTTTTGTAATATATTAGGATGTGAGCTATGTATGTTATAGTCACTAGTCAAAAGCAATCTGCCTTTGGACTCTACATGATTTTATTGTCTTTCAATGTTCTAAACTGGCTTTCCAGTATAACGATTATAGGATGTAGGTCCCTTAGAAGATTAACATTTAGTCTTTAGTGTCTATTTTGATTTTATACTAGTATAGGGACTTTTTGTGTAAATTTAGTTCCTTAGGTTCTAGTTAAATAGCATAGACGTAGTATAGATTGCAAGTTGTTGTATGTTTTTTATGAGAACTGCTCTCTATCTTTTGTAATCGTCTTGCTATCAATGAAATATGAATTTTGTTGATTTTGCATGATTTGATTACAATTGCTTGTATTTTGCTTTGAATTGTTCATATAATTGTTACAGATTGCTCTATTGATCCTATCAATTGGTATCAGAGCTTTCGGTTGAGTGTTTTTGAAGGTTCTGTCAAAGATAGAAACTTCAAAAATCCACTGAAATCTGTAATCAATTGACAATTCAAGTGAATATTGTGAATCGAAGCTGTGTTTCATCATCAGAAACATGTTTGAACCACAAATTGCAGTTTATCTCATAAAAATCGAGTGAATTAGTGAAAAACAGTTCGAATAAGTGTTCTTGAGTGTTCGACTTTGAATCTCCAAAATTCATCGAAATTTGTGATAATTACTGAAATTGAGGTTAGGATTGATTATCGATATAATCATTAACTAATTGTGAAATTTCAGCTTAATTCATCAACAATTGAAGGATTTTGAGATTTCTGAGTTCGTTAATTCATAAGATCTGATGAATGTGTCGTATTAGGGCTGAAAAACACTTGAATTTGCCTAAGTGTTTGGTCGTTTGAGAACTGTTAAGACTTTTCTCAACTGTTCAGTCGTTTTACCCATAGTCGTATACCACTGTGTAGTCGTATTACCACTGTGGTATAACTGGTTGGACATATTACCACTGTGTCGTATACCACTGTGTGGTAGTTTTACTGTGGGACCATCAGTGTGACTAGTCGTATTCTACTGTGAGAGTTTCACTGTGGACGTATAACTACTGTGTGGACATATAACCACTGTGCGAGTTTCTAGTGTTGGAAATTTTCTCAGGCATTCCCTTAGACTTATCAGCTGGTCGTTTTACACTGTTGAGACGTTTTACACTGTTGGGACGTATCACCACTGCTCAGACATATCAGCCTTGACACTTGGAAATTTTTCATAAAATTTCAAAAATCCAAAAATATTTTTTAAGTCTTTTTCTTAATTCAAAAGCTTAGAAAACAACAAAAATATAAAATGGTGAAATTAGAAGATTCTGAGACAGAGTTCCAAAACTTAAAAATAGAGCTGATTTTAAAAACTGGTCTCTTAGACTGAAACATCATTTGAATTCCATAGACACAGATCTGTGGAAATCAATTGAAAAGGGACATACATTCCTGTGACTACTGATGGTCCAGACAAAGGATTTGTGTATACAAAAGATACACAAGAGCCATATCCAGAAGATAACCTACATGGAGAAGACTTAAAGAGGGTGAAAAATGATGTTAAGCCTATTCTCTCATGTGCAAAGCGTTACCTTTGGAAGTATTATCCAGACTTGAAAACTACCAAACTGGATATACAATGTATAAAGCTTTGAAGATCATATGTGAGGAGGAAAGAAATCCAAGATCTGAAAAGCAAAAACTAAAAAGGCAATGGAATTATTTGAGCACATCTCAGGAGAAACAATAACTCAAATGATGAATAGGTTGTGCAATTAACTACAGAAATGTCTACTTGGGAATCAAGAATGATCTTGAGGATCTAAACAACAGACTTCTGAATGCACTACCATCTTCTTGGAAACAAACTGTCACTTTACTGAAACATACTGAGAAGTTTCCAATGGATCTTGACCTTTCATTGCTAAAATTGAATCTGTAGAGATTGATGAGAGCTCAAGAAATAATGATAGACATGCATCAACAACTCAGTATAAGTATGTTGCTTCACCAGCAAATACTGTAGAGAATGCATTCTGGCTAAAGACCATCAACTCCTGAAGATGAAGGTGATCTGTTTATAGGAGCAGGAATCTTCACCAGTACACCTGCTTACTCCACTCAACCACAACCACAGTCTTCACCTAAAGCTCAAATGCCTAAACCTTCAACTGAGATGCCATCTTCCTCTAACTCTCCCAATCCAAGTAAAGTGAAATATGTGATCAACATTCTTTTACAAGATGAAGAGTCAAAAATGCTTCACTGCTTTCATGGCAAGCTTTCAAGCTTATCAAGGCAGTCATCTAACTCAAATGGAGCTAGTTTTACAAGATTTGTTTGAAATGGATCCAGATGATGTAGAAGAAATGGATCTTAACTGGCAGATGGTCATGATAGCTTACAGAACTCAAAAGCATTCTTACACTAACAGAAATTACAAACCCAGTGTAAACAAAACTGTTGGTTTGATAAATCAAAATCAAGATGCTTAACTGTAACAGCATGGTCATTTTTTAAGAGAATGTAAAGCTCCAAGAAACCAAGGAGGAAATACTCAAGGCAGCTCAAATGGTCAAAAAATTTCAGCAACATGCAAACAAGACTTTTCAGAACCATATCAAAGTCTACCAATGCCAGAAACCAAAGAAGAGAAGAACAGTGAGGAAACTAAGAAGGCACTGGTTGTAAACATCAAAGATGGTTATGACTGGAGTGCATATGCAGAGCAATTTACGGCTGATCTCACTGCTAATCTGGCACTAGTGCTGAAGTTGATGATGAAGACTGGTCTGAAGTTAAAGATCTAAATATGATGAATCAGATCAAGAAGAAGAGTATGATTGGAGCGACAAATCAGACCCAAAAGATACTACTGAAGAAGTTGCTCTTATGGCTCATCAGAACAACCAAAGGTTGTTAACTCTTCTGATACTAATCTTCAAACTCATATCCTGAAATACCAGTAGACGTGAGAGAGAAAATGTGCACAAAAGCATGTTTGAACTAGTTGAACACTACAGAACATATTCATTCAAAATATGTGACAAGCTCAAACAAGAAGATCAAGGCACAATAAACTAAAATCAGATCACAAAAATTGCTGATGAAAAGATAATGTCTCTTCAAGCTTCATGGAACAAAACTATTAAAGAACTTAACTTGCAAAGAAACAACTCGAAGAGATGAAAAAAACACTTGAACAAGAAAATGGCACATGCAGCAACTCAAATAGATTTAGCCAAAGTTAAAAGCTCAAAGAAAATTGTTGAGCAACTGGTGAATGGAAGAAATGACAAAGATAAAAACAGGATAGGATTCACACATGAACCTATGCCTGAATCAATCTCAAAAAACATTACCAGAGAATTTCAATACACATGATCATTCACCGGAAAACAAAGCTAAACTGAAAGAATTTCAAGCAAAAGAACTTTAAAAAGAAAAATGTTGAAGTTTATGAAGAAACTGACTTAGACAAGATCAAAAATGGTCATCCAATCAAAGTCAATCATATGAACCTCAACAAAAGCAAAGAAGCTGTTTGTACCAAAAGGTGAAAATGTTATGAACAAAGTGAACAAATGAGTGGAAAATCTACTGAATTCAATAACAAACTAAAGGAAAATGTGAAGAAGCTAAAACAGATAATAATATTTCTGATGATTCAAGTTCAAATGAACTAACTGAAGTAAAAAAGCGTCAAAAGGAATCTTCTCAAGATTCAACAACTTCAAAGCAAGAAAACTTCATCAAGATTGAGAAATCAAACGACGAAGAAAAGCTGCAAAAAGCAACAAGAAAATGAATCAATTAATCAGTCAAGAACAATACTCAAATTAAACCTGTGAAGTTTGTATCTCAGGAACTTTTGACTTGAACACAAATACAAAAATAACACCTACACCTAAGATCAAATCTAACTCTGATCTGAGAACAAGTTCAGATCATAAGACTTCGCTGTGTATAAAAGATTTGAATCAAAGGAGTCAAAGAATTTTGTTCAAGTTCAAAAGAAAAATCCTAAAGATCAAAAGACCAAATTTACACCAATAAACAACAAATTAAATTGCCTAACCCAAAATTTAAACAAGAATCAAATGTTGCTTCAACATCAAGGGTTAATAAATGTTGTTTAAACATTCTAAAAAGTATTGTGATATCTGTGACATGTACAATCATGACATTTCAGAATGTTACTTTACAAGTATTGCTACATATGTGATATGACAAAATCACACAACAGCTGAGTGTTATTTTAACAAATACTGTGCTGTGTGGGATGAAAGAAATCACAATACAATGATGTTACTTCAGGAAGACTCTTCAAGGAAGGAATTCTATAATCAAGGCTTTGTAAATCACAATTGATAAGAAATCAAAATATTGGATTTAAATTTTCACAACAACAACCTTCCTGGGGTTGAGATCTTTCAGAAGAAACAATTCTGATTATGATAATAATCATTTTGTCAAATCACAGCAATACAATCAAGAAGTTTATTCCTCGATCTGTGAGTGTAAGGCCCCGCTCACCGGGCACCTTACTGGTGGTTCTTCATCGCACATATAACGTACATAATGTATATATTCATAAATCAACGCAGCGGAAATGATAAATTTATACATTCTCATTCATTCATAAAAGTCATTACATCATTGACTCGATTACAAAATGCCGCTTTCTCTACTTTGCCTCTCCTCATAGGATCATACAGCGACCTCTAGAGGAGATATTAAGTTCAAAACATAAAAAAAATATATTTTTATACTAAAGAATATTCCTTAGGTAATTCCGTACATCGGAACCCTGACGAATACTCTTGACACTCATGCAACATATTTCGTTGCATGTGCTACGCGCACGCTTCCAATGCGTGGCGAACTTATCAAAATCTAAAGGAGATTTCTTGAGTAATCTCGTTATTCAGATCCTCAAGAAATCTCATAATGACATGCAACGTGATGTGTTGCGAATATTATGGACCCGCAACCCATGACGTTGCAGCATTATCAACTGGAGAATGCCATCCCAAAAGAGCTGAGTAGTCGCCTCGTGCCATCCTCAGCAACTACCTGCGAACTGAAAACACATAAAAGTCAGCGTTGCTGAGTGAGTTCTAGTTTTATAATAAAACATACTTTCATTCTCATTAACTGCTCTTTCATACATGTGTTCACACATCATACGTACACGTAGATAATATTATTATTATCTCATCATTCATTACTTACTTTCATTCGTGTACACTCATCATTCTCATTTACTTCATACATACATACTTCACGTACTTCGTACGTACTTTACTTTATTCTACATTCATTACTTACGTTCGAACATTCATTACATTCATTCATACTTTCATTACTTTCGTTCGAACGTTCATTACATTCGGTGACATGTACAATAACCCACTTTCATCATACATACTACTGGTGCTGGACCTGTGGTGGTTAGCCACGAACGTTGTGCACAAAGCTGATCCAGTCACACTGGGTAGGTACATGCACCACTCATCTTTTCACTTTACTTCTAACATACGTTAGCCGAGTCTGTTGCAGTGCGCGACTGCTCACCTCAGTGACAATCTTATGATTGCCTGCTAACCGAGTCTCTTGCAACACGAAGTTGCTCACCTCATTATCAATCTCAATGATTGACCCGATGTACATCCTTCGGGGTAGCTAACCCGTACACCGTTGAGCTAACACCTGCCAGGGGTGTGCACCTCCTTCATTTGCTTGCAAGCCTTTCTTACTTTCTTTCATTAATGCATGCATTCATTCATCATGTTCCTTCTTTCATTATCTTTCACTTTACGTTTTAATACATTCGTTTCTTTCGTTCATTCATTCACGTAAAGTTATTAAAGATAAGAACATATACACAAGGAACATACATACTTAATATCATCAGTATTCACCATCTATCATGGCAACATCATACTAACATACATACATCATACATACACTTCTACATTCACTCACATCAGCCCTGTCCGGGCGACTGAACTACCACCAGTCGCATGTCCTCCATGCGACTGGGTCATGCGATTGGGCTACTCATGCGAATGGGTACTCAAACGTGCGATTGAACTTCCTTCCATACGACTAGACACTCTGTGACTGGGTTATATGCGACTAACTCTTAACCGTGCGACTGAACTACTCTGCGATTGACTTATGCGACCGAAACCCTCTGTCGCATCACCTATCGTGCGATTGAGACTCAATCGGGCGTCTGAGTCTCAGTCGGGCGATTGGACATCAACTATTACTCATTCGGCCGAATGGCCCTTCAGTCGCATAACCCTAACTGGGCAGCGACTGGAGTTCTTCATGAACAGCAGTCGCGAAACCCCCGTCCCCACAGTCACCATAAACCCATTTTCAGCCCAATTCAACCCTCCCAAGCCTTAGGGATTCCTACTAGGACCTCATACAAGCATATACTAGTCCTAATTCATACCATAAACACATTACTCAAGATTTACCCAAATGGGTCAAACTTTCACTATTTCAAAACTAGGGTTTTAATGTGTTTCCAGCCCCAAATCGTTAGAAAACATGTAAATGAGGGGTCCTAGAACTCACATTGTCAGGTAGGAGTTGATGAGCTTCGATTTGGCTAGCTTCACGATCGATCTTGAACTCGGCAGCACTTTCCCTCTTCTTCTCTGTTCTCTGTCGCTCACTGCTCTCTCCCGACTGAAAATGGGGAGGAGAATGGAGCTGCCCCTTTTTACCCACTTCTCAGTCGCATCTGGTCCAGGGGCGACTGGACCTTCAGTCGCATCAACACTATGCGATTGGACCCCAATCGCACATGTTCCATGCGGCTCATACTCCATTCGGGCGGTTGAACTCCAATCGTGCGGTTGAGCTTCAATCGGCCGAATAGCCATGCGGTTGACCTCCAGTCGCATAAATCACAGGCGACTGAGGCTCAGTCGCATAGCCTACCAAAAAGTCAGACTTCCGGGTGTTACAAGTCCACCCCCCTTATTTAGGTTTCGTCCCGAAACCTGTTACTCTTCGAACAATCGTGGGTAATGCTGCCTCATTTCTTCTTCGGTTTCCCACGTTGACTCGGATCCCTTCCTGTGTCGCCACTGTACACGCACAAGGGGAACCACTTTATTTCTCAACCTCTTCTCTTTCGATCTATGATCGCCACTGGTTGCTCTACATAATTGAGCTTTTCGTCTACTCGATATCATCCAGTGGAACGAACCATGTCTTCGTCCGCCAAACACTTCCTCAGATGAGACACGTGGAAAGTCGGGTGGATTCCACTTAGTTCATCTGGCAAATCTAACCTATAGGCCACCTCTCCTACTCGAGCAATGATTCGGAAAGGGCCTATATATCGCGGACTCAACTTACCCCGCTTCCGGAATCGAATGATCCTTTCCAAGTGAGACCTTCAACATAACACGATCTCCCACCTGGAACTCAATCGGTCTGCGTCGTTTGTCGGCATACGATTTCTGTCGGTCTTTGGCCAGCCTTCATATACGCTTTAATTCTTTCAAGCTTTTCAGTCGTAGCCTCTACCACTTCGACGCTTCCCAATTCTTTCTGACCAATTCACCCCAACAGACGGGTGTCCTGCATCTTCTACCGTATAGCATTTCATAGGGTGGCATGCCGATACTGGCATGATAACTGTTGTTGTATGAGAACTCAGCTAACGGTAGATGGTCATCCCAACTTCCCCCGAAGTCAATAACACATGCTCGGAGCATGTCCTCTAAAGTCTGAATGGTCCTTTTGACTGACCATCAGTTTGAGGATGATAAGCCGTGCTAATATGCAATCTCGTCCCCATAGCATCGTGGAATTTCTTCCAGAATTGGATGTAAACCGGTGTGTCGCGATCAGACACAATCGACACGGTACACCATGACGAGTCACAATCTCTTTGATGAAAAGATCAGCCAACTTTCGGACGAATATGTCTCCCGCATCGGTAAGAAGTGAGCACTCTTCGTCATTCGATCCACAATCACCCAGATCGTATCATACCCTTTCGGGGTACGTGGCAGCTTTGTGATAAAATCCATGGTGATGTGCTCCCACTTCCATTCCGGTATGTCCAACGGTTGGATCTTTCCATACGGCTTCTGGTGGCTGCTCCGCTTCACTTGCAACACGTGAGGCATTTACTCACATACTCCACCACATCGCGTTTCATACCCGGCACAATAATCTTTCTTCATATCTTGGTACATTTTGTAGCACCGGGATGAATGGTATCGAGACTTATGAGCTTCATCCAAAATCTTCATTCGCAGATCCCCAAGACGAGGAATCCACATACGCCCAAACCGAGTTCTAACACCCGTTGCGTTTTCTCCCAACTCCGCGACCAGACCTCTCATGCGTTCAGAGTTAAGATGTTCGCCTTTAAAGCCTCATCTTGGAACTCTTTGACCTGTTTCATTACGTCGGAGGTCATGATTAGCTGGTACGCCTTCACTCGAATTGGCTCGGGCCTCTCCTTTCGGCTAAGGGCATCCGCCACCACGTGGCTTTGCCCGGATGGTAATGGATCTCACAATCATAGTCTTTTATAAGCTCCAACCATCGCCGTTGCCTCATATTCAGATCTTTTTGCTCGAAGAAGTACTTCAAGCTTTTGTGGTCCGTAAAGATGGTGCAATTCGTCCCGTACAAATAGTGCCGCCAAATCTTCAACGCGAAAACCACAGCTGCTAGCTCAGGTCATGAGTAGGGTAATTAACCTCATGAACTTTCAGCTGTCGGGATGCATAGGCTATCACCTTTCCTCTCTGCATTAATACACACCCCAACCCCGAGTAGGAGGCATCAGAATAAACCACCAAATCTTCACTCCCCTCGGGTAACGCAATACTGGAGCTTGGGTCAATCTCGTCTTCAGTTCTTCAAACGCCTTCTCTTGAGCTTGACCCCATACAAATTTCACATCCTTCCGGGTCAACTTTGTCAGTGGAGAAGCAATTTTGGAAAAGTCTTGGATAAACCTTCGGTAGTAACCCGCCAAACCCAAGAAACTACGGATCTCGGACGGCGTCTTCGGAGACTTCCATTGCATCACTGCTTCCACTTTCGCCGGATCGACCATAATCCCATCCGGATTTACCACGTGACCCAAGAATTGAACTTCACGCAACCAAAAATGCGCACTTGGAGAATTTTGCATACAATTTCTCCCTTCTCAACGTCTCCAGAACTTCGCGAATGTGACCGGCATGCTCAGTCTCACTCTTGAATAAATCAAGATGTCATCAATAAATACAATCACTGATTTATCCAACATCGGCCGGCACACCCTATTCATCAGGTCCATAAAAGCAGCTGGCGCGTTGGTCAGACCAAATGACATAACGAGGAACTCATAATGACCGTAGCGCGTACGAAAAGCTGTTTTAGGGATATCCTGCTCCTTCACCTTCAGTTGATGTAGCCTGATCGAAGATCTATACGTGAAAACCAACTAGCACCCTGAAGTTGATCAAACAAGTCGTCGATCCTCGGCAAGGGGTATCTGTTCTTTACTGTCAGCTTATTCAACTCGCGGTAGTCGATGCACATCCTCATACTACCGTCCTTTTTCTTTACAAACAGGACCGGAGCACCCCAAGGTGAGATACTCGGTCGAATAAACCCCTTATCCAACAGCTCTTGTAACTGCTCCATCAACTCTTTCATCTCTGTCGGGGCCAATCGGTATGGTGCTTTGCAACAGGTTGGCGCCTGGTACTAAATCAATCTGGAACTCGATCTCTCTGTCAGGTGGCAATCCCGATAAGTCTTCCGGGAACACGTCTGGGAAATCACACACAACCGGAACATCAGACAGTTGTGGTGCTGGCTTCTCTACATCTTTCACATAACATAAATAGGCGTTACATCCACGCCTCATACATTTCCCCGCCCTGCCATTGAGATCACTTCGGAATCGTAGTAACCCGATCCCCATAAACTGTCACTGGACTACCGTCAGGCGCTGTCAAACTGATCATCTTCTTGCGACACACAATGTTCGCCTCGAAATCTGCCAACCAATCCATTCCAAGCACCAAATCGAAACCACCTAACGTCATCGCAAAGGGTTTAACTGGGAATTGTGACCCTCCAGTTCTACATCGCAACCCTCAATTACCTCTGAAATCCTGGTGGTTTTACCTATAGCAGTCTCTACATCAAACGGCACATCCACACGCCTACTACTAACGGGCAATTTGGCACAAAAAGCAGCAGAAATGAAACTCCTACTGGCACCGAATCAAATAATACAGAGGCTAAAGTTTGGTTCACCAGAAACGTACCGGACACTACATCAGGGTCCGTCCTCGCCTTCCTGCGTCATCGTAAATGCCCTGGCGCTCGTTCGACCCTTCACCCCCTGTCTTCTTCACACCGGAACCCTCAGATCTCGGCTTCTTGCAGTCTTTATTCATATGACCTTTCCCACAGTTAAAGCTCATCCTTTACACTCTTTGGCCATATGTCCGGCTTTCCACACTTGAAACATACATTCAGCCCCCATCTGCACTCACCACCGTGCTCTCGCCCACACTTCCCACACTTTCTCGATCCTGCACTTGTCACGACACACGGCGTTCATCAACCCGTGCCTTCTTACTACTTGTCGAAGTATCACCCCGACCAAACCTCTTCCCTGCCACTTCCTCTCATCACTTCCCTTCTTACTGCCCTCAGATTTCACCATCGCAGCCCGTTCATCGTACAACTCCCAGCTAAATCCACCGCCGACCTGAAAGTACTTGGTCGGGCGGAAATCAAATGCCAACGAATTTCAGCTGGCAACCCCTGAATATACCGGTTAATCTTGCGAGACACCGGCGTCACTTGCTCTGGCACCAACCGTGCCATGTCGTTGAACTTGGTGGTGTATTGTTGGTGGGTCATCGTTCCCGCTTCCAACTGCAGGAACTCTCTCTCAACTCTGTCCATCTCTCGACGAGGACTGAACTCCTCGATCACCATTCTCTTCAACTCAGACCACTTCATTTTCCCAATGGCCCTGCTACCCTCGGCCTGGACAATATGTCCCACCAGCACAATGCCGTCCCCGTAAACGAGTGGGTAGCAAACTTCACCTTCTTATCCTCCTGGCAGTCACTGATATCAAGGACCGCCTCCATCTCTCTCACCCATGGTGAGCATCAGCAGCCGTACCGAACCATCAAAAGTCGGAGGCTTGCATCTCATAAATTTCCCGTAATCACAACCCGGGCTGTCCCCCTTACCTGTTCTTCCTCCTCTTCCTCTTCGTCATCAGACAATACCGTTTCTGCCTCTGTCTGTTGCTGTCTACGGAGGACCGTCTCCTCCCTCGTCTATCCTCCTCTCGTACTGCCTTTATCGCTTCGGTCATTACAGTCGGTAAGATCGTCTGCATAACTGGTGCATTCCTCAATCACTGCCTCTTTTACGAGGCTCTCAACTTGGCGCTTTCGTCCGTCTCTTCTGGTGAGGAATCTCGTTCTCCTCACGAACTACTTTCTCTTTCCAAGTCTTCCTCGCGTGATACGCGGCTCATCACCACGTTCACCATCACGGGAAGCATCAGATGATCTATCACCGACCATCTTCTATCACACTGAAAGATTAAAACACCAACACGGTCATTCAAGGAAATAGCTCAGTTTATGTTAAGTACAGTAAGTCCCTAATTACAGTGGCCAGTTGTGATTAGCCACTTACTTACCTTCGTACCCCGAGCATCACCTATCCTGACTACATTAGTATCTCAGTCTAACAGTACAATCATCCACATAACAAGCGCACATAATACCAGTTAATCTTTAGAAAAAATACCTGATGGCACGCGACTACTCAGATGGCATTCTCATTCCCTGTCCCATTCTCAGTTTAAGTTTAGGTTTATTATGAAAATTTACCCATTTTACTTAAACTTTTGCTCTGATACCAACTTGTAAGGCCCCGCTCACCGGGCACCTTACTGTGGTTCTTCATCGCACATATAACGTAACATAATGTATATATTCAAAATCAACGCAGCGGAAATGATAATTATATACATTCTCATTCATTCATAAAAGTCATTACATCATTGACTCGATTACAAAATGCAGCTTTCTCTACTTTGCCTCTCCTCATAGGATCATACAGCGACCTCTAGAGGAGATATTAAGTTCAAGAAACATAAAAAAAATTATATTTTTATACTAAAGAATATCCTTAGGTAATTCCGTACATCGAAACCCTGACGGAATACTCTTGACACTCTCATGCAACATATTCGTTGCATGTGCTACGCGCACGCTTCCAATGCGTGGCGAACTTATCAAAATCTAAAGGAGATTTCTTGAGTAATTCGTTTATTCAGATCCTCAAGAAATCATAATGACATGCAACGTGATGTGTTGCGAATATTATGGACCCGCAACCCATGACGTTGCAGCATTATCAAAAGGAGAATGCCATCCAAAAAGAGCTGAGTAGTCGCCTCGTGCCATCCTCAGCAACACTACCTGCGAACTGGAAAACACATAAAAGTCAGCGTTGCTGAGTGAGTTCTAGTTTTATAATAAAACATACTTTCATTCTCATTAAATGCTCTTTCATACATGTTCACACATCATACGTACACGTAGATAATATTATTATTATATCATCATTCATTACTTACTTCATTCGTGTACACTTCATCATTCTCATTTACTTTCATACATACATACTTCACGTACTTTCGTACGTACTTTACTTTTCTTTATTCATACATTCATTACTTACGTTCGAACATTCATTACATTCATTCATACTTTCATTACTTTCGTTCGAACGTTCATTACATTCGGTGACATGTACAATACCCCACTTTCATCATACATACTACTGGTGCTGGACCTGTGGTGGTAGCCACGAACGTTGTGCAAAAGCTGATCCAGTCACCTGGGGTAGGTACATGCACCACTCATCTTTCACTTACTTCTAACATACGTAGCCGAGCTGTGCACGTGCGCGACTGCTCACCTCAGTGACAATCTTATGATTGCCTGCTAACCGAGTCTCTTTGCAACACGAAGTTGCTCACCTCATTATCAATCTCAATGATTGACCCGATGTACATCCTTCGGGGTAGCTAACCGTACACCGTTGAGCTAACACCTGCCAGGGGTGTGCACCTCCTTCATTTGCTTGCAAGCCTTTCTTACTTTCTTTCATTAATGCATGCATTCATTCATCATGTTCCTTCTTCATTATCTTTCACTTACGTTTTTAATACATTCGTTTCTTTCGTTCATTCATTCACGTAAAGTTATTAAAGATAAGACACATATACATAAGGAAACATACATACTTACATATCATCAGTATTCACCATCTATCATGGCAAACATCATACTAACATACATACATCATACATACACTTCTACATTCACTCACATCAGCCCTGTCCGGGCGACTGAACTACCACCAGTCGCATGTCCTCCATGCGACTGGGTCATGCGATTGGGCTACTCATGCGAATGGGTACTCAAACGTGCGATTGAACTTCCTTCCGTACGACTAGACACTCTGCGACTGGGTTATATGCGACTAACTCTTAACCGTGCGACTGAACTACTCTGCGATTGAACTTATGCGACCGAAAACCCTCTGTCGCATCACCTATCGTGCGATTGAGACTCAATCGGGCGTCTGAGTCTCAGTCGGGCGATTGGACATCAACTATTACTCATTCGGCGAATGGCCCTTCAGTCGCATAACCCTAACTGGGCAGCGACTGGAGTTCTTCATGAACAGCAGTCGCGAAACCCCCGTCCCACAGTCACCATAAACCATTTTCAGCCCAATTCAACCCTCCCAAGCTTAGGGATTCCTACTAGGACCTCATACAAGCATATACTAGTCCTAATTCATACCATAAACACATACTCAGATTTACCCAAATGGGTCAAACTTTCACTATTTCAAAACTAGGGTTTTAATGTGTTTCCAGCCCCAAAATCGTTAGAAAACATGTAAATGAGGGGTCCTAGAACTCACATTGTCAGGTAGGAGTTGGTGAGCTTCGATTGGCTAGCTTCACGACGATCTTGGAACTCAGCAGCACTTTCCCTCTTTCTTCTCTGTTCTCTGTCGCCCACTGCTCTCTCCCCGACTGAAAATGGGAGGAGAATGGAGCTACCCCCTTTTATACCACTTCTCAGTCGCATCTGGTCCAGGGGCGACTGGACCTTCAGTCGCATCAACACTATGCGATTGGACCCCAATCGCACATGTTCCATGCGGCTCATACTCCATTCGGGCGGTTGAACTCCAATCGTGCGGTTGAGCTTCAATCGGCCGAATAGCCATGCGGTTGACCTCAGTCGCATAAATCACAGGCGACGAGCTCAGTCGCATAGCCTACCAAAAAGTCAGACTTCCGGGTGTTACAGTGAGAATAAACCAAGGAACATTCTCAATGATTCATACAGAGTTCAAGATTTCTTGATAATGCTTTGAAATCAAAAAACAAAGAGATAAAGTTGGTTCCAAAAAGATTGAACATGTTAAAATTCAAAAGAAACCAGATGTCAACAAACTTCATTTCAAACAATTTACAATTGTTGACAAGTTTGGCAAGCCCAGACCATCTCGGCTTGGGTACTAACTCACCTTAAATGTTTGTGATGCAGTACACCGCAGAGACCAATCAACTCATGGTATGTTGACAGTGGGTGTAGCCGGCATATGACAGGCAATCAAGCCTTGTTGCAAGACTTTAAGATAAAGGATGGTACTCATGTTGCGTTGGAGGTGATGCAGGTGGAAAGATAACAGGAGAGGGAACAGTGTCCAATGGGGATTATCAGTTTTGATAAAGTCAACTTTTACTCACAGTTGAACTTTAATCTTCTAAGTGTATCCCAAATTTATGACAAATCTTATTCTGTTCTTTTTGATGAATCTCCACTGTTATGTCTTGAAACAGGTTTTCAGATTAGCAATGACTGGGTGATAGTTAAAGCTGCTCGAGACAGAGATGTATACAAACTGGATATGTCTCAAGTGGATCCTGCAACTGAAACTACTTGCCTGATTGCTAAAGCTTCAAATGATGAAAGCAGCTTTGGCATAGAGTCTTGGTCATTCCAACTTCAAAAACATGAACAAGCTTGTAGCAGGAAATCATGTTATTGGACTTCCTTCCAAGAAGTTTTCAACAACTGATCATTGCTCAGCATGTCTGAAAGGAAAAACAACATAGAGCGTCTTATAAGTCCAAACTGATAAACTCAAACACCAAACCACTCCAGATGTTACATATGGACCTTTTTGGACCAACTAATGTTAGGAGTATTGGTCGAAAATCATATTGTTTAGTCATCATAGATGATTATACAAGATTTTCATGGGTTTTCTTTCTTCAAGCTAAATCTGAAAACTGCAGATCTTCTAAAAGAATTCATAATAAAGTTGAAAATCAACTTGAACAAAAAGTAAAGATAAAAGAATGTGACAATGGAACTGAATTTAAAATGCTAACATTGATTTGTTTTGTGCAGAAAAAAAGGGATAGTTCATCAGTTCAGTGCTCCAGAACTCCACAACAAAATGGAGTTGCTGAAAGGAAAAACCGAAACTCTGATTGAAGCTGCCCGGTCTATGTTAGCTGATGCTAAAATTCCAATCACTTTCTGGGATGAAGCGATATCAACAGCCTGTTTTGTTCAGAATAGAATCTTACTTGTTAAAGATAAAAGAAAACTCCATATGAGTTAATGTTTGACAGGAAACCAAACATAAACTTTTTAAAATCATTTGGCTGTCCAGTTATGATTTTAAACTCAAGTGATCATTTAGGAAAATTTGAAGAAAAAGCTGATCATGGATTTTTCGTTGGATATTCATCAGTTTCCAAAGCCTATCGAGTTTATAACTCTAGGACAAATACTATTAATGAAACATTCAACGTTAAATTTCTGGAAAATTCATTTCCATCAGTTTCAAATGGTCCTGCATGGTTATTTGATAGATTCTTTGTCAAACTCATTTCAATCTCACTTGTTTAATCAATCTGATGATTTTTCAGGTAAGAAGAACTCAAGAGGAGATCTGGATCTTTCAGTGATGATTCAGATTCTGATGATTCAGATGATGCTCGCCCAGATTATCCATTTTTTCATTTGTCAAGGATTCAACAATCCAATTTAATGACAATGTTCATGATGCTTCAGCTTTAGATCATTCAGTTACAGCAGATTAAGAAGAATCACAACCTTTTCCTAATTATGGTACAGAAATTGGACATCCTGAGTCTGGCACATCTTCCATCTCTGGAGATGCAATTGATCATAGTAACTTTGATTACTTTATCAATTCTCCAACTCAAGTTCCAAATTTCAATCCACATTCTTCTACCTTATTGCAACAGCTCTCCAACTTGAACCAAACCAATCTTGATGTTAATGTTCAAGGAAATGAGATTCCGATATCTCGTATCCACAGGAACCATCCAACATCACAGATTATTGGTCCTCTGAATGAAAGAACTACTAGGAGTAAATCTGAACATGCAAATGTTTGTTTATACTCTTGTTTCCTTTCTCAGATTGTTCCTAAAAATGTCACCGAGGCATTACAGGACAATGGTTGGATTGAAGCTATGCAAGAAGAACTTCTTCAATTTCGAAAACAGGAAGTGTGGAAGTTAGTGGAATTACCTGAAGGAGAAAATGCCATAGGCACAAAATGGTTGTTCAGAAATAAAACTAATGATCGTGGCATTGTAATAAGAAATAAAGCAAGACTTGTTGCACAAGGATACACACAGGAAGAAGGAATTGACTATGATGAAGTATTTGCTCCAGTTGCAAGACTCGAATCTATTCGTGTTTTCCGGGCTTATGCATCATTCATGAAATTCAAGGTGTATCAAATGGATGTCAAGGTGCATTCTTGTATGGTCCAATCACTGATGATGTGTATGTGAAGCAACCTCCGGGCTTTGAGGATGCAGAATTTCCACATCGAGTGTATAAGCTTAGCAAAGCTCTATATGGCCTACATCAAGCTCCTAGAATTTGGTATGAGACATTATCTCAACACTTGATTCAACATGGATACACAGAGGAAAAATCGATCCTACTTTGTTCATAAAGAAGGATAATGATGATCTTTTATGTGTGCAAGTGTATGTAGATGATATCATATTTGGTTCTACCAGTCCAACTCTGTGCAATGAATTTGAAGAAATCATGAAATCTCGTTTCCAAATGAGTTCTATGGGAGAAATCAATTTCTTTCTTGGATTACAAGTTCAACAATCTGCAGATGGTTTTTATCAATCAGGAGAAATTTGTTGATAAACTTTTGAAGAAATTCAAACTGCATGATTGTCAGTCCATAAGAACTCCAGCTGACGTAAACACCAAGATTGAGCCTGATCCTAAAGGAAAATCAGTAGACCAAACATTATACAGATCTATGATTGGTTCTTTGATGTATCTTACTGCATCAAGACCAGACATCATGTATGTTGTATGTGTTTGTGCTAGGTATCAATCAGACCCGAAAGAATCTCACTTAATTGCTGTCAAGAGAATATTCAGGTATCTCAAAGGTAACCAGCTTTAGGGCTTTGGTATCCTTACGAAGGTAATTTGAGTTACATGGATACACAGATAGTGATTATGGTGGATGTTGTCAAGACAAAAAATCTACAACGGGGGTTGTCAGTTTCTTGGACCCAGATTAGTTTCATGGCAATGTAAGAAACAAACAAATGTTTCTGTCTCAACTGCAGAAGCTGAGTACATAGCTGCATCAGCAGGATGTTCTCAAATCCTTGGTTGCAAAACCAACTGCTAGATTATGGGTTCAATTTTCTTAAAAACACCCATTTACATTGATAACACTGCTGCTATGTTCATTACAGCTAATCCAGTTCAACACTCAACAACAAAACATATCGAAATTGATATCATTTTTTAAGAGATAATTCTGAAAAAGGTTTAATCATTTTGATTCAAATAGCAACTGAAAAACAGTTGGCAGACCTATTTACTAAAGCTTTTCTACCAGGAAGGTTTGAGTATTTAGTGGAGTCATTTGGCCTTATTAACCATGTGTAAACCTGGTTACAAATTTGAATCTTTTCATGATCAAATACTTTCCTAAATCTGATATTTTCATAAGGGTAACTTTTCATAGTTATTTGCCTGATTGTTTGTGTGTGTGTGGCTTTCTTTTATAGAAAAACAAATACAAAATTAGAAAACTCAAAACTCAAATAGAAAATTATAAATCAAAAATCCAAAAATAGAGTGCTTTTCATTTTTCATTCATTATTTAGGAATGAATCTGTGTTTGCCTTATGTGAGAAATGATAGTACATTAGTAAGATCAGTTGCATACTTCACTCGCTAATAAAGTCTGACATGATCAGGATTTGATGTGTAGACACTATCATGCTAGTATACTGAACAAGTAAATTCTTGTGATTACCCACATCCTTATGCTTGTTTGTGTATTCATCTAAGTACTTTTGAGTGTATTAGCTTATCAGATTGACTGCTTGTTAAGCTACTCCTGCTCACACCTAATGGTAATGTGACTAATCATGAGATCTGTTACAAGCATCATTTACTTCTCTGTTATGAGTCATCATAGACCTGAAGTGCTGAGATATCCTCTGTTGTAAGTCATTACAGACCTGGATATTCTCCTTTGATGCAAAAGATGCCAATGTGCACAACCTATTCAAAAGGATGGTTAGAGTTGATCAAATGGTTATCCATGATCATTCTCTGTTCAATTCAGTAACATGAACTCTGATTATGCATATTTGTTAGGTAATAAGTTGAGAATATGTGCTTTCTTGCATGTCTTGATGATGGTTGATCCTCTAAGTCTTGGTATGAGTCACATCTTGTCATATACTTCTACCATACTCATCCAAGAATTGAAAAAGTAAGTGAGCTGATAGTTTGTGTCAAAAACACTCATTTGCTGTCCTTAGATCTTGTGTCTCCTTTGCTGTGATATCACTTACCTGGAACACACTTGATCAGGATTTAATCATTGTCTATGACTATCCACATAATTTTTATTTTAATGTTCTGATCTTATCTAATATGATCTCACTGCAATCTATGATTCTATTATAAATATTAGATGTTTCATTCTGCTTTCATTTTGATTTTATGCTTGTTTTCTTGTGTGCAGGCAATATAACAATGTTAAGTTTGATAGTCTTATGATCTATTGGTAAACTTCTAAGTTTTGAGAAACTTAAAAGTTTAGGGGGAGTAATAAACCAATAAGAATAGTCTCAGAAAATCAAAATGATCATGTTGAATTAAAAGGATGATGCTTTATTTAATTTCAAAGCATGTATGTGTTTATCTATGATAAAATGAGCTCATAATTTTTAGCAAGTGGAAAAGCTTCTGTGAAAAGTTGAAATCAAGACAATATTTGAAATATTTGGTTGTTCATTTTGAAACTAAGATGAAGGGTCAAAATGTAAAAAGTTAAACTTTGAAGGTTAAAAATGTAAATTGAAATTTTGAGGGTCGAAATGTAAAATGTTAAGATGAAGGGTCAAAAATGTAAAAAGTTTAATTTTGAGGGTCAAAAATGTAAAAAGTTCATTTTTGAGGGTCAAAGTGTAAATTGAGGGAAAAATAAAAATATGTTATATTGTTTAAATATTAGTATGAAATATTACTAATGTGTTTAAACAGTGTGCAGGTGGAAGATTTGAAAAATACAAGTGCAAAATTGCATGAACAGTTGTTATGTGGCTGAACAGTTGTCGTATGTTCAAACAATTGTGTATGAGAAGTTGGTTTGTGGACATTTCAGCATCATTATACTACTGAACAGTGCTTATACTACTGAACAGTTCTCATAAGTCTGAATAGTTGTCATACGACTGACCTTATACGACCAACAGTGCTAATACGACTGACCTTATACGACCAAACAGTGCTAATACGACTGGCCGTATATACTGAATAGTGCTCATATGTCTTACACTTGGTAAAATTTGTAACCTAATAAGACTGAACAGTTCTTAAACGACTGTACAGTGCTTATACGGCTAACATTTTTTTACTTAGTATAAAAGGCACACTTGTGTTGTTCATTTCATTATAATTTCAAAACCCTTGTAAAACCCTCTGACCACTCAAACTCTCGAACTTTCGATCAAAAACCCTCATTCTTCGTTCATTTCGAGCACAAATCACAGATTATTGATAGAGTTTTTGTGATTGTAAACGTAAGTTTATGATTATCATTCATCTGATTTCGTGTTTCAATGAAAATTGTGTGATAGGCGTTCGACTCCTGTACGGTCGTTTAACCCTAAACACTTCAAAAATTTCAGATTAAACTTTAAATCGAACAAATGTGCAAAATTGATGATTCAATCTTGTTTGTCTGGTGATTTCGATCATGATATTAGGTTAAACTTGTTTTAATCTGACATTTGATTGAATACTCTGTTGATGTTCTTCGATGAACAGTAACAGTAGATGAAGAACCCGATGAAGAAGATGAACAGATTCATGAATTTTTTTTATAAAAAATAAAATGAAAAATTAATTCAAATTGATAAAAATCATCAATTCAGGAACTTAAGAGTTTTAATAAAATGATATGAGATAAAATAAACAAAAGTGTTAATTTTTTAAATCAAAATAAATTTTGAAAATTCATCTTTTATTAAAATTAAGTGTTTACACTTAAAATTTAAATTTCAAGTTGAATTTAAAATTCAAATGAATTTTAACACTTCAGTTTATAATATCTTAAATCATTATATTTCTATACTCACGTTAAATCATTTGCTTCAAATACACAGATTGTCTAATATTTTTGATTTTAAATTTTGCAGATGGCTCAGTTAAAGTTTGCACCAAAGCATAACATTTCTGCATTGCTTGATGAAGAAGCACAAGATGCATTATCTTATGAAGAGATGATAAGATTTCTTCTAAGAACAAATATATGTATGCAATGTGCTACAAAACTGTGATCTATGACAGACTAATTAGACAATTCTGGAATACTGCCAGTGTTGAAATAGGTGATGAAGGCAGAAAAGTTCTCAGAGGGTTTATTACAAGAGACAGAATGATTGAAGTGTCTGAAGCTTCTATCAGAAATGCTCTAAGACTAGGTCCAAATGATCCTGAAGATCTCTGTGAATTGACTTTTGATGAATGCAGAGAAACTTTCATGGCTATGGGTCATCCAGACCAATTTCCTAAACAACAATTTTTTAGAGCAAGAGTCTATAACCACTGGAAACTTTTATGCTATATCTTTCAACATTGCTTGTCCAAAAGGAGTGCAGGATGGAATTCATTTTCTATGGACATTGCATCACCTATTGTTGCCTTAATCACAAATCGAAGATTTAATATGTCAAGATGGATTCTTAATGGATTTGTGTTAATTTAGAGAAAGGAACAAGGCACAAATACTTGATGTATCCAAGATTCCTCCAAATGATCATCAATGAGGAATATCCAGACATACATGTTTATGGTGTTGGTGGAGATCGGATGGAATTGGAAAACATGTCTGAAATGACATATAAGAAGTTAACAATGATAACAGGTGCTCAGAATGTTCCTATGTTTGGCTACATGTTAAATGTAGCAAATGATGAAGTTGACATTACTGTAGAGCATTATCATTTGTTAGAAGGTGAACCAATTGATCCTGCTGATCTGATAGATGAGTTTCCTATAGAAGAAGATGATCAAGATGAGGAAGATAATGATCAAGATGATAATGATCAAGATGATAATGATCAAGATGATGATGATAATAATGATGATGATGATGGTGGTGTAGCTGAGATACACCAAGATATAAGTCATGAACCACCAATGTCTGAGCATGAAAATGAAGCTCAAAATGAAGATGAAGAAATAGTTGGTGATAAAGTTCATGATCAGGAAAGTGAACATGATGCAATTGATAATGAAATTGAGCATGAAGAGGCAGAGGCTCAAACAGAGACAGATCATGATATGAATGTTGATAATCAAATTTTTGATTATGAGTTCATTGATTCATTTCAAATTGATCAAAATATACCAGTTTCTACAACTCATGTGGCAGTTCAAACTGATGAGATTGTAGATGTTGATGAACTTGTAGATTAAAAGATGAAAATAAAGCAAAAGAAAAGGAGATTGCTGATCTAAAGGTGAGATTGATATGATAAAGAAAGAAAATGAGAAATTGAAAGAAGAAAGTCTTAGCAAAGATGAAAAGATTGTGGCTTATGCTAAAGACAAAGAAGATGTGATTAAAAATTTTGAGGTGATGATAAAAGATTATGACCTTCTTGAAGAGAAATTAAGAAATTGACTGAAGAAAATGAAAGTTTGAAAGAAAACTTGAAGTTAAAAGAATCTGAAAAACCCAATTCTCCTGAATTAGTGATTGTTTCAGAAAATATTCCATTGATGTTGAGAAGGTATCTGCAATGGAGAAAGGGAAGAGAAAATTAGATGAAATAGATGTAGAAGTTGTACCTGAATCATCTTCAAAGGTTCAGAGAACTGAAGAGTCACTTGAAGAAGAAATTCAAGAAAGCCAAGAACCAGGTATTCAAGATAAAATTGGTGCTTTGGAAGACTTAGAAGATGAATTTGATGATAATTGGTATAATGAGGTTCTCGATGATGAAGATATAGATGAAGAATTTGAAATCTTCCTTTGGAACATGATCAAGGAGTTGATGATATTCCAACAGACTTTGAAGAAAGATATAACTTCTTGGTGAAAATGAAGTACAACAGAGTGTTCTTAGATGGACTAACTGTTTCTCAATCAACGATGAATATGAGAAGTGTTTAGCTGCTGAGTCTTCTGCACCTGTGGATCCAAATGAATAAGCTTGGAACATGGTGAATGGATAGAAGACAGGAGAGCATAACGTTGAAGAAATTTCTAGTTCTGAATTGCACCATCCAGATCCAGATGAGATGAGCATAACTGCTTTACGATCTTGGTTGCAAGCTAGAAATTATCCATGGAAAAGATTGAAGAGATTACAAGGAGAATCTTTGAGGAATTTAGTAAAAAGTTTTCAATTGACTGAAAAAGCAATCGAATAAAATGATCATTCTAGATACTGATAATCCTCAGTACTTAGACATTACAAAAAGAACTCGGATCTTGAAACCCCAAGAAATCAAACAGATGGCTAAAAAATCTAGTATGCTTGAAAGAAGGAAAGAATTGATGAGCATGTTTCCTCAAATAGAGAAACAAGTATACAAAGCTTCTTCTGATCAAATTCAAATTTTTGATAAGTCTAGATCAACTGGTGATCTAGTGAGAAATGTTTACAGAGAGGACAATCAGTTGCTGAGCTTTTAAATGCAATGATTGCTCCAGATTTACAAATCAAGTTAAAATCATAGCATGGAAGTATGATGAGATTTTTGATGCATTTTTGATAAAACGAGTAAATGCTGTGTGTGATGTATATCACTTCTACTCGAGCATCATTAAACTTCCAGTGCAAGATTTGAAAGAGTTAAGTAACTTGACTTGATAAACCCTACTGAATCAAAAAGAGGATCAATGTTTGTAGAACTCTTGAGAAGAGGATTAGCAAGGACTAGTAACTTTCTTGAAACAAGATGCGATCAGGAAGATAAGGAGTACTTTACTTTGCTAAAGAAAAACAAAAAGTTAAGGGGTTTACAAACAGAAGAAGAACATTTTATGATTGAATTTTCTGATAAGTATTTCGAAAAAGTAACTTCACCGGGATTGAAGGTCATTGAAGGAAATCAAAAGACAAAACCAATTTTGAGATGGTTCTATAACACCTCAACTTTTGAGTTGAAGTTGGTCCGAAATCTCACAAACTGGGATAGGACATGATTTCATTGTTTGGTACTTTTGAACTAAAACTACTTCACCCGAGTTATATTTCATTCTTGGCTGTACAAAAGTTTGAGAAGGTGATTCCTGAAATTGCAGAACAAGATAAGAAATACTTTATCTCAATTATCAATGTGATGAATGCTGCAATGGAGCGAATTTCGTTGAGAAAGGCTCTTGCATATGCAAACATGTGAAGAAAGATATTCCAGATATTGAGTTTATGAGAATATCAAGGAAAGGTGTGCTTGAATTGTATACAAAAGACTGTGGAATTCCAATTGAGCTATATGCTAATGTTGATATAGCATGTTTGTCAAAGAACACGTTGGAAAGAATGAAGAGTTAGATATAAAAACCAATGAATCAAAACCAGAACAAGCTGTTCTAGCAAAGAAATTCAAGTCAGCAATAGAGAATGCGTTGAAAGAAACAGAGATTTACAAGAAGAAACCAATGTTCACTGTTAAAGAAGAACCTGAAGAGTTATTTGAAGATTGAAGATAAAAGAAGAAGTCAAAGGATGCAGAGAAGATAAGATGAAGACAAAGACAAGATTGAAGATAAAAGAAGAAAAGAAAGGATGGAGCTGAACTGAAGACAGAAGACTATGTAAATCTTAGGGGGAGTATTGTTAGGTCCCTTAGAAGATTAACATTTAGTCTTTAGTGTCTATTTTGTATTTTATACTAGTATAGGGACTTTTGTGTAAATTTAGTTCCTTAGGTTCTAGTATAAATAGCATAGACGTAGTATAGATTGCAGGTTGTTGTATGTTTTTATGAGAACTGCTCTCTATCTTTTGTAATCGTCTTTGCTATCAATGAAATATGAATTTTGGATTTTGCATGATTTGATTACAATTGCTTGTATTTGCTTTGAATTGTTCATATAATTGTTACAGATTGCTCTAATTGATCCTATCATAGGATGTAGTATAAACTAACTCAGGGTCTTGCATTTTATTTAACATACACATTGTAACTTTTGTAAAAGAACTTGAGATCAATATACATTGTCACACCCCGGGCCCAGGCAGGGTGGGACGTCACAGACTAGCAACAACATGTGACAGTGGAAACAAACCATCATAAAAGCACAAAAGGAGAGAACCTCACATGGCATTAATGTTTAAAGAAAACCAGGCTAGAAACAGGCCTAGCCCTCATCATAGGTACATAATTCATCAGTACAAAGTGATTTCATCAATAATAAATGTAAATTGTTTCAAATGTTTTAAAAACATAATATGCCAATGCCATGGGTCATGGAGCTAAGTCAAGTCCTTCTACAACGGCTAGACTTTCGTCACGGATTACCTGAAACATGCTCAAAAGAAAATTTGTGTTAACTAAAAAGTTGGTGAATTCATGTGCTTAAAGTTTAAAAACAAAAGGGATTCAATAAAATCCACATTTAATTTAAAGGAATCATAGTTTCATTGTTGTGGGGGATCATAATCAACCCTGCACTCAGTCCAGGCTAGCCTCTTCGAAAGTTAAGTGATACTGGTTAATCCCGAAGGAAGAACTGAGCCTTAAACTAGTGTACCATACCTGCCGGGTGGTTCACAATAGTATCTTATAAAATCCTGTTACATGCCATAAACGACCCCGCAGGATCTCAGTGTGGTACCCTTCCGTTCATCACGGAAGGCACTATGTGTGGGGGATACCCCAAGTAGATCTACCCATATAAAACAAGCGGTTCACACAAGAATTAATGACTGTGACACAAGTCTCAGCAGATAACAACAATTCCACAATGTATAGCATCATAGTTTAGTGCATAAGTAGTTCAGTTAATACAGAGCATGCTTCATCCCAAAACAGTAGTAAAAGGGGAATCACTAGAACTCACTTTAAGTTTCAAGCAAAGATTCTTCGTGTGCCGGGAAAAGTCTCAAGACTAGCACCCTAGCATCAAAATTTAAGTGGTATGCTACTGGTTCTAAACTTATATAAGGTGTACTAGTTGTGCCAAGAAGTTAAATGCCTAATTCGACTTTGATTTGTTAAGGTTTGTATAAAAAGTTTCATTTTATGGAAAGTCATGGTTTCTTATGAAAATAAGGATTTTTACACCATTAGTTAGTGACAAAAGTTAAATTAATTTGTTCGAGTGATTATTAGCTTCACAAGAGTCGGTTATGGGAGTTTGGCAGAATTTACAGTTTAGTCCCTCAAGTTTTAAAATTTACAACTTCTACCCCTAAAGTTTGTTTTCTTGCATTAAATAACTTCTAAGGTCGAATTCCAGATTTTTGGAGTTGAGTATATCATTTAAGTTAAGTTTACTCCAAATTTTCAAATTTTATGTCCGGTTTAGAATTCTTGTGTTTTAGCGTTACCGATTACTGTAAAACCGTAGGGTTTTAGTGGTTAAGTATGGATTTCCATGTTTTGAGTCTTGGACTATTAAATATGATTTTAAGGACATTTTGATAAGTTTATAATCTGTTGAAAATGAAATTTTAGCCTCTTTTGGTTGTAAGCCTCGTTTTTACGTTTTTACCCGTTAAGCGCGTTTTTACCTGAAACCGAACATTCTTTGGTGATTTTTCTTCAAATTTGTACCAAATTAACACCTTGGGGTCTCTAAGTTACTGAAATTTTTGAAATTCTATGGTTTTAGACTTGTTACATAGTTTTGAGAATTTTTCTTTAAAATCTTCCGGTTTAGGCCTATTTTGCTAATTAAATTCATAAAAATTTCAATTTAAAAATAAACCACCAATTTCAGTTCTAACATTAAGATATATATCTTTTAGCGCCTGGACTTAATAAATTTTTGTATTTATTAAGTTTTACCAATATCATCCAATTTTATCACTTTTCGGGTTCCCGAAATGACCAAAATGCCTAGTATTCTATATCTTTATTATTTCCAGCCATTAACAACTCATCATACACCCAGTGTCACCTAAAAATTACTGAAATTACAACCCTAGTTCTTGGTTTCAACATTCAACACAAGAACAAGTTACCTACATTGAGATTTCACCATTTTTAACCATTACACAAGTGTAAATCATTATAATTCGTGTCTAAACATTCCCAAAACCTTTTGTAAGTTTAAAAAAGGTTATTTAAAGTCTTATAAACCATTAACAAGCAGATTACAAACCTTGTTTTGGAGGTTAACACAATGTGAAGGTTGGATGATGCACATATCACCAAAATTAGGGTTTTCAAGGTGGAAATCGGGTTCCACCCCTAGAATGATCAACATAACGTGTGAGATACCTTTAGTGAAGTTAAAATATTCTCAAGAACACGGTGATGGTGTTGAGTTTCTGCCATAACAAATAAAGAATAGGTTTTTAAGAGAAAAGTAAGGAAAACACATGTTATGACTTGTTTCGGTTGTGTGGGTGCTTACTCTTGGTGTAGCTCCATGATTTGGGGAGTATGGAAGGACCCAAGATCTGGAAAACCTTAGACACGGTTGGAGGAGTCGAATCCACAAGAACCTAGCCTCTAAATCTAACGAAATAACACTTTCTTGATGGTTTGATGCTTGGCCGATGGATGTTAGTGTTGTTCTTCGAACATGGGGATGAAAATGGAGAAGATGAGCTCAAGTATGTGTGTGTTTCTTCTGTATGAACCGAGAGGGAGAGAAGGAGAGTGAGAGAAGTGGAAATGCTTTCATGAATGAAGAGTGGGGGGTTGAAGGTGGTGGTGTGTAGTGGTGTAGAAGAGTGGTGATTGGAGGAGAGGGGGCGGCCGAAAGTGGAGGGTAGTGGGTGTTTTTGTTTTAATTTTTAAATGTAAACTAATATTATGTAGTGTTAATTTGATGTGTAGTGTAGTATTTTAGATGGTAAAAGTTTTTAGTTAGTTGATATGTCTTGTGCATGATTATGCATGCATTAGCTGAAAATTAATGTGTGCATGCACACATTTTTAATTGTTTCAATAGTAATTTGATTTCATTGCAAGGGTGACTATTGATTTTCCCGGTGTAGGGTTTGTTGGACCATAAACAAACTATTTAACCATTTAATCATGAAAACGCAGCGGAATTAAACTTTAATGTCATATTTTATAATCTGAAAATTAAGGTATATTTTGCATTACTAACAAACCCATTATCATAGGATCAAACATATATGGATGAACTAGCTAGCAAGATGAAACAACACAACCAAAACATCACATACAAACTACCTTTGTAAGGCTTCTAAAAACGTGTGATTTGGTGAAGATAGGGCTGTTCTTGAACGACCAAAACACCAAGAAAAGGTGTCCTCAAGCTTCCATACCCTCAGGCTTCAAGCAAGCACTTGTGTTGCTAGGATTTTTACACCAAGAACCAAAGAGAGGCTGCTAGAAACCTGTTCCAGCTCAAAATCTGTAAGAGAGTGAGAGAGTTTTTCTTTTGGGTTCTATTGCATGTATATGAGAGAGGAATGGTTGAGTGTGCAACTAGTTAAGGGTGTATAGTTTCCATAAAGCAAAAATCTTCTCCCTATGCAAGGGGCGGCCGAAATGGCCTCTTTAAAATTGTTTTCCCCCCAATTTTAATCACCCATTTTATTTAACTAGTTACATGTTGAGTTGTTAAATTAACCTTTTAATTTCAAAACTCATACACTCTATTATTATGTGATGTTATTTAACTAACTTAAATAACATTACAAATAATACTTATGAACAAAATATATTTGTAAGTTGTTCTTTCTCATATGTAATTTATTTAGAAAACCTATTTTCTAAATTAGTGTTTTTATTTAGTTGCATGATCATATCATCTGTGACAACCGGCCTCAAGGTCACTTTTCTAACCCTAATTTACTAGCAACATCACCCGTCTTATGAGTATTAATAATAGAAACAATCAAACTTTATTAGTGACATTTAGAATCATCATTGCTAATAGTTCCTTTTATGATTTTATGTGATTATAGTAACTTTAGTAAGTTTAAGTTTTACCTTTTGAACTTAGTGCCCCGGGAATGTCAAGTAGTCACCCTTGCTAAAAACTTAATCTTAAATGAAATCAATTTATTATTGAAACAATTAAAATATGTGTATACATACACACTTGTAAATTTTCGGTTCATGCATGCATGAACATGCACAAGACACCACAACTAACAACATCTACCAGCTAATATTCTACACTACACTACAAAATACCACCACATAATAATTATTTTGGGATTAAAAATTTAAAAGAAATACCCCCACTACAAGCCAAAATCGGCCGTCCCCCTCCCACCACTCTTTTCTTCTCTACACCACCAACACTCTCACCATACACCTTACATGCAAGATCCCTCTCACCCTCATTTCTCCTCTCTCCCTCTCGGATTTCTCTGTAGAAACACACACACACACACACTAAGCTTATTACTCTCAATTCCAGCCTCATAATTCGAAGACAACACCCTCTACACCTCGGCCAAGCTTCAAACCGCAAGAAGGTGTCCATTTTGTGAGCTTTTGGTGCTTGGAACTTGCAAGACTTGTGGTTTCCAGTCTTTGTTCGACTTCTACAGCCTTGTCCAAGGAGTTCCAGACCATTCTTGCCTCTCTACACCCTCCAAATAGTGATCCACACAAAGATTAAGGTTCATCCCACTCGAAACAAGCTATATCTTGAGTTTTCTTCACTTTTCTCTTAAAAACCTTACCTTTCCTTGTTGTAGCGGAAACTTCACGCCATCATCTTTTTCTTGAGGAGATTTAAACTTCACAAAAGGTATCTTATATGTTAGATTGGTCATTCTTAAGATGGAACTTGATTTCAACCTTGAAAACCCTAATTTTTGGGTGATTTGCACCATCTAACTTGTGTATCTTGTAACCCTTCAAAGCAAAACGTGTAACCTGCATGTTAATGGGTTACAAGACTCTTAATAACCTGTTTTGAAATTCTCAAAGGGTATACACCATAAACATGTGGTTATAGCCTGAGTCACACCTTAGAAAACCTCCATTTTACATGAAATAACACTACTTAAACACTTGGTTAAAAAACCCTCTCAAACAAGGGTCATGACCTGCACAATAATGACTTTTAAACACCTCAATAATCTGGTTTTAAAGTTAAATGAGGTTTTGGTAAGGTTTAAACTAAAGTTACAATGATTTACACATGTGTAATGGTCGGTTTGAGCATAAACACTAAGTTTATAGTTTGTTGATATGTTGAACACTAGGCCGACTTTGGGACTGAAATTTCAGAAGGTTTTGATGAATATTAAGAGAGTAAATAATTGTTAATCTCTGGAAATGAAAGACATGTTAAGATTAGACCCATTTTAGTCACTTTCGGGACCCGAAAACATGGTAAAACAACTTAAAAACAAGAAAGCTTAGACTTTAAACTTTTTAAAGAGAATTCCAAGTTAATTAAGAGTTAATAAAGTGTTCTGGAGTTTATGGGTAAGTTATGTGGTCAAAAGGTAAGTTAAATGGATTTTTAGTTAAAAACGGGAAATAACCGGGAGACGTTTTTGAAGAAAAATCTAAGAAATATGGGTATAGAGTTAAAAATTATAAAAACCATGTTAATTCAGTAGTTTAAGTTAGAAAATAATTATAAAGTAAAAAAGTTGGTCAAACGAGCTTTTAAATGGTCAAATTTGGTTAAAAACGTGTTTAACGGGTTAAACACAAAAACTAGGCTTTCAACTATTAGAGGCAAAAATTTCATAATCAAATGAATTGAAACTTAGGAAAATGTCCTCAAAATTTTATCTACTGATCTAAGACTCAAAAACGTGAAAATTCATACGTAACCGTTAAAACCCTTCGGTTTTACCGTAACCGGGAACGTTAAGCTCATAGGTACTAAACCGAACCTGTAATCTGAAAATTTGTGTACATTTACTTATTAATAAGTTAGTTCAAATTCAAGAACATGATTTTTGGTTATAAAAGTCATCTAGTACAAAAACCAAACTTGAGGTAGAAACTGTCAATTTTGAAACTTTAGGGGCTAAACTGTAAAATTTTGCCAAACTTCATAACCGACTCAAATGAGCCTAATAATCACTTGAACATCATATTTATGCTATATTCTTAACTTAATAGTGTAAAATCCTTGATTGTATGAGAAACCTTGACTTTCCAAAAAAGGAAACTTTTTATGCAAACCCTAATCGAATCAAAGCCGAATCCGACAAACTAAGACTTAGACACACTTGTTGCACCTTAAATAGGTTTAGAGCAGTAGCTAATCACTTAATATATTAATTTTAGGGTGCTAGACTTGAGACCTTCCCGGCACACGAAGAGTACTTTTGCTTAACACCTAAGGTGAGTTCTAGTGATCCCTTTTTACTACTGTTTTGGGATGAAACATGCTTTGCTGTTTTATGAACTATAAATGTGCTTTAATTGACGCTTGTATGTGGGATTTATGGATACCTACTGATGCTTATATCATGATCATTAATTCTTTAATGAACCACTTGTTTTATGTGGATAGATCTATTTAAGGAAACCCCCACACACAGTGGCTCCCGCCACAGGGAGGTACCCCACTGAGATCCAGGGGTCATTTATGGCATGTGACAGGTTTTGCTAAGAAACTATGGTGAACCATCCGTGCAGGTAGGGTTCACTGGTTTGGGGCTCAGTTCTCCCTTTAATTTGGGGGTTAACCGGTTAAACACAACTTTCGAAGAGGCTAACCGGGATTGAGTGCAGGGTTGATTGTGATACTCCCACGAAAATGAACTATGATTCTTTCCTTCTTATCAAATGAAAATCTTGTTAACTACAATTGTTTTTAAATCTTTAAGCACTTGAATTCACCAACTTTTTTTTAGTTGACATAAATTCCTTTTTGAGCTTGTTTCAGGTAATCCATGAAGAGATCTTAGCTACTGTTGAAGACCTAGACCGATCCCTGAGACCATGGCATTGGCTTAATTTCGCTTATTGAACGATTTGAATGATTGAAAACTTCTGTTAAACAATACGATATGTTTTTATGTTGACTGTATAACTAATTTAGGGGCTAGATCCGTTTCTAGCCCCGGTACCTTTTGAAACTTTAAATGCCATGTGATATTCTCTTATTTGAGCTCTTGTATTGGTTTGTTTCCGCTTCCATATATTGTTGCTAGTCTGTGACGTCCCACCCTACCTAGGCCCGGGTGTGACAGATTGGTATGAGAGCCAAAGGTTGTAGAGAAATCGGGAATACCATAGTGGACCTTAGGCTACAACCCTGATACCCTAGGACTGTCCTTGTGGGAAGTGTTGGAATGATTGGGTTGGGTAAATTAATGATTACACTTGATAAACGTAATCATGAATTTACCGGACGTGTAATTTCCAACACGAACCTTTAGGTAATGTTTGGACTTTTCTGATTCACATTGATGACTTGGGAACTTATTTTAAAAGAAAAAAAGGAGATTTAAATGATTTTTATGGTAAACTGTGTTGTCTGATACTATTTAAAGAGACTATTGATTCTTATATCATTGACAAATGATATATTGAAATGTCCGATACTACTGTCGTTACTACTATTACTAGTACTATTAACATTATAATCATGAGCTATGAGAAACCAAATTACTCATGATGTTTCTATACAGGGCACAAAGACTATGGCAGACAAAGGTAAGGCGCCCGCACACCCAAACAATGAGACTACCCCTACTGGAACCCTTAGAAGAGTGAAGCCTCAGACTGAGTACGAGGCATACCTCCAGAGATGCAGACACCCAGGATGGATATCCGTCACATCGGACGACACCAAAGCTTCTGAGGACTCTTCCTTAACGACACCTTCCAGGAACCGGACACGCTCCCACTCTCCACACGTTGTTGCTTCTGCTCACTCGCCTATCCCACCTATTGGGAATAGGGGAGCACATGTTGTCACTCGTCCACTCAAGAGTGCTAGGCCTGGGCCTTCAGTCTCGTTTAGGATGCCATCTCCTCCTCCACCACCTGTTAGGACACCCATGCCCGCACCACCGCCATTTGACCCACTCCGAGGCCACCCACATGATGAGCCCTGGATGCCATCGAGGCACAGTATGTATAACGACCCTAGCATACTGGCATGTGATAGGTACTCCCAGTCCAGCCGCCGGGCAAGTGACGTAGGACCCTCTGATGCAGCACTAGATGAAATCATGAAGACCGTCCGTCGCCACGAGCTGACTCTTCAGCACGCTACCGGACCTCCCAGTCTGCTCAATTCCAGGCTATGATGGCTTCACATAGGGTGCAGAGGTTGGAACAAGAACAAAAGAAGAAGAACTCTGGATGGCTTGGATGGCTGAAGAAAAGGTGGATGTGAGAGTAGGGATGAGAAATGGGACTATCTGTCTTTAGACAGTTGAAGGAAATGATCTTGATTAATGTTTGATACTATTATTATTACTATTATAGGGGTAATGGGCACCTTCCAAATTGTAAAAGCATGACTCTGATTCAACTGGCTTGCTGACACCACTATCGCTGTTTAACTATGAAGCTACTTGTTTGGAATATGGTTATTGGATTATTTGTGTTAACTTGCATTGTGTTAAGTTATGCTTTGAAATTTGTCTATATCCATACTGATTGATTGCCTAAACTGCTATGATATACTTTGAATTAAACCTTGTAAGAATTTCATAGTGGGCTGTGTATAAGCATATAAATATATACACACCACGATCTCTCCTCCTGAGGCTAGGTATAATAGGGTAATGATGCGTGAACTATTCGAAACAAACTTTGAGATGCTAAACGAATTTATCTGTGATACTATCAGAATGCCAACTAGGAGGGGAACTCGATTTGGGAGGCGAGGACCTACAAGGGGCCGCCATGAGGAGGCCAGGCAAACGAGAACCCAACCTACCCCACCGGGAACTCCCACAGGGAAAATGCTAATCAAGAATACGACGAGAGGATGGCTAACCTAGTAGCACAACAAATTGCTAACGCCATCCCGACAATTATCGCTCAGATCAATGCTGATCGGAGTAATGCTGATGGAAATGATGGACCTGAGAACCACGAGGACCGCAACGAAGAAGCCGAAGCGATAAGGTATGGGTGCTCCTATAAGACCTTTATGGCATGTAAACCCAAGGATTTCTACGACACCGAGGGTGCTATAGAGACTTACAGATGGATTGACGAGATGGAAGCTGTTTTGGATATCAGCGAATGCAAAATGGACCTTTTAGTGAAATTCGCTTCCCAATCACTGAAAGATCGGCATTAGAGTGGTGGAAGTTGATCACTCAAGCACGTGGAAGGAATGCTGCAAGTTGAATAAGCTGGGTAGAATTCAGAGAGCTGTTAACCAACAAGTATTGCCCCATCAATCAACTTGAGAAGCTAAAGTAAGAATTCTTGGGTCTGGAAATGAAAGGTCCCAATTACACCGAGTACATCAATCGATTCTTAGCCCTATCTCGAGTGGTTCCTCATCTGGTGACACCCGAATCTAAAGGCGTAGCACGTTTCATATGGGGACTACATCCTAGAGTTAGGGGAATGGTCCGCTCCTCCAAACCCTTGACTGTACAATCCACAGTTGACCTCACCAGCAATTTGACTGATGACATAGTTAGGGCTGGATGGACCGAGCAAACTAGGACTGATGAAAAGAGGAAGTCTGTTGGTGAGAAAAGAATGTGGTTTGAAGCAAAGAAGGCAGTTAGAAGTAGTAGCGGGTCAGGAAGAAAGAGTTTTGAAGGTGCAAGACGTGAAGATCAGGGAGGCAAGACCCGAAGACTGTACTCGGGGACAAACCCATTTTGCAACAAGTGCAAACTACACCATCAAGGGGAATGTAACCCGATGCCCTGTTTCAGATGCAAGAGTGTCGGTCATTTAATCATGGATTGTACTTACACACCAGGAAAGCAATGCTATGAATGTGGGGATCCAGGACACATGAGGAGCAAGTGTCCTAAGCTGGGTAGAGATAAGGATGCCAAGCCCAACAAGCCTAAGGGAAGAGCATTCGTGATGGACCCGGCTGGAGCTCGAAAGGAACCTGATGTGGTTAACGGTACGTTCCTTGTAAACAACCATCCTGCTACTGTTTTGTCCGATACTGGAGCGACTGCTAGCTTTTGTTTCTAGTGCTTTTAGATCTTGATTGACTTAGATGCGTGTACCTTAACCGACGTGATTACCATTGAATTAGCTAACGGTAACATTTTAGAAACTAATGAGATCATCAAGGATTGCTCGTTGAATCTTAAGGGAAATACATTTAGAATAGATCTGATGCCCATTAAGCTATGAGGATTTGACGTGGTGGTTGGTATGGACTTGCTAGCTAAGAACAGAGTCGAAATTGTATGCGATGAACGCCTACTCAAGATACCATTGAACGACAAGGAAGTGTTAGTGGTGCAAGGAGAAAGGAGTAACACTTTATGCCCCAGGATATCCTATTTAAAAGCTACCAAGAGCTTAAGGAAGGGATGCTCAGCTTTCATAGTCTATGTGATGAAGACCAAAGAGGAGAAGAGGATTGCAGATATCCCAGTAGTTTCTGAATACCCAGAAGTGTTTTCGAAAGACCTACCGGGACTTCCCCCGAATCGACAAGTTGAGTTCCAAATAGATTTGCTGCCTGGCGCGCACCGGTAGCCAAAGCGCCGTATCAACTCGCCCCTCCTAAAATGAAGGAACTGATGGTGCAAATTCAAGAACTACTGGACAAAGGATTCATACGTCCAAGTGTCTCTCCATGGGGTGCCCCGGTGCTATTTGTGAAAAAGAAGGATCGAACCTTACGCATGTGCATTGACTACCGAGAGTTAAATAAGTTAACCATAAAGAACCGTTACCCTCTTCCGAGGATAGATGACCTATTCGATCAACTTCAAGGGGCAAGCTACTTCTCCAAGATAGATTTGAGATCCGGATACCACCAACTGAAGATAACAGAAGAAGACATACCCAAGACGGCCTTCCGAACTAGGTATGGACACTATAAGTACTTAGTCATGCCTTTTGGATTGACTAATGCACCAGCAGCGTTCATGGATCTCATGAACCGTGTATGCCGCCCTTATCTCGACATGTTTGTGATCGTGTTCATAGACGACATCCTAATCTACTCCGGTAGTAAGGAAGAGCACGAGAAGCATCTCAGACTAATTCTTGAGTTACTCAAGAATGAGCAAGTATATGCCAAATTTTCTAAATGTGAATTTTGGATGCGAGAGATCCAATTTCTAGGGCATGTAGTGAATGAGAATGGGATTCAAGTTGACCCTTCCAAGATTGAAGCCATAAAGAATTAGAAGATTCCTGAAACTCCCACTGAGATTAGGCAATTCCTAGGATTTGCCGGATACTACCGACGATTCATAAAGGACTTCTCACACATTGTGCAACCCCTGACCACAATGACTAAGAAGAACAAAACCTTTGTGTGGGAACAAGAGCAAGATGAAGCATTTGAGACGCTTAAGGAAAAGTTATGCAGTGCACCTGTTCTGGCCCTCCCAGAAGGAGTCGAAGATTTCGTAGTCTATTGTGACGCCTCGCGTCAAGGGCTGGGATGCGTGCTAATGCAACGTAACAAGGTCATTGCCTATGCATCCAGACTGCTAAATGATCACAAGAAGAACTATACTACGCACGACCTGGAATTAGGTGTCGTGGTGCTTGCTCTCAAAATATGGAGGCACTACCTCTATGGCACGAAATGCATCATCTACACTGACAATAGAAGTTTGCCACACATTCTTGACCAGAAGATGCTAAACATGCGTCAGAGAAGATGGGTTGAGCTGTTAAACGACTACGAGTGTGAAATCCGTTATCATCCCGGTAAGGCCAATGTTGTGGCAGATGCGTTGAGCAGAAAGGAGAGAGAAAAACCGCTTCGTGTACGAGCCTTAAGGATGAGTGTGTACACTGACCTGATCGCAAGGCTAAAAGAAGGTCAAGGTGAAGCATTAAAGGAAGAAAATGTAGCAGGAGAAGCTCTGACAGGAATAGAAAAGCGGTTAGAGAGGAATGATGATAGTACATATAAACATGAGGGGAGAACATGGGTGCCGAAGTGCGGAGCAATTAGAGAAGTAATCCTCGATGAAGCACACAAATCTAGGTACTCGGTTCACCCCGGAAGCGACAAAATGTACCAGGACCTAAAGGCACTTTTCTGGTGGCCTGGAATCAAGAGAGCAATCGCTGTTTATGTCGGAAAATGTCTAACTTGCGCCATGGTAAAAGCTGAAAATCAAAAACCGTCAGGGATGTTGCAACAGCCCGAAATCCCAGAATAGAAATGGGATAACGTCACGATGGATTTTGTTACTAAGTTACCCAGAACGTTTACAGGTCATGATGCTATTTGGGTAATAGTGGATAGACTAACTTAATCAGCTCACTTAGACTAACTAAATCAGCTCACTTCTTGCCAATTCGAGAAGATTATGACATGTTGAAACTAGCTCAACTGTATATTGATGAAATAGTGACTAGGCATGGTGTGCCACTGTCGATAATCTCTGACCATGATAGCCGTTTCACTTCTTGTTTCTGGAAATGATTCCAACAAGCCTTAGGAACCCGTCTGGATTTAAGCACTGCTTACCACCCACAAACTGACGGTCAAAGCGAAAGAACCATTCAAACTTTGGAAGATATGCTGAGAGCTTGCGTGATTGACTTTGGTGGGAACTGGGACAACCATCTCCCGTTGGTGGAGTTCTCTTAAAATAACAGTTACCATGCAAGTATCAAGGCAGCTCCGTATGAGGCTCTCTATGGTAGGAAATGTCGGTTACAATTGAGTTGGAATGAAATTGGTGATAGCCAAGTATTGGGACCCGACATCGTGTTGGAGACCACCGATAAGATTTTCAAAATCAACGAGCGACTACGGGCAGCGAGGGATCGTCAGAAGAAATACGCTGACAGGAGACGAAAACCATTAGAGTTTCAAGTGGACGACAGGGTAATGCTGAAGGTAGCACCATGGAAGGGAACCGTGAGGTTCGGAAAGAGAGGAAGTTAAGCCCGAGATACATTGGACCATTCGAAATACTTTCAAGAATTGGCCCTGTGGTGTACAAATTGAAACTGCCTTAGAAACTGAGTTGTATACATGACACCTTCCATGTGTCAAACCTAAAGAAGTGCATGATGGACAAAACCCTGGAGCTACCATTGGAAGAAGCAAGGATCAATGACAAGTTGAATTTCGTGGAAGAGCCCATAGAGATCAAAGACCGCCTAGTCAAGCAACTCAGGCGAAGCCGAATACCCAAGGTCAAAGTTAGGTGGAACTCAAAATAAGGACCGGAATTCACTTGGGAACATGAAGATGAGATGAGGAAGAATTATCCACAGCTCTTCAAACCCACCAGTTCAGATTCTAATCGAAGCTAAAATTTCAGGACGAAATTTCCTAAACGGTGGGAGAATATGACAACCGGCCTCAAGGTCACTTTTCTAACCCTAATTTACATGCATCATCACTCGTATTATGAGTACTAATAATAGAAACAATCAAACTCTATTAGTGAAATTTAGAATCATCATTGCTAATAGTTCCATTTTATGATTTTATGTGATTATAGTAACTTTTAGTTAGTTTAAGTTTTACCTTTTTGAACTTAGTGCCCCGGGAATGTCAAGTAGTCACCCTTGCTAAAAACTTAATCTTAAATGAAATCAATTTATTATTGAAACAATTAAAATGTGTGTATACATACACACTTGTAAATTTTCGGTTCATGCATGCATGAACATGCACAAGACACCACAACTAACAACATCTACCTACTAATATTCTACACTACACTACAAAATACCACCACATAATAATTATTTTGGGATTAAAAATTTAAAAGAAATACCCCACTACAAGCCAAAATCGCCCCCCCTCCCACCACTCTTTCTTCTCTACACCACCAACACTCTCACCATACACCTTACATGCAAGATCCCTCTCACCCTCATTTCTCCTCTCTCCCTCTCGGATTTCTCTGCAGAAAAACACACACACACTAAGCTGATTTCTCTCATTTCTAGCCTCATATTTTGAAGACAACACCCTCTACACCTCGGCCAAGCTTCAAACCGTAAGAAGGTGTCCATTTTGTGAGCTTTTGGTGCTTGGAACTTGCAAGACTTGTGGTTTCCAGCCTTTGTTCGACTTCTACAGCCTTGTCCAAGGAGTTCCAGACCATTCTTGCCTCTCTACACCCTCCAATCATGAACCACACAAAGAGTAAGGTTCATCTCACCCGAAACAAGCTACATCTTGAGTTTTCTTCACCTTTCTCTTAAAAACCTTACCTTTCCTTGTTGTAGCAGAAACTTCTCGCCATTAACACTACAAGAAAATGACATTCAGCAAGGACAAAGGTCCTCGCTAAATGTTAGAACGTCCTCACTAAACATGTATAGCGAGAACATGTCCTCGCTGGAATCTCCTCGTAAAGCCCCGTGGCTACAGGTCTACAGCGAGGATAGTCAATGAATACAGCGAGGACATCTCTGATTTTTGAAAAAGTAATTAAATACCCCACAGCAAGGACTTTGTCCTCACTATAAAATTTACTTTAAATAATTATAAAAACACATATAACATATATATTTATACATTATACATGTATAAATGTATTATAAAAGTATTTGTTAATATATTTATACATTATACGTGTATTTATTAAATACCCTACAGCAAGGACAAAGTCCTTGCTGTATTTTAGAGAGGACTTTTTGTAGTATTTTATTTTGTCATTGCTAAAGACTTTAGAGAGGACTTTGTCCTTGCTGAATGACTGGGAATTTCACTGCCATTTTTGCTGTAAATGCAGCTTCCCGCCCAGAATTTTTCTGGGTCAATGCCTGTTCTGTTTTCCAGATTTCCATCAAACACCAATGATATAATCAATCATACAACCAAATATCATCATACCATAATCGGTTACATAATCTAATATCAAGATCTAAGTTCAAATGATAAATTCGATTACATAATTAATACCAAGATCTAAGTTCATCAGAAACATTAGGATAACCTAGTTAGAGTTGTCGCTCTCGCAATCAGAGTCAAATTCAATCACAATATTGTGTTCTGCCAAACCTTTTACAACATTTTCCATTTAGTAGCAAGGCGCGTATATTTTTTCTTTGATGATGCCAGCTTTTCATTGACTTGTTCTAGGGTGTAGACAGGTGGTGGTGGGGTAGATGGTCTTGGACTAGAAGATGATGAAGTGTATCGGGCCAAACCGGGTACAACATGTCCACGACCCCTGTTAAACCCACGACGTGTACCCAATACCTGATCCATGATCTGCTTCTCTGTCAACGGGTTAGCTGCACCTTCTTGTCGGCTCAGTAGGTCATTCATTTCATCCTGTATAGTTACAAAATAATAAATAATCAATGTTATATAAATCTAATCATTTATGCAAATTAACCAAAGGAAGTACTTAAAACTAAAAATAGCCAAATAACTAACTGATTACTTACATATTGTTGTTGAGCAAGTTGTGGTAATGGGATTTTCCCATTTTTAGAGCACCTCTCCTTGAAATTCTCGATTAGACTCGGATATTTTCCATCAATCTGACGTTGTACGTAACACATGAAATAAAGTGAATACGTATAGTTAATAACAATTAAACAAAAATGCACAAAACCTATACTACATACTACCAAACTTACATTACAATTTTATATTATATATATATATATATGTATATATTTGCTTTAAATGTGACTTACACGGTCATGTCTGATCGATACAATAGACTTGGTCCCATGGTAACTTTGGTAGCGGTGACGGGATCTATTACTTTTGTTCACCACCGAGCGGCGAACATTGTCTTCGCTGCAGTAGGAATTGACCATCTCATTCCACATCTCAGGCGTCACGCCCTCGGGAACCTTTTGGCGGATGACCTCTCTATTTTCCAACCCCCCAAGTTTGGTGAAATTATTTAACTTGAACCTGTGTTTTGCACCAGAATAGAGTTCGGCGCAAAGCTTCATGATACCAGCCTCAAATGGGATTTTGTAGCACGGATGATCAAGATAAGGTGCCAGATTAAAATAAGTCTGTAATTTAATAAAAATATATAATAATTAGCAACATAGTATGTTATTTAAAGGTTGAATATATTAAACAATCTTAACCTCCAATTGGGGCCATATGGCAGTCATCGCCTCATCGGGGACATCTTTCCAAGATTTATAGTTCAGTGGGACTGTAGTCCTTATAGTAACCCCAGGAGATTTACGAAGTCACTTGAGTTATCCCCCACCGGTCTCATAGTTTGCTAGTCCTCAAAGTCAAAGACAATAGGGAATGGCTTACAACCATTCTTTTCCCATCGTTTGCGCAACCCCTTGTTTGTAGTCTTCCTCCTTTTATTAGATGACCCTACAAATTCAAGTGAACAAATAAAAAAATACAAGTAAACAATACCTTGTAAAAATAAATGCAAATCAAGTAAACATCTTACCAATCATCGCACAGCTTGAAGCGGGGTTCCATCCTCCCGGTGGAGGATCACCATGACCATCACCATCGTGTCCCCTAACATCCACGTCAGCCATCTGAAAATCCAAATACAACAATACGAACTAGTTTTTTCGAGATCAATTGAATACAACCCAATAAACATATTAACAATATAAAAGCATAACAAAAGTCAATACATATATTGACTTCAATTAAAGGTCTTATTACAAATTACGATTGCAATTCAATCGGATTCATCACTAGAATAACTGTGTGCTACGTTGTCGTTATCGAGTTCGTTATCGGATGTATCACTATCAGGATCATCGTTGTCATCATCATCAATAAACTCAGCATCATCATGACAGGCAGGAATAGAATCTCTTCAACTTCGGTGACATGACCCATACTCAAACTAGTATAAGTCAAATCCTCCAAGTTGGCAGACAATGCAAGTGCACTCGAATTGTCATCATGGATGACATCTTCAGTAACTTCTACCATAATATCTCTGTCCCAAATCTTACGATGATTAACCTCTTGGACGACTTTCCAATAATCTTGTCTTTTAGATGGGTCTAGAAGATAAATACTTGGTTTGCTTGTGTAGCAAGAATGTACTGGTCTCCTTTAAACCACTCATGCTGAATAGAAATGCTAGTTATGTTATTTTGGTAACACAATGTTGCTTATCGGTTTTGAACCATTTACATCGAAACAACACAACCTTGTAATGACGCATATAAGTTAGCTCCAAAATCTCTTCCAACACGCCATAAAAAGTCTCTCCTTCAAGCCCGGGCGTTGAAATACCACTGTTCTAAGTTGTACGCTTTGTATCACGACTGTGAACCACAAACCTCACACCATTAACTATGCAAGCAGTGTAAGTGTTTGCAAAAATTGGTCCATTTGCCAAGAGAATGTAACTTGGGGCTAAAATGTGATTCTCTAGCAGCTACTTTCATCTTATTGATCTATATATGAAAAGAGAAGAATTAAAAAGTTGTAAATCATTTCTGTTGTAAGTGTTTTCAAATAAGTTGAGAAATATACCCACAACGAGTTTACCTTCTTCTTAAACCAGTCAGGAAATGTAGATTCTGCATCTTTCCCGGGCATGGTAATAGTGAACTCACTGTAAATGTTGATGATATTATTGGAATCGTCGAAAAGATAGCTTATGAAAAGATGGTTTGAAATAAGAGCACTTACCTGATGTGTTCGGCCACCTCAGGGCTGTTATTAAGTACAAACCATTCAACTTTCGTGCAAAGTACAGGATTCAAATATTTCATTGTACTCTTGCTAATTGGCGTACACACTGATTGGAAACATGCAACTCACGTGCTAGAACTGGAGCGTCCTCATTTCTATCCGGGCGATTGAATTTGGTCGATACATCCCGAAGATATATTGAACAGAAAGTTAGCGCTTCTTCAGCAACATAACCCTCCGCTATAGAACCTTCGGGCCTAGCCTTGTTTCTGACATAATTTTTTAGCTTCTTCATGTATCTTTCAAATGGATACATCCACCTCATGAAAACAGGACCACCTTTAGCCTCCTCGGGTAGATGCAAAACCAAATGAATCATTATGTCAAAAAATGCTAGAGGATATATTTGCTCAAAGTTACATAAAATAATAATCAACTTGTCTTTAGCATCAAGCATGTCCTGCTTCATTAGGCTTCGAGCGCAAAGTTGCTTAAAGAATGCACAAAGCTCGATTATTGGTGTTGAAATAGATGGGTCCAAGAACCCTTGAACTCCAAGAGGCATCAACCGTTGCATCATTATATGATGGTCATGAGACTTCAAACCCGTTATGTTGCTGTCATTATTGGTAACTTTATTCTTGAAGTTAGATCCAAAGCCATCAGGTAGTTTAACTCCTTAATGAATTTACAAAAAAGATTTCTATTTTCAGGTGTGAAAGAGAATTTAGGTTGAGGCTTTAAAAGCTTACCGCCTCCTTTTTTAGTGAGCCATAAGTCTCGTCGAATATTCAATGCTTCTAAGTCTCTTCTTGCATTGATTGTGTCTTTGCATTTGTCATTCATTAACAAGGTCCCCAACAAACTCTCACATACATTTTTCTCAATATGCATGACATCCAAGTTATGTTTCAGTTGAATAGAAGACCAATACTCGAGCTCAAAGAAAATAGATCGTTTACTCCAATTCAACTCACATGGTTCACGTTTTCTCTTTAAAGTCTTACCCCCGTGACTAGGATGTTTCCCCGGTATAAGTTTCGGCAACTTGTTTAGTTGTTGGACGATATCCTCTTCGTCGAATGTTCTCGGACAACTTCTAGTTTCTGTTTTACCATTGAAGTTCTTGGCCTTCCTCCATTTATGGTTTGATGGTAAGAACCTTCTGTGACCAACATAAGCAGTTTTTCCTATCACACGAGTCGATGGAGTGTCAGCATTACATGTAGGGCATGCTAAATAGCCTTGACCGCTCCAACCAGACAAATAACTGCGAGCAGGAAAATCACTGATGGTCCGTAAAAGCATAGCATGCATTTTGAAGACCTGGTCTATAGCTGCGTCTTTTGTGTAGACTCCTTCTGACCATAAACTTTTCAATTCCTCGACCAACGGTCTGAAATAAACATCAATGTCCTTCCTAGGTAATTTGGGCCCAGGGATTAACAATGTCAACATTAACGAAGTCTCTTTCATACACAACCACGGGGGTGTGTTGTACGTTGTCAATATGACTGGCCACATGCTGTAAGGGATACTCGTGTTGGCAAATGGAATGAAACCATTGGTAGACAACCCTAATCTGACGTTTCGAGGTTCTCTTGCGAAATCCTTATACCGTTCATCAAAATCTTTCCATGATTTACCATCGACTGGGTGACGCATCTTACCATCCTCCGTACACCTTCCGTTAGCATGCCAAGTCATATACTTTGCAGTGTCTTTGCAACTGTACATGCACTCTAATCTGGGAGTCAAAGGAAAGTAACGTAACACCTTGTTAGGAACTTTTTTCCCATTGGTCTCATTATCTTTCCATCTACTCTAGTTGCGAACTGGACATCTTTCCTTTTTTTGTTTTCCTTCCAAAACAGACAACAGTCATTCTTACAAGCATGGATCGACTTGTATCCTAACCCAACTTTTTTCATTAATTTTTTAGCTTCATAATGTGACTTAGGTAGTGTGTTGTCTTTTGGAAATGCAAATCTAAGAAGTTCTAGATGTTGGTCAAATGAATTATCAGTCCAATGATTCATGGCTTTCATGTGTGAAATCTTGGCCAAAAAGTCTAACGAAGACATCCAGTCACAACCAGGGTATAGCTGAGTGTCAGCAAGGTTAAATAACTCATCAAGATCATCATTTTTAGAAATTGAACCCTCTGTTGGCTCATTACTATTCTCTTCGTTATCAGAGTGGTGTTGAGTGCTAGTATTCTCCTGAATAACATCGTTGAGGGCATCATGCATCTGACATGTGGTTTGAGGTATGTGTTGTACTGTGCTCGCGCTTGTACATATCGTTCACCATGATGTATCCATACCTTGTAACCTTGACAAAAACCCTTTGAGTGTATATGACGTTCAAGTTCTTCGATCGTACCCCATTCGACGTTATTACAGTTATTACACGGGCAACGACATTTACCTTCAGAGTTCAAGTGGTCCTTACACCTTACAAGAAATGCTTGGAGACCATTCCAAAATTCAACAGAATTTTTTTGTTTCAAAACCCAACTCTTATCTATAGTCATAACTGTGTTGACAACAATGAATTATCAATTTAGCAATCAAAACCGTTAATTTATAATAGCAAATACTTTTTTTCATAAACCTTAAATTAAACCTTAATTTATATACATATTCAAATCACAAGATCAAGTCTATGTGCAAACTATACATTCCATATCAAATGTGTATCTTAATCACAAAATGGTATCAAACTAACACAAACCTAACCAGTGGCGGAACCAGGAATTTTTCCTAGTGGGGTCACTATTTTCGGTGACTTGTTTTGTAACAAGATAATATAAAATTTTCGGGTCGGTTAGGGTCGGGTCGGGTTGGGTCGGTTCGGTTCGGAATGTAATTAAATTACATACAAAATGTTAACAAAAATATAATATCCAAATAAATCATATGAAACTTAAATTTTATACTTACCTCTATTCATTATGAACAAGCTACTAACTAATACTACAGGAAAAAGATTAAAGCTTTAATCATAGTGAGACCTTGTAATTTAGAATGACGTTAAAGCTTTTATTATAATGAGATACAATTTACCATCTAACTTTGAGCTTATAATAGTAGGAAATTAGTGCCTAAGTTTCAAACTATCATGAATAATTCACCATATGTTTGTTCAAACCTAAACCTAGCATGTATGTAATCTAACTAAACATAAGACTGAAGTACGAATTCGCTGAAGATACTAAAGTGACATTCATCTACTAATCACAGTGAGATTCATCTTCTTCAAATCATAACGCCAAAACAAACATACTCTAACATTATTATAATGAAGATCCTAGAACCTCAATGGACCAAATCACTGCTTCAATGGTAGCTTAATTTGAATAAATAAGTTGAATGAATTACTAATATCATACCAAATTGTGATAAACTTAAATTTCTAATATCATACTCAAATTCTGATAACCTAAATTACTAAGTTATGTCTAACAAGTAACAACAAATTGTGATAAACCTAAATTACTAAGTTATGTCTAACAAGTAACATATAAGTTATGTCTAACAAGTAACAACAAACAATTAAGCAAAATAAACTTAAAGAATTAGAACTTTAAGAAACTAACCTTTTGAAGAATTAATGGACAATGATGATTGGTGGATGAGGGATTGGGGGTTGCACTTCAAGCAGGTCGCAGCAGGGGCCGATAAGCCAATTGGGGGTCGCACTTCAAGTTCAAGCAGGCGAGCGGCAGGCGAGCAGCAGTCAGCAGAAGCAGCCAGGCAGCCAGCAGGTCGCAGCCCGTAAGGAGGCCGGAAGGGGCAGCCGATAGCGGAGGCGGCAGCATGTAGAATACTAATCAAGGCTCGGCAAAACATTTGAAGACTGAAAGAAAATGAATTCTGAAGACAGGTTGTGCGAAAGTCAGACTCACGCGAGAAGCAGCTCTCACGCGACAACTGTCTCCACGCGATAGGAATAGCCGCGCGAAAAGCAAGTCGCGCGAGAACTTTGTGTTTAGTATAAATAGCTTAGTTTTCGTTCTGTAATCAAGCTTTCGTTCATTTATCACTTCTGTATTGTGCGATTTCGCACAAGACCTGTAATAGGTTGTTTTTTTTTCAATTCAATATCATTTTTGTGATCAATTCGATTCTTCTTTCAATCCAATCAAGTTTACATTCCGCATTCACTTGATTGAGATCGTGTGTTGATTGATTCTTGGGAGATTTTCAAGGTTTTACAATTGGTATCAGAGCATTAGGCTCTAGAACCACGATTTAATGAAGTTGTCGATTAATTTCTACTCTTTTCTGATGATATTCATCATTGATTACGCGAGATTCAGATATGGAGATGTTATGCTGCTTAAATTTTGAGTATTTGGACTGAATTGGACTGATTTAGTGGACTTTAGTTGAATTTTAATCATAATTAAGCTTAAAATTGAACTAAATTCATTAAAAACGGACTAAAATGAGTTTGATCAGACCTATTCAGTGAATTGGAGGTGACTTTCGCTTGAACAAACAGTTGGAAAATTGATTGTGCATGAAACTGGGAGTTTTCGCGTGCGAAATAATCAGTTTTCGCACAGACAGTTATTTTACTTTTTATGCGATTTCTCTTAAAGAGTAAATTGGAATTTCGCACGAATCATAATTCTCGCGCGAAAAAGAGTGCCGCGCGAAAAACTTTTTCGCACGAAACTTCTCTCGCACGAAAAGTTTGATTTTGACATTCTGATCAACATGTCTTCAACAACACCGAATCTAAAGCATCTCACTGCTTCTCTTCATCTTGATACTGAAATTGGTACTGGTAACAAGCCACCGAGACTTCTCAGTGAAGACGATTATGCTGATTGGGCTTTCTGATTTGAGAATCATGTTATTTACACGGAACCTAAGATGTGGAGGTCGATCAAGTATGGTCCTTACATTCCGTTGTACAAGAATGATAAAGGAGAAATGGTACAGAAACCTGAACACTTGTGGGATGAAGATGATATTAAGAGATTAGAACTTGATGACAAGGCTTATGCGGCTATTACTATGGCCTTGACGACTGAAATATCACAAAAGTTTCAAGAGTTCAGGGGTGCAAAGGTGTTATGGGATGCTCTTGAAACTCAGATCATGGGCAATAAAGATATGAGGGAAAGCAAAAAGGTTATGTTGAATCAAGAATTCAACATGTTTAATCATATTGTTGGTGAAGAGTTGGAAGCTCAGATTGCCAGGTTTGTTAGACTGGTAACTAAAATGAAGAGTGCTGGTATTATTCTGGAACCAATCACTGTGAAGAAGAAGCTGCTAAATTCACTTCCATACTGTTGGAACAACAACTGTACACTGATCAAGAGAACCAAAGACTTGTATACTCTTCAGTTGACTGATCTCATTTCAACTATCAAGTCTTATGCAATGGAAGATAAGCAGCGAGCGGCTAATCATCTAAGTTCTCTGGGTGCTGAAGGAACTGCTCTTTATGCAAAAATGGCTAGTAATCCTAATTACTATGTTAGTTATACCCAAATGTGTCAGCAACAACAAACTGGAAGTTCAGCATCTTCTTATATGCAACTAGTATTGAACCCTCAAATTCAAGTTCTAGCTGCTCAACTCTATTCCCCCATCATCCATCAACAAATCCTTCAATCTCAAGATTCTCATAGTGGTCAACATGCTTATGTTGCTACCACTAATTCTTCAAAGCAGACTGTCCAGATTGCTGAGGAGCATCTTGCCCTTTTCACCACTTTTATGTCAAGTTATGAAGCTTTCATGGCTGGTAGACTCACGGCTCCTAATGTTTTGGTTGATGATCTTCAACAAGTTAATCCTGATGATGTTGAAGAAAATGACATCAAGTATTAGATGGCAATGGTGGTATACAGGGCAAAGAACTTTGCTAGACGTACTGGAAGAAAGATGTTTGGTGTAAACAATTCTAGTAAAATCGGATTTGACAAGTCTAACCTGCGATGTTACAATTGTGACAAACCAGGTCATTTCGCTAGAGAATGTACTGAACATAAGACTGGTCAAACTGAAGGCCCTAAAAAGATGGTGACTGTGGAGATTGAGTCCAGAAAGACAAAGCTAGTACTTCTGGTACTAAAGCATTGGTTTCACAAACTAATGCTGAATATGACTGGTCAGATCAAATGGAAGCCCTTGATCTAACACTGTCTACTGCATTCATTGCCAAGATTGTTACTGATCCTAAAGAAGAAGAAAATTTGTTTGCTGAGTTTGTTTCTGATGATTTGATGGAAGGTTTGTTTGCTGAGAAAGAAGAAGTGAAGATGGAAGTTGAAGAAGAAAAGGAGAAAGTTGAAGAAGAGAAGGTGAAAGTTGAAGAAATGATTGAGAAAGTTGAAAAAGAGAAAGAGAAAGTTGTGAAGAAACATCAGGATGAGAAGGTTGCTGAGGAAAGAATAGTGATTGAAGAGTACACTGTCGAGCCTCTAGTCAAATGCCAATGTAATGATCCAAAGACTGTTGACGTTGCTCCAGTGGAAGAACAAGCTGCAGATTTGAAGGCATTTATGGTCAAGAAGGTAGAAGAGACTGAAGGGGAAACTTCTGAACCAAAGGTATATGATGGTTTATGCACAAATTCATGTGTTGAGAAAGTTCAAAGATATAGAGTTCATAATGAAAACTTGATAATGGAAGTTGAAAAACTTCAATATCAAGCTCGAAAACACAAATCAAATGAAAAGATTTTCAAAGAAAAACTTTAAGGTTTAGATAGTACTGTATACAATTTAAAATTAAATCTTCATGATAAGAATGCACAAATAATGATTTGACAAATAGAAACAATGAACTCGCTTTAGAAATTAATAGACTCAACAGTGAACTAGCCTCGGCTAAACTGACTGTTGAAAACTTTGAACTTTCATCAACTATGGTTGAAGGAATTATCAAGTCACAAATGACACAGAAGATAAAAGGAGGAAAATGCGGTGTTGGATTTTCAAACATTGCTCCTCCAATTAATCATGATTTTTCATGTTTACCTTCATCTGATGTCATTTCTGATTCTGATATGAGCTATGGGATAGGTTTCTCTCCATCCTTAGAATTAAAACCTTCAGTTAAAGTAAATCTTTCTGTTGATCCTATAACAATAACAAAACCTAAACAATCAACTGAAAATTTTTGTGCAGATCATGTGAAGGTAGACAGGTTGGTTGAAGAATGGGAAAGTGATAGTGAGAGAGAAAATGAGAGTGAAAGTTTGAAAAATAAGAGTGTAAATGTTTTACGATATGTTTGTAATCAAACTTTATCAGGAAATGAAAAGACTATTGATTTGAATGAGATTAAATCAAATAGTAAATGTAATTTGAATGCAAATCAGAGGGAAAATCAGAAGAAAAACTTGAAAAGGACTTTAAAAGTAGATTTGTTTCTAAAGGCTTAATTGAAAATGAAGAACATATTTTTAAAGAAACGAATTCTCGATTCTTTAAAATAAACTTCAATATAATGCTAACCTTGTGAATCAAGATATTTGTAGCCCAGATTTGCAAGTGAATGATCTTTCTGAATTCAATCTGAAAATTCAAAAGCCTGGTCCTTCTCCAGCACCAATTCGTATTTCAAAGCCTGGTCCTCCTCCAGTACCAATTCGCATATCAAAGCCTGGTCCTACTCCAGCAAAGTCTAAGACTGGTCCTATTCAAGCACCATCATTTCCAAAAGTCACAACTAAATCTCAAATCAAAAGTGGTCATAATTCAACTATTTCCTCAATCTGCAAAAGGTGAACAATCAATTATCAAATGAGGCAAAGATTCGAGAGACTGTGCAGAATGTTAAACTAAAAAGTCAATCTGACTTTGGTTTTATGACAATTTCTATAATTGTCAACCACAGTTTGTTTTCCATACACAACAAAGAAGATGTTATCAGTGTGGAACATAAATCATTTGGCAAACAATTGTCCTTTTCGACAAAAATCACTAAGCAAACAACGATTTTATAATTTATTGCTCATAAATTTGCAAAACACATGAAATCAAAAGTTGATAATGCTTACAATGTCAAAAAGCATAAGAGTTTGAAAAATGATTTAAAAGAAAGAATCAAGGTGAACATGTTAATGAAAAGACTGATGTGCTAAATAAATATAACAATCTAAAATCTTTCTGTCTTAAGCAACACATAGTGAGCTCAAGTCATGTTTGACTTGGGTACCAAAAGCTAAGTAATCTTGTTACTTATGCAGGGACAGCCGCAAAAGACTATTGAAAGTCTTTGGCATATGGACAGCGGTTGTTCAAGACGCATGACTGGAATTTATCATTACTACAAGATGTTCAGTCATATAATGGTGGAAGAGTGATTTTCGCAGGAGACAAAGGAGGTGGTATAACCAAGCGTGGTACAGTTACAAATGGTTTCTTAGCTTTGAAAATTTAACTTGTTGAGGAATTAAAACATAACCTGTTAAGTGTGTCTCAAATCTGTGACAAACAATATTCTACACACTTTACTAACAAAGAATGCTTAATCTTAAAACCGAGTTTTTGTTGTTGTTCCAGATGAATGGATTTTGATGAGGACTCCGAGAGACAATGACACATATCTTCTTGATATGCATTGTTCTAATTCTTTGGTAACAGCTTCTTGCTTATTATCCAAAGCCTCGGAGAATGATTCCATGTTATGGCATCGTCGGTTAGGACATGTCAATCTTAAAAACATGAACAAACTTGTACGTGGAAATCATGTCATTGGTTTACCTGAAAAAGAATTTCAATTAAATGAACATTGTTTGTCATGTTCAAGGGGTAAACAACATAACTTCCTCATAAACCAATTGTACACAACTCAATCGAATCAATCTTACAACTCTTACACATGGATCTTTTTGGTCCAGTGAGTGTTTTAAGTTTGGGTCGAAGATCTTACTGTTTGGTTGTTATTGATGACTTTCTAGATTTACTTGGTGTTTTTCTTAGCATCTAAGGATGAAACTCCACACCTTTTGATCAAGTTCATTATTTGGTGGAGAATCAGACAGAGAAAAAGGTAAAACGCATCCGAAGTGACAATGGACAGAGTTTTGCAATCAAACTCTGAATGAGTTTTGTGAATCAAAGGAATTGCTAGACAATTCAGTGCTGCTGGCACTCCACAACAGAATGGGGTTGCAGAAAGAAGAATAGAACATTGATTGAAGCTGCTAGAACTATGATATCTGCTGCCAAATTACCTTTGTTCTTTTGGACTGAAGCAGTAATACTGCATGTTATGTTCAGAATCGTGTTTTAGTCAACAAAAGATTAAATAAGACTCCATATGAAATATTTTATAAACACAAACCCAAAGTTAAATATTTTAAAGCCTTTGGTTGTGTTGCACTTTGTTGCATACAACTGAATCACATTCAAAATTTCTGAAAAGGCTGATGAATGTTACTTTGTGGGATATGCACTATAAGGTTGTATATCGAGTTTATAAATAAAAGAACTAGACAAATAATTGAGTCATTTAACATTGATTGGCACGAGCTTAACATAACTGATGCAGGTTCAGCTCCTTCATGGGTTTATGATTATGAATCTTTGTTCATAAATTTTAAAATTTCTAAACCTTCATCTGCAGATTCTAATTCTCAAGCAATCTCTTTGGAAAACAAAATCATTGAGGAACTTCCATCTTTGATATCTGATGATTCTGCTATTGCTTCATCATCCAAGGATATTCCTACAGCTTCTGTGCAAGTATCTGAAAGTTCTGAGTTATCAGATATTCCTTCAGACATATTCCCATCAGGAGCTGGAAGAATCATCAGTTCACCATTATCTTCGTCTTCTTCAGAAACAATGGATACACCTATTGAAGTAATTCAAGTTGCTTTTGAAGAAACTCTAAATGTGTCTACTGCTTCTGAAACTCCTATTTCAGATGACACACTTGATGAAAATATTGTGTATCAATCTCGACAATCTGAAGAAGTTCTTGATAATGTTGAACACATTACTAGTTTGGAAGATGGGATGGTTGCAGATGATATTCCTCTATTGAGAATACATAAAACTCATCCAACTGAAGCAATCATTGGTCCATTGCATGAAGGTGTAATTACCAGAAGTCGATCAGGAGCAATCAACACTTGCCTATATGCTTGGTTTCTATCACAAATAGTGCCCAAGAATGTGGAAATGGCACTCAAGGAAAACAGTTGGATAGAAGCAATGCAAGATGAGTTGATGCAATTTAAGAAGCTGAATGTTTGGCATCTTGTTGACCTTCCAAAGGATAAGCTTCCGATTGGAACAAAGTGGATATTTCGAAACAAGACGGATGAAAAAGGTGTTATCGTTCGGAACAAAGCACGTCTTGTGGTGCAGGGATTCTATCAAGTTGAAGGATTGGATTATGAAGAAGTGTATGCTCCAGTTGCCAGACTTGAAGCAATACGCATATTCTTAGCCTTTGCTTCTTACATGAACATCAAGGTGTATCAGATGGATGTTAAAACTGCCTTTTATACGGGGAAATGAAGGAAGAAACCTATGTTTGTCAGCCTCCAGGATTTGAAGATCTAGATCATTCTGATTATGTCTACAACTTGGATAAGGTATTATATGGTCTACATCAAGCACCTCGTGCTTGGTATGCAACTCTGACTGAACATTTGCTTACAAATGGTTATTCACGAGGCGCAATTGATCAAACCTTATTCATTCGTAAATCAGGCGATGATATTATTCTGGTTCAAATCTATGTCGATGATATTATTTTGGCTCTACAAATGATCGTATGTGCACGGAGTTTGAAGAAGTGATGAAGAAGAAATTTGAGATGAGTTCCCTTGGCGAGATTTCATTTTTCTTGGTTATTCAAGTTACTCAATCTGAGACTGGTATGCTCATCCATCAAGAAAAGTATGTTCAGACTATTCTTGAGAAATACAAGTTTCAAGATTCCAAAGTAGCTCCAACTCCAATGGCTTCTCGTCCTACTCTTACTCCAGATCCATTAGGAGAATCAGTTGATCAACATCTGTACAGATTGATGATTGGTTCCCTCATGTATCTCACTGCAAGCAGGCCGGATATCATGTTCCCTGTTTGTCAGTGTGCCCGCTATCAGAGTGATCCAAAGGAATCATACATGAAAGTGTCAAGTGGATTTTCAAGTATCTTAAGGGTCAATCCAAACTTGGTCTTTGGTATCCTCAAAATTCCGATTTCAATTTATTTGCTTATACTGACAGTGATTATGGTGGTTGTAATTTAGACAGGAAATCGACCACAGGAGGATGTCAATTCTTGGGCAACCGACTCATTTCTTGGCAATGTAAAAAGCAGAACACTGTATCCACATCCACTGCCGAAGCTGAATATGTGGCTGCCTCGAGCTGTTGTTCCCAGCTTGTCTGGATTCAACAACAACTTCTCGATTATGGCCTCAACATTTATGACACACCATTTGGTGTGATAACACGACAGTTCTGAACATCATGAAAAATCCCATTCAACACTCCAAAACTAAACACATTGACATCCGCATCCATTTTATCCGCGACTGTTTTGATCGCAAACTTATTCATTTAAAACAAGTTCCGTCAACTGAAAACATTGCTGATTTATTTACCAAGGCATTTGATCATTCTTGATTTGATTTCCTTGTGCAATCATTTGGAATGATTAACTTTGGATAAATTGGTTTAATGAATCTTCACAAAAAGATTTTTCATTTTTCATAAAGAATAAAATTGAAATTGTTTTTTTTCTTAAAAAAATAATCACAATTTTAGGGGGAGAAAATTAAAAAAACAAGTTCTGAAAAATATTTTTGGTCTTAGGGGAGTTAAGATCAAAGGATTGCCAAAATAAAAAGAAGAAATTTTCATACTGAACTGAGAAATGATATTACAATGTTCTAAAAGAATCTAAGTACTTTCAAAGGCTTAAATACGAATGACTTGGATTATGATTGATGTGTTGATAGGCTTTGCTTTCAGAAATGAAAGATCATAATTGAGTGATTACACTTGAATTAAAGAGATATGAATTAGTGGGGAACATATCAGGATTCTTTGACAATGACAAAAATGTTCTAACACGGATTGAGAGATATAATCTTGTCATACTCAAGCCTGTATGTGTTTGATTCAGTGATTATCATAACTATATATATATATATCTAAAAGATAAAATACAAAAAGACAAAAAGAAAGAAAAATAAAAAGAAAATAATTGAGCAAAAAGATGCCAACAAAGGCCATATAGGATATAAGATGCCAAGACGCATAACAAATCAAAAGTTATGTCTAAAAGACATACATACTATATGGTATATATTTTCTATTTTGAGAATATGCTCTGACCATGGAAGGCAAAATCAAAAGATGGGGCATGTAAGTCCGGATGGCTTGTAAGTCCTAAACATCTTGAGAGGGCAGACGTAAGTCTGGATGACTGTCAGTAAGTCCTTAAACTTGTTAATATTCCGGGTTAAGAAATATTTCTCAGGCTAGTTATGGTCAAATAGTTATATTTTAGGAATAAACTAATGGTATCACTGATCAACAATGCATGGTTTAAGTCAAATTGGGGTGACTTGAAATCTCGACAGTGTCTTGAAGGATAATAAATATTTTACAGAAGTTCTGATTATGGGATCACTGACTTATATTAAATCAACACGAAACATGATATATATCACTCATATGTAACTGAGTAAAACCTGAAGTATAAGTTTAAAGGGACAAAAGATATTGACAATCAACTTAACCAGTTATTTTAAATAAAGCCGGACAGAGTCTTAACTTGATAAAGAACTATATGATCTCATTATGAAAATTCTTACAAAACAAACAAATCCGATCTTGATTCTCTATTTTGTTTTCATTATTTTGTTATTTTGTGTGTAAGTGTTTTTCATTTTACTTTTGTGTTATTTTACTTTTTAAGACAAATAAATAACAAGATAAATTTTGAAAATTGAAGATTCATTAAATTAATTGATCACTTGGTAAATAAAAATTACGTTGACATAATTATTTCAGAATAAAAGGATTGAGAGTTTTGAAAATAAGAAAGATTTTAAAGTTGAAAAAATCTGAAAAACAGTTCATCTCGCGCGAAATGGGGTTGTCACGCGAAAGATTGTCTATCGAAAAGACCTGTCGCGTGAGTTATTGGGGTTTAAATATCACAGTGTTCAAGACGAAATCACTTTTCGCTCACATTACACCCGAAAACCCTGTTGCTTCACATCCGAAAACCATTTTCGCTTACCTTCTGAAAATCAAAATTCTGAGAGCATTTCATTTCTTCTTTTATTCTGATTCTTATCTTGTTCTCATTACAATCAGAGTGTGCTTTTAAAGGTATAATATGTTTGATATGGTTACTGTAGCGATGCAATGCTAAGGGGAACTTAACATCTTGAAATTAAAATCTTAATAATGGACTTAAAAGATGAAATTGAAAGATGAAATCGACATAATAGACTTAGGCGACAGTGATGGACTGGATTTCATGGATTAAAATCTAGTTTTGAACTGTTAATTTGAAATTTGGGTTCTGCGAATCGCACAAGGAAGAGGAACAGACGCGAAACATGATATTTCGCTTGAAAGTAGTTTTCCGCGAATTCTTTGACTTTCGCGTGAAATTGACTTTCGCATGATACTTAAATTCGCACGAAACGAAACAGTCGTATGACTTATAAATTTTGCACAAATAGAACTGTCGCACGACATGGGATTTCGCATGACAGTAATTTTTCCAATTTTTCTAAGTGTTGATGTTGTTGTTTCACAAATGGTATTATCACATAAACTTAGTCTATGTTTGATAAAATTTAATTGCTAAATCTTTACAAGTGTCTAATACATTTAGTACGAATGAACAATTTAATGTTGTAATTTTGTCTAAGTGTAGACTTAGTGTATAATTAAGTTAATTTGAAGTGTTCTAATCATGAGTTTTTATGACAATGCAGATGGCACAAATGATTTTCAATAAAAATCATAATTGTGTTGCATACTTAGATGATGTTCCAGAAGGAAAGGAACTGTTTTCATCGATGATCGAAGGACTAAAGAATTCTCGCATTGTTTATGCCATATCTGCTGACCCAGCCATATATTCTGAGCTGATAGATTCTTTCTGGAGCACTGCTGCTCTAGAAAAAGACCAAGCTGGTAATCAGGTTATCACCGCTACTGTCAAGGATAAAAGAGTGACAGTTTCTCATCTATACTAAACCGAGTTCTTCTGTTTGATGATCAAGAGGGTGCACCTACAAGACTGGATGATGATATAGTGATTGACTGTCTGACTCGTATGGGATACGAGTACAGATATCCCAGTCTGGAAAGAAGTGGCTACCACCGTATTGGAAGTATCTGTTTCATGTGGTGATTCATTGTTTGAGCAATCTTAAAGCTGGCATGGATAGTTTGAGTGCTGTTTTTGGCTCTTTATTAGTATCTCTGGTTGATGATCTTCCTTTCAGTATTTCTGGGGTAATTTTCCAGGAGATGGTGAAAAATGCAACAGCCAATCCATGAAGGAAGTTTATTATGTACCCACGGTTTGTCCAGCTGGTGATCAATGATGCTTTTCCTGAGCTTGCCACTCAGAGGTCTCCTAAATACGTTGTACAGACTATAAAGAAGGAGATTTTCACACATCTCACTGGAGCAAGAGGCAACAAATGCTCTTGTGAAAGTTTTACAAAGATTGGAAAATTTTTTGAGATAGAGGAAGATGCTGGTGAGTTAGGAGGAGTGATCAATCTGAAGAAGCACAGACTGGCACGTCTGCATCTGGTACTAGAGATAATTTAGACGAGGAGATTGAAAAATTATTTGAGGATAGCCTGTAAATGAAGAGAGAATGGAAGGAATTATTCATTCATCTTCCAGTTCAGAAACGGGTAGTGATCAAATAGGGAATGTTCCCTATGTGATCCAAACTGATCAAACACCATCTACTCCAACCTCTTCAAGACCTAATGATGAAGACAGGGATACTGATTATGTCCCGGAGGATTCTCCTAGTACATCAAGGAGAAAACGTATGGCAAATAAAAGAGATTCCACAGCAAGAAAAAGAGGTCGAGGTATTATTCCAGGAGACCACAAACTCATGTGGTTATTACTGAGTCTGAACAAGAGCAGACTGCTGTTGAGACTACTTCTGCTCCTGAAACAGAAACAGTTCCTGTTTCTGAAGCAGCTAATATTTCTGAATCTGGTTTCTCTACTCCTCCAAGGGAAGAAAATTTGGAATTTGATGTTGATACATTTTTGAATACTCCTCCAGATTTTCAAAGGAGAGAAGAATCAACAAGTACTCCTCGTTCGATAACTTTTGAAGAAAGAGTAAAGAACTTGGAGAAAGAAAGCTTTGAAAATGTTAAGATGATTGCTGAATTGAAAAAGGAAAATGAAGAAAAGACAAATCTGATTAACATGATTCATCTTTATTCAGCCATTAAAGACACAAGAATAGTCTCTCTCAAACAACAAATGAAGAACTTGTTTGATTATTCATCAGGGTTGGAGAAACAACTGAATGAGCTTAGAGAATTTATATCTCAGACTTATTTTCATCAACCACCAGTCATAAGGTCTACTACTGTGATTGGTGAGTCTAGTAGGCGATCTCCAAGCCCATCCCCTGCTGAAAATATTCAAGAAAAAGAACGGTCAACGAAGCTCAAACTTCTAATGAACAGCAAGTGTTAGTACTACTGAAGATGTTCCAATTTCATCTGAAGTACCTATCACTGAAGCTTTCACTTCTACAGCTTTCGTTGAGCCAGAACATATGATGCCTTTGCCTGTTATTAATGAAGAAGAGGATGAAGATTACTTGATTATGGGGTCTCAGATAATAATGAGGATGATGATGATGAGGATGATGATGACAATGATGATGATGATGGTGGAGATGATAGTGGAAATGATGGAGGTAATGATGATGGAGGTAATGATGATGGAGGTAATGATGGTGATGGAGGTGATGCTGCAGGATTATCTTCGAGTCCAACTGGTGATACTAACACTGATAATGTCAATCGACCAAGTGTTAGTGATCCAGAAGGATATGATCCACTTGACTCTGCTACTGAAAGTTTGTATGAAAAGGAATTGTATTCTTTTCAACAAGCTACATCAGGAGTTGTCGAAGAAGAATTTGATGTGTTTGATGATTTGGATGATCAGAATGAATATACTGATATATTTGGGAACAACCTTCAGGAGTTATTCAAAGATATTAATCTTGAAGAAGGAGAAATCCCTACTGAGACTGTGAGTGGTTCAACTCCTACTGATTCAACCAAGAAAGATTCTACTGGTCAAATTGCATTATACACTAGAGGAGGTCTGATGTTCAAAGCACCACCACCACCTACTGAAGCTCATTTTCTGTTTATTTCAAAGCCAAAGAAGAAGTATGGTGAAATGTCTCATGTGATTAGTTGGGGATATGATGGAGAGAAAAGGTTGTATGTGATAAAAAGAAAGAATGGAGAAATCGATTATTTGAAGAGCACACAAGACTTTCATACTCTACGTGCTGCTGATCTCTACTCTATGGGCAAAGCTCCGTTTTTCAATGAAAGTAACCATAGTGAAGCTGAATTGATGAGATCAATGATACGAAAGGAGATGCGAACAAACTTCAAGGACTTTAAAACTGCCAAATCAAAGGTGATTGATGACTCTACAAGAATAGATGAAAAGACTAAAGCTCCAATGAAAATAAGAGTCTATCACATCCAAAATTCATCAGAAAAGTCCCAGCACATGCTCCAGTTCCTCCCAATTCTTTGAAGCAATTACTTTCATGGAGATGTGAGAAGGATTCAGGTCATGCTGTGATCAGATGTACTGACAGGTCATTTAGAATAATCGATCCAGCTGACTTAATGAAGTTTGGCAAAGACGACTTAATCAAGCTCTTACACTGCCCCATTTCAGCTGATGAGTCAGTTTATTTCTATCTTGCCAGTATGTGTGGATGACGGATCGAATCCTTAGGAACAAATGGTATGCTTATTCAGGCTCGTACAAGAAGGCTAACATTGATTTTGATTGATTATGTTTCACCGAGCCTAGGGGGAGATTGTAGAAGACTAATCAAGGCTCGGCAAAACATTTGAAGACTGAATGAAAACGAATTCTGAAGACAGGTTGTGCGAAAGTCAGACTCACGCGAGAAGCAGCTCTCACGCGACAACTGTCTCCACGCGATAGGAATAGCCGCGCGAAAAGCAAGTCGCACGAGAACTTTGTGTTTAGTATAAATAGCTTAGTTTTCGTTTTGTAATCAAGCTTTCGTTCATTTATCACTTCTGTACTATGCGATTTCGCACAAGACCTGTAATAGGTTGTTTTTTTTCAATTCAATATCATTTTTGTGATCAATTCGATTCTTCTTTCAATCCAATCAAGTTTACATTCCGCATTCACTTGATTTAGATCGTGTGTTGATTGATTCTTGGGAGATTTTCAAGGTTTTACACAGCAGAAATTGAAGGGTGGAGCAGCGAGGCAGCGAGCAGTGTGGAGACTGGAGAGGCGATGAGGATGGCTAATGGGAGGGAAAAAATTGAAGGGTTAGGGTTTTATTTTAGGTTATTAGAAGAAGGGTATTTCAAGTTTCATATATTATAAAAAGTTTTAAAAAGTGAAATAATTGCTCTTTTAACAATAAGTTTTAGATGTTAATATGCACATTTGTGTTTTAGTGATAACTTAAAAGTTGTTATTACATTAAATATATAGAAGTGATACGTATATACATACATACATGTCATACATGCAGTGCCATACATATTATATATACATACACAGTATATCCATACATAGATACATATGATACGTACATACATACACACATGTCATACATACAGTGCATATATACAAGTAATACATACATACATTGTACATATACATGTGATACGTATATGTATACATGTCATACATACATACATAATATATCCATACATAGATACATACATTGTACATCATACATGCCATACATATTTTACATGCATACACAGTATATCCATACATAGATACATGTGCTACGTATATACATACATACATGTCATACATACGGTGCATATATACAAGTAATACATACATACATAGTACATTATACATGTGATACGTATATGCATACATGCCATACATACATACATAGTATATCCATACATAGATACATACATTGTCATCATACATGCCATACATACATACACAGTATATCCATACAAAGATACATGTGATACGTACATACAAACATACATGTCATACATACATACATGTCATACATACAATGCATATATACAAGTAATACATACATAAATACATTGTACATAATACATGTGATACGTATATGCATACATGACATACATACATACACAGTATATCAATACATAGATACATACATTGTACATCATACATGCCATACATACATACACAATATATCCATACATAGATACATGTGACACGTATATGCATACATGGCATGCATACATACACGTATGTACATACACAAATACATTGTACATTATATATGTGATAAGTAAATACAAACATGTCATACATATTATACATACAAACACGATATATACATACACCACACAAATACATGTAATAAATACGTGTCATGCATATATACATACCAAAAGACACTACATACATACATACATACATACATACATACATACATACATACATACATACATACATACATACATACATACATACATACATACATACATACATACATACACACACACACACATATATAATACATACATACATACATTGTATATTATACACGTGATACGTACATACATACATACATGTCATACTTACAGAGCATATATACAGGTATTACATACATATATTGTACATTATACATATGATACGTATATGCAACATGTCGTAGATACACACACAGTATATCCATACATAAATACATACATTGTACATTGTATATCATACATGCCTTATGTATGTATATATGCATAAATACATTGTACATTGTATATGTGATAATTAAATACAAACATGTCATACATATTGTACATACATACACGATATATACATACACCATACACACATACGTGTAATAAATACGTGTCATGCATATATACATACAAAAAGACACAACATACATACATACACACACATATATATATACATACACACATACACTATTGCAAATCTGAGCGGATTTTTCTTTCATTTACGAAAACTGAAAATATATTTAAATACAATATTTTGTAGTTCGATTTGAAAACAAAATTTAAATTCAAAAATACTTTCAGCGAGGACACTGTCCTCACAATATGTGACCCGGGATTTTTTTAGTTTTGGAGGGAATCGAAAATACGTATTTACGCGATATTTTTGAAGTTTGGTGGGAATTGAAAATTTAAAAAATACTTATTTATCTATAGCGTGGACATTGTTCTTGCTATAGATCTAGTCAAAAAGTCCCGCCCTTTTATATATTTTCACAGTCAATAAAATTAATTAAAAAACAAAAAAAACCTGAAAACTGTACTGCGAGAACATTGTCCTTGCTAAAGGTCTGGTCAAACTAGAAAATCAACTGGCTCTACTTTTTGTCTTTTAGTGTGCTATAGTAAGGACATTATGTCCTTGCTATAGAATTTTGTTGCTAAAAGTCATTTTTCTTGTAGTGATTATCTTGTTCTTCAAGAGATTTTAACTTCACTAAAGGTATCTTACATGTTAGATTGGTCATTCTTAAGATGGAACTCGATTTCCACCATGAAAACCCTAATTTTTGGGTGATTTGCACCATCTAACTTGTGTATCTTGTAACCCTTCAAAGCAAAACGTGTAACCTGCATATTAATGGGTGACAAGACTCCTAATAACCTGTTTTGAAAGTATCAAAGGGTACACACCATAAACATGTGGTTATAGCATGAGTTACACCTTAGAAAACCTCCATTTTACATGAAATAACACTACTTAAACACTTGGTTAAAAACCCTCTCAAACAAGGGTCATGACCTGCACAAGAATGACTTTTAAACAACTCAATAATCAGGTTTTAAAGTTAAATGAGGTTTTGGTAATATTTAAACTCAAGTTACAATAATTTACACATGTGTAATGGTCGGTTAGAGCATAAACACTAAGTTTATAGTTTGTTGATATGTTGAACACTAGGCCGACTCTAGCACTGAAATTTCAGAAGGTTTTGATGAATATTAAGAGTGTAAATAATGGTTAATCTCTGGAAATGAAAGACATGTTAGGATTAGACCCATTTTAGTCACTTTCGGGACCCGAAAACATGATAAAACAACTTAAAAACAAGAAATCTTAGACTTTAAACTTTTTAAAGATAATTCCAGGTTCATTAAGAGTTAATAAATTGTTCTGGAGTTTATGGGTAAGTTATGTGTTCAAAAGGTAAGTTAAATGGATTTTTAGTTAAAAACGGGTAATAACCGGGAGACGTTTTTGAGAAAAAATCTAAGAAATATGGGTATATAGTTAAAAATTATAAAAACCATGTTATTTCAGTAGGTTAAGTGAGAAAATAACTTATAAAGTAGAAAATTGGTCAAACGAGCATTTATGGTCAAATTCGGTTAAAAAAGCGTTTTAACGGGTTAAACACAAAAACGAGGCTTTCAACTATTAGAGGCAAAAATTTCATAATCAAATGACTTGAAACTTAGGAAAATGTCCTTAAAATGTTATCTACTGGTCTAAGACTGAAAAACATGAAAATTCATAAGTAACCGTTAAAACCCTTCGGACCGGGAACGTTAAGCTCATAGGTATTGAACCGAACCTGTAATCTGAAAATTTGTGTACATTTACTAGTAGTAAGTTAGTTCAACTTCAAGAACCTGATTTTTGGTTATAAAAGTCATCTAGTACAAGAAACCAAACTTGAGGGTAGAAACTGTCAATTTTGAAACTTTATGGGCTAAACTGTAAAATTTTGCCAAACTTCATAACCGACTCAAATGAGCCTAATAATCACTTGAACAACATATTTACCCTATATTCTTAACTTAATAGTGTAAAATCCTTGATTGTATGAGAAACCTTGACTTTCATAAAAGGAAACTTTTTATGCAAACCCTAATCGAATCAAAGCCGAATCCGACAAACTAAGACTTAGACACACTTGTTGCACCTTAAATAGGTTTAGAACAGTAGCTAATCACTTAATATATTCATGTTAGGGTGCTAGACTTGAGACCTTCCCGGCACACGAAGAGTACTTTTGCTTAACACCTAAGGTGAGTTCTAGTGATCCCTTTTTACTACTGTTTTGGAATGAAACATGCTCTGTTGTTTTATGAACTATAAATGTGCTTTACTTGATGCTTTTATGTGGGATTTATGGATACCTGCTGATGCTTATATCATGATCATTAATTCTTTCGTGAACCGCTTGTTTTATGTGGATAGATCTATTTAGGGAAACCCTCACACATAGTGGCTCCCGCCACAGGGAGGTACCCCACTGAGATCCTGAGGGGTCATTTGTGGCATGTGACAGGTTTCCTAAGAAACTATGGTGAACCATCCGGGCAGGTAGGGTTCACTGGTTTAGGGCTCAGTTCTCCCTTTAATTTGGGGGTTAACCGGTTAAACACAACTTTCGAAGAGGCTCACCGGGATTGAGTGTAGGGTTGATTGTGATACTCCCACGAAAATGAACTATGATTCTTTCCTTCTTATCAAATGAAAATCTTGTTAAGTACAATTATTTTTAAATCTTTAAGCACTTGAATTCACCAACTTTTTTTAGTTGACATAAACTCCTTTTTGAGCATGTTTCAGGTAATCCATGAAGAGATCTTAGCTACTGTTGAAGACCTATACCGATCCCTGAGACCATGGCATTGGCATAATTTCGCTTATTGAACAATTTGAATGATTGAAAACTTCTGTTAAACAATACAATCTGTTTTTATGTTGACTGTATAACTAATTTGGGGGCTAGATCCGTTTCTAGCCTCGGTACCTTTTGAAACTTTAAATGCCATGTGATATTCTCTCCTTTGAGCTCTTGTATTGGTTTGTTTCCGCTGCCATATATTGTTGCTAGTCTGTGACGTCCCACCCTACCTGGGCCCGAGGTGTGACATCATCATTTAAATAAAATTTGTGTTTGCTATGCTTGTTATTGGGTATGACCCGACTTGGATCATAACATACTAACCACATAGAAAATTGATGCAAGTAGTAAATACCTCCTAACAACGGTTTACTACCCTTAATATGTATGACTAAAATCCATTCAATAAAATCATCCCCTTCAAGTATCCAACTTGAAATGATTTAGGTGAATGAATCATTTATCCTTTTGTTACAGATGTCATGTTAATTCCAAGGACACAAAATGATCATTCCTTGTTGATTTAACTTAATAAGGCCTTAGACATCTTACTCTCAACGAATAAGAGGAACAAATTCCATCTTGACTACATATATTTCTCACAATCACCTCATGTCACACCTGAACATAGCCTTATGTACTATCCATTATTTCAGAGCAGTGAAGAACTAGCTCAAGGTATAATACTTTGGTGTATATCAAAACCCAATATGTATCTCAGGTCGGAGGATACCAAATAATATTCGCCTTTACTCAAACTTACTTATGATCAATCTCAAAGATTCCATGTTGTAAAATTTGAGACGCGGGTTAGTCCAATATTCGCATCCCATGAATATCTATGAACCTTGGCATCAACATTTTGCTCTATATTCATCCATATGAATATCTACCAATCCAAATTCATAATAATCTTACCCTCATACTTATTCCCACAAGTATGAACGACTACGGACATTTAGAGTAAACAATTTACCCATGGATTAAACATGCTAAATTGGAACGTTTATTGAAATATTATAACCAAATAATTTTATTCAAGTAATAAGGGAGTTCCAGATATCCAAATACAAAATTACAGATCAAATCCAATCACTAGAATATCAAAGTCCCATGGACAGGTATGACCTTCATGCTTTGCTTTTTCTAGTAGCTTCGTAAGAGGATCCGCAATATTTTGATCTGTGTGAACTTTGCGAATACGTATCTTTCCTTTCTCAACTTCATCTCGTATGTAGTTGAATCTCCACTCAATGTGCCTAGTCTTTTGATGAGCACGAGGTTCCTTGATTTGAGCAATCGCACCTTCGTTATCACAAAAGATCTCTAGGGGGTCCTGAATGGAAGGGACAACCCCTAGATTGGCAATGAATTTCTTCAAACATGTAGCTTCTTGAGCTGCCAATGAGGCGGCGACATATTCTGATTCTGTAGTTGATAAAGCCACCACATCCTGTTTAGAGCTCTTCCAAGTGACCGCTCCTCCATTCAGAATGAAAATGTGTCCCGATTGTGATCGTGAATCATCACGATCGGTTTGGAAACTCGCATCCGTGTAACCTTTTACAACGAGTTCCTCATCACCAAATCCATAGATTAGGAACATATCTTTTATCCTCCTTAGGTATTTAAGTATGTTGTTGGGTCTGAAGGATAGTCTAATATTATCAACACAGTCAAAGTCAACAAAGTCAACGTCAACGGTCAAAGTCAACGCCACAGTCAACATGACGTGTTCGGGACGAAGATTAGAGACAAGAAGTTGAAGATATATTTGTCTAGGATGTTTATTGCTAATAAATATATTTTGTGTCGACAAAATATATTTAATCTTGTTTTTAGACATTTTGGGTTTTTATTGTAATTTCTAATTGTCATAGTTTAGGGTCCTAAGTGTCATTAGTAAATTGTCATTTACTATAAATAGTAAAGTATGGCAATTAGGGTTTTAAGCTTGTATGAGCTAGATTTGAGGGTTTCCATGTAATTAACATCTTATGCAAATCAATATGGATCAAAAGGGGTTTTTCATTGATGTTCTTGAGTGTTCATAAAAGTTCTTCATATTTTATCATTTTGATCCAAATCTTCATTGTTGTTTGATTGATTCAAGTGCTCCTGGACTAACAATTTGGTATCAGAGCCAACTTGAATCAATTTCTATTGCTGTTTTTGAAGATTTATCAGATTCGTAGAGAGAGAAAGTTAGGGTTTCTAGAGAGAGAAAGTAGATCTGAAAATTAAAAGTTTCAAATCGTCATCAAAATCATCAGATCTACAAGGTTTTACAAGGAATTTGAAGATTTACATGTTAGAAATCATATCTACTTCTAAATATATAGAAGATTCAACAAAAATTTTCAGATTCGGAGATTTTCTCTCACACACACTAGTGTGTGTTTCTTGGTGTTCTTAAGGATCTTCAAATCTTCAAATCATCAAGCTGCGAATCTAGCACCATTATGAACGAAAGTTCATATTTTCAAGTGAAAATACCAGCGAAAATGCTACAAAAATCTTCAACGAATCTAAGAACGAATCTGCGAAATTAATAAAAAAAAATTTCAGCGAATTTATAAAAAAAACGGCTGCGAAATTAAAAAAAAAATTCCACAGCCTCACCAGCGAAATCTCCCTCACCCTGGTTGTTAATTTCTACGAAATTAAATTTCGCTGGTGTTCTTAGAAATTTAACAATTAACAACAACTCCAGCCAAATTAACAACCACCCACCACCATCGCATTCCACAGCCTCACCAACACTACTGTGACCATAATCAACGTCTCCACACCACCGCCAACCCTAACCAGTTGGCCATCTACTTGCACCACCTCAACCTGCAGTCCCCCTCACCCTCATCTCTCACCCCGTCGACCACCCGCACCCGAAGCCACCACCACTCGCAGCCACCCAAACCACCTGCGACAGCGACCCCACACCTCAACTAACCACCTACTATCTCGCAGCAACACCTCCCTCGACCCCAACCCCCACGAACACACCACCCGAACCACCTGTGACCGCGACCCCCAAATCACCATAATCACTCTTCCCGTCGACCACCACTGCCGCAACCTTCATCGTAAAACAACCATCCTTCATCGTTTGAAGTCAACAACCATCTGAACCTCCTTCATCGTCGAAAATACCACCTGAACCTCCTTCATCGTGAACCCAACAACCATCGAGTTGGGTCTTCTTCTGGCAGGATGTTCAGAGGAGGAAGAAGAAGAAACAAAAGTTTGAAGTGAAGTGTGTGTGTGTGAGTTTGAAGTCAGAGAGAATTTTGAGTGTGGAAAAGAATAAGAAAGGGAGTTTGTGTGTGTTTAAGAGTGTGTTTGAAGTCAGAGAGAGTTTTGAGTGGGTGAAAGAAAAAGTTGTGGTTATTTGGAGATGTTAGTGTGTGTTAAAAGACATAGAGAGAGAGCAGTCAATTTAGCTTTGGGGGAAGAGATTTGAAGGAAGAGTAGGTTTAGACAAGTAGTTTTAAAATAAAAATTAAAAAATTAAAAACACAGAAAATTGAAAAAGTGGGATTAATTTCTTTCATCCCGATAAAGAAATTTTCAACGTTTTTAAAAAGATTTATAAAAAAAAACAAGTTGACCTGCCAGCTTGACCCCAGTTGCTAAGATTTTCTAGCGGGACATTTTAAAAAAAAATTTCCCGGGGGAGAATTATTTTATAATTTTTGGAAAAATATTTTTGGGACGTTTAATTGTTCAAAATTATTAACAGATTAAAAAAAATGGCTTTTGCAGAACTGTATAAATCCTTCGAATTTGATGATCTCATAATTACACAATGTCAGTTTGATAATTTTGCAGCTTTAAAGAATGAAAAGATGTCTAATTTTGTTGATCGTTTTTTGTTGGTGGAAAGCAATTGAAGAAGTTTGATGCTCAATTGGGAAATCATGAACAAGTTCTGAGATTGCTTGATTCCCTCCCACCAGAATGGAGTTCACACGACAAGTCGATTAAACGAGAAAGAAATTTTCAGGATTACAAACTGATGGAGGTGGTCAACAAACTGAAACAAATTGAGTTGGATATCAAATGTTATGAGTACTATGAAGCGACATATCCAACTCTAACGATCACTTCAAACTCCAAAGAGAAACCAGAAGAGAGATTAGATTCTGGCACCAATTCTAACGGTTTACCGAAACCTGGAACTGAAGAGGTACAAGAGGAGCTTAAACAGACATCAATAGGTAAAGATGGATCTGAGTTGAATGATGAAGTTTATAATGCTGAGAAGGAAGAGGAACGGAATTAACCAAAAGGAATTAACCACCATAAACGCAGAACTTAAAAAGAATGAAGCCAAGTATTTCATAAAATTAAATGAAGCTTTAAAAGAAAATGATCATTTAAAACGAACTCTTCTTGAAAGAAATGTTGAAATCAATCTTTTAAACAAAAGAGTCACCTTGGCTGAATTTGAAACAAGCAAGCTTAAAACAAATCTTGATAGATGGACCATATTTGGAATGAAACAGGAAGAGCTACTGTGTAAACAGAGGGGAGCTAGGATTAAAACGGGAGTGGGTTGTGGTGAAAAACCATACGTCTATCCTCCTCCTAGCACCCATTGTTACTCTCCTATGCCTCAACCTCATCCATCTAATGATTTGATTGAAGCTGCAGAAACTAATAGTTTAAATGCAGGTTTAAGCAACGTTAATCTTAATGAGGTTAGAGATGTGCAGGATTCTCCTGTAGGTTTAGGATCTCTCAGGCAGGGGTCTGATAAGAAGATTAATGACGATTCTATCTTTGATGCTCCAAAATCAATATCAGTTGCTTCTCCAACCTTCTTTAACAAATTCAAAACAGGTAACGTTCCTTCGTTTGTTTCTGTCAGGTTTGTCAAAGAAGGAACAGTTGTTGAATCGTCAGGAAATCAAAATCCTATAACCGAAGCCGACATAATAGAAGATGTCAATCAAGATCCATTGGAAGCAAATTTGTGTATACGAGACTGGACAAGCTCAGATGATGAATCAAACACAGAGGACGGTGTTGGTTCCTTACAGATCAAGATATCCCCTGATATTGTCAAGTCTCAAAAGCTTCCAAAAGCTGAATCAAGACCAATACGGATCTCTTCTCCAACTGCAAAACAACCCAGTCAATCAGTGAAAATCTCATTCCCCGTTCAGCACGGGAAACTTCAGAACAAACAAGAATCTGCTACAAGCTCAAAGCAATCCTCATCCCCACCCGCATCGCACGGGTCAGTCAAGCATCAAAAGCCTTTCAAGGCTTGTTTTAAGTGTGGAAAGGAAGATCACGTGCTAAAGAAATGTCCTCAAAGACTTGCTAAGGATGGTAAAGGCAAAACAAATTGCTTCTCCAAATGTAAGTCTAAAAAGAATGTTTCAGACGGTAAAGGGAACACGGATTGCTTCTCTAGATCAATAAGTAAACAACATACATCTTTGCATGGTTGGATGAAAAACCCTCCATCCAAACCTTTTCATGTGAAGCCGGTTTCACATGATACAAAGATGAAAATGACCAAAGCCTCAAAACCAAATTCTTTTCCTTCTGGTCTTAAACAGAAAATGATTTCCAAATTTAATTCATTCAAATCCAAGTTAATTGAACCGAAACAAATTTGGCAAATTAAAAGAAGGATACAGCAATCCCCGATTGTTTTAACGATTGTGTGCAGAAGCTTGTTACTTATCTTGATGAAAAAGGAACTTCCAGGACTATGATGGCCTGGGTTCCTCTTTCTAACTAATCTGTTTATGAGTGCAGGAACAATTCAGGAGGACTGTTAGTAATCCGTTTACTGACAGAGATTGTTCCTAATTCAAATTTAAGGCGGAACAAACAGGTTAAGGTCATGGTATTTTATCCACAATCTGGATTTTTATCTGCATAATCACAGTTCTCACTTTACCATCTTTGCACATTTCTTAAGAATTCATTTCTTATCTAGATATCAGTGTAGTTTGGAAGACCTTCTTTTGTAAATTTCTATTTTTGTGCAGTTTTAAAAATACAAAAAAATAAAAAAATATTAACAAAAACTAAAAAAAATAGGTTTGCTAAATTAAATATTTAGGGGGAGAGTATATCAAAAATAAATAAAATAAATAAAAATTAAAAGAGAATTGAGAACTTGATTCAAATTGATTGAGAAATGATTGTATATCATCTTGAAATACTTGTCCTTGCATGACTTGCATTTTAAAATGAGAAATGATGGTAACTGATGCTGTTATCTGATTTATATCTTATTTTTAAGTACAAATAATAGAAAAACAAACAGATGCTTTAATGATATGCTTGGTAGGCTTAGCCTGAAAATAAAGTAGACAGCAGCATGATGATTTAAATTAAAATATATGCTTAAGGATATCTGGATTTACGCAATCATTTTGACCTGCAGAAAAACTGAGTCCCGACAAAAATCGGATTGAGAATTGATCTTTCACCCACCATGATGCAAATCATATAAGCTATATCTCTATCTCTTTGCCATGTTTGGTGTATTTATGTGTCTTGTGTTTGTGCTAATCTCCTCTGCTGTATGGAAGTACTGACCTGGAGTGATGATCTCCTTTGCTGTACGATAGTACTGACCTGGAGCTCTCATCGGCACATGATTAAATGGTCATCTCCTTTGTTATACGTGAGTATAGACCTGGAGCTCTCACCATTTTGATCTAAGTAGTGTCAAATCATCTAACGATGAATTCATCACAGAATACAATATTCTATTGATAATCACTTGCACACTAATGCACAAACCTTGTTCCATAAAGATCATAACAAAATTCAAGAAATCCTGAGGTTGGGTGAGGGTTTTTGCCAAATGATTATGGGGTCCTAGCATTCTAAAGTGCTTAATCGAACCTTAACGAATCATCTGATGCTTGTTGAAAAAGATAGGGCATGGGTTTAAGTGGACAAACATATCAGCAATCGTTATTGATCTGTTTGAGAATTTCAAAATCATTCAAAGACTATGATTGGATTCAGTTATCAGTATGATCTCATTGCTTGTTGATGTTTAATTTCATCTTTATGCTAAAGTATATTTTGAGGATGTGATCTCATAATCGATTCAGTTCTTGGTTATAAAAAATTAATAGATATATAAAATTAAAAAAAATTAAAAAAAATTTATATATATATATATATATAATAAAATATAATAAATTTTCATTTCAAAATTCTTTTAGGTCTTCCATATTATGCTGTTACAATTTTATCATTTTCATGCATTTCCGGGAAATTGCACACACAAACGAACACGGGTTCGCTTGTTTTCATAAACAGATAAACACGGGTTTATTTGTTTTGTTGAAATGATCTAATTAGATATGTAGAGAATGTGTTTGTGATTGTCTTGCAGATTTTGCTACAAGTGATGGCCGATCATCACATGAGCAATGAACCAGACCAGGGATCCTGTTCCTCAAATTTACAAAAGATACCAAACTAGGAATCCTCCTCCTACATCTTCTGAAGCACTCAGAGATTCAAGAAAGAGGTCTTCGTTATAACTGAGAGGATGCACACGACAAGGGGGAACATAGAAAAAAGGGGAACTTGTGAGATAAAGATCTTCAGCAACAAAATTTGGGAGGCATCAATCTAGGGGGAATATTGTTGGACCTCAACATTGAGACTGAAGCTTACCAAATTGAAGATCAAGTTCAATTGACTTATCGGTGCTGATCTCGATGAAAGACGTTGATAATAGTAGACTAAGGGGGAATATTGTTGGGTCTGAAGGATAGTCTAATATTATCAACACAGTGAAAGTCAACAAAGTCAACGTCAACGGTCAAAGTCAACGCTACAGTCAACACGACGCGTTCGGGATGAAGATTAGAGACAAGACGTTGAAGATATATTTGTCTAGGATGTTTATTGTTAATAAATATATTTTGTGTCAACAAAATATATTTAATCTTGTTTTTAGACATTTTGGGTTTTTATTGTAATTTCTAATTGTCATAGTTTAGGGTCGTAAGTGTCATTAGTAAATTGTCATTTACTATAAATAGTAAAGTATGGCAATTAGGGTTTTAAGCTTGTATGAGCTAGATTTGAGGGTTTCCATGTAACTAACATCTTATGCAAATCAATATGGATCAAAGGGGTTTTTCATTGATGTTCTTGAGTGTTCATAAAAGTTCTTCATATTTTATCATTTTGATCCAAATCTTCATTGTTGTTTGATTGATTCAAGTGCTCTTGGACTAACATATGTTCTTAACAGCCATCCAATGACTGTTTCTAGGATTTTGCTGGTATCGGCTTGTCAAGCTTAAGGCGCATGAAACGTCCGGCCGAGTGCATATCATTGCATACATGATGGATCCAATAGCAGATGCGTATGGGATTGCCTTCATTTTATCTTGCTCATCCTTTGAGCTTGGACATCGAGTCGTACTCAATATCGTTCCTCTTTGAATAGGTACCATACCTTTCTTAGAGTTCTCCATCTTGAACCTTTTGAAGATCTTATCAATGTATGCACTTTGATTTAAACCAATCAACCGCCTTGATCTGTCCCTATAGATCTTTATTCCCAGAATATAGCGGCTTCACCAAGATCCTTGATGGAAAAACAACTTCCAAGCTAGGTTTTTACACCTTCTATGGTTGGAATGTCATTTCCAAATAGTAGTATGTCATTAACATACAATACTAGGAAAGTGATGATGCTCCCACTAGCTTTCTTATATACACAAGCTTCATCATCATTCTTGATGAATCCATATTTAGTTACTTCTTCATCAAAACAGTGATTCCAACTTCTCGATGCTTGTTTCAATCCATAGATTGATTTCTTTAACTTGCATACTTTGTTAGGATGTTTTTGATCGACAAAACCTTCAGGCTGAACCATATAGACATCTTCCTCAAGATATCCATTTAGAAAAGTGGTTTTGACATCCATTTGCCAAATCTCATAATCCTAATGAGCAGCTATGGCAAATAATATCGTAATAGACTTTAGCATTGCTACTGGTGAGAAGGTCTCATCATAATCAACCCCTTGTGTTTGACTGAAACCTTTTGCTACAAGTCTAGCTTTATAAGTATTCAAGTTCCCATGCATATCGGTTTTCTTCTTGAAAACCCACTTACTTCCAACTATCTTGGAGTTAAGAGGTGGTTCAACCAAGTCCCATACTTGGTTGTCATACATGGGTTGCATCTCAATGTTCATGGCTTCAAGCCATTTGTCACAATCCAAATTGGACATTGCATCATGATAGGTGGTTGGTTCATCGGAATCTACCACATAGCATTCATTACAAAAAATCCATATCTTTCAGGTGGATTACTAATTCTACCAGATCTGCGAACGTTTTGTGTACATTGACCAAACATTTGATCATTCTCAACATCCTCATGTTGAGTGCTAGTGTCAACCAGATGTGTATCGGTTTGTCCTTGATCCTCCTCAAGATCCATAATTCTACAGCTAGTTCCTTCCGTAAGGAACTTAGCTTCTAAGAACTCAGCTTTCTTGGTAACAAACTCCTTTTGTTCCAATGGAGCATAGAAATAATATCCCATAGAATCTCTAGGATATCTAATGAAGATACACTTAGTGGAACAGCTTTCTAGCTTGTTTGAGGTGGGAGTCTTAACATAAGCCTCACAACCCCATACCTTTAAATATGAAAGCGATGGAACCCTTCCATGCCATATTTCAAAAGGTGTCGTTTCAACTTTCTTGGTTGGGGTCATATTCAAAATACGGGCCGCTGAGAGCAAAGCAAAACCCCAAAATGACAGAGGTAATGAGCTTCTAGCCATCATATATCGAACCATATCTAATAGAGTTCGATTTCTCTGCTCGGACACGCCATTATGTTGTGGTGTTCCCGGTGGAGATAGTTGTGAGACAATCTCACAACTTCTAAGATGGTTCCTAAAAGCATCATTCAGGTATTCACCTCCTCTATCGGTGCGGAGAATTTTAATTTACTTATTGAGTTGATTTTGTACTTCATTTTGAAAGATCTTGAACATTTCAAAAGCTTCATCTTTGTGTTTTAACAAGTACACATACCCATATCGACTATAGTTGTCAGTAAAGGTAATGAAGTATCTTTCATTGTACCTTGTCATAGGTTTAAAAGGACCACATACATCCAATGTATGATACCTAATAAATCCTTTGCCCTTTCGGCTTTGCCACTAAAAGGTGCCTTGGTCATTTTACCTTGTAAACAAGACTCGCATACATCAAATGAATCACATCCACTTGTTTTTAAAAGACCATTCTTTTGTAGCGTTTGTATTCTTTTCTTGTTTATATAACCAAGACGGCAATGCCAAAGGTAAGTGTCACTAAAATCCGATTTGAGTTTCTTGGTACTAGTTTGGTACAATAAGCTATCATTCAATGTATTTTCATGAACCAATTCATAGATAACATTGATGGGAATAGCTTTAAAGTAAAACATGTCATTCAAAGTAACATGGATTTCATTTCCAATAACATGGATTTCATTTCTAAAAGTGATAATACATATCCAAAATGTTTTAATAGGGCTACAGAAATATTGTTCCTAGTCAAACTTGGAGCATACAAAACATTGTTCAAAATTACTTCCAAACCATTTGAAAGTTTCAAGATGTAGTCACCACGGGCTTCAACTTGAACTTTAGCCCCATTGCCCATGTAGAGGCTAACATCCCCTTTGTTGAAGTTGCTACTTCTTTTGAACCCCTGCAACAAATTGCAAATATGAGTTCCACATCCGGTATCTAATGTTAGAGGATATTAAGTTTAAATCAATATGGATCATGTATATGGTACCTGAGGTCTGCCCCGCATCCCTCTTTGCTTTCAAATCTTGGAGATGGACAGGACAATTTCTTGCCCAGTGTCCAATCTCCCCACACTTGAAGCATGGGTCATTGGAAGCAACCTTTTGCTTCTTTTCCTGTGCTTTAGGTGGCACCCTTGCCACCCCTTTCCCCTTTCCCCATACGGGTCCCTTACCCTTGGCAACTCTTGCCTTGGGTGTGGGATGAGGCCTTTTCTTGTTCCCACCTTCATTGATGGTGAGAACGGGTAAAACCCTTTTACCCATGGCCGCCTCGGCCGTTTTGAGCATAGAGGGAAGCTCACCAATGCTTTTGTCCCAAGCATTCATGTTGTAGTTCAACACGAACGTCTTGAAATTTTTGGTAAGGCCATTGAGGATTAAATTGGTGGCCAATTCCTTCGAGACGGGACAATTTAGCCTTTCAAGGCGGTCAATGTGACTTTTCATCTTAAGTACATAAGATGAAACCGATTGGTTGTCGTCCATACGACATGCATGGAGTGCTCGAACCGTTTCGAAGCGCTCAACTCTCGCTTGCTGTTGGAACGTTTTCTTCAGTTGGGTTATCATGTCATAAGCTCCGTCATGTTCATACTCCTTCTGGAGATCCGGAGTCATGCTTGCCAATATATGGCAAGACACTTGGACGGAGTCCTTAGTGTACTTCATCCAATCGTTATAGGCTTCCTCATCATCCTCATTAGGTTGATCGGGGATAGGGTCGTCTAAAACATATGATCGTTTCTCTTGCTTGAGAACAGTTCTCAAGTTTCGATACCAATCGATAAAATTGTTATGATTTAGACGTTCCTTTTGGAGAATCGCTCGTAAAGATTAGGCGGACGTGGATGAATTATCATGATTATCATTATTATTGGTGGCCATCTACAAAATTTAACAAAGATCAATTTTAGTATTTTTCATATTGTTATTTTAATAATTAATACCTTTTAAGGTCATTTTCATATTAAAATCTAGAACCCAACATTACATTTAAATAGTGGTTAGGTGACCTTTATCCCACGATTTAAATTAATAAGGTGGTCAACGATTGACGGTTGCAACCATTTGTAACTTCTAGAGGTATGGGATCGACTTGAAACATCATATGTAAAGTCGGCATGTTAATCCCATCAACACCATTTGGAAACCACATCGTAGGTGATCCATTTGACATGGTTTGCAAATCAAGACACCCTACTTACACATACGTGTGAGTTTGCCAAAATAAGCGGTTAGGTGACCTTTATCCCACGAATATGGCATTCTCACCTCAAGTCACAAGTTCCCTAAAAATGGTTAGGTGACCTTTATCCCACTAAGAGTTCCCGAGTGACACAAATGTTGTGTAAAAGGACGGTGTTGAGCTCATTTTTAAAATATTTAGAGATTTTATAATTCTAGTTTAGAAAACTCTATGTATTTATATTTGCATGCTTTCAAAAACAAGATATCCTACGGTTCATTTTTAATAAAACCTCTTTTATTAAAATCATTAATCCTTTCAATAACTTTTATTAACATACTAATGATTAAGAACCGTGAAAATTCAGCTTGTTATGATTATTTATTTAGATTGTCAAGTATATCCACATATCAAACAATCAACATAAAATGGATAATCAAACAAGCATATATAAAACAACCATGTGTGCATAACCATAGCTACTATGTTGACAACACTTGTTTGCCATCACAAGTGTTGTCATTTGGTCTTTCCTAAGGGTTGAATACAACACAAAAGATGAGATCTCCAAAGACCCCCACTTGAAATTGCATCCAAATGCTTCAAGTCCTTCTCTTTATGTCTTCCTTTTGTGCTTCCATCTTGTGCATCTTCATTTACAAAATTTATATCCTAATACAAATTTTCTAATAAAGAAAACACACTTAATCTATCTATTACATTACAAATGAATGAATAAATAAATTACACCCAAATACAAGCACAAAAGAATAATTATTACAACCCATGAAAAATGAAATCAACCAAAACATATCTGCAGGATCGTATGTTGGTCACTCAACAGATGGTTTTTCTCTCAAACTCACCTTGAACAACACTCAGCAAGAGTCTATGAAGAGTTGATCACAATATAACAAGTAGCAAGCAGTAAATGAACACAGGAAGTAAAATTTCAAGGTACTTTTATATATTGCTTCTCAACTCAAAGGATTACAAGACTCTTGGACTCAAATCGATACTTAATGAGTTACAAGGAGAAGATATATATAATACTACCTACAGCCGGATATACTTTGATACCAGCTGGAAACCTCTAACCAAACATCTATACTATAAAACTCTAGGTGAGGTCTTTCAGACATTTTGCCTGAGAGTTGGTAGTCAGGACATGTCCCTGACTTACCTTTTGTCACCAACTAAAGTTGGTAACATGTACTATCATAAAAAGGTGAATAGTATAATAAAGTATGGTCAACAACATGGCTCTTTAGGAAGATGCCATGCTGTATCAGAGGTCTGCAGCGGACTGTCAGGGACCATACTTATATCTGCTGGACATAGCATTGTCTTCCGAAGGATAAAAATGCTTCGGAAGAATAACTTCTTCCGAAGACACTTATACTTCGGAAGACTGCTTCTTCCGAGGCTTGGAGTCTTCTTTGTCTTCGGAAGCAGACTTTGTCTTTAGCTCTTTCTTCAGACTTTGTCTTCGGAAGTCTTCAGACTTTGTCTTCTGCTCTTTCATCAGACTTTGTCTTCGAAGCTTTCAGACTTTGTCTTCAGCTCTTTCATCAGACTTTGTCTTCGGAAGCTTCCAGACTTTGTCTTCAGCTCTTTCATCAGACTTTGTCTTCGGAAGATCTCATACTTAGCTTCGGAAGCCCTTGAATGTAGCATCAAAATGACTATGTGAAGTGGTTTTGGTTGCACCAGCCTTATAATATCCCAACAAACTCCCCCTAGGCTGATGCTACCAAAACTTCACTTCCCTCTTTTTCTCAAAACTCTCAGCACCATGGAAAGTAAGTGTTTATCAGTTTCTTTGTTCTTTCCTGATATGGTGCTGAGAAGTTTGTACAAGTCCTTGTAGACAGAACATCCAGTCTATCACCATGGACTATATGTACCCTTTGTTGTGGCCCTCTGAACAGAGTTAGTTGATGGGAACTATAGTCATATTCTCATCTAACTATTGGTTCCAATTCCGGACCTTCCACCATCTGTAGAAAGGTTGGGCCTTTGGTGGTAGGTCTTTCCTTGTCTTCCGGTCTTTTCAGCTTAAACTCTTCTTCAATCTTGGCTTTAGCATTTAGTTCAACCAAGTGGAGACTGCTGATATAGTTTCTGATGTGAGTCGCAGTCTCAGAGTTGGAGGGATTGGAGAATGTCTTCTCTGCAAGCTCAGCAATGTCAAATCTGCTGAGATGCAATAGAGAAGTGGCGTTGAGCCGGTTGGTTTCCCCATTCTCCCTTTCGACAACAAATTGTGAGAAGGTTCATCAAACCTCCACTGGATTATAGCTTTCCTAGGTCCAGGAGATTGATTAGAAATCCTGTCCTCTTTCCTTGTATCCAGTAGAGTCACCCGTTTCCTTCTTACTCTCTTCTCTTCAGCATTGAGAATATCAAAGTTGAGACCAAGAAGTTGTGCAGCCTGGGCCAAAGTACTTCTAGGCAATTCAAGAAATTGACCTAGGGTGAGGGAGCTTGAGGAGTTATCAACATAGGTGATGTTGATAAGTTCTCCCTCACAGGAGATGCTGCTCATAGTGGTGCAGTTGATGAGCCTTGTCTTGAACTCCTTTATTTCCTCAAAGGAGAGATGTTGAGAAGGCTGAGGGGATGATCTTGGTTTATGTTGGGTAGGTTTAGGTTCAGTGGTTCTGGGTTGTGTTTTGGGTATTAGGATGGGAAGTTTAGGTGGTTGAGGTGATGAGGTAGGTTTGGGTAAAGTTATGGGTTCAGGGGTGAAGGTTTTATCAGTGGGTTCGATTTTGATGGGAAATAGGATTGGTTCTTCTGGTGTAGGTTGTGGTTGAGTGGTTGGATGTGGTTGAGTGGCTGGGGTGAAGACCATTCCCTGTCCCCTCCTGTACATCTCTTTCTTTTCCCCATACGGATATCAGCTTTTATTTCACTGACTATCCGCTGGAGTGTCCTTTCGGACATAGGTCCCACCTGCCTACCAGAGAAGCCATGAGCCCGGAGATAGTCTTTCATCCAGACTTTGTCATTGGATTTCTTGGTGGCAGTGACCCCCTTTTCTTCCTCCCTCCGCTTCCTCTCCTTCAACTTCTCCCTAGAAGCTTTCTTCCTTTCCTTCTCCATTTGATCCTGCTCTTTGTTTTGGAGCAGCAGGATCATGTCATCATCAAGTGGAGACAGTTCTGGAAGACTAAATCCTCTTGAGAGTAGGAATTTAATCCTAGCCTCTCTCAGCTGCAGGGCTGCTTCCCTTTGTTCTTTTTCTTCCTTCTCCAAGGCCAACCTGGCTTCTTCTTCTTGCCTTAGCTTGGTTGACCTCTCCAAAGTCACCAACTCCTCTAGTGGTAGCAGGAGTACTTCCTCATTGGCAGCTCCTAAGCTGATGAGCTGGTCAATGAGTGTTGTCCTTCTCTTAGTATTGATTTCCTCCTGATTAGCTGCAGCTGCCTTAGAACTAGCAGCTAGCAGCTTCTCAGCAGGAAACCTACCTTTCTTCTTGAGCTTTTCAATCCTTTCCACTTCCTGAAGCTCTTCGGCAGTCAATTTCCTTTTGCCTTTGTCTTTGGCAGAGCTTGACTGTGGTGGTTCTTGGATAGAGGGTTCAGATTGAGAGAGAGGTTCAGCTGGTGTTTGGGATGGAGGTATATCAGAGATGTCCTCCCTGCTCACCTCAGATGCTATTTCAGCAATAACATCTGTGATGGTCAGTTCCTCGGACATTTGGAACAAACCTTCCGCAGCTTCCATCTCTGCTTCGGAAGACTTGTCTTGTTCTTCCGAAGTTTCAACTTTATCTTCGGAAGTTTCAGCCTGAGCTTCGGAAGAAGAGGCTGCTGCAAGTTCTGTCCCAACTGTTTCAGTTGCTGGGCCATCAGTCCCCATTTCCCTTCGAAGTTAATCTTAGGTTCCATGTGGACCTTAGGTTGACCAACTTCTTTCACAGTGGTAGAAGGTGCAGTCAGTCTTTGAAGCTCCTCAGCCCCAAAATATATGAGTGTTGTGTCAGGGCTGGGTTGTTCTAAGGAGGATCTCAATACAAACTTTGTGAAAAGTCTGTAGAGATCATGAAGCATCTGTGAGTCAATCTTCAAAGTTGATTGAGATGACTCAGGTAGTGTGATGAGTTGGGAAGTAAAGGATTGGGTCTGTGGTTCCTTAGATGTTTGTCTTTGATATTTCTCCCCCTTTTTGGTAGCATCATCTTGAGAGCTAGATGAGCTAGAGGAAGAAGTCAATGAGACCTGAACAGGTACATGCCTAACAAACCTCTCCGTCTGTTTCTCAGCTAGTTGAGCCTTGAGAGTGTTAATCTCATGTTGCTGAGTGGCTGTCCTTGATTCTAAGATCCTCACCTGTGATTCTAGGTTGGAGACCTTAGAAAGCAAGTACTGAAGTGTGAGTTGCATACTTCCCTCATCTTCAAGTGAAGAATCACGGGGAGATGAGATAACATACCTAGTATGCTCAGTCTCACCACCAGATGTGGCTTCTTGGCACCCTGGATACCTTTGCTCAAAGTAATCTCTTTCAGAGATGTCAATGGGCAAAGTTGCCGTAGACTCAGTCCTAATGATGTTACCACTGTCCTGAGAGCTCAATGAGAGACTCTGAGTAGTGGCAGCTAAGCCTACATGAGTCCCCTCCATATCAGTGGGACTCACCTCAGTAGTTGGCTGCTGATGGGGGCTAGAGATAAGGGATCTCTCTTGGCTCTGTTGATCTTTGAGAGGGTGTTGTAGATCAACTTCATGGCCATGGAGAGATGTAATCTCTTCATCAGTGCGGAGTAAAAGGTCAGTGAAAGATAAGGAGGTTAAACCTACTGACCCGCGACCTAGATCAATGTCTACAGGCATTGAGCCTATGGTGGGGCTGTCCCTTGAAGGCTGCACAAGGGAGTGTAAAGACTCAGCCGGTGGGCTAAAGGCTTGAGGTTTGGGCTCTTGGGTTTGAGACTGAGGATGCTCAAAACCCACATTGAGGTCAAATGTGAAGGATGGTGTGACCTCGGACTGAGTGGGAGCCCATGGTTCCACTCTAGCCCTTTTGGTTTGAACTGGAGGAGCTTGTTCAATTAGAGTAGATTGAACAAGGGTTCGTTTGGGGCGTCTCTGGTAAGTGATTTTGATGGGTAGAGAAGGTGTGGGGACATTTGTGGTGGAGGTTGCTGGTGTGGGTTCATCACCTGTGGGGATAACAGGGATGTCACCAGGAGCTATGCGCTCAATCATCTCTCGAGGTAATGGAGTGTACCGTCCAGTAAAGTTGGTTGGCACCTTCTTTAATGTCTTGAAGATGGTAGGCCGCACTTGGGGAACAGTAAGAGCAGCTGCACAGACAAGCTCGCTCGGTTCCAGCTCACAGTTGATTATGTGTTGAATGTATCTGGGATACATGAAGAATGTATCCCTTCTCAGGTTTCCAATCAGTTGGTCAACACAAATCTTGAGTAGTTAAAGCGCAGACTCTCACCAACCCATGAACTAGGCATCCTAGTTCATATGGGATTTGATCCCATCCCCTGACTTGTTGGATAAGCAGTGCAGAACAATGTGTAGCAGGAACTTCCAATGGTATGAGAAGTTGAACTTGTGGACTGTTGACCTGCTCACATCTCCACCATATCCCATTAGGATGTAGGTGCCATCCAAGTCTTCTTTGGGGAACTCAGTAGGAGCCCCATCATCATGAAGCTCGAGATGCTCCCTGATGAACTGTTCAGTGATGATCAACTCCTGTCCACAAATGCGGGTTCTCAAGACGCGAACCCCATTGAGGACATCAGCTTGACCGTTACTCCAGAATTCAGTCATGTGGTTGGAGTACACGGTGGGGTTGACAGTAAGCACCGTGAGGTAGGTGGATTCAGTAAGAAAGGTGATGATTTGGGTGAAGTCGGCATCTCTTGATGAATCAAGTAATGCGACTTGGTTGTGCTGAGGGTTTAGCGCCATTTCAGAGAAAGTAAGCTTGAGTTTGGGTGAAATTTCAGGTTTGACAGTGAAGGAATAGTTAGGGCAGTAAATTGGTAAAAGAAGATGAAATTGATCAGTCAAGATTATTTAAAGGGGATAATTGTGGTAGTGGCGGTAATAGGGTAACTGTTTGAGTTTTTCTGTGGGTGGCATGGTGGTTTTCGGCTGAGAAATGATAGTGGCGGCAAGGGATAATTTTAAATAATCTGACCATCATGGGCAAAATCTTTACCTTTTACAGAGTGGGCCCAAAAGATATCCGTTACATAGTAAAACCTTTACTTCCGAATGTAAAACATTTCCGAAGGTAATTGTCTTCCGAAGGCAATTTCTCTTCCGAAGCAAGGTATTGCTTCCGAAGATAAAATTGTCTTTCCGAATGGAGAGTTATATAAGCTTCGGAAGTAGATCTGATGTAAAATCAATCGCTTCTTCCGAGACCAAAAACTCTTCCGAGAAGAAAATTTCCATTGAGGAATTTGGCTTCGGAAGATATTCAAGAATATCTTCCGAGAGTTAATTCCTCTTCGGATGGAATTTGCACTTGGAATAATTTAAAGATCTTTTGTAACAGGGCTTAAATTGTATTGACACAAGACATTACACATTTAAAAAGCTTTTCAAAAGAGGTAGTTAATCATTGTTTATCATCCCAATAGCTGATATGAGATACTTAAATCTTTGTTCATCAAATGCCTTTGTGAACAAATCAGCATATTGTTCATTTGAGTCAACTTTGATTAACTTTATCAGATGTTTCTCATGAATATCTCTAATGAAATGATACCTGATATCAATGTGCTTTGTCTTGGAGTGCTTCACCGGATTCTCAGTAATGGAGATAGCACTATTGTTGTCAATATGGATAGGAGTAGTCATGAAGTTGAATCCATAGTCTAACATCTGATTTTGAATCCATAGCAGTTGAGCACAGCAGCTAGCAGCAGCAATGTATTCACCTTCAGCAGTTGATGTAGAGACATAGGATTGTTTCTTGCATTGCCATGAGATAATCCTTCCACCAAGAAATTGACATCCTCCTGATGTTGATTTCTTGTCAATGTTGCAGCCACCATACTCACTGTCAGAGTATCTATAGAGATTGAAATCACTATTTCTTGGATACCAGAGACCTAGTTTAGGTGCTCCTTTGTGGTATCTGAGGATTCTCTTAACAGCAGCCAGGTGAGACACCTTGGGAGCAGCCTGATATCTTGCATAAATGCATGTGGCAAACATGATATCTGGTCTACTAGCAGTGAGATACATCAGAGAACCAATAATTGTTCTATACTGATGTTGATCAGTATCCTCCCCCTCAAGGTCAGGGCAAAGATTATGGTTTCTGGGTATGGGTGTCTTGGCTGGTTTACAGTCCTTCATTTCAAATCTATCTAAGATGTCTGAGACATACTTAGATTGACTTATGAAGAACCCTTCCTTCATCTGTTTCACCTAAATTCCAAGGAAAAAGTCCATTTTTCCCATGGAACTCATCTCAAATTTCTTCTTCATAATGCTCTCAAAGTCCTTGCACATTTGGTCATTTGAAGAACCAAATATGATGTCATCAACATAGACTTGTACGAGCAATATGTCTTCTCCACTCTTCTGATGAAGAGAGTCTTGTCAATGGTACCTCTGGTGAAGCCATTCTTCAGGAGAAACCGAGACAAGGTCTCATACCACAGCCTAGGTGCTTGGTGCAGCCCATATAGAGCTTTATACAGTTTGCACACATAGTTGGGGTGCTGTGGGTCTTCAAATCCTGGAGGTTGACATACATAGATTTCCCTATCTATATCCCCATATAGAAATGCACACTTGACATCAAGTTGGTAGACCGTTAAGTTCTTGGATGCAGCATAAGCAAGGAAGATCCTAACTGCCTCAAGTCTTGCAACTGGTGCAAAGACATCAGTATAATCGATTCCTTCCTCTTGGGTATACCCTTGAACTACTAATCTTGCCTTGTTCTTGATAATCAAGCCTCTATCATCTTTTTGTTTCTGAACACCCATTTAGTGCCTATGGGTACTTGACCAGATGGTAGTGGGCATAGATTCCAGACCTTTTGTCTTGTGAATTGAAGCAGCTCCTCCTGCATCGATTCAATCCAACTACTATCCTTTAAGGCATCTTCCACCTTCTTGGGCTCCATCTGAGATAAGAAGCATGAGTACAAGCAGACATTCCCATGACGAGTTTGCCCTCTTGTTCTCACACCTTCAGAGACATTCCCTATGATGTTTTCAGTTGGATGAGTGTTGTGAATCCTAAGACGAGGAATCACTTCCAGTTGTAGAGATAAGTCCAGATTGGACATATTCTGATTTGGAACTGGATCACTCTGTCCAGCTGCTGTTTCAAAATCATTCAATGAGGACTGATTGAATGATTGAGAAACATCATCAATGGTTGGTTGTGGGGTAGTATTAACAGTTGCCTGTTCCTTCAGAATACTACTCTCTTCAACCTGGTGTTGTAATGGATCACCTGAAGAACTTTGAGGTTGATCAAGTGATTCACTTGTTGAAGCTTCACTATTCCTGGAGATAGTTACACTATCAGACCTGTGGATGGTTGAAGCTTGTTGTCTTTCAGCTCTTGGAGAATTTGGAAGAGGTCTGGGAAGCTCAAATAGTTGATCAGCATCAGCATCATTTTGAGCACCTGTTCCAGCTGAAACATTCTCACAAGATGGTTTAGAATAGTTTGGAAACAATTCAAAATTAAATATATAATCAGGTCCATTCCCCCTAACACAAGGAGTGTGCTCATTAACAACTATATTGGATGACTCCTCAAATTGTTGATTCTTGATGTTGTACACTCTATAAGCTTTGGAGCTAGAAGAGTATCCAACAAAGATAGCATCATCCGACTTCTCAGCAAACTTTGCTAAGTTGTCTTTAGTGTTAAGTATGGTACACCTGCAGCCAAAGGACCTTAGAAAGCCAATGAACGGTGGCCTCTTGTTCCATAACTCATAAGGGGTTTTTCCATGGGGCTTAACTACAAGAACCCTGTTCTGCACATAGCATGCAGTGCTAACTGCCTCTGCCCAGAATGTTAGAGGTAGTTTTGAATCAGCTAACATGGTTCGAGCAGCCTCAATAAGTGTCCCGTTCCTCCTCTCAGCAACACCGTTTTGTTGAGGAGTTCTGGGAGCACTACATTGTCTGGCAATCCCTTTTGAGTCACAGAATGAGTCAAGAACAAAGTTCTTAAACTCAGTCCCTTGATCACTTCTAATGATCTTAACCTTGTGATCAATTTGATTTTCTATTTTAAGAATAAAAGATTTTAAAGTTTCAGCCGTTTCATCTTTACTTCTTAAAAAGAATACCCATGTAAATCTTGTAAAATCATCAACAATCACAAGGCAGTATGATTTCCTTCCAATGCTCATTATACTTGTGGGACCAAAGAGATCCATGTGCAATAAGTGTAATGGAGTAGTGATGGAGTTAACACATTTAGATTTATGAGATGACTGTGTTGTTTCCCTTTCAGGCATGCAACACAGTTATCTTTGCAGAAAAATCGTTTTTAGGCAAACCATGTACCAAGTTATTTTTAGCCATTTTATTAATTGTTTTAAAATTCACATGACACATGCGTTTATGCCATAGTGTTGACTCATCACTATCAGCTTTGGAAAGAAAGCATGATACTTCACCCATAGGAGAAGCATTGTTCATATCTAGCTTGTACATATCCCCTTTCCTGGGAGATCTAAGAAGCACCAATTCTGGAGGAATTGTCATCCCTGGTTTGAGGATAATGCACTCATGTTCTATGAAAAGCATTTGATGCTTTTGGTCACCGAATTGAGAAACACTTAACAGATTGTGTTCAAGCTGTTTGACAAAGTGAACTTTGTCAATGTTTATTCTGCCATTGGATATATTCCTCTGAGAAATATATCCTCCGGCCTCACCTCCAAATTGAACAGGCCCTCCATCAAAGTTCTGGAATTGTTGAAGGAGAGATCTGTTCCCTATCATGTGCCTGGAGCATCCACTATCTACAATCCAGATATTTTGTTCTTGTCAAATGGATGTGCCTGCACATAAGATGAGATGGTTAGTTTTGTTTGGAAGCCCAAGCCTTGCTGGTCTTGGGCTCTTCCAAAGATAGTGACATAATTGAACCAAAAGATATGCATTGGGGTTCAATAGAGGTCGTTGAAGAAGAGGTTTGGGCTGCAGCATCTTTCTTGATCTTCCAATCCATCCCTTGGTTGACCTTTGAGGATGAGCTTGTTGAAGCTTTTGCAGCATGGTCTTCTTTCGAAGCTTCTTTCTTTTCGGAAGAAGCCTTCACCACCTTTTCTTCCAAAGGAGTCTTCTTCTGGGATGACTTCAAGAGAGCTTTCTTGTTCTTCCGAACCTTAGAAGCTTTGGCTTCCGATGTCATTTTTCCTTCGAAAGAAGTATTTTCTTCCGAAAGCAACTTGACTTCTAGGACCAATCTTCCCTTTTTCATCATTTGAACCGTTTAAATGGTCCAAATGAGAAACCTTCCCCGACTCCTTCTTTTCTAACATTATTTGCATAATGTGTGCTTGCTGGATTGTAATAACAATCTTTAGCCATGTGGTTGTGCAGACCACATATTATGCATGCAATGTTAGTCTTTTGGGAATTTGCAGGTTGCTGTTTCTTGGATTTCTTCTCTTCATCAGCAACTTTCCCTTTTAACTTCTGATCCTTTGGTAGGACAGGAGTGCTGGTACTACACTCCTTTCCTGAATCAGAAGTACCTACCACCTGGAATCCAGCAGAGATGAAGACACCCTTTTGATTTGGGTCAATCTTTAGCTTGGACTCTGCAACCTTCTTGGCAGTCCCTTTTGCAGATTTAGCTCTGCTTCTTCTTGCCTTGGTGGTTAGGATTTGTTCTTCACAGGTGGAGATGAGTGTATCTTCCTGTTTCTCCCCTGTGGTGGCCACTATTTTTGCCTCATCCTCTAGTTCCAATGGAGAAGGGTCAGCAGTTGGAACCTCTTGCTCTTCAGTACCACATCTAGGTAGTCTAATAGACTCATAAGATCGTGGTGGAGCTATTTCATTGGTTCCCAACCCTTCTTTGTTTTGATAAAACATTTTGGAATGAGAGGATGATGCAAGAATAGCTTGGAAGTTTTGCTCAGCAATAGCTTGCTTCCTGGCCTGAGCCTCAGCAGTGACCAACTGGGCTTGAACTTCAGATAGTTTGGATATCAGATCTTTAATTTGAGTCTTGTAGTTGGTCTTTTCATGTTTTAAAAGAGACACAGTTTTCTCTAACTCCTCAATTTTCTTTTGATAGTCAGATTCAGCTCTTTTAAAATAAGATTTTAAGATATTTAAAGACTCAACATCATATCTGATTTCCGTATTGTAATCCTTATAGAGTTTAACTTTAGCAATACAGGCTGGAGTACAAAGATGTTCATATACCTGATCATCATCTGTTCCGGCCATGAGTGCTTGAGCGGGAGTCACATCCTGTACCATGAAGCTCCAGTCAACTTCTTGAGCTATTGCAGCTCTTTCAGTTAATTCTCTTCATGCTTTGAAGCTGAGGGATGTGTGGAGGCCTGTAGGGTTCCCGGGTTGTTCTTGGGAGCCTTGCATTCCCTAGCAAAGTGACCTAGTTGGTTTTAGTTGTAACACTTTGCTTTGCTCTTATCAAACCCAAACTTGCTGTTGGCTGGGTTTTGAGGGAACTGCCTTCCAGTTCTCTTGAAGAACTTCTTCGCTCTGTAAGTTAAAAGAGCCATCTGTTGGACAATGTCCACATACTCCACATCATCTGGACTGAAGCATTCAAGATCATCAAAGCAATATTGAAAATCACCAGAGTGTCCACTTCCAGAGACAAAGGCACAACTATCCTGAAAGGAGTTGTGTTGAAGCTTTTGAGACTTTGGAGTCTCAGGTAGAGTAATGTAGTTGAGCTTTCAGGGTAGCACAGCAACTGATGTTGTGGTTCTGTGATTTCCCTTTCAACCACATGAAGGGCTGAACTTAGTTGGTTATTAGAGTGACCAGAGGAGTTCTGCATGTTCATCTCCATCTGGAATGCACTTAGGATACCATACGACTCTGTGAGAGTAAGAGTCTTAAGGTCCGAAGTTCTCTTGATTACAACACAATAGTGTGTCCATAGTTTAGGAAGGGAAGACATGAACTTCCTAACTATGTCTCTATTCTCAAGAGCTACTCCAATATCCACCAGAGTGTCTACTATCTCAACATACCTGAAGTATTGTTGAGTCAAGGTCTCACCAGCCTTGAAAGTAAAGTTCTCAAACTGCTGCTTCAAGAGATCCTTCTTGTTCTCTTGGGTTTCCTTGGATCCTTCATACATAAGCTTCAATGCATCCCATAAATCTTTGGCTGTCTTGCACTTCTTGAAGCCTCTGTAGATGGAGTTTGGGATAGCATTTTGAAGACAAGTCATAGCCCTTTGATCTAGCTCTATTCTCTTCCTGTCTTCTTCTGAGTAATCATCAACATCTTTTCGAATGATGCGATTACTAGTAGCAGAAGTAGTGCTTGGTATGAAGGGACCATTGACAACGGAGTCCCACATCCTTGAGTCTTGACACTTGATGAAGCCTTCCATTCTAGTATAGCATGTGTCAAAGTCTTCAGGAGTGATCAGTGGGGATTTGGTCATGGTACCAGTCTCCATATCAGCCTTAGTGAGAGCGGCCATTTGAGTGAGTGGTTTGAAGTGAGGAGTGAAAAACTAGTTGATTTGGATGGTAAGATCACACAATCAAGAGCCTGGAAGCTCTGATACCAATTGTAGGATCATATGTTGGTCACTCAACAGATGGTTTTTCTCTCAAACTCACCTTGAACAACACTCAGCAAGAGTCTATGAAGAGTTGATCATAATATAACAAGTAGCAAGCAGTAAATGAACACAGGAAGTAAATTTTCAAGGTACTTTTATATATTGCTTCTCAACTCAAAGGATTACAAGACTCTTGGACTCAAATCGATACTTAATGAGTTACAAGGAGAAGATATATATAATACTACCTACAGCCGGATATACTTTGATACCAGCTGGAAACCTCTAACCAAACATCTATACTACAAGACTCTAGGTGAGGTCTTTCAGACATTTTGCCTGAGAGTTGGTAGTCAGGACATGTCCCTGACTTACCTTTTGTCACCAACTAAAGTTGGTAACATGTACTATCATAAAAAGGTGAATAGTATAATAAAGTATGATCAACAACATGGCTCTTTAGGAAGATGCCATGCTGTATCAGAGGTCTGCAGCGGACTGTCAGGGACCATACTTATATCTACTGGACATAGCAATGTCTTTCGAAGGATAAAAATGCTTCGGAAAATAACTTCTTCCGAAGCCACTTATACTTCGGAAGACTACTTCTTCCGAGGCTTGGAGTCTTCTTTGTCTTCGGAAGCAGACTTTGTCTTCATCTCTTTCTTCAGACTTTGTCTTCGGAAGTCTTCAGACTTTGTCTTCAGCTCTTTCATCAGAATTTGTCTTCGGATGCTTTCAGACTTTCTCTTCAGCTTTTTCATCAGACTTTGTCTTCGGAAGCTTTCAGACTTTGTCTTCAGCTCTTTCATCAGACTTTGTCTTCGGAAGATCTCATACTTAGCTTCGGAAGCCCTTGAATGTAGCATCAAAATGACTATGTGAAGTGGTTTTGGTTGCACCAGCCTTATAATATCCCAACAATATCATTCATCCAAATAACACAAGGTCAAGGGCTAGGTTATGCACCATAATGAACAATGATCATATCATCCAAAACAACAATGAATCCCCACTAAAACCCACGAAATTTCAGCCAACACAAACTAAAATTTCAGGTTTTATTTTGTCCAAACAAACAAACAATTTAACATACATGTCTTTCAAAGTTTAATCACAAGCATGTGTGATATAACTTTAAAAGTTTGGGGATTCATAATACATGAACATAGCATCCCCTAAAGGGGTTTTAAAACCCCATAAAACCAATTTTACAAGGACTATTGAAGCTAGTCATCCACATAACCGGCTCTAGATGCCAATGTAGTGTTTATTGGACCATAAACAAACTTATTTAACCATTTAATCATGAAAACACAGCGGAATTAACCTTAATGTCATGTTTATAATCTGAAAATTAAGGTATATTTTGAATTACTAACAAACCCATTATCATAGGATCAAACATAAATGGATGAACTAGCTATCAAGATGAAACAACACAACGAAAACATCACATACAAACTACCTTTGTAAGGCTGCTAAAAACATGTGATTTGGTGAAGATAGGGCTGTTCTTGAACGACCAAAACACCAAGAAAAGGTGTCCTCAAGCTTCCATACCCTCAAGCTTCAAGCAAGCACTTGTGTTGCTAGGATTTTAACACCAAAGAACCAAAGAGAGGCTGCTAGAAACCTTGTTCTAGCCGAAAATCTTTAAGAGAGTGAGAGAGTTTTTCTTTTGGGTTCTATTGCATGTATATGAGAGAGGAATGGTTGAGTGTGCAACTAGTTAAGGGTGTATAGTTTCCATAAAGCAAAAATCTTCTCCCTATGCAAGGGGCGGCCGAAATGGCCTCTTTAAAATTGTTTTCCCCCCAATTTTAATCACCCATTTTATTTAACTAGTTACATGTTGAGTTGTTAAATTAACCTTTTAATTTCAAAACTCATACACTCTATTATTATGTGATGTTATTTAACTAACTAAAATAACATTACAAATAATACTTATGAACAAAAAATATTTGTAAGTTGTTCTTTCTCGTATGCAATTTATTTAGAAAACCTATTTTCTAAATTGGTGTTTTTATTTAGTTGCATGATCATATCATCAATTAAATAAAATTTGTGTTTGCTAAGCTTGTTATTGGGTATGACCCGACCTGGATCATAACGTACTAACCACATCAATATTCTATGTGTCTTGGGCATAAAGAATCCTACACCCGGGACACTAAATTTTCCTCAATTAAAGCTTGATCTAGTTAAATTGCCACAAAGGTCACATGAAATAACAAAAATGGTACTAATAGCAAGAATTATACTAATGCTAATGATAATGTTAGAAATGATATTAACACTAGTATTATTAAAATAGATAATGATGCAAGTAAATCTGGGTTAGAATTATGACCTAGAGGTCGGTTGTCACATTCTCCCACCGTTTAGGAAATTTCGTCCGAAATTTTAGCTTCGATTAGATTCAGGACGGGTAGGTTTGAAGAGGTGCGAATAACTCTTTCTCATCTCGTCTTCTCGCTCCCAAGTGAACTCAGGTCCTCGCCTAGAGTTCCATCTTACCTAGCGAGCCAGTCCATACCAACAATCACATCAAATCCTCCTAGTTTAATAGGCATCAGGTTTATCTTAAATGTACTTCCTTCTAGATTCATTAAGCAATCTTTGATGACTTCGTTAGTTTCTAAGATGTCACCGTCAGCTAATTCTACGGTAAATGTATCAGTCAGGATGCATGCACTCATGTCAATCAAAGACCTAAAAGTAACTAGTAGTTGCTCCAGTATCAAATAGAACGGTAGCAGGATGGTTGTTTATAAGGAACATATCGTTAACCACATCGGGTTCCTTACGGGCGCCAGCTAGATCCATCACAAATGCTCTCCCCTTAGGCTTGTTGGTCCTGCCATCTTTATCTCTCCCCAGCTTAGGACACTTATTCCTCATGTGCCCTGTATCCCCACACTCATAGCATTGTTTACCAGGCGCATATGTACAGTCTTTAATTAGATGGCCAGATCTCTTGCATCGAAAACAAGGCATGGGGTTGCACTCCCCTTGATGGTGAAACTTGCATTTGTTGCAGAAGGGGCTTGTGCCTAGATAATGTTGGGTTTTGTTACATGTTTATCAAAGCAAGTTTAACCATTTAAACTTTAAAAACGCAGCGGATTATAGAGGTTAAAAGGTGATATATAATCTGAAATTTTTGAACCATTTCTAACCAAAACAAAAACCATAAACAAGGATCATATATATATGTGAAATGACGTGCTATCAAAAATGAAAAGAACAACCATAGGGTGTTCTTGAAACTACCTTTCAAGAACAAGATGATGAAGTATGGATGAGATGAAGATGATGATGCTCTTGAATGTCCAGCCCTCAAGGAAGAAAGCCTCAAGCTTGTATACCCACAAGCCTTAGCAAACACCCAACTTGTTAGGTAGTTGGACACCAAAACACTAGTCCTTCTTGCAAAATCCGAAAATCCAGCCAAGATGAGATCCTTTTCAGCCAAAAAATAAATTTTTAGTAGAGAAGAAAGAAGGGAGCTTCTTTCATGTGAGAGAGAGAAAGTGTGATGTTCTAGGAAGTGTGCAAGGAAGGAGAAGTCTTGTATTAAACCAGACTAACCACCCAAAACCCCATGTAAGGGGGCGGCCGAATTGGCCATTTTAAAATGGGTTTCCCCCATGTTTCATCTTTATAAAATTTGCACTCTTTAATCATAAGATTTATAAAATTAAAACCCCTTTTAATTTTATAACATTATCATACTATTATTTGTTATTATTCAACTTACTTAAATAATGTAACAAATAATTTCTCATGAAAAATTATCCATATAATTTGTTCTTTTATTTCAAATGCAATGTTTTAGAAAACCCATTTTCTAAATTGGTGTCAAAATTTATTTGTTTGATCTCATCAACAAATGAATATTTATTGGTGTTTGTTTAGCTTGTTATTGGGTATGACCCGACTTGGATCATAACGTATTAACCATCAATCTTGTATGTGTCTTGGGCATACAAGATCCAACAATCTCCCACTTTCACAAGATTCATAGAAGATTGATGCAAGCATAAATACCGCTTAACAACGGTTCACTACCCTTAATACGTATGACTAAGTGCCATTCAATAACATCATCCCCCTTCAAGTACCTTACTCGAATTGTTTTAGGTGAATTAATCATCTATCCTTTTGTCACAGATGTCATGTTAAATCCCAGAAACATAGAATGATCATTCTCCATTGATTTAACTTTATCAGGCCTTAGACATCTTACTCTCAACGAATAAGAGGGACAAATCACATCTTGACTACATACGTCTCTCACAATTTCCTTGTATATACCTGAACTCAGACTTATGTACTGCCATGTTTCAGAACAACGAAGAACTAAGTCAAAGGGTAATATTCGGTAATTATCAAGACCCAATATGTATCTCAGGTCAGAGGATACCAAATGATATTCGCCTTTACTCAAAATTACTTATGATCAATCAGGAAGATTCCATGTAGTAATATTTGAGATGCAGTCAGTCCAATATTTGTATCCCACAAATATCTATGAACTTTGGCAGCAACCCTTTGCTCTATATTCATCCATATGAATATCTACCAATCCAAGTTCATAATAGTCTTACCTCCATACTTGTTCCCACAAGTATGAACGACTACGGACGTTTTAAGTAAATGATTTACTCATTTATTTTAAACATAAAAAGTAGGAATATTAGTTGAACCATTATAACCAAATAATTCATTCAAGTAATAAAGGGTTACAATATCTAAATACAAAATTAAAGATCAAATCCAGTCACTAGAGTATTGAAGTCCCATGGCACAAGCATGACTTTCATGCTTTGCCTTTTCAAGAAGCTTCGTGAGTGGATCCGCAATGTTTTGATCCGTGTGAACTTGCGAATACATATCTTTCCCTTTGCAACTTCATCCTTTATGAGTTGAATATACGTTCAATGTGCCTAGTCTTTTGATGTGCACGGGGTTCCTTGATTTGAGCAATCCCACCCTCGTTATCACAAAGAATTTCTAGGGGGTCCTAAATGGAAGGGACTACCCCTAGATCGGCAATGGATTTCTTTAACCATGCAGCTTCCTGGGCTGCTAATGAAGCAGCGATGTATTTTGACTCTGTAGTTGATAATGCCACCACATCTTGCTTAGGGCTCTTCCAAGAAATTGCTCCTCCATTCAAGATGAAAATGTACCCCCATTGTGATCGTGAGTCATCCCGATCAGCTTGGAAACTCGCATCCGTGTAACCCTTTACTACTAGTTCCTCCTCACCAGATCCATAGATTAGAACATATCTTTGGTCCTCCTTAGGTACTTAAGTATGTTCTTAACAACCATCCAATGACTGTTTCCAGGATTTTGTTGGTATCGGCTTGTCATGATCAAAGCGCATGACACATCCGGTCTAGTGCATATCATTGCATACATGATGGATCCTATAGCAGACGCATACGGGATTCCCTTCATTTTGTCTTGCTCATCCTTTGAGCTTGGACATTGAGTCTTACTCAATATCATTCCTCTTTGGATAGGTACCGTAACTTTCTTAGAGTTTTCCATCTTGAACCTTTTCAAGATCTTGTCAATGTATGCACTTTGATTTAAACCTATCAACCGCCTTGATCTATCCCTATGGATATTTATTCCCAAAATATAGGCGGCTTCACCAAGATCCTTAATGGAGAAATAGCTTCCAAGCCAGGCCTTTACACCCTCCGAGGTTGGAATGTCATTTCCAAATAGTAGAATGTCATCGACATACAATACTAGGAAAGTAATGATGCTCCACTAGCTTTCTTATATACACATGCTTCATCAGTGTTTTTGATGAACCCAAATTTGATTATCTCTTCAACAAAATGGTGATTCCAACTTCTTGATGCTTGTTTCAATCCATAGATTTACTTCTATAACTTGCATACTTTATTATGATGCTTTTGATTGACAAAACCTTCAGGCTGAACCATATAGACATCTTCCTCAAGATATCCATTTAGAAAAGCGGTTTTGACATCCATTTGCCAAATCTCATAATCATAATGAGCAGCTATGGCAAATAATATCCTAATAGACTTTAGCATTGCAACGGGTGAGAAGGTCTCATCATAATCAACCCCTTGAGTTTGAGTGAAACCTTTTGCTACAAGTCTAGCTTTATAAGTATCCAAGTTTCCATGCATATCGGTTTTCTTCTTGAAAACCCACTTACTTCCAACTATCTTGGAGTTAAGAGGTGGTTCAACCAAGTCCCATACTTGGTTGTCATACATGGATTGCATCTCAATGTTTTTGCCTTCAAGCGATTTGTCACAATCCAAATGGGACATTGCATCATGATAAGTGGTTGGTTCATCAGAATCTACCACATAGCATCCATCCATGAAAAATCCATATCTTTCAGGTGGATTACTAATTCTACCAGATCTGCAAACATTTTATGTGTATTGATCAACCATTTAATCATCCTCAACATCCTTATGTTGAGTGCTAGTGTCAACCAAAGGTATATCAGTTTGTGGTTCTTGATCCTCCTCAAGATCCATTGTTCTACTACTATTTCCTTCCATAAGGAACTTAGCTTCTAAGAATTCATCTTTCTTGGCAACAAACTCCTTTTGTTCAAATGGATCATGGAAATAATATCCCATAGAATCTCTAGGATATCCAATGAAGATACACTTAGTGGAACGGCTTTCTAACTTGTTTGAGGTGGGAGTCTTAACATAAGCCTCACAACCCCATACCTTTAAATATGATAGTGATAGAACCCTTCCATGCCATATTTCAAAAGGTGTCGTTTCCACTTTCTTGGTTGGGGCCATATTCAAAATACGAGCCGCCGAGAGCAAAGCGAAACCCCAAAATGATAGAGGCAATGAGATTTTAGCCATCATAGATCGAACCATATCCTATAGAGTTCGATTTCTCCTCTCGGACACCCCGTTGTGTTGTGGTGTTCCAGGTGGAGATAGTTGTGAGACGATACCACAACTTCTAAGATGATCTCTAAAAGCATCACTTAGGTATTCACCTCCTCTATCGGTGCGGATAATTTTTATTTTCTTATTGAGTTGATTTTCTACTTCATTTTGGAAGATTTTGAACATTTCAAAAGCTTCATCTTTGTGTCTTAACAAGTAGACATAACCATATCGACTATAGTTTTCGGTAAAGGTAATGAAGTATCTTTCATGGTACCTAGTCATTGGCTTAAAAGGGCCACATACATCGGAATGTATGATGCCTAATAAATCTTTTTCCCTTTCGGGTTTGCCACGAAAAGGTGCCTTAGTCATTTTACCTTGTAAACAAGATTCACATACATCAAAAGAATCATATTCACTTGCTTTTAAAAGACCGTTCTTTTGAAGTGTTTGTATGCATCTCTTGTTTATATGACCAATACGGCAATGCTAAAGATAGGTATTACTAAATCTAATTTGAGTTTCTTGGTGTTGGTTTGGTACAATGAGCTATCATATAATGTGTTTTCACAAACCAATTCATAAATACCGTTAATAGGAATAACTTTAAAATGAAATATGTCATTTAAAGAAACATGAATTTCATTTTCAATAAATGTTAAAACATAACCATATTGTCTTAATTGGGCAACAGAAATAATGTTCCTAGTCAAACTAGGAGCATACAAAACATTTTTCAAAATTGCTTCCAAAACATTGGAAGCTTCAAGATGTAGTCCCCTTGGTCTTCAACTTGAACTTTTGCCCCATTCCCCATGTAGAGGCTAACATCCCTTTTCTTGAAGTCCTTACTTCTTTTGAACCCCTGCAATAAGTTACAAATGTGAGTTCCACATCCGGTATCTAATACCCATGTGTTAGAGGATATTAAATTTAGATCAATATGAATCATGTAACTGTACCTGAGGTTTGCCCAGCATCCCTCTTAGATTGCAACTCTTTGAGATGGACTGGAGAATTTCTTGCCCAATGTCCAATCTCCCCACACTTAACGCATGGGTCATTCGAAGCAACCTTTTGCTTCTTCTCCGATGGTTTTGGTGGTGGCGCTCTTACCACTCCCTTTCCCTTTCCCCTAATGTGCCTTTTACCCTTGGCAACATTTGCCTTGGGTGCGGGGTGAGGCTTCTTCTTGTTCCCACCTTCATTGATGGTGAGAACGGGTAAAACCTTTTTACCCATGGCCGCCTCAGCAGTTTAAGCATAGGGTGAAGCTCACTTATGTTCTTGTCCCCCCCGTTCATGTTATAATTCATGACGAAGTTGTCAAACCTTTTTGAAAAAGAGTTGAGGATGAAACAGATTGGGTGTCATCCATACGACATGCATGGAGTGCTCGAACCGTTTTGAAGCGCTCTACCGTTGCTTGTTGTTGGAACGTTTCCTTCAACTGGGTAATCATGTCGTATGCTCCATGATGTTCATACTCCTTTTGGAGATCCGGAGTCATACTTTCCAACATGAGGCAAGACACTTGGACCGAGTCCTCGGTGTATTTCCCCAATTCATAAAGGCCTCCTCATCTTCCTCATTGGGTTGATCGGGAATCAGATCGTCTAATATGTATGATCGTTTCTCTTGCTTGAGAATGATTCTCAAGTTTCAATACCAATCTATAAAATTATTATGGTTTAGACGCTCCTTTTGGATAATGGTCCTTAGTGATAGTGAGTGAGCGGATGAGATATCATTGTTTTCATTATTGTTGGTGGCCATTTACAAAATTTTAACAAAGTTCAATTTTAGTATTTTTGATATCACTCATATTTTAATAATTTAAAACCCTTATAAGTGTCTTACACAATTTTAAAATCTAGAATCCAACGTTACATTTAAATAGTGGTTAGGTGACCTTTATCCCATTATTTAAATTAACAAGGTAGTCAACGTTTTGACAATTGCAACCCTTTGCAACTTCTAGGGTATGGGATCGACTTAAACATCATATGTGTGGTCGGCATGTTTATCCCATCAACACCTTTGTAAACTATATTGTAGGTGATCCATTAAACATGTTTTGCAAATCAAGTCACCCTACTTGCACACTCATGTGAGATTTCCAATATAAGTGGTTAGGTGATCTTTATCCCACAAATGTGTTATCCTCACCTCAAATCACAAGTTCCCTCAAAATGGTTAGGTGACCTTTATCCCATTAAGAGTTTCCAAGTGACTCATGTGTTGTGCAAAAGGACGGTGTTAAACTTGTTTATAAAAGAAATTTTAAGTTTTTATAATACTAGTTTAGAAAACTCTATGTACCTTATATTTGCATGCTTTCAAATACAAGGTACCCTATGGTTTACCTTTTAATAAAACCCCTTTTTTAAAGTCATTAATCCTTTTAATAACCTTTTATTAATCACTTAATGATAAAGAACCATCAATTTTCAGCTTGCTATGTTTGTTAATAAGTTTGTTATGCATATCCAAAAATCAAACAACAATCATAGAACAAACAACCAAACAAGCATAATCATACAAACATAAGTGCATAACCATAGCCACTAAGTTGACTACACTTGTTTGCCATCACAAGTGTTGTCATAAGGTCTTTCCTAAGGGTTAATAATGACACATCATATGTGTCCATGAACTCCCACTTGAATCCACATCCAAAACTTCAAGTGTCCATGCCTTTTGTGTCCATCTTTGGGTCTTCATCTTGTGCATCTTCTTTTACAAAATTATATCCTAATACAATTTTTCTAGTAAAAGAAATGCACCTAATCTATTTATTACATAACCAAATGAATAAATAAATTACAACCCAAAATACAAACACAAATATTACAACCCTTTCAAGACAAAACCAACATGACAAAATCACAATCAACCAAAACCAAAACACATAAGGTCAAGGCTATGTTATGCACCTAAATATGTATCATATGCAACATACAAGAACAACCATGAACCCCTTATTTCAGCCCTAAATTTTCGGCCAACATGAACAAAAAATTTAGGGTTTTGTCCAAACAATATAATCAACCATTTGATGTTAATCTTTCAAGGTTTATACTAAAGCATGTAAGATTAAACCTTGAAACATAAGGGATTCATTATCCCATAACAAAACAGCCCCTAATGGGTTGAAAAAGTCCATGAAAACTAACTAATGGGTTGAAAAAGTCCATGAAAACAAACTTTTCAAGAACTTTTGAAGCACACATTCTATATAACCGGCTCTAGATGCCATTGTTCGGTTTTGTTACATGTTTATCAAAGCAAGTTTAACCATTTAAACTTCAAAATGCAATGGATTATAGAGGTTAAAAGGTGATATATAATCTGAAATTTTTGAACCATTTTTAACAAAATAAAACCCATAAACAAGAATCATATATATATGTGAAATGACATGCTATCAAAAACGAAAAGAACAACCATAGGGTGTTCTTGAAACTACCTTTCAAGAACAAGATGATGAAGTATGGATGAGATGAAGATGATGATACTCTTGAATGTCCAGCCCTCAAGGAAGAAAGCCTCAAGCTTGTATACCCACAAGCCTTAGCAAACACCTAACTTGTTAGGTAGTTGGACACCAAAACACTAGTCCTTCTTGAAAAATCTGAAAATCCAGCCAAGATGAGATCCTTTTCAGCCAAAAATTCAAAATTTTTAGTAGAGAAAAAAGAAGGGAGCTTCTTGCATGTGTGAGAGAGAAAGTGTGATGTTGTAGGAAGCTTGCAAGGAAGGAGAAGTCTTGTATTAAACCAAGACTAACCACCCAAAACCCCATGCAAGGGGGCGGCCGAATTGGCCATTTTAAAACGGGTTTCCCCTATTTTCATCTTTATAAAATTTGCACTCTTTAGTTATAAGATTTATAAAATTAAAAGCTCTTTTAATTTTATAAAATTATCACACTATTATTTGTTATTATTCTCATGAACAAATTATGAATATAATTTGTTTCTTTTATTTCAAATGCAGTGTTTTAGAAAACCCATTTTCTAAATTGGTGTCAATATTTATTTGTTTGATCTCATCAACAAATGAATATTTTTGGTGTTTGTTTAGCTTATTATTGGGTATGACCCGACTTGGATCATAATGTATTAACCACATTAATCTTGTATGTGTCTTGGGCATACAAGATCCAACAGATACAATCTCCTAGCCTTTGTACCATGGTAATTTCTTCTCGCCTCTTCACTAGGCCTTTTGCTTGAACTGCCACTGCTACCGACCGTCTTCCTGCCCTCAAACCACTTCCTTTTCTCTTCCACCGCCTTCTTTTTATCCTCGTTTCTCTCGTGCTCAGTCCAACCAGCTCTAACTAGGTCATCGGTTAGACTACTGGTAAAGTCGACTGCATCTTGTAGGGTAGCAGGCCGGGAAGATCGAACCATGCCTCTTACCCTAGGGTGTAATCCCCAGATGAAACGGGCTACACCCTTGGATTTTGGCATCACCAAGTGTGGTACCAGTCAGGACAATGCTAGGAATCGGCTGATGTATTCGGTGAAGTTTGGGCCTTTCATCTCCATGCTCAGGAATTCGGCCTCCAGTTTCTCTAGCTGATTGATCGGGCAATACTTGTTGGTGATTAGTTCCCTGAACTCAGACCAGTTCATTCTTCCAATGGCATTCCGGCCTTGGTGCTGAATGATGGTTTTCCACCATTCCACTGCTGGTCCCTTGAGAGATTAGGAAGCAAATCTTACCATATGCTCCAGCTTGCATTCGGTGATGTCCAACAGGGCTTTAACTTCATCAAGCCACCTATAAGTTTCAATTGCACCCTCAGTGCCATAGAAGTCCTTTGGCTTGCAAGCCATGAATATTTTGTAGGAGCACCCATTTCTTATAGCCTCGGCTTCCTCATGGTTGCCTTCGTCATTATCAGGTCCATTAGTCCTGGTGGTGTTTCCCCCATCTGTGTTGATCTGTGCAATTATCGTTGGGATCTTGCTATCAATTTGCTGCGCCACCAGGTTGGCAATCCTTTCATTATTCACTTGGTTGGCGTTCCCCCCAAGTGGTGCTGACTAGGTGGTTGGTTCCCACCTTGGGTAACACCTCGTCTTCCAAATCGAGTACCTCTCGTAGTCGGCATTCTGATAGTATCATAGATAAATTTGTTTAGCATCTCATACATTTTGTTTCAAGTATTCCATTGTATCTCATAATTCCTATTATACACTACAATCACGCAGTTACATTTCATTCAAAGTATACGGAGATAACTACCTATGAGTAACTATCAATCATGCAACACAAGAATTAGCACATTTTCAAATAACTCACCCTGCAAAAGTTAGCATCATCACCAAATAGTTTCATAAATAAATCAAACATAGTTTCAACCATACATAATAATAATAAGTATCATTGTTTCACAAACTGGAAGGTGCCATCACCCCCATATAGTTTCTAAAATAAATAGATTGATAGTTTCTCAAATAGTCTTGTAGCCTACTGCCATGCATTCAAATATTAGCTACATCACCCATGCCACTTCTTCTTTAACCACCCTAGCCATCCAGAGCTCTTGTTCCTCTGCTCTTGCTCTAACCGCTGCAGCCTTTGCGAAGCCATCATAGCCTGGAATTTGGTGGACTGAGAGGTCCGCGTGGCGTGCTGGAGTGTCAGCTCGTGATGACGGATGATCTTCAGTATCTCGTCCAGTGCAGCATCGGAGGGACCTACGTCGCTTGCCCGGCGGCTAGACTGGGAGTACCTGTCACCAACTAGCACACTGGGCCATCCTACATGCTGTGCCTTGGTGGCATCCAGTGCTCATCATATGGGTGGTGTCGGAGTGGGTCAAATGGCTGTGGCGCAGGTATCGGAGTCCTAACAGGTGGTGGAGGAGGAGGTGGCATCCTAAAGGAGACCGATGGTCCTGGACTCGCACTCTTCCGCGGGTGGGTGATAACACGTGCACCCCTATTCACGATGGGTGGGATAGGTGAGTGGGTAGGAGCTGCGACATGTGGTGAGTGGGAGCGCGTGCGGCTCCTGGAAGGGGATGTCAAGGAAGAGTCTCCCGACTGCTCAGTGTCATCAGATGTAACGAATATCCATCCCGGATGTCCGCATCTCCTCAGGTACTCCTCATACTTGTTCGTGGCATCACCTTCCTGAGGCTCCCAGTAGGTGTAGTACCGTCAGTTAGGTACGCCGGTGCCTTTCCTTTGTCGGCCATAATTCCGGTGTCCTGCAAGAAATATCATGAGTAAATTGGTTTCTCATAGCTCATGATCGTAATAATAATAGTACTTATAGTAGTAGTGATGGCAATAGTATCAGATATTCCAATAGTATCCATAACCAGAGGTATCAATGAGTAATAGTATCAGATATCATTAGCTTCTTCAAATAATAACAGGAAAGCGGTTTATCTTATGAAAACCTTTAGACCGTTTCAAAGAAATTTTAGAAATCATAAGTTTTAAACAGAGAAGGTCCAATCATTACCTAATGGTCCATGCTGGAATTTACATGTCCGGTAAATTCGTGATTATGTTGATCGAGTGTAATCATCAATTTACCTAACCCGATCATCCCAACAATTTCCTACAAGGATAGTCCTAAGGAATCTAGGTTGTAGCCTAGGGTCTACTATGGTATTACCGACTTCTCTACAACCTTTGGCTCTGATACCAATCTGTCACACCCCGGGCCAGGTAGGGTGGGCCATAACAGACTAGCAACAACATATGGCAGTGGAAACAAACCATCATAAGAGCACAAAAGGGGAGAACATCACATGGCATTAATGTTTAAAAAAACCGGGCTAGAAACAGGCCTAGCCCTCATTATAGGTACATAATTCATCAGCACAAAGTGATTTCATCAATACCAAATGGAAATTGTTTTAAATTTTTAAAAACATAATAAGCCAATGCCATGGGTCGTGGAGCTCAGTCAAGGCCTTCTACAATAGCTAGACTTCCGTCACTGATTAGCCGAAACATGCTCAAAAGAAAATTTGTGTCAACTAAAAAGTTGGTGAATTCAAGTGCTTAAAGTTTAAAAACAAAAGGGATTCAATAAAATCCATATTTAATTTAAAGGAATCGAAGTTTAATTGTTGTAGGGGATCACAATCAACCCTGCACTCAGTCCCGGCTAGCCTATTCAAAAGTAAAGCGATACCGGTTAATCCCGAAGGAAGAACTGAGCCTTAAACTAGTGTACCATACTTGCCGGGCAGTTCACTATAGTATCTTATAAAAACCTGTTACATGCCACAAACGACCCCAGGATCTTATTATGGTACCCTTCCTTTATCACGGAAGGCACTGTGTGTGGGGGATACCCCAAGTATATCTACCCATATAAAATAGGCGGTTCACACAAGAATTAATGACTGTGACACAAGTATCAACAGGTAACAACAATTCCATAACATATAGCATCATAGTTTAGCACATAAGTAGTTCAGTTAAAACAGAGCATACTTCATCCCAAAACAGTAGTAAAAAAGGGAATCACTAGAACTCACCTTAAGTTTGAAGCAAAGATTCTTCGTGTGCCGGGAAAAGTCTCAACCCTAGCACCCTAGAATCAAAATTTAAGTGGTAAGCTACTGGTTTTAAGCTTATACAGGTGTACTAGTTGTGCCAAGAAGTTAAATGCCTAATTCGACTTTGATTTGTTAAGGTTTGTATAAAAAGTTTCCTTTTATGGAAAGTCATGGTTTCTTATGAAAATATGGACTTTTACACCATTAAGTTAGTGACATAAGTTAAATTAAGTTGTTCAAGTGATTATTAGCTTCACAAGAGTCGGTTATGGGAGTTTGGCAGAATTTACAGTTTAGTTCCTCAAGTTTCAGAATTTATAATTTCTACCCCTAAAGTTTGTTTTCTTGCATTAAATAACTTTTAAGGTCAAATTCAAGATTTTTGGAGTTAAATATCTCATTTAGGTTAAGTTTACTCCAAATTTTCATATTTTAGGTCCGGGTTTAGAATTCTTGTGTTTTAGCGTTATCGGTTACGGTAAAACCGTAGGGTTTTAATGGTTAAGTATGGATTTCCATTTTTTTGAGTCTTGGACTATTAAATATGATTTTAAGGACATTTTTATAAGTTTATAATCTGTTGAAAATGAAATTTTATCCTCCTTTGGTTGTAAGCCTCGTTTTTACGTTTTTACCCGTTAAGCGCGTTTTTACCCAAAACCGAACATTCTTTGGTGATTTTTCTTCAACTTTTTACCAAATTAAAACCTTGGGGTCTCTAAGTTACTGAAATTTTGTAAATTCTATGGTTTTAGACTTGTTACACAATTTTTAGAATTTTTCTTTAAAATCTTCCGGTTTAGGCCTATTTTGCTAATTAAATTCATAAAAATTTCAATTTAACCCAATAAATCACCAATTTCAGTTTTTAACACTAATATATATATATATATATATATATATATATATATATATATATATATATTAGGGCCTTGACTTAATATATTTTTTATTTGTTAAGTTTTCCAATATCATCCAATTTCACCACTTTTCGGGTTCCCGAAATGACCAAAATGCCTAGTATTCTATATCTTTATTATTTCCAGCCATTAACAACTCATCATACACCCAATTTTACCTAAAAATTACTGAAATTAAAACCCTAGTTCGTGGTTTCAACATTCAACACAAGAACAAGTTACATACATTGAGATTTCACCATTTTTAACCATTACACAGGTGTAAATCATTATAATTCGTGTCTAAACATTCCCAAACCTTTTATAACTTTCAAAAAAGGTTATTTAAAGTCTTATAAACCATTAAAAAGGAGATTACAAGCCTTGGTTTGGAGGTTAACACATGTGAAGTTGGATGATGCACAATCACCAAAATTAGGGATTTCAAGGTGGAAATCGGGTTCCACCCCTAGAATGATCAACATAACATGTGAGATACCTTTAGTGAAGTTAAAAGATCCTCAAAAACAAGGTTATGGTGTTGAGTTTTTTCCATAACAAAGAAAGAATAGGTTTTTAAGAGAAAAGTGAGGAAAACACATGTTATTACTTGTTTCGGTTGTGTGGGTGCTTACTCTTGGTGTAGCTCATGATTTGGGGAGTATGAAAGGACCCAAATATATGGAGAACCTTAGACACTATTGGAGGATTCAAATCCATAAGAACCTATCCTCCAAAGCTCACGAAATAACACTTTCTTGATGGTTTGACCTTGGCCGATGGATGTTAGTGTTGTTCTTCGAATATGGGGCTGAAAATGGAGAGGATGAGCTCAAGTATGTGTGTGTTTCTGCTGTATGAACCAGAGGGAGAGAAGGAGAGTGAGAGAAGTGGAATGCTTGCATGAATGAGGAGTGGGGGGTTGAAGGTGGTGGTGTGTAGTGGTGTAGAAGAGTGGTGATTGGAGGAGAGGGGGCGGCCGAAATTGGAGGGTAGTGGGGTGTTTTTGTTTTAATTTTTAAATGTAAATTAATATTATGTAGTGTTAATTTTTGTGTAGTGTAGTATTTTAGATGGTAAAAGTTTTTAGTTAGTTGATATGTCTTATGCATGATTATGCATGCATTATCTGAAAATTAATGTGCGTATGCAGACATTTTTAATTGTTTCAATAATAATTTATTTCATTGCAAGGGTGAGTAATTGATTTTCTCGGGACACTAAATTTCCTAAATTAAAGCTTGATCTAGTTAAATTGTTATAAAGGTCACATGAAATAACAAAAATGGTACTAATAGCAACAATTATACTAATGCTAATGATAATGATAGAAATGATATTAACACTAGTATTATTAAAATAGGTAATGATGCAAGTAAATTTGGGTTAGAATTATGACCTAGAGGTCGGTTGTCACATACATCATTCTTGAAAACCATTTATATTGTTCTTGAGTTCTGTCTCATTGTTTACCTGAGTTCTTTGCATCTTGTTCTTAAATCTGGTTCCCTATTTGAACTATTAAATGTTCTAACATTCTCCTCATTATGAGACTGATTGTAATGACCATACCTTAACCGGTCCTGCAATTGGTATAGATCATTCCAAGCTCTTGATTGTAAGATCTTACCATCTTAAATCTTCTCTGTTCTCACAAAACACTTAACATCTCAAATGGTAGCATCTAAGTCTGATATGGAAACTGGTACCATGGTAAAGTCCCCACTGACCACTCCCGATGATTTTGATACTTGGTGTTTAAGAATAGAAGGCTTCATCAAGTCACGATAGCAGGATGTGGGAGTCTGTTACCATAGGACCTTACATTCTATGCACCTCTTCAGCTGCTGCTGGAGGTGGCATGATCCCAAAAGAAGTGGCTGACTACTCTGAAGAAGATAGAAAAAGATTAGATGTAGATCAAAAAGCCTAGACTGCCCTCTAAATTGCATTTCCAAAAGTCATCTATAGAGGCTTCAGGAAGTGCAAAACTGCTAAGCAGCTCTGGGTTGCACTAAAACTAATGTATGAACAGTATACTAAAGCCAAAGAAAACAAGAAAGACCTTCTTAAGAAACAATTTGAGAACTTCATCTTCAAAATAGGTGAAGCCATGACTCAGCAATACTTCAAGTATGTTGAGTTTGCGGACACTATGGTGGATGTTGGAGTGAAATTGGAGAACAAGGAAATTATGAGAAAGTTGATGTACTCTCTTACTAGACAAGGGACACACTACTGTGTCGTCATTAAGAGGACTGAAAATCTCAAGACCCTCACTCTTACTGAGTTGTATGGCATACTCAGTGGCTACCAGATGGAGATGAACATGCAAAATTCATCTGGCAACTCTAGCAATCAACAGAGTTCTTCTCTACATGTGGTTGAAAGGGATTGTAGAGAACCACAACACCATTTCATCTCTTACCCTGAAAACTAACCTAAGGGACCTTTCTGCACCTTCCTAGAGACACCAAGGGAGAGCTATATCCAAGAAGCCCATTCCAAGAGACAAGCTCATCACAAGCCTTTATGTCTCATGATGAAAGCACAAGCAACTATCTTTCACCCTTCAAGATTTGGACTGCATTCATCCGGATGATCTGGAGTATGTGGAAATAATTCAACAAATAGATATTCTCACTCATAGAGCCAAGAAATTCTAGAAGAGGATAGGGAGAAAGTTTCCTAGCAATGTATCCAGTGGAAAGTTTGGATTGGATAAGACAAAGTGAAGTGTTACAACTGTAAACAGATGGGACACTTTCCTAGGGAGTGCAAGGCACCTAGAACAAATGGTGGTCAAGCACAACTTAAGCTAAAATACAATGAGGGAGCTTCACACACTTAGAAGCCCAAGCAGCAAGTTGCAGTTGCTGTGGAAGAAGGAGGCTTTGAGTGGAGTTTCCAGGTAGAAGATTTGTCTCCAAACCAAGCACTGATGGCAGATCTTGATGAAGCAAAGGTATTGGAACATCTTTGTACCCCAGAGTGCATGCTAAAGTAAATAGATATAGTTCCTATAACTTAGAGATGAGATCTGATCTTGAGTCCTTGAACATCTTAAAATTTGATTTCAAAAGACCTGAAACTGAGTATAAGTTAAAAATAGAAGACTTGAAGAAAACCATTTCAACTCTTAAACATGAGCATACCAACTACAGGTCTCGAATCAAAGATCTCATCACTAAGTTAACTGAATGCCAGGATGCCTGGTGATTAACAAAGACAAGGTAGAGAAACATGTTCTTGAAGAAGAGACCTTCAAGAACATAATATCCTCATCCCTGCATGCCAAAGTATGTTATCAAAACAAATAGGGACTGGGATCTAGTCAGATAGCTCATCCACATACTCTATTGTCTATAAGATCTCCCAGGTGTGGAACTAGTCAATACGAGATTCCATCCATAGATCCTAGTGATAAAGAGGATGCAGAGGAGATAATGAAGGATAGATATGGGAAGAGTGAAGAAGATCATCCTAACAAGGGTCACTATTCTTCTGAGGAGAGGAAGAAGTTAGGGATGACTAAGTCCATGAGAAAGAACTTGATCCGAGCAGCCAAGAGAAGATAAAAGAGAGCTCAAGAGATCAAAAAGAATTGATGTAGATCAAAAAGCCATGACTAGCCTCCAAACTTCTCTTCTAAGTGTCATCTACAGAGGCTTTAAGAAGTGCTAAACTACTAAGCAGCTCTGGGATGCACTGAAGCTGATGTATGAAGGGTCTACTGAAGCCAAAGAAAACAAGAAAGACCTTCTGAAGCAATAGTTTTAGAACTTCACCTTCAAAACTGGTGAAACCATGAGTCAACAATACTTCTGGTATGTTTAGATTGTGGACACTCTAGTGGATGTTGGAGTGAAAATGGATGTTGGAGTGAAAATGGAGAACAGAGATATTGTGAGAAAGTTCATGTCCTCTCTTTCTAGACAATGGGCACACTACTATGTGGATATTAAGAGGACAGAAAATCTCAAGACGCTCACTCTTACTGAGTTGTATGGCATACTTAGTGGTTATCAGATGGAGATGAACAATCAAAATCTATCTAGAAACTCTAGCAATCAACAGAGTTCTGCCCTACATGTGGTTGAAAGGGATTATAGAGAACCCAAACACCATTTCATCTCTTACCCTAATAACTCACCAAAGGGCCCTTTCATCACCTTCCTAGAGACACCAATGGAGAGCTACATCCAAGGAAGCCCATTCTAAGAGACAAGCTCATCATAAGCCTTTGTGTCTCATGATGAAAGCACAGGCAACTTTCTCTTCACCCTTGAAGATTTGGACTGTATCTATCCGGATGATCTGGAGTTTATGGAAATAGTTTAACAAATGGCTCTTCTCACTCATAGATCCAAGAAATTATAAAAGGGGATAGGGAGAAAGTTTCCTAGCAATGAATCCAGTGGAAAGTTTGGCCTGGATAAGAGCAAAGTGAAATGTTACAGTTGTAACTAGATGGTACACTTTGCTAGGGAGTGCAAGGCACACATGACAACTAGTGGTCAGGCACAACCCAAGCTAAACTACACTAAGGGAACTCCACACACAAAGAAGCCCAAGCAGCAAGCTACAGTTGCTGTGGAAGAAGGAGGCCTTGATTAGAGTTTCTAGGTAGAAGATATGTCTCCAAACCAAGCATTGATGGTAGATCTTGATGAAGCCAAGGTATTCAAACATCTTTGTAACCTAGAGTGCATTGCTAAGGTAAATAGGATATAGGTCCTATAATTTAGAGATGAGATCTGATCTTGAGTCCTTGAACATCTTAAAATCTGATTTCAAAAGAGCTGAAAATGAGTACAAGTTAAAAATAAAAGACCTAAAGAAACACATTTCTACTTTTAAACATGAGCATACCAACTACAGGACTTAAATCAAAGAACCCATCACTAAGTTAATTGAGTTCCAGGCTAAGCTTGTGATCAACAAAGCCAAGGCAGAGAAACATGTTCTTGAAGAAGAGACCTTCAAGAACATAATATCCTCATCCTTACATGCCAAAGTATGTTATCAAAACAAACAGGAACTAGGATCTAGTGAGATAGCTCCTCCACACACTCTATGTCTATAAGATCTCCCAGGTGTGGAACTAGTCAAGATGAGCTTCTATCCATAGATCCTAGTGATAAAGAGGACGAAGAGGAGATAGTGAAGGATAGATCTAGGAAGAGTGAAGAAGATCATCCTGACAAGGGTCACTATTTTCATAAGGAGAGAAAGAAGTCAGGGATGACAAAGCCCAAGAGAAAGAATTTGATCTGAGCAGCCAAGAGAAGATCAAAGAGAGCTCAAGAGATCAAGGCCATCTTCAAATCTAAGCGGAAACAAGTTTTTATCTCTACATGTTTTGAAATGGTAAAGATTGAGGATACAACCTTGAACTCTAGTTCCGAGAGTTCAAGTTCATGTCCAATTCATCCCTGTGAAGGAATTAAGGCTGATTAGCTGTGTAACACTGCTACACAGCATGAACCATCCACCTCCAAAGGCAAGCCTCAACCTAGGAAGCTTGCTACAACATCTGGAAGGATGAGGATGGAGATGGAAAGTGATCAAACTCAGTCTTCCATTCACAAGAAGAGCCTCAAAAGAAAGGAAATTGATGGCATTATGTGTGGTAGTACTTCTCATCTTGCTAGGGATTGCTTCTACAATCCCAAAAGTATTGTCAACATAACAAGGAAGAAGACTTTTGAGAGGAGCAAGAAGAAGAAAGCTTCAGAAGAAATATATGTTTCTTTCGAAAGCTCCAAAATGAAAATGAAGACAAGTGAAAAATTGCCTTCGGAAGAAAATATAGTCTCGAAAGAAAGGAATGCTTCTGAAGCACTGAAGCTTGCTGAAGTGAAAGCAAGATCTTTCGAAGGGTCAATCTCCAAAACTTTCAAAGTTATAAAACTTCTAAAGCTTTGAAGGTCAAGTCTAATCTTCTAAAGATGGTGTGGAAGATAAAGGAAGACCATGTGACTGAAAGTTTTTCATTAACAATAGCAAATGATCCCCAAAGTCTTAGTATAGGATCAATTACTGTATCATTGTCTTCAGTTCATTTTGAAGAGCCCAAGGCCAATGAGGCTTGGGTTTCCAAATGTAACTAACTCTCTTTTATTATGCAGGAACAGCTGAAGACCAAGAAGAATGTATGGATTATTAACAGTGGTTGTTTCAAGCACATGATAGGCAATGGCTCTTTGCTTCAAAACTTTGAAAGAATTGATGGAGGGCCAATTGCTTTTAGAGGAGATGCTAGAGGTTACATTACAGGAAGGGGCATGGTCATAAATGGTAAGCTCAGCATTGAGAAGGTAAACTTTGTTAAGGAGCTTGGGTACAATTTATTGAGTGTATCCCAATTTTGTGACCAGAGACAACATGCTCTTCACTGAGCATGAGTGCATTGTTCTCAAGCAAGGGGTGGTTATTCCTCAAGAGAATATCTTACTTAGAGCACCCTAGAAAGGGAACATGTACAAGATGGATTTGCAGAAAACATCTCCTTCAGGAGAAGTCTCTTGCTTTCTATCTAAAGCAAATAGTGACCAGTCTTTCCTTTGGCATAAAAGAATATGCCATGTAAGCTTTATGAACATGAATAAGTTAATTAAGAATGATTTGGTAACTGGAATGCCAAAGAAAGAGTTTAAAAGTGATGACCACTATGTTGCATGCCTGAAAGGGAAACAAGACTTGGTGTCTCACAGGCCAAAGGAAAAGAACTCTATCACTACTCCTTTACACTTTTACACATGGGTCTCTTTGGCCCCACTAGTGTAATGAGTCTAGGAAGGACCTCATACTATTTAGTGATCACAGATGATTTCACAAGATTCATTTGGGTTTTCTTCCTTAGAACTAAGGATGAGACTTCTGAGATCTTAAAGAACTTCATTTTAAAAATTGAGAATCAAAGTGATCACATGTTCAAAATCATAAGATGTGATCAAGGAACTGAATTCAAGAACCAAATCCTTGATACATTTTGTGAAGAAAAGGGTATTACAAGACAATATAGTGCTCCCAGGACTCCCCAGCAAAACGGTGTTGCTGAGCGAAGAAAAGGGACACTTATTGAAGCTGCAAGAACCATGTTGTCGGACTCTAAACTGCCCATCACCTTCTGGGTAGAGGCAGTTAACACTGCCTGCTATGTGCATTACAGAGTTTTAGTATTCAAGACTCATGGTAAGACTTCTTATGAACTATGGTACAAATGAAGACCTTTCATTGGTTTTCTTAGATCATTTGGATATCCCTGCACCATCTTGAATACCAAAGATCAAGTGATCTTCAAGCTAAGGCTGAGAAATCAGATGATGGACATTTTATTAGATATTGTTCTCAAGCTAAGGCTTATAGAGTATACAATCTCAGAACTAGAGTAGTTGAAGAATCAACCAATGTGATCTTCAATGAGCACACTCCCTATGTGAAAGGTCCTCTCCTGATTGGCTTTTTGATCTTGATTTAGTTATCAACTATTTTAACAAATCTTGTGAAGATGTTTCAGGATCTGTAGGTAATACATCAATAGAAGATCCTGACCCAAGATTTGAGCTGAGAAGACCAAGCAAGAATACTACTTCGCTCCAGTTTTAACTAACCCTTCAGTGAAGTTCCTATCAGCATAACAATGGCAAATCAAGCTGATACATCTGAAGTGCCTAAAAATTACAGCTCATAGGCACAAAACATGAATAAAGGAACTTCAAATATAGGAGGACATGGTGGTGGTGACAGTGATCAAGAATTTCTTGGTGCTGATAACCACTCCATTGAAGACAGCATCAATAATGTCACACACTCATTGGATCAAGCTTCTCTTGATAAGTGTACGGATGTGGTGGGAGACACTTCATTGCCAGATCTGAACTTCTCAAATTTAGATCTGTCTAATCAACTTGCTATGATTCCTGAAGTTAAGATCCGTAAGTCACGCCCCATCAAAAACATCATTGGAGATGTTGAAAAGGTGGTTAGAACAGAGGACAAACCCATAACAAAAGTGTTTGTCTATACTCTTATTTCTTGTCCCAGATAGAGCCAAAGAAAGTTGATGAGGCTTTGAAGGATGGAAGTTGGATTAAAGCAATGCAAGAGGTGATGCTTCAATTCAAAAGGCAAATGGTTTAGAGCCTATTTCCTCTTCCTCAAGGGAAATTAGCATAGGAACCAAATGGGTGTTTCGGAATAAGAAAGATGATAGAGGACTTATCATCAAGAACAATGAAAGACTGGTTGTTCAAGGGTACACATAAGAAGAAGGAATTGATTGCACTGATGTCTTTGCTATTGCAGCAAGACTTGAAGTTGTTAGGATATTCCTGGTGCTTGCTGCATCCAAGGACTTCAAGGTCTACCAACTTGACGTCAAGTTGTATTTTATATGGGGTGATTAATGAAGAGGTGTATGTCAGACAACCACCTGGCTTTGCAGACCCAGATCATCCTGATTATGTCTGCAAGCTTGATAAAGCTCTTTACGAGCTGCACCAAGCTCCAAGGAAGTGGTATGAGACGCTATCTTAGTATATCTGTCAGCATGGCTATAAGAGGGGTACTATAGATAGAACTCTCTTTATTAAAAAAATAAGAAATAACTTGACGTTGGTTCAAGTATAGGTAGATGACATTATCATTGGGTCAACTAATCCAAAGCTCTGCAAAGACTTTGAGAAGCTGATAAAGAGTAGATTTGAAATGAGTGACAAAGGGGAACCCAGTTTCTTTCTAGGAATTCAAGTGAAGCAAGTTGAAAATGGCATCTTCATAAGTCAGTCAAAGTATGTACAAGAAACTCTTACAAGATTCAACATGACTGAATGTAAGGTTGCAAAGACACCCATAGCCAGAAACCACTCCCTTGGACCTGATCTTGAGGGGGAGTGTGTAGATGAACATCTTTACAGGTCTATGATTGGGTCTCTCATGTATCTTACAACCAGCAGGCCTGATATCATGTTGTGCAAGATATTAAGCTAACCCCAAGATGTCACTCCTGATTGCTGTCAAAATAAATCTTAGATATCTCAAAGGTGCCCCTAAGCTAGGCCTTTGGTATCCAAAGAATTCTGACTTTAGTCTGTATGCCTATACAGATAGTGACTATGGTGGCTGCAACATAACTTCAAAGTCCATATCTAAGGGATGTCAATTCCTTGGTTAAAGGATAGTCTCATGGCAATACAAGAAAAATCCTGTGTATCTGCATCAACTACTAAAGCTGTTAGGACCGATTTCGTACGGAGTACTAACAGATTCTGCGTGATACCGAATCAAATAGTGCAGAATCCTATTTGATTGGCAATCCAATCAGTGAGAACGAATATCCTGATTAATCCAATGATGAAACAAACGTTAAGAACGAATGAGAATTGATCAGAAACGAACTATGAACTTGGATTGACGACTTGGTACGCTCTGGACGGTTAGGGTACGTAGGTATTCGAAGTGTTGTGTTTTTCCATGAATTACATGGTATTTATAGGTTTTCTATCTTCATTCGTACGACCGAACCATTAGCATGGTTCAGTCGTGCGACAGAATCATGCGATTGACTCATATGTACGACTGAAGGTTCAGTCATGTGACTGACTCAATCTTATGTCTCAGTCGTGCGACTGATCCAGTCTTCTGCTTTAGTCGAGCAACTGGTCCATAGGCATGATATATTCATTTGTATGGTCCATTAGTATCATCCATTAGCATGAACTATCATATGGATAAGATTGACCTAGAACCATGTAGAACAACATCAAACCTATATAGTTAGTTCGTACACGTGCAACGCATTCAATATAATGATATCATGACATAGTCAAACATAATTAACATCATAATGCACTTCATATATCTTTCATTCAATTCATTACATCAATTACACATATGTAAGAAATGAAAGACTTTTACATTTCAGAACATAAACTAGGTACATCACTATGTATCAACAACCTCCCCCTTGGAGCTAGTTTACTCTATTGTCTAACATTCTGCACATGTGCTTAAAACTTCTTATACTTCTCTTCTCTAGTGACTCCCGCGTGTACAATGTCTTGCGTCGTATAACATTTTCGAATTGGAGAGCTTGTACAATGTCTTGCGTGTCATAGAATAGTGGCCACTTGTATAGAGTGTAGACATCATCTTTGGACAAGTTGGTCAGGTACATAGGGTCAAACACCTGGATAGTCTCAATCTGAGCATCTTTGTCCAAAACTATGACCGCTTCACCCGTTCGCCAGTCATAATACCACCATCTGAAATGTGGAGTGAAGTCCGGAGGCATCTCCCGTAGGGGAATCTTTGAAATTATGCGCGGAGGACTCCACTTCAGCAATACCTTCGGTCTTCCAGTGATAGGATCAACGTCAGTCGTATAGAAATAACGTTCAGGCTGTTGAGGCTTGAAGTTGACCCATCTGGTTTCGTATTCTTTCTTAAGCGCCATCTTGAACTATCCCGACATCTTTCTGGGATTGGCGTACAAAAGGTCTAAACAGGCATGCCTGTTTAACTTAAAACCAGGGAGAGTCTTCAGATCATGCGGGTATCTGAAGTAGTTTATTCCTTTCTCTCTTTTCACCGCCTATGCATCCAAGTCTTCAAAATAAGCCCAACTAATGATCTTGCCAGACACCTTCTGATGCTTCTTTACATTATAGAGTTTGGTGTAGGCATTCGATTTTGTAGGCACTCTCTGGGCTATCATTTCTGCTAAACATAATGCCCACTCAGCTTTCTTGATGTCAACATCAACATCCAAAGCTTGGGCTTTTCCTTCCCATTTCTCTTTCTCCTTCTCTGACTCATCCAGTGTCTCAAAAGTAGCACTGCCAAATGTTTCACCCAAGTCGAGGATAACATTTCCTTGATGGTCAGTGTACTGTGGATACTCTTCGGTAGTAATGTCTTCGATCTTAATCTCATCCACATCTTGCAGCTCTTCATCGCTTATGACATCAACCTCTGGAGCATCTTTGATTGGCCAACTGCTCGTCTGTCAGATCATGAATGATCTCTCCCTCTTCAAGGGTATAGCTCCTAAACCTTCGAACGATCCCTTGCAAATCAAGAATCATTGTTAGCTGAGTCTTGATTTGCTGAAGGGGTACTACGTTGTACTCATCAGTCTGTTGAGATTCATCTGTTTGTTTAAACATTCAAAACCACACAAACACATCAGTAATCAATTCATTTACATTAATAAACATTGATAAACATTAATTACATAAGTGTAATACATAATTCAAGTACAAAAGATAATCAAATATATAGAAATCTAAGCATTACTTTTGCTTTGGGAGCTCTACTCTTCAGCTTGGGGAGCTGATGTGGAGGGTCGCGGATCTTGATTCCTTTTTCTACGCCTCTCCCGAGCTGATGGATTTTAGGTTGATGCAGATGCATCACCTTCATGCTCTGGCTCATCATCATCTCCCCCATATTTATCCTTTCTATTGCCTTCTGCCTCACCTACTTCATCATCATCATCATCTGACTCATCATCGGATGAATCATCATCATCATCATCTCCATCATCATCGTTACCCTTGATTTTTAAGGGCTCACCCTTAGTCCCTTTGAGTCGGAGAAGAAGCTTTTTGTTCTTCTTCTCGACCTCCTCTATCCTCTTGACCGAGGCCATCAGAAGCTCATTCTGTGCTTTCAGTGCACTATGAGCTCTAGCCCAGGCTCTCTCATAGGTAGCATCTCTCTCAGTTAGATAGGCAATCTGTTAACTCTAAGCTGCAGTCTTCTCATTCAGCAGGGTGATCTGCTTACCCTGCGCAGCATTGACACCATCAACTGATTCATCTAGTTTGCTCGAATATCATCAGTTACGAGCGGTTTGAGAACCAGACGGTTGAGGCTGGCAAGCTGTTCCTCTAACCCAACGTTAGGCAGAGAAGATCCCAGTGGTGGTACTGATGAGGTGGAAGGTCCGGCATGTGATGTGGTGGGTGGAGTGGTGGATGTAGTATATGCGGGAGTGGGGTGGTGGTTATGGTTTGTGGTGGAATGGATGAGGTGAGTGGAATGGTGGTAGCTTTACTGGTGGTGGTAGTTGTGATGGGAGTGGTGGCTATAGTATATGTGAGAGTGGTGATGGTTGTGGTTTGTGGTGGAATGGATGAGGTGAGTGGAATGGTGGTAGCTGTAGTGGTGGTGGTAGTTGTGATGGGAGTGGTGGATATAGTGGCTGTGGTGGTGGTAGGTGTGGTAGGGATGGTGGAGGTAGTGGCTGTTCCATCCTCTTCAATCGCGTGCACTTGGAGCTCTGGGCTCCCCCTGGGCTTGGCTGGGGAGGTGTGTAGGTAGGATCAGAAGTGTCAGTACCCTCAACCCTAGCCCTCCGTCCTCCAACCGCCTCCATACCCCGTTCGGTAGCCACCACACGACTACCGACTGTCCTCGTGAGAGGCTCTTCGTCGGACTTGTCGTCCTCGTCATCTGGTACGAAGTCCCGATGGATATCTGCCTGCTCCAATCCACCGGGAGCGGAGGAACTACCGTGTGGGGGTGGTGAAGACATAGTGGAAGTCTCAGTGGCCCTTGGCTGACTTGGGCCTGTGTCTCCACCACCCTGACCATCATCCTTGTTGTCGTCGTCATCCTCCTCATCGACAGGAGCCAAAATCGGCTCAACATCTGAGTCATTGTTGTCGTGATGCCATTGTTTATGCGCTGGCGCCACGTAATCCTCCCTGGCCAGGTGGCCAAACAACCTCCTAACCGGTGGCTTCACCTGCTTCCCCCGTAGACCTTCATCCTTCCCAAGATGGTGTCGTCCATACCTTCCAATGACACCGCATCGTCCTTCTCCTTGGGAAGGTGAGGAAGCTTCTTGTCGATCATCATCTGAATAAACCTTAGGTACATACAGAAGCCTTCTTTCCCTTTGGCTTCTACGTTCTCGATCAGATAAGTAAAGAACATCCGTGAGAAGCTAAACGAATGGTTCAGCACCAAAGCCACATACGCGTTCTGGATCTGATCTGACAACTCATCGAATCCTCCTCTCCTGGAGGCTATGCACTTCCGGATCACATGTGCCAAATATTTGAATTGTGGGCACATGTTACTCTTGTTCAGCACGCCGACGTTGATATCACCGGCATACTTGATCCTAAGGAAAAATCCTCGTACCGTTAGGGGATGCAGCTTGGTTGGGTGTGCACTATCATCACCCAAGACCAAGACTCGCCTGATATCCTCTTCACTGATCTGGGTATCGTCCCCAAAGATAGAACTCCTAATGCAGTAGGGCTCCGTAGATCTGTCAACAATGGTATTCTCCCAGAACGCCTGCTGGATCGACCTGCATGGTATACATGGAGTAGATATGGCCTTGAAGATCCTCGAACATCATAGAAAGGCTATGATCCCGGTGAACTCAGCCACTTGGGTAGCTATGACCAAGTAAGCCCATCGGACTCGAAGAAGGGAAGCGGCGTTCCGGGATATAGGGTCCAGATGAGCACATATATTGTGCTTCGTGCTCATCGTCCATCTATCTGCCATATTGCTGTAATACAAGGGACAAACACATTAGTCCATTCATAATAGATAAACAATTTGACTTAGAATAGAGTTTGACCAATCTGGTTCAATCATGCGATTGAACTATACGACTGGGTTCAGTCGTACGATTGAGCCTGCGATTGAGTTAGTCGTGCGACTGAATCACCAATTTGTTCAAGCGCACGAATGAAGCGTGCGACTGGCTCAATCGTGCGACTGAAGTTCATCAGTCTGTCTATTCGCATAAACCCTTGTGCGACACCATAAACTTGAATCTTATCACCAAGTGAAATTAGACATCGTTTTCGGATTCATATGGTTCGCAGGGACCCAATATAGCATTTAAAGTCCTTTAAATCGACATTTTTGATCATTTAAGTTGTCTATTTTAGGGTTTATGTCTCGATTATTTGTTTTAACAATTTAGGTCATGTTTGATTCGTTTTAACCAGTTGTTTGTCCCGATATCTTTCACAAATTACCTGTATAAGAATACACTATCGGTTAGAATGGAATAAGAAGGTAATCTCAAAAGTTGGAAATTTTGGCAGAGTAACAGTGCTTAGGCGGTTTTTGGAAAGTTTGAAGTCTGGTATAGTTTACGACCGAATGAGCCTCTATTTATACTGTTTTGGGTTTCAGTCGTGCGACTGGACCCAGACGCATGGCTCAATCGTGCGACTGAGGTTCAGTCGTGCGACTGACTCCATACTCCTCTCTTCAGTCATGCGACAGGCTTAGTTGCCTCTCTTCAGTCATGCGACGGGCTTAGTTGCCTCTCTTCAGTCATGCGACTGGCTCAGTCTTGTGGTCCAATTGCATGACTGTCTCATACTCGTGGTCCAATCGTATGACTGGCTCATTCTCATGGTCCAATCTTATGATTGACTCATTCTTATGATTCAATCACACGATTGGTTCATATGTCACACCCTCAATTTCCACCAACGGGGTTTTACCGTTAGGCGTGTGACAAACCAGGATCTCAGACACAGTCATATCAAACGACACTATATGAATTTAAAATAAACATTTGACTTCAATAAGAGTAAACGTAAATGCGATAAGCATCAGTGCGGAAGCATATACACAGAAAGTAAACCAACACATGAAAGTTACAAGTGCCAAATCAAAACAAAATGTTCAATGCAAGAAATTTAGATTTTTGATCATGCATGTCCTGAGTGCATTCCTGAAGCGTGCATCATGAGCCTATGTGTTCCTGTGACCTGAGAAAACATGCTAAAGTGTGTCAACATAAAGTTAGTGAGTTCACAGGTTTAATCTCAGATAAACGTTAGTAACTGTTCAAATGGTAAAGTAATTAAAGCATATCGATAGGTAGCTAGCTTATAATCATGTTATATAGCGATTCGAACCGAAGCTGACTGTTTGCATGTCCCATATGTTTGTCGTTTTCCCGTCACGTCTTACCAGACTGTGACAAATGTTAGGTCAATAATGCACCCATTTGACATCCAATCAAGCTAGCGTGACTAGCCCGAGCGGGGCTTGTCAAACCCAGTAGTACTACTCAGAATTACCTCGCTACACATTACTAACGGTTCGATAATGTAAGGACTGTTATGTGTGTTTGCACTAACGTAACAAGCGATATCAATAATACTAAAACCATTTATGAAAATGTTTTGGCATATTTTCTCCCCCAAAAGGAAAGTAAATAAAATAGGGGCTGTGAAGACTCACAGATTATGTAGCAAGTATGTAGGATGGAAGCCACCCAAGCGTCGTTTACAATAAACGGTCAAACACCTATTGACAGTTATGTTAAGCGTTATTGTTGTATCTAGCGTTAATAGAAATGTTTAGTCGGGTCGGGTCGCATTGGTTCGGTCGTGGGTAGCACACACAAGCAGGCATACACATATCAGACCTTATGTAGATCCCAAATGGGTTATCGATAATTGTAAACGGTTAGGTTATTTTAGATTGAAAATTTATGTGCTTGTTGATAGCGTTGACTTTAATCTTTGTGGTCAAGCAATGACACTTTATTGATGTTACATTATCATCACACGATAGGCACACCGCACACAAGAAGAACTCAATTACAATGACTCCAATCGCATAACAAGTCTAGACGCACAACTGGACACTCCATTCGCACGAATGGGCCTTTAGTCGTACGAATCAGCTTCACTCGTACGATTGAACCCTTATTCGTATGACTCAGCATTCAGTCGTACCACGCAACACCCATTCGCACGACTCAACAGCCATTCACACGATTCAACCTTCATCCATATGAATCAGCTTCATTCGTGCGACTGGACCCTCAGTCGTGCGATACACACAGTCGCACACATTCATCTGCATTGACTCAATCGCTTGCAATACTCATTCGCATGCATTCAATCGTACGACACGCACATACGCATGGACTCAGTCACACGACACGCCCAGTCGTACGGCTCAGTCGCACGACTGACCCAGTCACGAACTGCAGCAGATCGCGACCGCTGGAGGGGCTGAACAGCCTTCAGCTACTCCGTGCACGGGTTTCACACATCAAGGACTTCCAGAAACACTTTTCTAACATATCTAAGTAAAATGCACATGCAGATGGACAACACACGCACCCACACGACCTCATGTATTCGGGTTGAACCCGAGCACCCGAAGCCCTAAATTCGCAGAAGTGAACGAGCAATAAAATGGACGACCAAGGTCGCCTACCTGCTGGGAACGTGCTAACTCAGCTGTCGCGTAGTCTAGCTGATGGAAACGGGACCAAAAGTGGTGATTTTTGGTGCTAGGATGTAGTAGAGAGGAGTAGAAGAAGAAAGTGAAGAAGGAGGTGAAGAAAAGGGGCGTGGAATGAAAGATAGGGCTGGTAAGGGGTTTATATACCCAGCCCTAGTTTGGCAATTTGTCACGTTTGGTCCTCGCACTTAGTCCCCGAGTTCCCGAATTTGTTTAGGTTGATAACGACGTAAATGGGCGAGCTATGTTAATTAAGAGGATTCCTTAAGTAATCCTGTTTATTTGAATCCTCTACAAACACCATTTTTTACTTGAAAAATGGGGTTATTCCTCATGTTAGTATTATATAACATAACATGTTTAACAATGACAGTGGTGATGCTTGTAAATGTTTTAGGTAATAACGAGATTGTAATAATGATAACGACAACAGTCTAAATGGTGTTAACCTGAAATTACGGTGTGTCACATTATCCCCTTGTCGAAGGAATTTTCGTCCCGAAAATTAGAACATCATGTTACGAGGTTCAACGGGGGATACAAGGCTCAACGGTTTGTAACGTATGTTGAATAGAGTTTCTGAATATCTTAAGAGGAAGATGCCTGATTCTGGAACAGTGGCGGGTACTTCTTCTTCATCTGATCCTCGCGTTCCCAGGTAAATTCTGGTCACCGCTTTGAGTTCCAACGGACCTTGATGGTAGGGATATGACTACGTTTGAGTGTTTTGAGCTCTCGGTCCATAACTTCCATTGGTTCCTCGATGAAACGTAGTTGTTCGTTAACCTATATCTCGTCTAACGGAAGGACGAGAGTCTCGTCTACAAGGCATTTCCTCAGGTTTGAAACATGGAACACACTGTGTACTCCACGCAGTTCTTCGGGTAGGTTCAGCTGATAGGCCACGGGGCCGACCCGTTTGATAATTTTAAACGGTCCCACGTATCTAGGGTTTAGTTTTCCACGTTTTCTGAAACAAATCACACCCTTCCAAGGTGACACTTTCAAAAGCACCTTGTCACCTATGTGAAACTCCAATGGTCGGCAGCGCTTGTCAGCGTAACTCTTCTGTCGGTCACGTGCTGCTGCCATACGGTTACGGATGTGAACGATCTTCTCGGTCGTCTCGTGCCCAAGTTTAGGGCCGGTAAGTTGACTTTCTCCAACTTCCGCCCAACAAATAGGTGATCGGCACTTACGCCCATACAGTGCCTCAAATGGAGCAGCTTTGATCGATGTGTGATAGCTATTGTTGTAAGAAAACTCAACTAGCGGTAAGTGAGTTTCCCAACTGCTGCCGAAATCTATCACGCAGGCACGTAACATGTCTTCCAAAGTCTAGATCGTACGCTCACTCTGGCCATCGGTTTAAGGGTGATATGCGGTGCTCATATCCAACCACGTTCCCAATGATCGTTGTAAGGATTGCCAGAAGTGTGAAGTGAATCGAGCGTCACGATCAGAGATAATGGAAATTGGCACACCGTGCCGAGAGACTATTTCCCTTAGGTATATACGAGTCAACTTTTCCATGTGGTCAGTCTCCTGGATTGCCAGGAAATGTGCGGATTTCATCAAGCGATCCACGATTACCCAAATGGTATCGCATCCGCTGGGAGTTTTTGGCAGTTTTGTGATGAAATCCATTGATATCTGTTCCCACTTCCATACCGGAATTTCCGGTTGTTGAAGTAAACCAGATGGTCGTTGATACTCCACCTTGACCTTAGAACAGGTTAAACATCTGCTTACGTAGGTGGCGATATCGGCTTTCATGTTGGGCCACCAGTAAAGAACCTTCAGATCGTGATACATCTTGTCTGAACCTGGATGGATAGAGTACCGTGATTTATGAGCTTCGTCCATTACTAGCTCTCGTTGGTCTCCATACAAGGGAACCCATGTTCGGCCTATGAAGTAGCAGATTCCGTCAGGCTTGGTTTCCAGTTGCTTCTCCATGCCTCGTAGCGATTCGGCTTTCAGGTTCTTGTCTTTTAATGCTTCAAGTTAAGCATTGCGGATCTGATCGGGTAAGCCGGTGTGAATGATGAGTTGTAATGCTCGAACTCATTTTGGCTTAGGTGTCTCCTTTCGACTTAAGGCATCTGTTACTACATTAGCCAAGCCGGATGATACTTGATCGCACAATCGTAGTCGTTCAACAACTCGCCCAACGACGTTGGCTCATGTTCAGCTCCTTCTGTTCAAAGATGTGCTGGAGACTCTTGTGATCGGTGTAAATGATGCACTTGGTACCGTACAAGTAGTGTCTCCATATCTTGAGTGCAAACACAATGGCTCCCAACTCTAAGTCATGTGTCGTGTAGTTTTTCTCGTGAACTTTCAATTGACGGGAAGCACAACCGAGACCTTGAATAGAAGCATCACAGTAAACTACAAAATCGTCTGTTCCCTCAGGCAGGGATAGAATCGGTGCCGTACAGAGTTTCTGCTTCAGGACCAGAAATGCAGATTCTTATTTGTCACCCCAATTGTATGTAGTGCCTTAATGAGTTAACGCGGTGAGAGGTTGATCAACCTTTGAGAACCCTTCGATGAACCGTCGATAATAGCCAGCCAACCCGAGAAACTGTCATACCTCAGTCGGAGTCTTAAGCGTAGCCCAGTTCTTGATGGCTTCTATTTTTGCCGGGTCAACATGTATCCCATTCTCATTGACCACATGACCCAAGAAATGGACCTCTCGTATCCAGAAGTCGCACTTTGAAAATTTAGCGTACAATTGTTCTCGTTTCAGCAGCTCCAGAATCAGCCTAAGGTGTTCCTCATGTTATTCCGTATTCTTTGCATAAATAAGGATCTGATCGATGAAGACAATGACGAACTTGTCCAAATAAGGTTTGCACACTCGGTTCATGAGGTCCATGAAAACCACTGGCGCATTGGTCAACCCGAATGGCATAACCAAAAACTCGTAGTGGCCATACCTAGTTCTGAAAGCAGTCTTTGAAATGTCTTCATCTCGAATCCTTAGTTTATGATAACCTGACCTCAGATCTATCTTGGAATAGAAACTCGACCCTTGAAGTTGATCGAATAAATCATCGATGCGTGGGAGAGGATAAGGATTCTTAACCGTTGCTTTGTTCAATTCCCTATAATCAATACACATACGAAAGGTTCCGTCCTTCTTGTTGACAAACAGGACTGGGGCTCCCCACAGTGATGAGCTAGGCCTGATAAACCCTTTATCCAAGAGTTCCTGCAATTCGTAGACAACTCTTATAGTTCTTTTGGAGCTAATCTGTACGGTGCTCTTGTGATAGGTGCGGCTCCGGGTACCAAATCAATCTGGAACCCGACTTGGCGATGCGGTAGGAGACCGGGTAGGTCTTCAGTGAAAACCTGGGGATAATCGCGTACAACAAGGATATCTTTAATTTTCTTTTCCCCAGTTTCTTTTTCAGTGACCATAGCAAGAAAAGCGGTATGACCCTTACGCAAGCACTTCTGGGCTTTCATGTAGGAGATGATTCCTGAGACCGTACCACTCCTTTCGCCCTGAACTGACAAAACTTCACCACTAGGAAGTGGTACACAAATGATTTTCTCCCTACAGATGATCTCAGCTTGATTCTTGGACAACCAGTCCATTCCAACAACTACATCGAAGCTACCAAGTGTGACAGGCATCAGATCTATATCTAACTCATGACCACATAATCCTAGCTTGTATCCCTTAATGATGTGTGTTGCCTCAATTAATTTCCCGTCAGCTAATTCTACAGTGTAACTAGGCTCCACATCAGCTAAGGTTACATCTAAGAACTTAATGAACTTGTTGGAAATAAAACTCTTGTCAGTGCCAGTATCAAACAGTATAGAAGCAAAACAACCATTCAGGGGAAACGTACCAGTAACCACATTCTGATCATTCCTTGCCTCGCTAGAACCAATCACAAAAGCATGACCTTTAGCATTGCTTCCATTGTTTCCCTTGTTTCCACTCTTCAGCTCTGGGCAATCCTTCCTGTAGTGGCCCTCCTTACCACACTCATATCAGCCTCTAGTCGCTTCGCTCTGGTGTTGTTGAGGTTGTTGCTTAGTCATTAGTTCACCCCTGCAGTCTTTAGCAGCATGACCCATCTTTCCACCCCTTTGACAACGGAGTCGATCACACGGACCATGATGGTGGAAGTTGCACCGGTTACACTTCGGATACTTGCCCGCATAGTTGCTCGATCCCTGACCATTGTTGTTGTTGTTGCTATTCTGATTGTTGTTATGAAGCTTCTTGATGAATCAAACCTTCTGGTCTGTTGTTGCTGGGTGTTATTGGAGCTTGAAGGCTTGTTGTTGTTACCATCCCATTTCCTTTTATGTTCAGATGAACCAGATACAGCGCCACGTTTAGGCAAAGTACCCTATGCCACTGCCTGATCAGTGAGTTTGTGAGCTAGTCGGATAGCCTGCTGAATAGTGACAGGATCAGTAGCCATAACAATAGCTTGGATTTGAGGATCTAGACCATCAATGTACTTCTCAATCCGTTTGTAGGCCGGGGTCACCATCTGAGGACATAAAGTAGCCAACTCGTGTGAACGAGTCATATATTCCTCAATGTCAGAACCAATCATCTTAAGATTCCAAAACTCTGCTTCTAGTTTCTGGACTTCGTTTCTAAGGCAATACTCTTCTTTCATCAAAATCTTGAAATCATCCCATGGCAAGTCGTTAGCAGCATCAAGCCCTAAGGTCTGGACTTGTGAGTTCCACCATGTCAAAGCTGGTCCTTCAATTTGCTAGAGGCGTACTTGACATGATTTCCAGCAGGACAGTTGCACATGGCGAACACCGACTCGAGTTTCTCCAGCCAGCGAATTAATGAGACAGCACCATCAGAACCACTGAAAGAGTGAGGCTTACAATCCATAAACATCTTGAAGGTACAGACTGTTAGACCTCCTTGATTCAGATTCTGGTTGTTCTGGTCCTGATTGCGGACCTGTTCATAGGCTACAAGCTCATCAGTAACATGCTCATTAATGATAGCATTAAACTCAGCTTGAGTCAGGGTGATGTTTCCTCGTCCACTCGGGCGTCCAGGTCTTCTTCCAGACATGGTTCTTCAATTCACAATACATAATAGTCACTAATCGGATAATAATTATTGATAAAATAAATTGTATCATACTAGTAGGAATGAAGGATTTGTTTGCATATCAATAGTGAGGCTTTATGAGAACCGAGACCTCATGTCTCCAAGTATGGAAATGAAAATTTGTACTGATTATGACCGTTATCACCCAATAGAGTTGCCAGAATTTTCATGCATGACAAATTACAATTACGTGTGCACCCATGATTCTAATTTGCTTTGCATAGTCACCCATGGTTCCTCCTATTCGAGATAACATACCTTGTCAAGTACCGAGTGTCATCAATGATAAAGGTATCATAGATATATTTATTATACCAAGGGTCAAGTAACTAAGGAGGTACAAAGGATTCGGTTAAGATAACAATGGGGAATCAAGACGATTTTGCCTTTTTCCCTTTGAAGTTCTAGGCGTTTAAATGTCTAAGTCCGATTCTCTGATAGACTTTGAATCTCTTTGTTGTCCCTCGTTTACTGCTCAGACTAGCGTAGAAGATAGGATATGTTGGGAATGGTAACAAGTGTGAAAGAGTTGGAAGAGTGAGGTGTTGTTCTCTTTGTTTGTCATCGTTAGGCTAGTCGTGCGGGTTAGAAAGGTTTCTGTGTTCCAAAGTGGTAATGTTAGGTTCAATTCATCGTTGCTTCAACTCCGTGAGTGAAGAAACAAGTGTAGATGTTGGAAATGAGCGAGCGGGATTCTCCACCCCTCTGTCAGTCGATAATGATACGTGTAACATGCAGATAATGTTACGTTCGTTCAGCAATGTAATGTTAGTATGCCGAAAGGTTGTTCGCACAAAAGTTGCAATCATGTAAAAGTGTCTGTGCGATACTAGTGTTGTGTCTAAGGCTATAGTCTAGATGCAATGCAATCCTAGTTCTCTATAACCTGTGGCTCTGATACCAATTTGTCACACCCTCAATTTCCACCAATGGGGTTTTACCGTTAGGCGTGTGACAAACCAGGATCTCAGACACAGCCATATCAAACAACACTATATGAATTTAAAATAAACATTTGACTTCAATAAGAGTAAACGTAATGCGATAAACATCAGTGCGGAAGCGTATCCATAGAAAGTAAACCAACACATGAAAGTTACAAGTGCCAAATCAAAACAAAATGTTCAATGCAAGAAATTTAGATTTTTGATGATGCATGTCCTGAGTGCATTCCTGAAGCGTGCATCATGAGCCTATGCATTCCAGTGACCTGAGAAAACATACTAAAGTATACCAGCATAAAGTTGGTGAGTTCACAGGTTTAATCTCAGATAAAACATTAGTAACTGTTCAAATGGTAAAGTAATTAAAGCATTTCGATAGGTAGCTAGCCTATAATCATGTTACTTAGCGTTTTGAACCGAAGCTGACTGTTTGCATGTCCCATATGTTTGTCGTTTTCCCGTCACGTCCCACCAGACTGTGACAAATGTTAGGTCAATAATGCGCCCGTTTGACCTCCAATCAAGCTAGCGCGACTAGCCCGGGCGGGGTTTGTCAAACCCAGTAGTACTACTTAGAATTACCTCGCTACACATTACTAACGGTTTGATAATGCAAGGACTGTTATGTGTGTTTGCACTAACGTAACAAGCGATATCAATAATACTAAAATCATTTATGAAAATGTGTTGGCATGTTTTCAGCCCCAAAAGGAAAGTAAGTAAAATAGGGGTCGTGAAGACTCACAGATTATGTAGTAAGTATGTAGGATGGAAGCCTCCCAAGCGTCGTTTACAATAAACAGTCAAACACCTATTGACAGTTATGTTAAGCGTTAATGTTGTGTCTAGTGTTAATAGAAATGTTTAGTCGGGTCGGGTCGCATTGGTTCGGTCGTGGGTAGCACACACAAGCAGGCATACACATATTAGACCTTATGTAGATCCTAAATGGGTTGTCGATAATTGTAAACGGTTAAGTTATTTTAGATTGAAAAAGTATGTGCTTGTTGATAGCATTGACTTTAATCTTTGTGGTCAAGCAATGACACTTTATTGATTTTACATTATCATCACATGATAGGCACACCGCACGCAAGAAGAACTCACTCACAATGACTCCAATCACATTACAAGTCTAGACGCACAACTGGACACTCCATTCGCAAGAATGGGCCTTCAATCGTACGAATCAGCTTTACTTGTACGATTGAACCCTCATTCGTGCGACTTAGCATTCAGTCGTACCACGCAGCACCCATTCTCACGACTCAACAGCCGTTCGCACGATTCAACCTTCATCCATACGAATCAGCTTCATTCGTGCGACTGGACCCTCAGTCGTGCGATACACACAGTCGCACACATTCATTCGCATTGACTCAATGGCATGCAATACTCATTCGCATGCATTCAATCGCACGACACGCACATACGCATGGACTCAGTCGCACGACACGCCCAGTCGTACGGCTCAGTCGCACGACTGACCCAGTCGCGAACTGCAGCAGATCGCGACTGCTGGAGGGGCTGAATAGCCTTCGGCAATTTCGTGCACGGTTTTCACACATCAAGGACTTCCAGAAACACTTTTCTAACATGTCTAAGTAAAATGCACATGCAGATGGACAACACACGCACCCACACGACCTCATGCATTCGGGTTGAACCCGAGCACCCGAAACCCTAAATTCGCAGAAGTGAACGAGCAATAAAATGGACGACCAAGGTCGCCTACCTGCTGGGAACGTGCTAACTCAGCTGTAGCGTAGTCTAGCCGACGGAAACGGGACCAAAAGAGGTGATTTTGGTGCTAGGATGTAGTAGAGAGGAGTAGAAGAAGAAAGTGAAGAAGGAGGTGAAGAAAAGGGGTGTGGAATGAAAGATAGGGCTAGTAAGGGGTTTATATACCCAGCCCTAGTTTGGCAATTTGTCACGTTTGGTCCTCGCACTTAGTCCCCGAGTTCCCGAATTTGTTTCGGTTGATAAGGACGTAAATGGGCGAGCTATGTTAATTAAGAGGATTCCTTAAGTAATCCTGTTTATTTGAATCCTCTACTAACACCATTTTGTATTTGAAAAATGGGGTTATTGCTCATGTTAGTATTATATAACATAACATGTTTAACAATGACAGTGGCGATGCTTGTAAATATTTTATGTAATAACGAGAATGTAACAATGATAACGACAACAGTCTGAATGGTGTTAACCTGAAATTACGGTGTGTCACATCATACATATGATCCAATCGTGTGATTGATTCATACTCATGAGTTGACTTCATACTTTTCCAAACATTCAGTTTGAACTTTTGATTGATATAACACTATGAGCACCAATCAGCTCAGACATGATCCTTTTAACGAGAAACCATTTGATCACCTCAGACGTGATCCTTTTAATTTAAAACCTTTTGGTCACTTCAGACATGACCCTTTTACCTTTCAAAATTTGATCATCTCAGATATAATCCTTTTAACTTTGCAACAGTTTAGTCACGTCAGACGTGACCCTTTTAAAGTATGATTCACAGAGTTCACCTTGTTACATGGTCCGACATAAAAGATAATAACTGGAACAGAAAAACAACTTGAAAAATACAAAGAATACATAATGTTTTAGTGTTTTTGTTTGAGGTTGGTTGAAAACTATTAATTATCCTTTAACCGATTTCTCCCCCTGAGCAGAACGACTTCAATTTGGTTTTTATCATCTCAGGAGAGATTCATATGGAATCATACAGGTGTATCATAATCATTTAGGAGTCTTTGATATATGTTGAAATTAATGATTCTTATTACTCTTAGAGTCACAAGCACTTACAAGAAATCATACTAGAGCTGTAAGAAACACACAATGATTTCGACTGTCAAGAGTTGTAGCCACGACGATTATCGGTATTGTTGTCCACTTAAATCCATACACAGAATTTTAACTCACATTGGTGATTAGATTTTATTATTTCAACAAGCGTTTGTGGATCCCACACTTATATGGTAATCAACATTCCTCAGGAGATTTTTGAGCAGTCTACGGGTTTTTAGACAAGAAGAAACTATTCTAAGAGCTTACAAAGAGATGCTAGGCCTCAGGTCAGTGCCATCGCACAGCAGAGAGGCGCAAACAATAATGAATTCTAGAATATTTAGGTTGTGCTTATCCTCAGGTCAGTGCCATCGCACAGCAGAGAGGCACATAACCTATCTTCTTGTAAGAGCACCTTTTCTTTTACACATAACGCACCAAAAACATTAGTCATTTGTTTGATTGCGTTTATCAATTTTTTATATGCTTTGCTCATTTTTATGGTCGTCCGCACACATTTGTGGCGTTTATTTTGCTCGTCACCCCTTATTGGAATTTATTTGATTGTGTTAACCAGTGATAAGATGGAAACCCACAGCCTGTTAAACAGTTTAATTTAGATTGTTTCACCAACGAAGTCTACTTGTCTATTGTGTTGAAACTACCAGCACATCATACAATGGACTAGCAACCCCTAGGTCTACTTTCTCTATGTAACCCCAGTAACAGACTAGTATACAATCATTTTTTCCTTTATTTGGCTTAAACATCGTAGACTTGAAATTTTAATTATAGCTTTTTGATATTTTAAGTCCTTTTTAAGTCCCAAACAGTTAGTTCCCTGTGTACTATCATTTTCCATAGTTTTGGATCAATCTCACGGATTTGATTTGCTTTCAGCCTATCTGCCAGTCTCCTTTTTTTTAAGTAAATAAAATTGAAACTAACCTAATCTCCCCCTAAATTCTAAAACCGAAAATCTTTTTATGTTTTTGGATTTTTAGGACAGAAAGAATTAAAATAAAGAAAAAACTAAAATAAATAGAAAGACGGACTATGAACTCGATTATTCTGGAATCACATCACTTTTCCTTTTCACGCCATTTACCTCTATGAGATATAAAAACTGAGGTTTATCAAATGCTTTTGTGTAGAGGTCGGTGCGTTGAAAATCCGTATTAATTTTAACAACATCAATTAATTGCTTTTCAAAAACAGTCACGTATAAAGTGATATTTAATACTGATATGTTTAGTCTTAGGATGCTGGACCGGATTTTTAGTTACAGCAATTGCAACAAAATTATCAACAAAGATAGGGGTGTTAGAAAATTGCAAACCATAGTCGCGCATTTGTTGTTGAATCCAAATAATTTGTGAGCAGTAACTTGCAGCAGCAACGTATTCAGCTTCACATGTTGACAGAGCAACAGACGTCTGCTTCTTACACTGCCAAGTGACTAACCGTCTTCCAAAGAACTAGCAGCCCACTGATGTTGACTTGTAATTCATCTTGCAAGCACTTTAGTGCGAGTCACTATACACTGTAAGCTCAAAATCATCATCATGAGGATACCACAACCCGAGTGTTAGAGTATCCTTTAGATAACGTAATATCCTTTTAACCCCAATGAGATGATTTACTTTTGGTTTAGCTTGATATCTGGAACAGAGACACGTGGAATACATGATATCAGGATGAGAAGCTGTGAGGTACATAAGAGATCCAATCATCCCTCGGTACATAGTGGCATCTACCAGATCACCATTTTCGTCGGGTGCCACATCATGGTTTGTGGCAAGTTGAGTTCCAGCAAAAGTTGTATTCTCCATGTCAAACCGACTAAGAATGTCTCTTACATATTTTGTCTGATGCAGAAAGATTCCTTTGGGTGTCTGATCCACCTGTAACCCAAGAAAGAACTTCATTTCTCCTATGTCACTCATTTCAAACTCAGCTTTCATCACAGATTCGAATTCCTCACATAAAGCTTCGTTTTTCGAACCGAAGATGATGTCATCCACGTAAATCTAAACTAGTAGTAAATCACCGTCTTTCTCCTTGATAAACAGTGTATAGTCAATAACCCCTCTGTGAAAACCGTGTTTAAGCAGATGAGTAGAAAGTTTCTCATACCAGGCTCGAGGGGCTTGATGAAGCCCATACAAAGCCTTGTCCAGTTTGTACACTCTGTCCCGATGATAAGGGTCCTCAAATCCCTCGAGTTGACTTACGTATACTCTTTACGAATCTCACCATGAAGGAAGGCACTTTTCACATCCAATTGATAAACTTTGATTTGCATATAGGATGCATAGGCTAGGAATATACGAATAGCTTCCATCCTTGCCACAGGTGTAAACACTTCATTGTAGTTAATGCCTTCGACTTGCCTAAACCCTTGAATGACAAGTCGAGCCTTGTTTCGAATTATGACCCCTTGGTCATCTTTCTTGCAACGAAGAACCTATTTGGTGCCAATTACCTTTGCACCTTTTGGTCTGTCCACAAGTGTCTAGACTCCTAACTTTTTGAATTGAAGGAGTTCTTCTTGCATAGCACTTACCCATGCCTGATCTTTTAATGCCTCGCTTACATACTTAGGCTCAACTTGAGATACAAAACATCGATAGGCACCATCATGAATATAGCCCTTTTCCATCACTGCTGCATAATTAGCTGAATATAACTGATTTCTAATTTGAACTCCCAATAGAATATCCCCGATGACGTTGTCCAGGGGATGATGAACGTGTACCCGAGTTCCAGGAGTGGTGGGAACAACTACCTTATTATCCAGATTTGGAATCTCATTTGCTATTGGAGTGTGAGGTTCCGACGTGTCGGCGGCTTCAGGTTCAGCTGTGGGTGTACTTGTAGTAGCAGGAACCTGTTCTGCCTGATCCATGTTTGTGGTCCCAACTGCTTCATCATCAGAAGAAGAATCACTTACCTCAAGTTCTTCCCCTGAAGGGCTTGAAGTATCATCTATTGGAGAAAACGATGTAGTGTCTAATGTCGGAGAGTTCAACACATCATACATCGTCCGAGCAGCTAAGTCATCATCAGAATGGGAAGATGGTAGATTGAAGGACTTAAAGAATCCATCATAATCGAAGAAGAAGGAAGGTCCTTTTCCAGCAGGGGGTGGTGAATCTTTGAACATCAATGTTACACCACACTTCTACCTGACGCGTTGAGTTGTTGTAAACTCGCTTGTCTGGTATACTGTAGCCGAGAAAAATACCTTCTTCTACCTTCTCACAAAATTTTCCAATCTGATTTTTCTTCAATAGCATGCAAGGTGCACCAAACGGTTCGAGATACTCCAAGTTAGGTTTACGTCGCTGGAGTAATTCATAACATGTCTTTCCATGATGTTTCACCACCAGAACCCGATTCAAAGTGTAACAAGCATTAGCCACTGCCTCGTTCTAGAATTGAATAGGCAGTTTTGAATCGGCTAGCATTGTCCTTGCAGTCTCAATCAGACTTTGATTCTTCCTCTCAGCGACACCATTCATCTGTGAGTATATGCAGAAGTGAATTGATGAACAATACCTTTCTCTCTACAGAACATCTCCATCCACTGATTCTTGAACTCTGTGCGGTTGTCTGATCGAATCTTTCAAACTTTCAGCTTGTAAGAGATTCCAGTCTCGTAACCAGACGCTTGAATGATTCAAACATTTCAGACTTGGCTTTCAGAAGCATTACCCAAGAGAATCTGGAGTAATCGTCAGTCATGACAAAGCAATACATGTCTCTTGCAATACTCCTTGTGCTAACTGGGACAAACAGATCCATGTGTAGAAGCTCGAGTGGAATTTTGATAGAGTTGACTTTCTTTTCTTTGTGAGACTTCTTGGTCTTTTTTCCTTTCTTGCAAGAGACACATAAATCTGGAAGCTGGAAGTTCTTGACAGTAACTCCCTCTACCAGATCATTCTAAACCAGATGGTTTATCTTCCTCGGATTGATGTGTCCCATTCTTCTATGCCACGAGACTGACTCCCTTTCTGTTGCCTTTGACAGGAAGCACTATGCAGTCGATTCAGTTATGGAGGCTTTTGATAGATCCAAGACATACAGATCATTATATCTTGAAGCTGACATTAATAATTTATCCTCCTCGATGACATACTCCTTCTTCAGTATACAACACTTCTTGTTGTCGAATACAACTTTGAATCCTTTATCACAGATTTGGGAGACAGAAAGCAAGTTATTTTGTAGTTTCTGAACATAGTTGACCTTATCAAACTTGACTTTCTCATTTCTCACTTCGCCTTAAGCGGTAATATATCCTCCTTTATTTCCTGCAAATGATACGTGTTCCCCTTTAATTTGTTTGATGTTGGAACGGAGAGACGAATTCTCGGTCATGTGCCTGGACACCCCACTATCAATAATCCAGGCATTAGTGATAGCGCTGTAACAGACACCCTGCACATACAAAGGAAATTATTAGTTCTGGTTTGGGACCCAAGCCTTAACTGGCTTGGGTGTCCTAGAGGTATCATACATCATGAACTCAACCCACTGTGCTTGAGAGGATGAGGACACATCTTTCTTCTTCTTGTCCTCACTGTCAGACACATTACCTGATTTTTCTTTCCATAACCCAGTATTGTGTAAGGCCTGTTTGTGGTAAACAGACGACTGGTTAATGGTTTGAACTTTGGGTTCACTAATGATCCTAGGTTTAACCTTGGGTGACACAGCCTTGCTTTCAGCTCGTCTGTATGGCCCTTGGTATTTTGGAGAAGTATTAGATCTGGTCTTAGAAAATCTAGGTTTTTCATCAAAAATTCAATTTTCCTTTTGGGTGTCTAATAATAAGGACAATTTGAAAAGATATGTCCTCGTTTTCCACAACTGTAGCAAGATCTCCCTTCTACATATTGTGGAAATTGTTGATGTGGGGTTGAGTGTGGTTGGGGGCTTGGTACATTCTCTTCCTTTTTAGATGTTTCACCTTCTTTAACAAATTTAATTGTTTTGACCTTTTGAACATCTTTTGCCTTAGTTTGATTTGGACTTTGAAGATTAAGACGTTTAGGGTTCTTTGAGTTAAACTTTTTAGGTTCTAAAATAGACATTTGTGAACCTGATTCTAAGTTAACCTTTTCAATTTTATCAGTCAAATCCTCAACAGGCATCTTATCTTTAGATCCCAAAGTAGTATTCGTCTGTTCGGTGACCGACTTCAGAGGTTTACCCGTAGAATCTGGATCACTGACCAGAGGGGTAGACACCACATGTCCTTTATGGGGTTGTTATTTATTGGTCTACATTTAGTATTCAAAAGAATAGCATGTGGTGGAGGTACTACTTTATAACCGAAACTTTCCCCACCATTTCGTTCTTTCACTAAGTTTTGAACTATGTGTGAAGAACTTGCCAAGCTATGCAGTTTTTGTTTCAATGATTCAACTTCGACTTCCAAAACTGCTTTTTGCTTCTTTGTTTCTTTAAAAGAATTTAAGTAGAACTTAATATCATTTGATTGATTAAGAGCAACAACTTCAGTTTCCCTAAATTGTTTCCCCAGAAGTTCTATCTTTTCTTTGAAAACTACACTTATTTTGTTTTAGCACACGATTTGCTTTAGTGTAGAGTTGCAAGTCATTTACCAGATTATCATTATGTTCTAATAACCTAGAAAATTTTAAATCAATGCTTTCTCTAAATTTGTCACATTCAGAACAAGCATGTTTATCAAATAATTCGTCTTTAGAATTTACCTATGAAGTACCAGACGAATCAGCCATCTGTGCAGTGTCAGACTCTTCAGCAACTAAATGTTCTATGTTTGCTATACTAAGCTATTCTTCCATTAAGTGATCAACTACATCCATAACTTCTTCAAAATCTGAACGTGAATGCTCAGCTACTGTGTCTCCCTCACTTGTAGATCCATCATCCAAGGTGTAAAAAAAAACAACATTAGATTCACCCTCGGATACGAATAGGAAGGACCAGTCTTGCCCTTCATCACCTTGAGCAACCAAAGCTTTAGAGTCTTTACTTGCTGTTAATGTCCCCATCTTATCCTTTTCCTGATGATTTAAAGAGGGAAATGGATTTCCATTTCCTGTCTTCTTGGGCTTAACACACTCTCGCTTGAAGTGCCCTTTCTCACCACAGTTGAAGCACGTGACCTTGGTTTTGTCAAATCCAAATGTAGTATCTTTAGTTGCCACCAAGTTTTGTCCCGTCTTCTTCACAAACTTCTATGCTCTTCTCACAGCACTAGCCAAGGCCCACATGATATCCATGCACTCTAACTCAGGTTTATCGACTTGCTCGTAATCTTTATCAGCAAGATGATAGTTTCCAATCTTTCTAGCAACCAGACCATCAAAAGATAGGACAACTATAGCTAGAAGGTCCATATGCTCTTTTGCTACTTCCACAGTCACATTCCCGAGATTCTCAGTCTTTAACTTCGTAGCATATGCCTCAGGAACTATGTAGTGGGTTCCAGATGACCCGAACGTGTCGGTACCTCATGGGCTGCACTGAGAAGGAGCAGAGGAGTAAGATACAAAAGCAGTTTGTAATGGTGCACCTGACGTAGTAGGAGTTTGAACTGAGTTGTATAAAGTAGGATTTTGAGCGTAGGATCCTTTCTTTGACTTGTACTTCTGACGCAGTTCTTCCTCCCTGAGCTTTAAAATGAAGTCATTTATGTCCAAGGTAGCAAGAGTCTCATCTTGTCTTAAATTGGACACGAATGGATCCTATTTGTCTGGTTACCCATCAGCAAAGCTAGAGACTTTGTCTTCCATGGATGTAACCACACCATGAGTGTCTAACTCACTCATAACATGATAGAATCTGTCGATGGTATCATCTAATCTCTCCTTTCCAATTGGTGAGAAATTGTCGAATTCCTTTTTAAGAGCTTTTGCCTTGAGTGCCTTCAGAGTTGCATTGCCTTTGTATCTCTTTTCTAAGGCTTCCCATAACTTCTTAGACTGCTTGTTCTCAGAAAACTGATGAAATATATCTTTAGGTATTGACTGAGTCAACAAGGCATATGCTTTCTTTTCAGCATTATGCATAGCCTTCTGGGCTTCACTCATTCTTCCCAATGTAAGCTTTACCCCATTAGCACTGACTGGTACCACATAACCAGTCTCAATAGACGTCCACAGATTTGGGTCAACTCCATTCAGTCAGATTTCAAACCATTGTCTCCATTGTGGGTATTCATCCAACGTTAACAGCTTTGGCGGTTTGTTGTGGTTCCCGATCTCACTTTCTAGAAGTAGAAGATTCTGGATGCGTGAATCCTTTCGAACCATAAAAGCAGAGAACTGATCTTCAATTTCTTTAAACTTGGTGAACTAAGAGCAGGACAAATTGATCTATGCAATTGGACAGGCCGACTGGTTCAACCGTGCGATTGAAGGATGCGAATGGCTTCAATTGTGAGATTGCATTCAGTCGTGCGATTGAAGATGAATGAGGTCAATCGAATGGAAAACTTCAACCGTGCGAATGAACTGTGCGAATGAGTTCAGTCGTGTGATTAAACTATGCGAATGGAGTTCAGTCATGCGATTGGGCCAATCGTGCGACTGTAGCTACTGCTGCGGGAAAAAATCAAATTTTTTGAACACTTGACTCAAAATTATGAATTTTCAAGAACCCTAATCTGCCGTATGGGAACAAGTCGAAACTTTTGACACAGAAACTCGACAAAACCAAGTTTTGAAGCGAAAAAGTGTATCTTTTGAATAAAACGTTAGTTTTGACACCAAAAGCAATTGAATCCACGCAAAATCACGAGCCTAAGCTCTGATACCACTTGTTAGGACCGATTTCGTACGGTGTACTAACAGATTCTGCGTGATACCGAATCAAATAGTGCGGAATCCTATTTGATTGGCGATCCAATCAGTGAGAACGAATATCCTGATCAATCCAATGATGAAACAAACGTTAAGAACGAATGAGAATTGATCAGAAACGAACTATGAACTTGGATTGACGACTTGGTACGCTCTGGACGGCTAGGGTATGTAGGCATTCAAAGTGTTGTGTTTTTCCATGAATTACGTGGTATTTATAGGTTTTCTGTCTTCATTCGTACAACTGAACCATTAGCTTGGTTCAGTCGTGTGATTGAATCATGCGATTGACTCATACGCACGACTGAAGGTTCAGTCGTGCGACTGACTCAATCTTATGTCTCAGTCGTGCGACTGAACCAGTCTTCTGGTTCAGTCGTGCGACTGGTCCATAAGCATGATATATTCATGTGTATGGTCCATTAGTATGGTCCATTAGCATGAACTATCACATGGATAAGATTGACTTAGAACCATGTAGAACAACATCAAACCTATATAGTTAGTTCATACACGTGCAACACATTCAATATAATGATATCATGACATAATCAAACATAAATTAACATCACAATGCACTTCATATATCATTCATTCAATTCATTACATCGATTACACATATGTAATACAGGAAAGACTTTTACATTTTAGAACATAAACTAGGTACATCACTATGTACCAACAAAAGCTGAATACATTGCTGCTGTAAGCTGCCATGCTCAAGTACTTTGGATTCAGAATCAGATGCTGGACTATGGATAAAATTTCAAAGAGACTCCCATCCACATAGACAACAACAGTGCTATCTATATCACAGAGAATCCTATGCAGCACCCAAGGACAAAGCACATCAACATCATGCATCATCTAATTAGAGATAATCATGAAAAAGGATTGATAAAACTAATCAAAGTTAATACAAATGAAAAATATGCTGATCTGATCACAAATGCTTTTGATGAACAAAGATTTAAATATATTATATAAGCTATTGGGATGATTAACCAAGTATAGATTTTCTTAAAACTTATTCTATATTATTTCTAAAAGGAATTGTATGTCCTAAGTTGTCTAATCTATCACCAACATAAGCCCAATTTATCTTAGGAGAAAATCTTTTTCAAACGATATTCCTTAGCATTTTAAAAATTACGAAGTGTGTTTTCTTTTGGAAGACATTAACATTGCCTGTGGAAGAATTTTAAGTCTTCAAATCACATAACTACTTAAAAGAAATTATCCTTCGAAAGAAATGCTTACTTAAAAGAAATTAATCTTCGGAGGAAATGCTTACATTTCTTTCGAAGCCAAAATATGCTTCTAAGTACTTATATGTATTTGAAGAACTAATTTATTCCGAAAGCAATTACGTCTCGGAAGATTTATTCTCTTTAAGAATAAAACTTTCAAGTTTTAATATCTTCTGAAACTAAATAATCTTCAAAAGAGAAAATACTTCAAGTAATTTTTCTTCGGATGCCATTACTCAGTAAGCTTAGGAATATCTTCCGAAGTCAAAATTTGGCTTCGGAAGTTTTTCACAAAACTTTCGAAGATAAATTACCTTTGGAAGAGTTTCAACTTCTAAGAAAACTACCTTTTTGGGCACTTTCTTAGAGATGGGACCAATATTCAGACTTCAAAGTTTATTCTTTTGCATTAACTTTGTCTCAAGTCCATCTCATGTAAATATACCCAACGGTTCCCCCTTTCACTATCCTCTTCTCTGCAAATTCTCTAAACCTAAATTCCCACTCACTATATTTGTTCTTACCTTTCTTCACCTTAAAGCTACCTCAAATATCCCACCTTGACCAAAGAAACCAACCAGATTTTTCCATGCAGCTTCATAGGCAACACAATCAGGTTGCTCTCTTAAACTCTGAGAAAGATCCAAGTTTCTCAGAGGTTTGCTGCTTTCTTTCTCTATCTCACTACTTCACCTCCCTTACCATTGATCCCCCACTCTATGAGGATCAACTTTTGGACTTTTGGAGGACCTGCCAAGAGGTCACCATGGATGGGGAGAAGGCACTGTCTGCCATAGTGCAGGGGAGGATAATCTTCATCACTCCAGCTTCCATCAACTCTCATCTATAGCTGGATGATGCAGAAGGTGAATTGTCCTTCCCAGAATCTGTTGTAAAGCACTCCTTTGAGTAGATGGGCTATAAAGGTGACTTCTCAGTCGGAACCTTCAAGAAAGAGAAGGTTTCCTCTCAGTGGAAGTACCTCCTCCATGTCATTATCCATAGTTTATCTAACAAACATGGAGGATGGGTTCAAATCCAAAAGACCTCTATTTCATAGTCCATCGGATGGTTCATGGGGTCAAGTTCAAGTATTCATAATATGTGTACAATAATTTACTTGCAAACTTGGACTCCTTAGAATATTATATGTTCCCTAGATATGTCCTGCACATTCTCAACTACGAACTGGGCTCAGAGTTGAGGGGAACAGGTAATATTCTAAAATTGGAAAGCCCGATATCTTCAAGACTATAAGAAAGCCAACTGTTGGATTCTTAAGGGTAGAAAAAGCCTTGGTCCTAAAAATGTTAGAGCTCGTTGCTCAAGGTGACAACCTAGCAGCACCAGCTAGTGTTGAGCCCACACCTTCCACTTCAAGACAAGTCACACGGCCACAAATAACCATCACCTACAAAAGAAAATCCAAACAAACACCTGTATAAGTTATTGAACTTGTGCATGCCCCATATCACCACCTATACAGGAGGAAGTGGACACCGGAGCTCCCACTTCTCCTGAGGAGCAAACCACTCCCATCACATAAATGATCAGTCATGAGGTTCCTCATGCTCAGATTGAAGAGCTCATAACCTAAGAAGCCTTAAGCTTTCACTCAGAGTCTCAACACTCTAGTGAACAATCTTCAGGGGAAAGTTACCGTCCCCAGCTTCTAGATCTAAACCAGCCAATTCCCAGCCTTGAATTCTACGATGATGAGGATATGGAACTTAGTGAGTATCCTGAATCTCTCTTCTCTTTCCCTACTTAAAGAGAGATGAGTACTCCTGTGTCACCCATATCTAGCCCACATCATCCACCCCTAACTGAGGTTGGATCTTCCTGAACCTGTTTAGGAGATCCATATAGAAGAGGCTCTCACTTTTGCAAGTGATTACATCATTAAGACCTCAACCATGGCAACCCATCCTATTGATACTTCAACTGAAGTTGTCAGTGAGCAGGGGAAATCTAGTAGCCAACCCACTTTCTGCTGCAACTTTGAAGACTCACCAACTTGCAAGAGTTGGTGAAAAAGTCCATGCTTTTGCAACTGTATATTAAAGTATTGAGTCTGTAACTTTCTACTTTATGTATTTTTATCCTTTTTGTAATATATTAGAATGTGAGCTATGACATTTCATAGTCACTAGTCAAAAGGCAAACTGCTTTTTGACTCTACATTAATTTTGTTGTCTTTTAATGTTCCAACTGGCTTTTCAAGTATAGCTGGTTCTAGAATGTAGTATAAAGTATCTCAGGGTCTTGTATTTTATTTAACATATGCATGGTAACTCTTGTAAAAGAACTTGAGATTAATATACATCATTATTGAAAACCATTTATATTGTTCTTGAGTTCTGTCTCATTGTTTACCTGAGTTCATTGCATCTTGATCATAAATCTGGTTACCTATTTGAACTGTTAAGTGTTCTAACACTCTCCTTATTATGAGAGTGATTGTATTCACCATCCCTTAACCGTCCTGCACACGTTATCCATTTATCATAAAATTACTTACACATCAAAACTCATCAATGTTATTACCTTGATAGCATGGCTCCTTGTTATAACAATGCAAAAATAGCTGAGCTTGCTGCACTCGTTGCACAACAGCTTGTGACTATTAGTCCCGGCATGGTAGCTTAGATTAGCGATTCTCTCCATAACATTGGAAGTTCTAGAAGCGGGGGAAGTGGTGGAAATGCTAACAATGACACTGTTACCTATAAAACATTCATGTCATGCAAACCAATAGATTTTTATGGCATTGAAGGTGCAATAGGCCTACTACAACGGGCCTACTATAATTATGAAATTTGCTATCACCCGGGTATAGCCAACATGGAAGCCGATGCACTCAGTAGAAAAGAGAGAATTAAACCCTCACTCACTCGTTGAATGGGAATGATTATTCAAATGAATATCAAAGATCAAATTTTAGAAGCTCAGAAACAAGTCCTTACTAGAGATTATTTGAAGAAAGAACTGACAAGTATATCTGAGCATCAACTAGAATCTAAGTCTAATCAAATCCTCTACTTCATAGGATGAATATGGATTCATAAATTCAACAATCTCCGAGAACTTATAATGAATGAAGCTCACAAGTCACGATATTCAGTTCATCTAGGCACCGATAAGATGTATCAAGATCTGAGGTAATATTATTGGTGGCCACGAATGAAGAAAGACATTGCCCTGTATGTTGGGAAATGCCTCAGATGTTCAAACGTTAAAGTTGAACATTAAACACCCTTGGGATTACTTTAACAACCTGAAATTCGTAACTGGAAATGGGAACGTATTTCCATGGATTTTATCACTAAACTACCCAAAACCTCTTGTTCGCATGACTCTATTTGGGTCATAGTCTATTTGGGTCATACTCACTTTCTTCCTATACGTGAAGACTTCAAGTTGGAGAAGTTAGCCAAAATCTATATCAATGAGATCGCGAGTCGACATGGTGTTCCACTATCCATAATCTCTGACCGAGACAATCTTTTCACTTCTAGATTCTGGCAAACATTACAATAATCCTTAGGAACATGTGTGGATCTTAGCACTACTTATCACCCTCAAACCAATGGCAAATTGAAAGAACTATATAAACTCTTGAGGATATGCTTAGAGCCTATGTAATTGACTTTCGTGGGAGTTTGGATACTCATCTACCCCTCATTGAATTCTCATATAATAACAACTATCATTCCAGCATCAAGTGTGCACCATTCGAGGCATTGTACAAAAGAACATGTCGCTCACTTGTGTGTTGGACTGAGATTGGAGATAATCAAATTACTGGTCCTGAACTGATTCAAGAAACCACCAAAAAGGTATTCAAGATTCAAGAAAGACTCAAGGTTATGCGAGACAGTCAGAAAAGCTATGTTGATAATAGAAGAAATCCCCTTGAGTTTCAAATAGGAGATCATGTTTTACTCAAGGTTTCTCCAAGGAAAGGAGTCATTCGATTTGGGAAGAAATCTAAACTTTCTCCTAGATGCGTTAGACCATTCGAGATCCTAGAAGGATTGGTCCCATAGCCTACAAGCTTAAGTTACCTCAGGAACTTAGTCTTATCCATGACACTTTTCATGTGTCTAACTTAAGGAAGTGTCTAGCCGATGACACCTTAAGCATTCCTCTGGACGAGATTTTTTATCGATAACAAGTTACACATTGTTGAAGAACCAGTTGAGTTCTTGGATCGTGAAGTCAAGAAGCTAAAGTAGAGTCGTATTCCTATCGTCAAAGTCAAATGGAACTCTAAATGGGGTCCTGAGTTCACCTGGGAACGTGAAGATCAGATGAAACTCAAATACCCACACCTCTTCCAAGCTAACACGACCTCTACTCGTTGAATTTCGTAACGAAATTCCCTTAAGTTCGAAAACCTTTACCTTAAACCATGAGGATCATGATTGGGATATTCTTGAAAGGATGAATGTAATCTCCAAGAAGCGTTCACAATCAAGCCGAAGGTCGAGGGGGTCAAGTGTGAAGATGGTGAATGATCATGTGGCCATAGATGGAATCATAGTTTTAGAATGAGAAATCGCAAGCCTCAAGGTTTGAAAGAGTGGTGTGGCACACATATCTAGTGAATACGAAGTATGTGACATGTGTAATGACAAAGGACACACCTCGGGTACATGTTACTTGAATTTAGGAAAGAGTGAAGAAGTACATCAATTACAAGGCCAAGTGTGAATCCATGGATCATCCAGGGAGTTATCAGCTTTGTTTAGTTATAAAATAGTGAAAGTGGAATTATCACTGATTGTTGATTGTTTAATTGATTATGTAATGATGAATAAACAATATGATCGTGAAGAACAAAAACAAACTAATGAAGAATAATTGAATAAGAGATGAGGGACAAACACAAATATATCAAAAGTTTTCCATTAATGTTTGAATAATGATTACAATAAACAAACGATCAGTGACATTGCTAATGCTAGGGTTCTAATACTATATTGATGTCTATGTATTGTTGTGATGACGATTGTGTTGGATTCTTTATGCCCAAGACACATAGAATATTGATGTGGTTAGTACGTCATGATCCAAGTCGGGTCATACCCAATAACAAGCTTAGCAAACACCAATTATTATTTAATTGATGACATGATCATACAATTAAATAATTACACCAATTTAGAAAATGGGTTTTCTAAATAAGTTGCATATGAGATGGAACAACTTATTCGGATATGTTGTCCATGAGTATTATTTGTAATATTATTTGTTTTGATCAAATGACATCAAATAATAAGAGAGTGTAAGAGTTATATATAATTAATAGGTTAATTACATAACTCATAAAATAACTTATAAACATTTGTGTTTTAAAAGTTTTGGGGGGACCCCTTTTGAAGGGCCATATTCGGCCGCCCCTTTTATGGGGTTTGGGATTTTTTTGTCTTAGATTGAGACACTCTTGGAATGGTCCAACACTCCACCTCTCACTCTCTCTCTCTCATGCAAGAACCTCAAGGCAAAAATCCTCTCCTTCTTGAAGAGATTCTCGGCTGAAAATGGGATTTCAGCAGCCTTGTTTATCTCGGCTGAAAATGGGTTTTCAGCAGCCTTGTTGGTTCATTTTGGTGTTAAAATCCTAGCAAAACAAGTGCTTGCTTGAAGCTTGTGGGTATGGATGCTTGAGGAAACCTCTCCTTGGTGTTTTGGTCATTCAAGAACTTCATTTTCTTCATCTATCTCACGATTTTTAGTAGCTCTATAAAGGTAGTTTGTATGAGTTGTATTTGGTTGTTATTTGGTTGTTGTTTCTTCTTGCTAGCTAGTCCATTCTCATATAAACGATCCTATGTTCTTGGGTTTGTTAAAACAAAGTAAAGAACCTTATTTTTTAGATTATGAATCACTACTAGAAAAACTGCAATGTCATCTTTGGGGTCAGATGACGCACAAATGCGTGCAAGGAAGGGGTAGTCATAAATGATAGATGACGCGCATCCGTGCGCCATCTTTTTATGACGCGCAAAAGATGACGCGCATTTTATGACGTGCAAAAGATGACGGGCAATGCGCGTCAAGGAAGGGGTAGTCATAAATGACTAGATGACGCGCATCCGCATGTCATCTATGAAAGTTTTATGACGTGCAATAGATGACGCGCAATACACATCTATAAAGTTTTAATAACTTGTATTACTTATGCATCAATGGTTTGTTTCAACAATAGATTGATAGTGCTGACCCGTAGAGAATCAAGATAATAGCAAGACAATGTTTTCATGTCTAGCACGGCCAGCACCCAATGGTTATAATATATCATCCGAAACTTATAATTTTCTTAACAACTTCTTAACAACTTTTTTGAAGTTTTTTGTGATACAAAAAGTCTCCAATCTTGTTTCTTTATAGACGGATACTCAATAGGAGGATTGACCAGACTCTCCGCCTTAGGATCATCTTTATATGACTTAATAAACTTCTTATTTAGATGAACATTCAGAGGCGATTCTGACTTTATTTGGCAGAGTTGTTATCTTGGTTTTCCCAATTTCCACATGATCAGGTAAAGAAGCTGGGAGCTCAATACCCTTACATGGAAAGTCCAAAGGAGGGAGGCTGGATGAACTTCCACCTGTAAACCAGCTAAAGATACCCTCTGATGAAGATTTGGCTGCAACCACGCTTGAACTTGCAAATATGGACAGGGCCCTGTTGCCCCTCTAGCCCTTTTACAAAAAAACTTTCATAAATTTGGACCTGATCTATTACTATCCAAATTAAAGCTTGTGAAATGATAGTTGAATCGCAACAGAAGCTTTGAAGATTGTTTTCGTTATATTCCTTGAACATCTTTTACCACATTAGATTTCAACAGATGATATAACATGACACATCATAACAAAATCTGTACATACCACCATTCATAAAAAACATGATAAGCATACAATGAGTTCTTTACAAACTCATTAGCATTGTATCATATAACCCGTTCCCCTCAAGACTTTCAGATAAAATATTTTCAATTTACCTTTCAGAGCATTGCCCGAAATAAATACTCCTAAACAAACAAACAAAAAAAGACAAAGTTTCCTCTTCTAACATAACATTTTCGTTCTCAGATTAAAACACATCTCAGTATTTCATTCCCATGCAATCTTCACATATATATAGCAATTCAGGATCAAACATTTAGGTCAAAAAAGAATTCTTCTCCAGCTTTCGTTTCCAAAAAATTTAGGCCAATAAACTTTTTCAATTTACTATATTCAAGCTACACAATGAGATTACGTTCAGATCGACGAACCCTAGAATACGTTTAACAAAACGATTCAAAACCAAAATAAGGCGTACGTTCGAAACTCTAGGACATGTGATCGCTTCAGACATTAGGTTTATTATTATTATATTATTTATTTCAATGTGTATGATTTGATTGAGATTTACTGAGCTTGAGGGTTCTGATTCTCGATGCAGCAGCTCGATACATGACGAATGTTGAACGAGTAATGATGAATAAGAGAGTATGGTGATGTTCGTATGTTTCGAAAGCTGCAGAAGAAGGGTGTTGAGGGGCGAATTTGGGGTTTCGAAAGTGAGAGCTTGGGGGTGATTGCGGTTAACTCGTGTGAAAATGTGAGAATTGTTCTAATGTCAGATTTGCCTGTAGGGGCGGTGGTCGGCTGCTGGAGGTGCTTGACCGGTGGTGGAGGTGGTCGGGTGCTGGAGGTGCAGGGGCCGGCGGTGGAGGTTGTCGGCTGCAGGGGCCGGCGGTGGAGGTGGTCGGCTGCAGGGCTTTGTTGATGGTCGCGATTTGGGGGAAACCAGGGGGAGGGGTTTTTAGGGGGAAACCGATTTGGGTCTTAACATATTACGCAAGTTAGAATATTATAAGTTGAAATTTTAAAAGATGAAAAACCAAGATGATACGCAAAAATGCGTGTCATCCTTTCTAAGAATATTTTAAAATATGACATATAATTTATGATACGTGTAAATGCGCGTCATCTTTTTTCACGCGTCATCTTTTGTGCGTCATCTATTAACAGTTTTCTAGTAGCGAATCATAATTTTAAGGCTTTAATCCACTGCGTTTTCATGTTTAAATGGTTAAACAACTTTGATTTTGAGTCCAACAAACTCTACATTGGCATCTAGAGCCGGATATGTGGATGACTAGCTTCTTTTCTTCTTATAAAATAGGTTTTATGGGACTTTAACAACCTAATAGGGGCTGTTTTGTCATGATATGATGATACCCCAACCTTTCAAGGTTATATCTTGCATGCTTATGATTAAATCTTGAAAGGATGACATCAAATGGTTGATTGTGTTGTTTGGACATAACCTAAATGTTTTGGTTCATGTTGGCCAGAACTTTAAGGTTATAAAAGGGTTTCATTTTGTTCTTGAAATGATGTATATGGATACATATTTTAGTGCATAACATAGCCTTGACCATGTGTGTTTTGGATTTGGTTGATTGTGATTTTGTCATGTTGGTTGTATTCATTCAAAGGGTTGTAATAATTTCTTTTGTGTTTGTTTTTGGGTTGTAATTTATTTATTCATTTGGTTATGTAATAAATAGAATAGGTGCATTTCTTTTATTAGAAAATTGTATTAGGATATGATTTTGTAAAAGAAGATGCACAAGATGAAGACCCAAAAGGAAGGACACAAAAGACATGGACACTTGAAGCATTTGGATGTGGAATCAAGTGGGAGTTCATGGACACATATGATGTGTCATTGTTAAGACTTACGAAAGACCTTATGACAACACTTGTGATGGCAAACAAGTGTAGTCAACTTAGTGGCTATGGTTATGCACATATGTTTGTATGATTATGCTTGTTTGGTTGTTTGTTGTATGATTGTTATTTGATATTTGGATATGCATAAAAAACTCATTAGCAAACTTAACAAGATGAAAATTTATGGTTCCTAATCATTAAGTGGTTAATAAGAGGTTATTAAAAGGATTAATGATTTTAATAAATGGGTTTTTATTAAAAGGAGAACCATAGGGTACCATGTTTTTGAAAGTATGCAAATACAAGATGCATAGAGTTTTCAAAACTAGAATTAATGAAAACTAAAATCCCTTTGGAAACAAGTTTAACACCATCCTTTTACACGACACTCGAATCACTTGAGAACTATTTGTGGGATAAAGGACACCTAACCACTTTTAGGGAACTTGTGTTTTGAGGTGAGCTTAACGTATTTGTGGGATAAAGGTCACCTAACCACTTGTATATTTAAACTCACGTGTGTGTAAGTAGGATGACTTGAATTAGAAACCATGTGAATAGGGTCACCAAAGCATGGTGTTCAATGGTGTTGATGGGATTAAACATGCCAACCTATCATAAGATGTTTAACCGATCCCATAAAGGCTAGAAGTTGCAAAAGGTTGCAATTGTCAAATGTTGACTACCTTGTTAATTTAAATAATGGGATAAAGATCACCTAACCATTATTTGAATGTAACGTAGGATTCTAGATTTTAATTATTAATTGTCAATGAGACATAAAAGGGTATTAATGATTAAAATGTAATTTTTCAGAAATACTAATAAGAACTTTGTAAATTTTGTAGAATGGCCGCAAACAATAATGCTGCCACCCCGACCGTCCATACCCTATCACTGAGAACTATTTTAGAGAGGGATCGTCTAAACCATAACAACTTTATGGATGGATTCAAAACCTGAGAATTGTTCTCAAGCAAGAGAAAAAGGCCTATGTCCTTGACGATCGTATTCCTGACCAACCCGACCCCGAGAATGTAAGGCCTATAACGATTGGCTTCAGTATACTAAGGATTCCATGCAGGTATCCTGCCTCATGTTGGGAACTATGATTCCCAAACTCCAAAAGGACTTGGAGCATCATGGGGCATATGACATGATTACCCAATTGAAGGAAATGTTCCTTCAACAAGCTAGGGTAGAGCGCTTCAAAACGGTCCGAGCACTTCATGCGTGTCGCATTGAAGAAACCCAATCGGTATCATCTTATGTACTTAAGATGAAAAGCCACATTGATCGCCTCGAGAGACTTAACTGTCCTGTCTCAAAGGAGTTGGCTAAGGATTTGTTCCTTAATGGCCTAACTAAAAGGTTTAAGACGTTTATAATGAATTATAATATGAACGGTTGGGACAAGAGCATTGGTGAGCTTCACGCAATGCTCAAAACAACTGAGACGGGGATAGGTAGAAAGGTTCTACCTGTTCTCTCGATCAATGAGGGAGGAAATAAGAAAAGGCCATTCCCTGATCCTAAGGAAAGTGTTGCCAAAGGAAAGGGGCACATCAAAGGCAAAGGGAAAGGGATGGTTAAAGCGGAACCTCCAAAACCTAAGCTTATGAAGCCTAAGGTAACGAAAAACGATCCATGCTTTGAGTGTGGTGAGATAGGACATTGGAAAAGGAATTGTCCAACCTATCTCAAAAAGTTGAGAAACAAGAGGGATGTTGGGAAGAACTCAAGTACAACTTTCATGATCCATATTTACTTAAATGTTATTTCTTCAAACACATGGGGATTGGATACCGGGTGTGGAACTCACATTTGCAATCTGTTGCAAGGGTTCAAAAGAAATAAGCACTTTAAGAAGGGAGACACAAGTCTCTACATGGGCAACGGAGCAAAAGTTGATGTCGAAGCCCAAGGAGACTATGTTTTGAAACTTTCAAATGGTTTGGAAGTTGTTCTTAAAAACATTTTGTATGCTCCTAGTTTGACTAGGAACATAATTTCAGTTTCCCTTTTAAAACAATATGGTTATGATTTAAAGTTTGTAAACGATGGTATCTATATTTATATGGATGATGTATTTTATTTCAAGGCTATGCCTTTTAATGGTTTTTATGAATTGATTCATGATGATTCATCCTATAATAACACATTATACCAATCAAGCACCAAGAAACTTAAAATGAGTTTAAGTGATTAGTATCTTTGGCATTGTCGTCTTGGTCACATAAACAAGAATCGGATTCAAACACTTTAAAAGAATGGTCTTTTGAAAACAAATGAAAAATGTTCATTTGATATGTGTGAATCTTGTTTACAAGGTAAGATGACCAAGTCACCCTTTAATGGTACTAACGTGAGGGCAAAAGACTTATTAGGAATCATACATTCGGATGTATGTGGTCCTTTTAAGACAATGACAAGGAATGGTGAAAGATACTTCATTACCTTTACTGACGATTACAGTCGCTATGGTTATGTGTACTTGATGACACATAAACATGAAGCTTTTGAAATGTTCAAAATCTTCAAGAATGAAGTAGAAAATCAACTCAATATAACTATCAAAGTTCTCCGTTCAGATGAAGGAGGTGAATACCTCAATGAGGCTTTTCAGGATCATCTAAGAAGTTGTAGGATTGTCTCACAACTTACTCCTCCTAGAACACCACAGCATAATGGTGTGTCTGAAAGGAGAAACTGAACCCTATTGGATATGGTTCGATCTATGATGGCTATAAGCTCACTACCTCTATCATTTTGGGCTTTCGCACTACTCTCTGCGGCTCGTATTTTGAATATGGCCCCAACCAAGAAAGTGGATTAGACACCTTTTGAAATATGGCATGGAGGAGTTCCATCGCTATCATATTTAAAAGTATGGGGTTGTGAAGCTTATGTTAAGCTTAACACCAAAATAAACTGGAAAGTCAATCCACTAAGTGTATATTTGTTGGATATCCAAAAGACTGTATAGGATACTACTTCTTTGATCCAACAGAGCAAAAGGTATTTATTGCTCGAAAGGCAGAGTTCTTGGATGCCAAGTTCCTTATGGAAGGAATGACGTATAGAACAATGGAATTTGATGAGGATCAAGATCCATAAGCCGATACACGTTTGGTTGACACTAGCAATCAACAGGAGGTTGTTGATGATGATCAAGAGGTTGATCGATACACACAAAATGTTTGCATATCTTGTAGAGTTAGCATTCCACCTGAAAGATATGGATTTTTCATGAATGGATGCTACGTGGTTGACTCCGATGAGCCAACTACATACCATGATGCAATGTCCAATTGGGATTGTGACAAGTGGCTGGAAGCCATGAACGTAGAGATGCAATCCATGTATGACAACCAAGTTTGGGAATTAGTTGACCCTCCACTTAACTCCAAACCGGTTGAATGCAGTGGGTTTTCAAGAAGAAAACAGATATGCATGGAAACTTGGATACTTACAAGGCAAGACTTGTAGCAAAAGGTTTCACTCAAACTCAAAGGGTTGATTATGATGAAACCTTCTCGCCTGTAACAATGGTAAAGTCTATTAGGATATTGTTTGCCATAGCTTCTCATTATGACTATGAGATTTGGCAAATGGATGTCAAAACCGCTTTCCTTAATAGATATCTTGAAGAAGATGTCCATATGGAATAGCCTGAAGGTTTTGTCGATCCAAAACATCCTAAAAAGTATGCAAGTTAAAGAGATCAATCTACGAATTGAAACAAGCATCGAGAAGTTCGAATCAACGTTTTGATGAAAAGATCAAGAAATTTGGCTTCATCAAAAACGCTGATGAAGCTTGTGTGTATAAAAAGGCTAGTGGGAGTGCAATTACATTCTTAGTATTGTATGTTGATGACATACTACTATTTGGAAATGATATTCCAACCATGGAAGGTGTTAAAACCTGGCTTGGGAGTTGTTTTTCCGTAAAAGATCTTGGTGAAGCCGCCTATATATTGGGAATTAAGATCTATAGGGATAGATCGAGGCGGTTGATAGGTCTAAACCAAAGTGCATACATTGATAAAATCTTGAAAAGGTTCAAGATGGAAAAACTATAAGAAAGGTATGGTACGTATTCAAAGAGGGACAATATTGAGTGCATCTCAACGTCCAAGCTCAAAGGAGGAGCAAGATCGTATGAAGGACATCCATATGCGTCTGCTATAGCGTCCATCATGTATGCGATGGTACGCACTAGACCGGACGTGTCATGCGCATTAAGCATGACATGCAGATATCAGCAGAATCCAGGTAATAGCCATTGGATGGCTGTTAAAAGTATATTGAAATACCTTAGGAAGACTATGGATATGTTTCTAGTATACGGATCTAATGAAGAGGAACTAGTTGTAAAGGGTTACACGGATGCGAGTTTCCAAACTGATCGAGATGATTCTCGATCACACTCGGGGTATTTCTCCATTACGAATGGGGTAGCATTGTCCACTACAGAATCTGAATACATAGCCGCCTCATTGGCAGCTTTGGAAGCTGCAATGATAAAGAAGTTTATCGCCAATCTTGGGGCGGTCTCTAACATTCAAGACCCCCTAGAAATCTTTTGTGGTAACGAGGGTGCGATTGCTCAAATCAAGGAACCCCGTGTACATCAAAAGACTAGGCACATTGAGCGGAGATTCAACTACATAAGGGATGAAGTTGAAAAGGGAAAGATATGTATTCGCAAAGTTCACACTGATCAAAACATTGCGGATCCACTCACGAAGCTCCTTGAAAGGTCAAAGCATGAAAGTCATACTTGTGCCTTAGGACTTCGATATTTAGTGATTGGAATTGATTTGTTTAGTATTAATATTGAAAATATTTAACAATTGTAATATTTAACTCATCTATATATTTATGATATTTTGAGTTATGTTCCTTTTAGCATGTTTACATCCATGAATATGTTTATTATTCTAAATGTCCGCAGTCGGTCATATTTGTGGAAACAAATATGAACGTAAGACTATTATGAACTTTGATTGGTGGATATTTATAAGGCATGAATATAGAGCAATTGGTTGCTGCCAAGGTTCATAGATATTCGTGGGATACGAATATTGGACTGACCCACGTCTCAAATCTTACTACATGGAATCTTATTGATTGATCATAAGTAAATTTGAGTAAAGGTGAATATCATTTGGTATCCTCCGACCTAAGATACATATTGGGTTTTGATATTCACCAAGTGTTATACCTTGAGCTAGTTCTTCGCTGCTCTGAAATAATGGTCAGTACATAAGGCTATGTTTAGGTATGACATAAGGTGATTATGAGAAACGTATGTAGTCAAGATCGAATTTGTTCCTCTTATTCGTTGGGAGCAAGATGTCTAAGGCCTGATTAAGTTAAATCAACAAGGAATGATCATTCTGTGTCCTTGGATTTAACATGACATCTGTAACAAAAGGATAAATGATTGATTCAGCTAAATCATTTCAAGTTGGATACTTGAAGGGCATGATGTTATTGAAAGGCTTCTAAGTCATGCGTATTAAGGGTTGTAAACCGTTGTTAGGTGGTATTTACTGCTTGCATCAATCTTCTATGAATCTTGTGTAAGTGGGAGATTGTTGGATTCTTTATGCCCAAGACACATAGAATATTGATGTGGTTAGTACGTCATGATCCAAGTCGGGTCATACCCAATAACAAGCTTAGCAAACACCAATTATTATTTAATTGATGATATGATCATACAATTAAATAATTACACCAATTTAGAAAATTGGTTTTCTAAATAAGTTGCATATGAGATGGAACAACTTTTTAGGATATTTTGTCCATGAGTATTATTTGTAATGTTATTTGCTTTTGATCAAATGACATCAAATAATAATAGAGTGTAAGATTTATATATAATTAATAGGTTAATTACGTAACTCATAAAAATAACTTATAAACATTTGTGTTTTAAAAGTTTTGGGGGGAAACCCTTTTGAAGGGCCATATTAGGCCGCCCCTTTTATGGGGTTTGGGATTTCTTTTGTCTTGGATTGAGATACTCTTGGAATGGTCCAACACTCCACCTCTCACTCTCTCTCTCTCACGCAAGAACCTCAAGGCAAAAATCCTCTCCATATTGAAGAGAATCACGACTGAAAATGGGTTTTCAGCGGCCTTGTTTATGTTGGCTAAAAATGGGTTTTCAGCAGACTTGTTGGTCATTTTGGTGTTAAAATCCTAGCAAAACAAGTGCTTGCTTGAAGCTTGTGGGTATGGATGCTTGAGGACACCTCTCCTTGGTGTCTTGGTCTTTCAAAAATTTCATTTTCTTCATCTATCTCATGATTTTCAGTAGCTCTACAAAGGTAGTTTGTATGAGTTGTATTTGGTTGTTATTGGGTTGTTGTTTCTTCTTGATAGCTAGTCCATTCACATATAAATGATCCTATGTTCTTGGGTTTGTTAAAACAAAGTAAAGAACCTTATTTTTCAGATTATGAATCATAATTTTAAGGCTTTAATCCGCTGCGTTTTCATGTTTAAATGGTTAAACAACTTTGATTTTGAGTCCAACAAACTCTACAGATTGTGGCTCTAGGGTTTGATTGATGATTTGATCGTAAGCAACTGGTTGCAATCGGTTGCGAAAATTGTGCACCAAAGCCTCATATTTATAGGCTTAGGGTTTTACTGATTTGGAAACTATAACTTCCTTATCAGGGTAGGGCATTTACACAAAGAATATTTAATGTGACATTCTCTAACTAAGGTAGAAGTCATCCGTAGATGTTGACTTTTACTTTAGAGTTAACTTCTATTGACTTGATGTACTTTGGTGAAGTACATTAAGTTGGTCTTCCATAGTGACTTAGTCTTCCGCAAGAATTATTGTTCTTCCACAGCAACTTAGTTTTTCCGCAGGAGTTTCCTATTCCGCAGGAGCACTTGCCTTCCACAGGAGTTTTACTTGTTCATCAGTAGCAAGTTAGTCTTCCATAGGAGTTTCATGAACTTGAAGGGTGATCTTGAAAGGCTTTCGCGGGAGTTCCACGGAGTGCTTGATTTGTTTTAGAGGATCTACGGAGGAAAAAAATGTTCATCCGTAGATGTTTCCAACACTTGGTCAATTTCAAGAAAATTGACCAAGACATGATTTTCCTGCAAATATACATATAAATCAACACAAAATATATGGGTTAACCTATACACATATGTTGCATACATAATTATGGGAAAGTTACAAGAGTTATTACAATGATTGATTCATGAAACTTAACCTATACAATATTCTAGACCTAACAATACTCCCCCTTAGGTTTAGCTTCTTCTAATCAATTCCTCAGGCTTTGTAGCTCCTTAACTCTTGCCACCATCTTGTTATTAAAGTATGATACTGCATCCTTTTGATCATCGTACTTTTACTTGATCTCCATTCTACTCATCGTATTTAGGGCATCATACTTGATCCAAGGATGTCCTCTTCAGTTGTCAAAGTTGCAACAACACTATTGTTGTTAACAACTTCCAACTCATCCTCTTCTAAGATTCTTTGCTTTATAATAGAAGGGATTTCAGATCCTATAAGCTGGCCTGCCTCAAATTTTCTCCTTTTACTAGTTGTGGCATTCAGCTTGTCTATTACTTGAATCATATACACATATAAATATAAGTCATTTTGTGCATGTTCATTGCTGAGCTTTGGGTAGAGTTTATCATGCAGATAGGCTATGTAGTTGGGATGCAAGGGCTTGATTTCTGGTGGATCAAAAATCCTGATGCTTGATGCTTCCTTCCTATCCATAGTTCGTTTTAGCACAAGCTCCTTTGTTTTCTCAACATACCCCCACTGAGTGATTGGGTGTGAGAACTGGTTCCATCAAATTTCATTATGGATGATGTTCTTTTGTTGGAGTGACCAACCCTGATCAAGAACTCATCTTCTATAGAGAGTGAGGAGCTTGACTTATGTGTTCTTTGCCTCTATTTTCTCTTGATATGCTCCTCATCTTCTTTTTGGCTTCCTTGAGCACATCATCCTTGAATTTTGATAGCAGCTTTCCAAATCATCCCTTAGAAATCTCTCCCTCTTAGATGAATTGGATAGTTGGTGATCTGTAAGCTCTGGAGTTGTTTGATATCGGCATCTGGGAGTGACATAACTAATTCAATCAAGGGAAGATATTGAATCATCCTAGATGCCCTTTTTATGATTGCACTATCCTATTCAACATCATATTTCCAAGCTATGATCTGGTACTCTTCAGCTGACATAGGAGTAGTGATATGATCAAAGAGTTGGAATAGAGTTCACTTTTTCTCAGTTATCTCTCTCACCGTAGTTCCAAGAGGCCATACTTTGCCTAGAATCACTGCCTGTGGTTCTCTGATCATTTTCTTCTTGCCCTTGTGCATATCTTTACTCTCCATAATGATGGGCTCTGAAGGAGTTGTTTCATGGGCATGGCTTGGATTTGAAGCTTCAGTTCTAAACCTAACTCTAGTTTGCAGCTCAATCTTCATCACACATTCCATCATTTGTCTTAGTTTTTTATAGATCTTTCTCTTAGCTCATAGAACTTGTGGTTGTGATTTTGCAATCAGCAAATGATGTTGTTTCTATTTAGTTTCTTGGTATCACAATGACACAATTCTTCTTTAGTTTTTCTATTTCTTGGAATTTGATAAAGTTATCATAGTTGCAATCTGGAATCATCAGTCTAGCCACTGTGAAATCTTTGATGGCTTGCTTCATCTCATCAGAGTTCATCCTTTCTACCAAGTCATAAGGAAAACCTATGTTAATGACTGCCATGGACATGGTAGATTTAGGTCTCTCTTCAAGTATGTCTTGAGTTGTAAGCAGCACATTAGATGTTTTTCTTTGGGCTTCCTTAGGAGTTTCTTCTCTTGTCAACTCCTCCCATTCTGCATCACTTTCTTCATTTTTCTCCTTTTGTTTTGATGTTGATACTTCAGCTGATGGGGTATGCTCAGGTGTGACCATTTTGGCTCTTTTTGGAGAGTCTTTCACCTCCATGATTTATTTTTCAAACTTCCCCCAGTACTTTCTGTTTCTGTTATACTGGATGATTGGGGCCTGTTATTGAGTTGAGACAACTCATGATGTCGTTTGTTGTTTTGGTGCTTGTTGAGAAGTTTAAACAAATTCAAGCTCACTGATTCTTTTCTTCAAACTCTCAATTTCATCATCTTTTTCTTTAAGGAGCTCAGCTTGTTTAGAAATGTTGATTTTTGACTTGCTCATTTCTATAACACTCTGCTCCTTAGCTGCCTTTTCTTTCTCTACAGATTCTTTCAATTCTTCCACTAATTTATTGAAGGTATCAATAACTTTATAATCTGTTTAAGCATCCTTACTTAGTCTTCTGATTAAGCCTTCTTGCAGAGTTATAAGTGCACCCTTTTCTTTCAGAACTCCCTTTAGCTCTCTCAGTCTCTCCAACCTTTTATTTCACTTGATGATTAGATTGTTGTATTTGGCCGCCAAAAAGCTTTTGCTCACATCAATGTCATCATCATTCAGATCACCTTCAAGGTAAGCTATAACATCTACAAACTTCTCACTAGATTCAATCACTTGTTCAACCACCTGAGTTGGATCCTTTTCAACTTCCAGGCACACTTCTTCAGTTTCCCCATCATGTACATCATTAAGATCTTCTTCAAAATTAATGAATTCAGTTGGAATAGTGCTATCAGAAGTTGAATTTGATTCAACCACTGGGGACATTGTGATTTGAGGTTGTTCTTGTAGTGAAGAAGGCTGAAAAGGTGAAATTGGTTCTGTAGCTGCAGAGCCTTGTTATGTTTTAGATGAAGAGAATGAGATTGATTGTGTGTGTTCACTGGCTGGTGAAACTGGTTTATTCTAGATGTATTCACGGAGTTTGGTGATTGATTGAGTGAGATGGGTTGGGTTTGTTCACTTTGTGGTAATGGTGGTTGTGCTGGTAGAGATGGTTGATTGATCATGGGAGATTGGAATGGAGTTTATATAGCTTGATCAGCTGATGCAGGGGATGCTTTATCTTATTCTTCTTGTTCTTGTTGTTCTGTGTAGATCAACTCTTGTGGTACATCAGCATTCTTATCCACAACATGAGCAAACATCTCCATTTCAGCTCCTTCATATCTTCCACTTATCTTGTTCAACAAAGATCATCCCAGATGCACTTGAACAAACGCATCACCTCCCCTTTATATGTGGGGCAGGGAATCATTGATGATAAGTTAAAGAAATCTTGAGAACATATGCATCTTATCAACTTTTTGGATTTCAATCTGATCACATAGGCACCCGAGAATGTACTTTGAGTAATTATAAGTTCTTCCTTCAAACACACCAATGATTCCGAAAGATATATGCCTTGAGAATCTATCCCATCCAGACTTCTGGTTTGACATACATTTTAAGTAAGTATGACAAAGGAATCTATAAGGCTTGCATAATCTTCCTTTCTTGATTTCACTATTACGGTAGTCACCATCGTATCTTATTAGATCAAAAACCCTCAGAATGTACTCATGATCGAATACATCATGTTGACCTACTTCTTGTTCACCAAACTCCAGTAACCTTCTGATGACCTGTTCATCTATTCTTAGAACTTCATGTCTAATGGAGGCATAAATCACCCATTCATCATTCTCCTCAGCTACTCTTGTGATATTCCAGAAATCTATCACATGAGTTTGATAGATTACTAGGTCAGCAGTTAGAGCATAGAATAACCTTGATCTACGTAGATATTGAATAATCTCTATGCATCCTTCAATGACAGGGTCATCAGAATTGAGAAAAGCACATACATTATGCTCTTTAGCAAACCGATTATCCATCTGCAATACACAAGAACATCAGAAAACAATGATTTAAAGATTTAAGCTTGTCATCAAAATACTAGAATTTTAAGAAGTTCAATCATTTTGAAGACATTTCAGTAATAATCAACAATTTTTGATGTTATAATGAATGATTTACCTTGCTGATAATATTCATATGATAAACAGAAGATTAGATAACTGAATGATTTGTTGTTCTTAAATTGTAATTTGAATATAGGTGGAAGGGAGTTTAAGGTTTTATGAACGATTTTCTAGGTCATAAAAGTTCTCTATAAAATTTAATGTAAACAGAAGTCAAAACTTATCATTTATACACTTTTCAGAAAATTAATTAAGACCCTTTTAATGTCATAGGACCCTCAACCATTAGTACCCTTCCGTGGTAAATTATTGTTTCCGCAGATATTAGATCTTCCATAGGAAGTTAAAACTTCCGAAGATTAACACTTCCAGAGGAAAATAGAACTTCCGAAGGTAACTAAATCTTCCGAAGAAAGTTGTCTTCCGAAGGAAGTTAAGTCTTCCGAAGGAAGTTAAATCATCCAAAGGAAAATAAATATTCTAAAGGAAATTAAGACTTTCGTGGTAAATCTACTCTTCCGAAGGAAATTAAGTATTCCATAGGAAAATAAATCTTCCGAAGGAGATCTAGGGATGACTTGTCATTGTTTTCTAAAATACTACAGAAGTATAATTTATATTTCCATAGGTTAACAATCTATGAAAAAAAATTATACTTGTTAAAACATTCACATCCGTAGGCTACCAATCTATGGATGGTCAAAGTTTAACCTGAGAATTTTTACACTGTAACATCTGCTGAAAGGCAGTATTATACCGTAACTTCTGCTGAAGGATAAAAATTTATCCCCTTTTTGATGTATGATTCTAATATGTTATTAGATCAGATTTTGCTGTTGGACCATTGTTGATTTGTTCCATTGGCATGTGTGCACAGATTTTCTTAAAGCAGATATCCAACAGCCAAAGTAGTTGCTCAAGATCCAAATTTTCTTCAATGTATTTGTTTTAACTCATTTTTCATGCTGATTATTATTACTCGCCCTAAATTTGTACTTAATAATGAAAATTTTAACATAAATTTAAATAGAGAATAGCATGAAAAGCAATGATCTTCACCATTTTATACTAAATAACAAAAATTAACATAACTTAAATATATGTACAAGCTTTTGAAATTGGGATCATATTATGACACTATGTTACCTCTTGACGAGTTTAGTTTTAATTGATGTAGACAGTGATCTAGTGCTGATTACAAGTATGTTGTTTCACTTAAATTCAAACAAGAGTATATGTTCAACTAGGCATGCTGATTATCATGTTTTGATCTTGAATAGTTATAGATTGATATGGACTCCACATTCAATTCACATAAGAGGTTGTCCTCTGTTTATGAGTCATCTTATCACTTTTTCACACCTAAACTATGTACCTTAAAGTATAAGTTCTATCTTAAGATTTCTGTGAAATCTTATTAATGCAAATTGTTATATAAGCTCTTCAAATTTAATATACAGTTGATCATATTGGATTCTTCTAGAGCTGGATATATGATCATCCTCAGGTCACCAGGTCTTTACTCATGTAAAACAGAGGTGCTGTTAACCCAGGTCATTGCTCACACAAAACAGAGGGATGATGATGATCATAATCATGTCACCAAGTGTTTATATTCATAAATAGAGGTGTTCATAGTCCAAGGTCTTTGCTTACGAAAAACAGAGGGAACATGAATTGCAAAGATAGAAATTATAAGTAGTCAGTACATAATGTGTTTGGGTGAGTAAGTTGATCACATTAGGATCAGACTCACTTGCATGCTCCTCAAAGTAGAATATCCCACAATCAGCCATCTAGACATTAAGTTTAGTCATGCATTTGTCTATGTTCTACTCAAGCTGAACCTACTCACACATCAAAGCACATCTGATCAGTCTTTATGTAAGATTAATTGAAGGAAAGTAAACAAAGTGATAGTGTACTATCATTTCCCATTATACAAAAGCTATAAACAGAAAAACATATTAACAAAACTTCTTTTTGTAATTTTATTGATTTTATGTGTGCTTTTGGCTTTTTCATGGTCGATAGATCATGCTTTCCTTAATAATGAAGAGAAAATTAGTCTACGTTGATCATGCCTAATGATTCAATTAAGAACTTAAATCTTACTGAATCAAAGGCTTTGGTGAATAAATCAACAAGCTGATTTTTTGTTTCCACTTTGATCAACTTGCAAACCCTTTTTTGAGCAATCTTGCAGAAAATGGTATCTTATCTCTATATGTTTTGTTTTAGTATGTTGCACTGTATTAGCAGTGATAAACATAACATCTATGTTATCTATATGAATTAGTGTTTGGAGAAAATTGTACCCATAATCAAGTAATTGGTTTTGCAACCATAAAACTTGAGAGCAACCAGCTGAAGTAACTATGTACTCAGCTTCAGCTGTGGATACTAAAACATATGTTTATTTCTTGCACTGCCAGGAAACAAGCCTTGGTCATATGAATTGACATCCACCTGTTGTGGATTTTCTGTTATTGGTACATCCTAAAAAAGCACTATTTGAATAGGAGTAGAGGTTGAATTCTCCTTATTTAGGATACCAAAGGCCAAGAGCTGGTTTCCCTTTAAGATATCTGAATATCCAATTCACATCATTCATGTGGGATTCCTTTAGATCTGATTATTACCTAGCACAAACATAAACAACAAACATAATGTCAGGTCTACTTGCAGTCTAGTACATTAATGATCCTATCATTGATCTATATAAGCTTTGATTTACAGACTTCCCTTTAGGATCAGGTACAATTTTATCAATGGTTGATGCTAGTATTTTGCATGAAGATGTATCAGCAAGAGACTATTTCTTTAGTATTTGATGAATATACTTCTCTTGATTGATAAAAATACCATCTGGTTTTTAATGAACTTGCAATCCAAGGAAGAATGTTAGCTCTCCCATAGAACTCATCTGAAACTCAAATTTCATCAATAATTCAAACTCTTCACATAATCTCTTGTTTGTTGATCCAAATATAATGTCATCCAAATATATTTGCAGCACCAAGAGATCTTGATGTTCATGTTTGAGGAAGAGAGTTTGATCTATTGTTCCTCTTTTATATCCATGCTTCAGCAGAAAGGATGGGAGTGTCTCATACCACTTCCTTGGTACCTGATGAAGACCATATAAAGCTTTATCAAGCTTGTATACCCTACGAGGATAGTCTGGATCTTTAAAGCCTGGAGGTTGAGCAACATAGACTTCTTAATCAATCTTTCCATATAAGAAAGCACATTTCACATCCATTTGGTAAACTGAGAATTTCTTATAGGAAGCATAGGCTAGAAAGACTCTGATAGCTTCAATTCTTGCAATAGGAGCAAAGACTTCATCATAGTTTATTCCTTCTTCTTATGTATAGCCTTGTGCTATCAGTCTTGCTTTGTTTCATACAATGATTCCTCTGTCATCTAGTTTGTTTCTGAAAAGCCATCTGGTACCAATTGGATATTAGCCTTCAGGCAGGTCAACTAGATTCCAGACTTTCTGCTTTCTGAATTGTTGAAGGTCCTCTTGCATAGCTTTAATCCAGCTATTATCTTTAAGTGCAGCTGATTTGTTGGGTGGAACCACTTGTGATAGAAAACAGGAGAAAAGACAAATGTTGGCTGCTCCCCCTTGATTTCTTATGGTTCTTTCATGAAGATCACCAATAATGTTATCAATTGGATGATTCTTATGAATTCTGGTAGTTGGCACTGTTGCAACTGGAATTGAAGATTCCAAGTTGGTCATGTGAGGAGATGGACATTGATCCAACCGAGATAGAGAACTGAGAAAGTAGTCAAAGTCTTCTGCATTATGATCTGATGCTGGATTAGAGTCATCTTCTTGATTTTTTGCTTTAGCAGATACAGGCTGAACTTCCGTAGGTGTGACTGTGACATCTCCAGATGTAGGTTGGGGATCTACTGATGCTGATGGATGTGGAACTTCAGTTGAAGGTACTGTAGCATCTCCGAATGTAGATGGAGTATCTAAGGATGCATCGAGTACATCTCCAGATATAGGATTAACCTCTGCCGAAGCAGGGTTAACATCTGCGGATACTTCATTCACTTCTTGAGAGTTTGAAGTTGGATTTTCATTGGATAGTCCATTACTTAATTGTGGTGATGGGCCATGATCTGCAACACTTGAGGTGTGTGGAGGTCTTGGTGGATCTGCAGATAGTGGCACTTCACTCATTGTTGGAGCGACATAAGGATAACATGTATCCGTAGAACCTGCAACATTCAAATAACTAGAGTTAAATGAATTCGTGAAATCATCTATGTCAAACAACCAAGATGAACCTATTACAGATTTTGTAAAAGATGTTTCATCAAAAGAGACATTAGGTGTTTACATTGTGTTGGTATGGAATGTAAACTCTATATAATTTAGATGTGGTTGAATAACCAACAAAGAAACCATCATAGGATTTTTCTGAAAACATTTCTAATTGTTCCTTGGTGTTTAACACAGACACATGACACCCAAAAGCTCTAAGATAGCCTATAAAAGGTTTCCTTTTAAATAATAGCTCATAAGGTGTTTTGTTATGTTCTTTAACATTTAATGTTTTGTTTTGAACAGTGCAAGCTATAATCACAGTTTTAGCCTAAAACATAATGGGCAGATGTGAATCAGATAACATTGTTCTAGCTGCTTCAATGTGAGTTCTGTTTCTTCTCTCAGCAACTCCAATTTGTTGTGGAGTTCTTGGTGCACTGAACTGTCTTGCTATGCCCTTTCCTACAAAAGGTATCTAGAACACAGTTAGCAAATTCAGTTTTATTATCACTTCTAAGAACTTTGACCTTTAAATCAAGTTGATTTTCAATTTTAGTAATAAACTCCATTAATGTTTATGATGTTTCACTCTTATCTTTTAAGAAAAAGACCTAAGTGAATCTAGTGAAATCATCAACAATCACCAAGCAACATTGCCTCTTGCCAATGCTCATCACATTGATTGGACCGAAAAGATCCATATGAAGCAATTTGAGTGGTATTGTATTTGTGTTAACTATTTTGGACTTGTGTGACACCTTATGTTGTTTTACTTTGTAACATGAAGAAGAATGAGTAGAACATTGAAATTCTTTCTTAGGAAGACTAACGACTAAGTCATTTCTGGCCAACCTATTCATGTTCTTCATATTAGAATGAACCAACCTTCTATGCCACAATTGAGATTCATCTTCTAATGACTTAGAAATCAGGCATGTTTCATTTGATGTTAAAGAGGTGATTTCATGTCCAAAACATATGTGTTTCCTTTTCTTGGTACTATAAGAAGGGTGTAATCATTTGGGATTTGCAAACCAGGTTTAGGAATGTATAATGATGTTTATCAAATAAAGTGGTATAATTTTGATCACAAATTTGAGAAACACTGTGTAATTTAAATTGTAAGTTTTCACAAATATTTACATTCTCACACTTGAGCACACCATTTGTTATAATACCTTCACCTACAATTTTACCTCCCTTCTTATCTCCACAAAATGCTACATAGGAAGCATTTTTGTGTTTGAAGTCAAAGAGGAGAGAACAGGTTCCTATCATTTGTCTAGAACATCCACTGTCAACATATCACTTGTTGTCAGCCCTCCATGAATGTTCCTGCACATAAAAGGAAATCAATTAGAATGGGGAACCCAAGCTTTAATGAGTTTGGGCCGACCAAGAGTGTCTAAAATTGTCACTCCTTCACGAATAAGTCTTGATGATTCAGGTTTGACTTTAGACTCAATTGATTCATTTTGTTTTGTTTGTGGGGGTGAGGATGATTCTGATGGAGATGACTTAAGACATTTTGATTTTATGTCTCGGTCACTTTCTGTTGCATCTTATCTTTGTTTGTCTTCACATTTACAATTGATGAAGATCCTTTTTTGAAGAAGGTTCAGCATCCTTTGACTGTGACCTTGGTACTTCAATATCCTTGTCAAACTTGTCAAAGAATGTCTCATCAGCAGTTGTTGGTTTATCATTCAAGTCCACCTTTTTATGTGGTGTCCTTCTTTGAGGCTTCTGTTTTTCTTTCTTCTTAGATTGGGCATTAGAAACACTGATGGCTTCTTAGCCTTCTCAACCTTTTATTGTTGTTGATCATCAGTAGCAACTATCTTCTTTGTCTTTTTAGACTTGTTCTCTGGCTGATTCTTTGGTGCCTTTGACGCGTTGAAGCTCTCATCTAATTGTGAATCAGCTTCATTTATCTCAGATTGCTTCTTCTTAGGAACTTTTTTTTTGTTCCTTTTGTTGAAGTAGCACTTTAAGTTGAATGATTATTCTTGTTGCGGATTGCACAATGCTTTCCCGGGACGCTTACAGTTGGACAATCATCTCATTATTACATAAACATTATATAATTCATAAATTAGGCAGGGAATCAAATTGGCAAAAACCATTCATTTCATTTATATTTACTATTGATAAGCAATACATCGTTGTTCATTAGTTACAAAAAGATTGTTTAAATGCATTACAAAACAACAATATCATCAAAACATGAATGGATGTCAGTCTTTCCCCTCCAAGTAGCTTCACCCTCGTGCCATCCTCAGCAATATTTACCTGCCAACTGAAAATGTATAAAAGTCAGTGTTGCTGAGTGAGTTCTAGTTTTAAAAGTATTAAAATACCTTGTACAGATATATGAAAATATCCCTGTTTGTAAAAACCTCCTTTATTTTGGTATGTGACCACACATCATACATACATCAAGGTAATACTCTCTTTCATTCTTTACTGTACACTTCGTTCATTTTGCTCTTTTATCATGATCTATCACATTCTTCTGGACCAATGTACAATACCCCGAACATTGTGCAAGAAGCTGATGCTGGGCCTGTGGTCTATAAATAGACCACGAACATTGTGCACTAAGCTGACCCAGTCACCTACGGTATGCTACAAGGGTCCCTGTCAGTCTCAATGACTGACCCTGTGTGCATCCTTCGGGTTAGCTAAACCGCACATAGTTGAGCTAACGACAACAAGGTCGTACACCTCCTTTCATTTTCTTGCAAGACTTTCATTCATTCTTTTATGTTCCAATTTTCTTTAGCATTAATCTTTCACTTTTATTAATGATAGTACTTTACGTATACGATCATAAGCATACCACGTAAAGTCACATAATATAATATAATATAATATAATAGGGAACATAGGAACAGATCAAATTATGCATAACGTAGACAATTATAGCCCTAAAGTCAAACTAGGGTCAAACCCTAATTATTCTGTTCTTCCCAAAATTTCTGAAAAATTTTCTTAGTGTTGGATGCATGGGAACTATGCAGGCGCATGAGCCTTGTTTGGGTGCATCAACACTATTTGGGCGCTTGGCTCCATACTTAACTGTTTTTCCACTAATTTTGGGTGCATGAACTGTTCAGGTGCATGAGCCTATACTTAGGCGCCTGAATAAAAAGTTGCGCGCATGAGCACTATTAGGGCGCCTGACCCTAACACTTGGGCGTCTGACCAAGTTTTCAAGGTGCATGAACTACTATTTAGGCGCACGGGTTATACTTAGTTATTCCAAGGCATAGTTTGGGCGCATGGGGTACTGTTTGGGCGCATGGGCTGTACTTAATCTTTTCCAAGGAAACATTTCAGCCGCATGAGCCTTATACAGGCGCATGAGCAACTTGTTTAACATACTTTTCAATTATTTTCAACCCCAAACATCATTTCATCCTATTCTAAGCTTCTTAATACCATTCTAGGCATAAACATCGTATAAACATCCATAAAACATCATCATACAACATAAATCATACGGGTACACAAGCTTAAAAATTATAAAATCATTTTAATACATTTTTCAGCCCCAAGAAGTGTTAAAACATGTAAAAATACGGGGTGTAGAACTCACCATGTGTAGCAAACAAGCACAACTCCTCCAAACTTGTTTGTTCACGAGTTCAAGCACCAATTATGCGAATTTCAGTCCTTTTCTCCTTGAAAACTTTAAAGAACTTCACCTTTTTGTTCTTCTTCCTCTTTTAGTCGAAAAAGTAGTAAGTATGAGCATGGCATGGGCGGCGATGCTTTAAAAAGGTGAAACTTTTGTCTTTTCCTCTTTTAGTCGAAAAAGTAGTAAGTATGAGCATGGCATGGGCGGCCATGCTTTAAAAAGGTGAAACTTTTGTCTTTTGTGTACTATTTACACAACACCCCCTTTGACTTTTGTCTCTTTTTATTTTCTATTTGATACTTTTCGTTTCTATTTATTTTGACAAACTTTCAGGTGTTACAAGTCTACCCCCTAAAAGAGGTTTTCTCCCTGAAACCAGTCATTCTTCGAATAACTGTGGGTAATGTTGTCTCATCTCTTCCTCAGTCTCCCACATAGACTTGAAACCCTTCCTGTGCTTCCACTGTACTCGTACAAGTGGAAGCACTTTATTCGATAATCTTTTCTCTTTTCGATCGATGATTGCCAATGATCGGTCTATGTAATTGAGCCGTTCATCCACTTCGATGTCATCCAGTGGTACAATCATATATTCATCAGCTAAGCACTTCCTTAGATGACATACATGGAATGTTAGATGTATTCCGCTTAACTCATCAGGCAATTCTAACCGATAGGTCACCTCTCCTACTCGTGTGATGATTCGGAAAGTCTCTATGTACCTCGGGCTTAGCTTGCCCCTCTTCTGGAACCGAATGATTTCTTTCCAAGGTGAGACTTTCAACATAACTCAGTCGCCCACTATAAATTTGTTGGGTTTGTTAAATGTTTATTAAACATTGTTTAACCATTTAAACAAAAACACAGCGGATATATTGACATATAAAACATGTTTAGATTCTGAAAATTAACCATTTTAATAACCAAGATTACAAACCCAAGAAAAAGGATCAAACATATGTGAAAAGAAATGCTATCAAACATAAACAACCATAGGACGTTCTTAGAATACTACCTTTTCTAGGAATAACAAGATTTGAGATGGATAATAGTTAAAGAAAGATGATGTTCTTGAAAAGTAAGCCTCCAAAGAAGAAGGACTCAAGCAAGTATACCCACAAGCTCTTGCAAATACCCAACTTATTAGGAAGGTTGAACACCAAACTTCTTCTTCTTCTTAGATTTGAAATTTCAGCAATTCTTCCTCTTAGATCTGAAAATTTCTACCAAGGGAGAAGAGAGAGTTCTTGCAATCTGTGTGTGAGAGAGAGTGGGTTGAGTGGAGTGTAAATGTGTTCAAGTCTGGTACTAATACAAGACAAAAGAATCCCAAGGAAAGCAACCAAGGGGCGGCTGAAAATTGGTTCAAATGGGTTCCCACCTATTTTAATTTTATAAAATTTTCACACTCTTTAACTCATAAGTTTGTGAAATTAAACCCCTTTTAATTTTATAACTTGAATACACTTTTATTTGTTATTATTTAACCTACTTAAATAATAATACAAATAATTTCTCATGAACAAATTATCCATATAATTTGTTCTATTTCAAATGCAATAATTTAGAAAGCCCATTTTCTAGATTGGTGTCAATATTTATTTGTTTGGTCATATCAACAAATAAATATTTATTGGTGTTTGTTTAGCTTGTTATTGGGTATGACCCGACTTGGATGACAACGTACTAACCACATCAATCCTTTATGTGTCTTGGGCATATAAGATCCAGCAATCTCCCACTTGCACAAGATTCATAGAAGATTGATGCAAGCAGTAAATACCGCCTAATAACGGTTTACTACCCTTAATACGTATGACTAAGAGCCATTCAATAACACCATCCTCTTCAAGTACCTTACTTGAAATGTTTTAGGTGGATCAATCATCTATCCTTTTGTCACAGATGTCATGTTAAATCCCGGAGACACAAAGTGATCATTCTTTCTCCATTGATTTAACTTTAGCAGGCCTTAGACATCATACTCTCAACGAATAAGAGGGACAAATCCCATCTTGACTACATACGTCTCTCATAATCACCTTGTACGATATCTGAATTTAGCCTTGTGTACTGCCATGTTTCAGAACAGCGAAGAACTAAGTCAAGGTATAATACTTGGTGAATATCAAGACCCAATATGTATATCAGGTCAGAGGATACCAAATGATATTCGCCTTTACTCAAAATTACTTATGATCAATCAAGAAGATTCCATGTAGTAATATTTGAGATGCGGGTCAGCCCAATATTTGTATCTCACAAATATCTATGAACCTTGGCAGTAACCCTTTGCTCTATATTCACCCATATGAATATCCACCAATCCAAGTTCATAATAGTTTTACCCTCATACTTGTTCCCACAAGTATGAACGACTACGGACGTTTTGAGTAAACGATTTACTCATGGAGTAAGCATGCAAAATAGGAACATTAGTTGAAACATTATAACCAAATAATTTATTCAAGTAATGAAAGGTTCTAATATCCAAATACAAAATTAAAAGGTCAAATCCAGTCACTAGAATATCAAAGTCCCATGGCACAAGTATGACTTTCATGCTTTGCCTTTTCAAGGAGCTTCGTGAGTGGATCCGCAATGTTTTGATCCGTGTGAACTTTGCAAATACATATCTTTCCCTTTTCAACTTCATCCCTTATGTAGTTGAATCTCCGCTCAACGTGCCTAGTCTTTTGATGTCCACGGGGTTCCTTGATTTGAGCAATCGCACCCTCATTATCATAAAGTATTTCTAGGGGATCCTGAATGGATGGGACCACCCCTAGATGGGCAATGAATTTCTTCAACCATACAACTTCTTGAGCTGCTAATGAAGCGGCAATATATTTTGACTCTGTAGTTGATAATGCCACCACATCTTGCTTAGAGCTCTTCCAAGAGACTGCTCCTCCATTCAAGATGAAAATGTATCCCGATTGTGATCGTGAATCATCTCGATCAGTTTGGAAACTCGTATCCGTGTAACCTTTTACCATGAGTTCCTCCTCACCGGATCCATAGATTAGGAGCATATCTTAAGTCCTCCTTAGGTATTTAAGTATGTTCTTAACAGCCATCCAATGACTATTTCCAGGATTTTACTGGTATCGGCTTGTCATGCTCAAAGCGCATGACACGTCCGGCCTAGTGCATATCATTGCACACATGATGGATCCTATAGCAGACGCATATGGGATTCCCTTCATTTTATCTTGCTCATCCTTTGAGCATGGACATTGAGTCATACTCAATATCGTTCCTCTTTGAATAGGTACCATACCTTTCTTAGAGTTTTCCATCTTGAACCTTTTCAAGATCTTATCAATGTATGCACTTTGATTTAAACCTATCAATCACCTTGATCTGTCCCTATAGATCTTTATTCCCAAAATATAGGTGGCTTCACCAAGATCCTTAATGGAAAAACATCATCCAAGCCAGGTTTTTACACCTTCCATGGTCGGAATGTCATTTCCAAGTAGTAGGATGTCATCGACATACGATACTAGGAATGTGATGATGCTCCCACTAGCTTTCTTATACACAAATGCTTCATCAGCGTTTTTGATGAACCCAAATTTGATTACCTCTTCATCAAAACGGTGATTCCAACTTCTTTGATGCTTGCTTCAATCCATAGATTGATTTATTTAACTTGCATACTTTGTTAGGATGTTTTGAATTAACAAAACCTTCTGGCTGAACCATATAGACATCTTCCTCAAGATATCCATTTAGAAAAGCGGTTTTGACATCCATTTGCCAAATCTCATAATCATAATGAGCAGCTATGGCAAATAATATCCTAATAGACTTTAGCATTGCAACCGGCGAGAAGTTCTCATCATAATCAACCCCTTGAGTTTGAGTGAAACCTTTTGCTACAAGTCTAGCTTTATAAGTATCCAAGTTTCCATGAATATTTCTTGAAAACCCACTTACTTCCAACCACTTTGGAGTTAAGAGGTGGTACAACCAAGTCCCACACTTGGTCGTCATACATGGATTGCATCTCAACGTTCATGGCTTCAAGCCATTTGTGACAATCCAAATTAGACATTGCATCATGGCATGTGGTTGGTTCATCGGAATCTACCACATAGCATCCATCTACGAAAAATCCATATCTTACAGGTGGATTACTAGTTCTACCAGATCAGCGAACGTCTTGTGTGTATTGATCAGTCATTTGATCATTCACAACATTCTCATGTTGAGTGCTAGTGTCAACCAAAAGTGTATCGGATCGTGGGTCTTGATCCTCCTCAAGATCCACTATTCTACTACTAGCTCCTTCCATAAGGAATTTAGCTGCTAAGAACTCGGCCTTCTTGGCAATAAACTCCTTTTGTTCCAATGGATCATAGAAACAATAACCCATAGAATCTCTAAGATATCCAATAAAGATACACTTAGTGGAACTGCTTTCTAACTTGTTTGAGGTGGGAGTCTTAACATAAGACTCACATCCCCACACCTTTAAATATGATAGAGATGGAACCCTTCCATGCCATATTTCAAAAGGCGTCTTTTCCACTTTCTTGGTTGGGGCCATATTCAAAATACGGGACGCACCCAAAATAATAGAGGGAATGAGCTTCTAGCCATCATAGATTGAACCATATCCAATAGAGTTTGATTTCTCCTCTCGGACATACCATTGTGTTGTGGTGTTCCAGGCGGAGATAGTTGTGAGACAATCCCACAACTTCTAAGATGATCTCTAAAAGCATCACTTAGGTATTCACCTCCTCTATCAGTGCGGAGAATTTTATTGACTTGTTGAGTTGATTTTCTACTTCATTCTGGAAGGTTTTGAACATTTCAAAAGCTTCGTCTTTGTGTCTTAACTATTACACATACCCATATCGACTATAGTCATCGGTAATGGTAATGAAGTATCTTTCATTATACCTTGTTATTGGCTTAAAAGGACCACATACATCCAAATGTATGATACCTAATAATTCTTTTTTGCCACTAAAAGGTGCCTTAGTCATTTTTCCTTGTAAACAAAATTCACATAAATCAAATGAATCATATTCACTTGCTTTTAAAAGAGCGTTCTTTTGAAGTGTTCGTATGCGCTTCTTGTTTATATGACCAAGACGGCCATGCCAAAGATAGGTGTCACTCAAATCCAATTTGAGCTTCTTGGTGGTGGTTTGGTACAATGAGCTATCAGATAATGTGTTTTCACCAACCAATTCATAAATACCATTAATAGGAATAGCTCTAAAGTAAAAGATGTTGTTTAAAGAAACATGAATTTCATTTTTGGTAAATGTCAAAACATAACCATATTGTCTTAGTTGGGCAACTGAAATATGTTGGATTCTTTATGCCCAAGACACATAGAACATTGATGTGGTTAGTATGTCATGATCCAATTTGGGTCATACCCAATAAAAAGTTTAGCAAACACCAATAAATATTTAATTAATGATATGATCATGCAATTGAATAATGACACCAATTTAGAAAATGAGTTTTCTAAATAAGTTGCATATGAGATAGAACAACTTATAGGGATATTTTGTTCAAGAGTATTATTTTTAATGTTATTTAAATTAGTTAAGTAACATCACAAAGTGTGCATGAGTTATAAGGTTAATTTTATAACTTAACAAAATGACTAGTTAAATAAATAATAGACAAAAATTTTGGGGGGGAAAACCCCTTGGATCCCATTTTCGGCCGCCCCCTTTTGAAAAGGGGGAATTCATTTTAGTCTTGAAACTAGTCATCTTTGAATACACACACACACTCTATCCTCTCTCTCTCTCATACATGCAAAGAACCACCAAGAACATTATTCTCTCTACTTTCTCGAAGAAACACAAGCTGAAAATTCAGATTTGCAGCCTTCCTTGGTCGGTTTTGGTGTCTAGAATCCTAGCAAAAGGGTGCTTGCTTGATGCTTGAGGGTATGGAAGCTTGAGGACACCTATCCTTGGTGTTTTGGTCATTCAAGAACAGCTCTATCTTCATCAAATCTCATGTTTTTCACAGCTCTACAAAGGTTGTATCTTTTGTGTGATTTGGTTGTTTTATTCTTCTTGATAGCTAGTTCATACACATATAAACGATCCTATGTTCTTGGGTTTGTTGAAACTAAGTTATGCACCTTAATGTTCAGACTATAAAACATGATATTAAGGTCTTATTCCGCTGCGTTTTTCTTGTTTAAATGGTTAAACAATTATGTTTATGGTCCAACAAACCCAACATTGGCATCTAGAGCCGGATATGTGGATGACTAGCTTCAATTATCCTGGTAAAATTGGTTTTATGGGGTTTTAACAACCTAATTAGGGCTGTTTTGTGGTGATATTATAAATCCTCAACCTTTCAAGGTTATATCTTACATGCTTATGTTAAATCTTGAAAGAAAAGATATCAAAATGGTTGATTGTGTTTTGTTTGGACAATAACACCCTAAATTCTTAGTTTATGTTGGCTGAAATTTAGGGTCAATTGGGGATTTATTTTGCTTCTTGTATGTTGTATATGATGTTTCATATTGGTGCATAACCTAGCCTTGACCTTGTGTTGATTTGGTTTTGGATGAATGATTTGTTTTGGTTTTATTCATTCAAAAGGTTGTAATAATTTATTTTGTGTTTGTATCCTTTTGGTTTGTAATTTATTTATTCTTTTGTTGTGTAATAAATAAGTTAGATGTATTTCTTTTACTAGAAAAAAATGTATTAGGATATATTGTGTAAAAGAAGATACACAAGATGGTGAACCAAAGGAAGGTGCAAAGCAAGGACACAAAAGACATGGACACTTGAAGCATTCGGATGCGGATTCAAGTGGGAGTTCATGGACACTTTGAAGTTTCAATTTTAAACCCTTAGGAATCACCTTATGACAATACTTATGATGGCAAACAAGTGTGGTCAACTTAGTGGCTATGGTTATGCACTTGTGATTGAATGGTTGTGCTTGTTTGATTTGTTTAAATTTTGGTTGATTGTTTGATATTTGGATATGCATAACAGACTAATTAACAAATAAAACAAGCTAAAAATTTATGGTTCCTAATCCTTAAGTGATTAATAAAAGTTATTAAAAGGATTAATGATTTTAATAAAAGTGGTTTTATTAAAAGTGAACCATAGGGTACCACGTAATTGAAAGCATGGAAATCCAAGGTACATAGAGTTTTCAAAACTAGAATTAATGAAAACAAAAAATCCTTTTGGAAACAAGTTTAACACCATCTTTTACATGACACTCGAATCACTAAAGAACTATTTATGGGATAAAAGTCACCTAACCACTTTTAGGGAACTTGTGTTTTGAGGTGGGCTTAACGTATTTGTGGGATAAAGGTCACCTAACCACTTGTATGTATAAACTCACATGTGCGTGTAAGTAGGATGACTTAAATTGGAAACCATGTGCATAGGGTCACCGAAGCATGGCGCACAATGGTGTTGATGGGATTATACATGCCAACTAAACATAAGATGTTTAACCGATCCTATAAGGCTAGAAATTGCAAAAGGTTGCAAATATGACTACCTTGTTAATTTAAATAATGGGATAAAGGTCACCTAACCATCATTTAAATGTAATGTTGGATTCTAGGTTTTAATTATTAATTGTCTATACGACATTAAATGATATTAATGATTAAAACATAATTTTTCAGAAATACTAATATGAACTTTGTAAATTTTGTAGAAATGGCCGCAAACAATAACGCTACCACCCCGACCATCCATACCCTATCGCTGAGAACTATCTTAGAGAGGGATCGTCTTAACCACAATAATTTCATGGACTGGTTTCGAAACTTGAGAATCGTTCTCAAGCAAGAGAAAAAGGCCTATGTCCTAGACGATCCCATTCCTGACCAACCCGACCCCGAGGATGTTGAGGCCTATAACGATTGGCTTTAGTACACTGAGGATTCCATGCAAGTTTCTTGCCTCATGTTGGGAACTATGATTCCCGAACTCCAAAAGGATTTGGAGCATCATGAGGCATATGACATGATTACCCAATTGAAGGAATTGTTCCTTCGACAAGCTAGGGTAGAACGCTTTGAAACGGCTCGACCGCTTCACGCGTGTCATATGGAAGAAACCCAACCGGTATCATCTTATGTACTCAATATGAAAAGCCATATTGATCGCCTCGAGAGGCTAAACTGTCCCGTCTCTAAGGAGTTGGCCGCGGATTTGATCCTTAATGGGCTAACTAAAAAGTTTAAGACGTTCATAATGAATTACAATATGAACGGATGGGACAAGAGCATTGGTGAGCTTCACGTAATGCTTAAGACAGCAAAGGCGGGGATGGGTAGAAAGGTTCTACCTGTTCTTGATCAATGAGGGAGGCTATAAGAAAAGGTCATTCCCCGATCCCAAGGCAAATGTTGCTAAAGGAAAGGGGTACATCAAAGGGAAGGGGAAAGGGAAGGCTAAAGCAGAACCTCCGAAGCATAAGCTTAAGAAGCCTAAGGTAACGGAGAACGATCCATGCTTTGAGTGTGGTGAGATAGGAGATTGGAAAAGAAATTGTCCAACCTATCTCAAACAGTTGAGGAACAAGAAGGATGCTGGGCAAACCTCAGGTACAACTTTCATGATTCATATTGGTTTAAATGTTATTTCTCCAAACACATGGGTATTGGATACCGGATGTGGAACTCACATTTGCAATTTGTTACAGGGGTTCAAAAGAAATAAGCACTTCAGGAAGGGAGACACTAGTCTCTACATGGGCAACGGAGTAAAAGTTGATGGCGAAGCCCAAGGAGACTATATTTCGAAACTTACAAATGGTTTGGAAGTTGTTCTTAGAAATATTTTGTATGCTCCTAGTTTGACTAGGAACATAATTTGTGTTTCCCTTTTAAAACAATATGGTTATGATTTAAAGTATGTAAACAATGGTATTTATATTTCAATGGATGATGTATTTTATTTTAAGGCTGTGCCTTTTAATGGTATCTATGAATTGGTTCATGATGATTCATCCTTTAATAACTCATTATACCAAACAAACACTAAGAAACTTAAAATGGGTTTAAGTGATTCATATCTTTGGCATTGTCGTCTTGGTCATATCAACAAGAATCGGATTCAAGCACCTCAAAAGAATGGTCTTTTGAAAACAAATGAAAATGGTTCATTTGATAAGTGTGAATCTTGCTTACAAGGTAAGCTGACCAAGTCACCCTTTAGTGGTACTAATGAAAGGGCAAAAGACTTATTGGGAATCATACATTCGGATGTATGTGTTCCCTTTAAGACAATGACAAGAAATGGTGAAAGATACTTCATTACCTTTACTGACGATTACAGTCGCTATGGGTATGTGTACTTGATGACACATAAATATGAAGCTTTTGAAATGTTCAAAAAATTCAAGAATGAAGTAGAAAATCAACTCAACAAATCTATCAAAGTTCTTCATTCAGATAGAGGAGGTGAATACCTCAGTGACGCTTTTCAGGATCATCTAAGAAGTTGTGGGATTGTCTCACAACTTTCTCCACCCTTTCACACCACAACATAATGGTGTGTCTAAAAGGGGAAACCGAACCTTGTTGGATATGGTTCGATCTATGATGGCTGTAAGCTCACTACCTCTATCATTTTGGGGTTTCGCATTACTCTCCGCGGCTCGCATTTTGAATATTGCCCTGACCAAGAAAGTGGATTCGACACCTCTTGAAATATGGCATGGAAGAGTTCCATCGCTATCATATTTAAAAATATGGGGATGTGAAGCTTATGTCAAGCAAAACACCCAAAGACTGTATGGGATACTACTACTTTGATCCAATAGAGCAAAAGTATTTATTGCTTGAAAGGCAGAGTTCTTGGAAGCTAAGTTCCTTATGGAAGGAATGACGTCTAGAACAGTGGAATTTGATGAGGATCAAGATCCGTAAGCCGATACGTGTTTGGTTGACACTAGTAATCAACAGGAGGTTGTTGATGATGTTCAAGAGGTTGATCGATACACACAAAACGTTTGCAGATCTGGTAGAGTTAGCATTCCACCTGAAAGATATGGATTTTTCATGAATTGATGCTATGTGGTTGACTCCAATGAGCCAACTACGTACAATGATGCAATGTCCAATTAGGATTGTGACAAATGGATGGAAGCCATGAATGTAGAGATGCAATCCATGTACGACAACAAAGTTTGGCAATTTGTTGACCCTCCACTTAACTCCAAACCGGTTGGATGCAAGTTGGTTTTTAAGAAGAAAACGGACATGCATGGAAACTTGGATACTTACAAGGCAGTACTTGTAGCAAAAGGTTTCACTCAAACTCAGGGGGTTGATTATGATGACACCTTCTCCCTGTGGCAATGCTAAAGTCAAATAGGATATTGTTTGCCATAGCTGCTCATTATGACTATGAGATTTGGCAAAAGGATATCAAAACCACTTTTCTTAATGGACATCTCGAATAGACTGTCCATATGGTTCAGCCTGATGGTTTTGTCGATCCACAACATCCTAATAAAGTATGCAAGTTAAAAAGATCGATCTATGGATTAAAATATGCAACGAGAAGTTGGAATCAACGTTTTGATGAAGAAATCAAGAAATTTGGTTTCATCAAGAACCCTGGCAAGGCTTGTGTATACAAGAAGGCTAGTGGGAGCATAATTACATTCTTAGTATTGTATGTTGATGACATACTACTATTTGGAAATGATATTCCAACCATGGAAGGTGTTAAAACCTGGCTTGGAAGTTGTTTTTCCATAAAAGATCTCGGTGAAGCTGCATATATTTTAGGAATAAAGATCTATAGGGATAGATCAAGGTGGTTGATAGGTTTAAACCAAAGTGCATATATTGATAAAATCTTGAAAAGGTTCAAGATGGAAAACTCCAAGAAAGGTATGGTACCTATTCATAGAGGGACAATATTGAGTACATCTCAATGTCCAAGCTCAAAGGATGAGCAAAATCGAATGAAGGACATCCCATATGCGTCTGCTATAGGATCCATCATGTATGCAATGATATGCACTAGACCGGACGTGTCATGTGCGTTAAGCATGACAAGCAGATATCAGCAGAATCCATGTAATAGCCATTGGATGGCTGTTAAAAGTATATTGAAATACCTTAGGAGGACTAAGGATATGTTTCTAATATACGATCCTGATGAAGAGGAACTCATTGTAAAGGGTTACACAGATGCGAGTTTCTAAATTGATCGAGATGATTCTCGATCACAGTCGGGGTTTGTCTTCATTATGAATGGAGGAGCGGTGTCATGGAAGTGTTCAAAATATGACGTGGTAGCATTGTCCACTATAGAATCCGAATACATAGCCGCCTCATTAGCAGCTCAGGAAGCTACATGGATAAAGAAATTTATCACCGATCTAGGGGTGGTCTCTACCATTCAAGACCCCTTAGAAATCTTTTGTGATAACGAGGGTGCGATTGCACAAATCAAAGAACCCCGTGCACATCAAAAGACTAGACACATTGAGCGGAAATTCAACTACATAAGGGATGAAGTTGAAAAGGGAAAGATATGTATTCGTAAAGTTCATACCGATCAAAACATTGCAGATCCACTCACGAAACTCCTTGAAAGGGCAAAGCATGAAGATCATACTTGTGCCTTATGTAACACCTCTGAAAAAAATGCCCAATTGAAAACCTCTAAATATTATAAAACTCAATAACGTCTGAATTAAGTCGGACTTATAAAAGAAAATTTGGAAAAATAGAACTAGCCTTTTTGGGCCCAATAACCCCAATAAGGGCCCGAACATACAAACAATGTCCATTTAAGGCCCAAATGCACTTTTACAAACTAACTAAATGAGAAACCATGAAACCATGAATTATTATGTGATTTGAAATAATTATTGAAAGATCCAAATTAAAAACATATTCAGAACCCATACCGGGTAAAATCCGTCAATTTAACGCGTTCTAACGTCTGAATTTCATCAGAAATTCTTATAATGTCTTGTCATCAAATATAAATCGTTGTTAATCTTAGCTAATATCATAAATAATGCTTGCTAAAATATTTTTCATCAAGCATGCATAAGCAACGGAGATACGTAAGTGAAACACGAATGCCGCTTTTTACCGGCATTTAAATGTTATCTGATACGTCAACCAAGCCTTGTAACTCCATAAATATTCATCTAATCATTGTTTATTATCATAACATATTAAATTTGGTGATAGATACATTGTTTGGAATAAAAGCGTTTCGAAACGCGACCGTGACGTGAACCGGGTTACTGTTAGGACCGTGTACGAACGGAATACTAACTGATTCTGTGTGAAACCGAATCAAATAGCGCGAAATTCTATTTGATTGGCGATCCAATCAGGGAGAACATTAACCTGATCAAACCTAACGATTAGAATACGTTAAGAATGAAGTAGGAATGATCTGAAACGTTCTATGAAGTTGGAAGGGACGCTCTGTGCGAACTGGGACGGCAAGGGTTGTCATTTCTTGAAGAGTTCCGTTTTTCCACAAATTAAGCGGTATTTATAGGTTACAGCTTTCATTCGTACGACTGAGTCATACGATTGATTCATTAGTACGACTGAGTCAGTCTTATGACTCAATCGTGCGATTGACTCAATCACCTGGTTCAGTCGTGCGATTGTCCCATTCGCATGGTCCAGTCGTACGACTGAATCAGAATACTTAGTTAAACACATTATTGAATCTTTAATAATTCAAAACCATGTCTAACAACTGTAAACCTATATCACATGTTCATATAAGCGTGCAACAATAAATAATATTAATAGATATAACATTAAACAACCAATACACATTCACAGAAGAGTTTTTCATTACACAAATTCAACATTACATATGTGTTACAAGATAAAAGTCTATTACATTGAAGCTCACTAGACTAGAACTAGGGACATGTGTACCAATAGTTACGACCAGGTCAAAACCCGAGAATACATCAGATAAGGTTTTAACGTGACCAACATGGGAAGTTAATGCACAAAATATCATTTTAATACTTAATTGGATATGTTTTGATAACAAAATGACAATAATAGCGCTCGTTCGAGGAAAACGCGTAAAACCATTAAATGTGTCCATTTCGCGGTATCGTTTAACTGTTCGGCATGTTTTTAATGCAATAAAATTCATAATCCCGGAATACTTATAACGTTTCGCATAATTGAATCCAACGGGTAGCGAAATTTTAAAAGTTGCGCGAAAAAGTTAATAGAACGCGTTACGAACCGACTTAATAACGAACCCATTACCAACACCCTTTTATAAACTCCTCTTATTCTCCATTTTAGGGTTTTGTATAAGAAATTAGGGCAGAAAGAGAGAAAGAGTTCGCAGCCCCACCCTCCCCCCTCTCTCGGTCGAATTTCGGCCACCGGCTGCCGGCGACGCCTTCCGGCGAGTGCCGACAAGTGGCGCACGGATCTGGACTCTCATAGACACACTGAACTCAACAGCGGTCTTGGATTCTCCTAAAACACAACCAGGTGATACGAATCTAAGGCTAAGATGACGATTGCAGGTAGGAATCGGAAGGGTGGTGGTCGACTGGTGGTTCCGACGACCGCCCAAAGGCAGCCTAGTGGTGAAAGTGGTCGGCTGCGGTTTGGTGGTTATTTTGGTGGGGTAAATCTAGGACTACAACCCTTTCTCCCCCCCCTTGTAGTGGCCGCCGGTGAAGGTAGGTGGCGTTAAAAGGGGATTCTTGACCTCGAAGGGCCGACGGTGGTGTTGGAGACTGTGGTTGTCGCGACTGTGGCTCTCGTGGTTGTGGAGACCGACCGTGACTATGGTTGTGATGGTGATAATGTTGTCAGATGGCTGCGGTGGCGATGGTCATACATTAGGGTATTACCTATGATAGGTGCACCCAAGTAATCCAGGAAAGGTATGGAACCTTTTTCAGTTGACTATTAGGACCACTGAACATCAAGTACTAAGAATGTTTGAAACCAAAGGTGTGCATATAAATTAGGACTTAAATTCTGGAGAGACACTTATATAATTGCACAGTTGACTTTTGTCACTCTATGAAACAACTGATGTTAGCTATACACTTGATACGACTTGTGTCATTACATGAGACAATTGTTAGAAGGATACTTGTTGGAATGATAATACTTGCTTATATGCCTCGTTTGTAAGATGATACATGTCAAAATATAGTGATAAGATAGTAACCATGATGCCTTTTTGTTTGTTCTGCTCCTTAGGATAGCATGTACCTGAATGCTCATTTATTGCTTGATTTGTTGAAACTGTACTTTGACACAATTTTTGGGTTAATAAGAATGTTAGCATAATTCGATTCTAAGTGTACTTAATTGCATATGATGACCAAAAGAGAATTTTAACTCCAAGGCCTAAATACACAAAACTTGGAACTTATGATGGGAATAACTAGAATGATAGTGTAAGGTAAATTGACGATTACGGGTGCACACGTAATGGTGAATTTACAGGTACACTTGAATTCTGGTGGGCCCTGTCATGTAAACTAATATCAATGTATAACACTTAAAGAACCAATAAATACAAGAGCAAACACAAATATTCGGAATATACTCAATGATTTCATGTTCAAACTTTCATGCTGGGAGAAACCATTTGACACTTGAAGAGCTACCAAGGACGATGTTGTAGTAACTATCCCTTTTTCTTGACTTCTTCTCTTTTGTTTTGCTCTCCTATCAGAAATTATAACGATACGACTATCAGACTCTGAAGACCATTAAATGCGCTTCTCAAACTCAACTGCTCTCGTGCTGAAAGTATGGCACTTCACCTCGTTGTGCGTGTACTTTAGCCATACTATTTTTAGCGATGCCTGAAAATTCCTTCCTACCCAACCTAGAATTCGTTAAAAAGCTTCCTTGACATAGTAGGAGACTCTCTAACAAGACTTGTACAACGAAGAATATATCGGAGTAATAGATTTCCAAGAAGCACCTCTGGTGATCAATGACATAGAAGACTAGTCACTTCTTTCTTTTATAATAGTTCACACTTCATAAGTCCTTCCAGAGTCCAGAATTCCTCTGATCATTTTCTCAAAGTCCTTGAGGAAAATGACTTCTCTATACCTAGTCGTGGTATGGAACCACCTAACTCAAAAGAATATTCTCGATATCAACTCCGATTGTGATTGATAATCACCTTTCTTAATACTATGCTCGTGAAATCTTTCATCATCTTCAACCGTTAGTCACCTAATGACAATCTTCACACGAAACTTAGGTTGAACTATTTTGACCCTGCTTTTAACTGACCGTGCTGTTGATAAAGTTCTGAGCGCCAGAATATATAGGAAATGAAACCTCCTTCTAAAATCCAAATTCTCCGGAGATAAAGATCCAAGTGCCAGGGTTAATTGCCTAGAAAAGCTAACCTTCGAGATTCAAGACAAAAATCTGAACTTACAACTTCTTTGGATCCCCGGTTTTTCCACTCACCCTCTGTTCTCGATTTATTCTCTTAACGAGTAGTGCTACTCACCTTAAGCCCTCTAGCATAACCCTCATCTTTGGAAACGCGTGATAGCCGATGCGGAAAACTTTAAAACCTTGTAAGTTATCTTTACTCGGAGATCTCTAGTATTTGAGTGATAAGTTCGTGATTCGAGCGCAAAGATCTGAAGTAGAATATGATCTCGAACTATACGATAAATTATTAGAGTGGTAGTTAACTTTCTTGTGCTAGCGGGCACCTTGATAAAGTCCTAAACTAGTTCGAATCGATACGGTGGATGATAATGAAGAATTCATGGGAAAGACTCATGGTCAAACTTAAAGGATGGTATTTCTCCAAAACATGTACTAAGAAGCATGGAAGACCAGCTACAAGAAATATCATGCATTAAATCACTTGAGATCCAACTACAACAAAGTGATAGACATGCAGCAGATTGTAGACAAAGAAAGTCTGCATAATCATCCCCGATCGTAAGCGTTACTTTCATTACTCTCTAAATTTTTAACCCACTCCTGAAGTGATTCTCTAATACCTTACCCTAGAATGCTCCGTACCATTGGAAATTCGAGCAAAAAGTCTTACTCCCATATATCGTTGTGACAATCAATATGCTTATAAGGAATTATAATCTAAATAGAGTTACTTGCTTCACAAATGGACCATCTACAGGGCACAGTTACCTTGTAGAATATGGACCGAGGAAGAGGTCATCTAGAAGGTTGACCTTAATTGGGAAGCACTATGAAGAAATTAGTGGAAACGTTTGCAGTAATTCTGTAGCTTAAGACAACAGTTGAGGTTGCTCTTAAGGAATTTGAGTTGGAGAATAGAAGTAAAATATACATATGGAGGTGCTGGACTTGAAGCTTATATTAAGGAGCTAGTGGAAGGAAAGCATGTTGGACCAAAAGAACCAGTGAGCCTGATCAGAAAAACCTTTAAGTCCCACAAGACATCATAAGTACTGAAGAAGGCTTCATCAGCTGAAGTCATCAACTGAAGACATGTACTGAAGACAAAGGCTGAAGATCAAGAACTGAAGACAAAGTCTGAAAGTATCTACTGAAGACAAAGTCTGAAGTTCATCTACTGAAGACAAAGTCTGAAAGTATCTACTAAAGACAAAGTCTGAAGTTCATCTACTGAAGACAAAGTCTGAAGTTCAAGTCTTCAGAGGTTGTCACAACAGCTGAAGTAGTCCTCTTCAGTAGTTGTGATGGTTTTATTTCAGTAGTTTTCTTTCAGTAGTTTAGTTAATGTAAAACATCTAAAGAGCTTGTTCTTCAGACGTTGTAGCTTCAGTAGTTATAGTTTCAGTAGTTATAGTAGCAGTACACTTAGCTTTTATTGTAAGAAGATGTCAACTGTTGTAGACATTTTCAGTAGTTTTGTTTATTTTCAGTTGTTATTTGTAAAACGGTTAGATGTCACTATCAAGTGACATCTGCTGACGTCACCTTCCTTATAAAAGGGAAGTTGACCTAATTTTGTAATTGCCGAAGCGTGTGTTGAATGAAAACATTCCTTTTGCAGAAATACTTTCTCTCTCTATAGCCGTACTGTTTCATTGAAATATCGTGTGTGTTCTTGCTTGAATTGAGTCTAATTCTTATACTATTCCACTGCGAATTAAATCTAATTGATCAAACTAGATCTGAGCTCCTTTTCAAATGGTATCAGAGCTGGTTAATCATTGATCGATTTAACAATTGATCATTGAAACTGCCCTTTTTATATCTACGTTTGGTCGAATTCGCAAATTTGCAAGAATTGGTTATAGAGTTTGAGTTTCTGCTGCTTCTGGTCAATTAATTTGAGGTTTTACGTGTTTTTGAGCTACATTTGTTGAAATTACTTTGAATTTGCTTGAACATGTGAAATGGCCACACCAACCAATGATCCTCACAATGCTGGCTCCTCAACAAAGCCTCCGATGCTTGTTAGGAGTGAGTATAACATATGGCAATGACGTATGCACCATCACCTGTCTATCAACAGCGCAGGATGTTGGAAATCTGTGGTGCATGGACCATACAAGCCTATGGTGAGTCTTTCGGAATCAAATGAGAGGGTTCCGAAGAAACCTGATAAGTATTCGGATGAAGATCTAAAGCTGTTCGAAATTGATGCCATGGCACTGCCTAATGAAATCTATTCAGGGCTTATGCATCATGAAACTGCACATGACCTTTGGGTTGCTTTGAAGGAAATATTTGGAGGAACTGATGAGGTTTTGGCAAACACTAGAGAAATCCTTGCCCAGCAATATAAGACATTCTCTCATAGGAAGGGTGAGTCTCTGACTTAACCGTTTGAGCGATTTTCCTGTTTGATCTCTGAGCTGAAAATGGTTAAACAAGAGTATACAAATAGCCAGATGAACAACCAATTCCTCAGATACCTGCCTAAGAGATGGGACACATACACTATTGTCCTATGCTCCAGTGCAAATCTGGATATTCTATCTCTCACCCAAATTCATGGGAAACTGTTGACATTTGAAAGAGAGATAGAACAGAAAAGGAAGTTGTCTTCATCTGGAAAGCACACTGATGACTTTGTACCAGGCAACACTACACTGGTTGGTCAGGAGTCAGAGTATGCTGCATCAGAAGGTTCCTATGATGAGCATATAGATTTCTCAACGAACCTTGGAGAACATGCTTTTGTTGGTGTGGATTGTAATTCAGGTGGTCGTAGTGATAATTTGTGCTTTTCGATGGAGGATTTGAAAGGAATTCCAGATAATGATCTGGAAGAGATGGATATTTTGAGCCAAATGGAAATGATCAAAACCAGATCTCAAAAGTTCTACAAAAGAACTGGTAGGAAATTCCCAGGTCTCTCTGGCAAAACCAAAGTAGGTTTTAACAAGAGCAAGTTGAGGTGTCACAAGTGCCATAGGCTTGGACACTTTGCAAGAGAGTATAGATCATCTGGATCTAACTCATCTGCACCCTTTGTGACCTTCCCAAGCAATAGCTCATAAAATAAAGGGCAACATTCCACCAGTTCTGGTCATCCATCACAAGCTCAATCATCACCTGCATATTTTTTCCCTCAAGGTCCTATGCCATATTCTTACCCCTGTTTTTACATGCCCCAGAAAAGCTAGGTTCAAGCACCAATAGCTCAACAACCACATGCCCTTCCTGAGCCTCAGCCATCTTAATCTCATCAACAATATCAACCATAACATAGATTTTTCACCCCTGGAGTTGTTGATTGGAGCAGTTTACCAGATGACATTTCTGGTCATCATGAACAACTGATTCCTGGTGCTGGTTAACATGGTGGTGACAATCCTTTTGGAAATCTTGCTCTTATGGCCCTGGAGTCTACTGATGGTTCATCCTCAAATTCTTCACTTCGCAGGTATCATAGGTATCTCTAGAGGCCAAGGCCAAGTTATGTTCTGAATCATGCATAGCCACACTTGCATCTATTAGAGAAGCAAATGTATCTTTAATCAATAAAAATCTTTAGCTAGAGAAAGTTCTTTCCAAAAGAAAAGTTGAGTTTGAGTCTGTGCTAAATGAAAAGAATGATAAGATTTACAAATTAAAATGCCAAATCACAGATGACAAGGCAAAGGAAGAGGTACTTTTAGAGAAGTATAAGCACCTCAAAGAAACTCTTGCATCTACCCAGGTAGAGTGTGAATGCTGGGTAACATCATGCAAGGGTTTTGAAATGCTTCTCAGCAAACAAACAGCTTCCAATGTGATGTTTGGAATTGGTTGTAATCACACTGCTCCTCCTACAGATTTTACTCTTAGGTTAGAAGTAGAATCTGAAGGAGAAAGCAATAACCAATCCACCTCATCATGTGATTCATCCTCTGATAATGCACCAAAATTAGAGGATGAGGTCAACATTTATCCCTCTAAAAACCAATCAGCTGATAATAAAATAGTTGATGGTTCGAATGCTGATAGTCATATGATCAGAAAAGAGTTGATCACTTCAGGTGTTGTCGCACAAAGTACTCAAAGTACTGAAGAGCAAGTCACAACACCTGAAGAACAAACCCAAACTACTGAAAGTAAAAAGGGTTTGAAAACTGCTGAAGAATTTTTCAAGAAGTCTGAATGTACTGATAGCAAACTGCTGAAGAACAAATCTTCAGTAGTTAAGAATCCTTCAGTACTTAACACAACTACTGAAAGGAAGAAAGTACTGAAGAACAAATCTTCAGTAGTTTTATCTTTTTCAGCAGTTGATCAACTGAAGATGAAGAAAAAGCCATGTGAAATATGTGGCTTATTCAATCATCTCACCAATGACTGCTGGTACAGAAAGGGTTCAAAACTCAACAAAGACAAGAACATTTAAAAAAACATCAACAAAATGAAAGTTGAGTTTGAAACCATGTTTGTTTCAGTAGCATCTCAACCTGAAACCCCAAAATCCTTAAAGAAATCCAAAAAGAAGGAAGGGTTAATCAGGAAACAGCTGAAGGTGTTCACAGGAAGATGGTGCAACACAGGAATCCATCAAAATCAAGCACTAATGTGTCTGATGAGCTGAAGGCTTTAGCAAACAATCAAACACAACTTGTTATGATGGTTCAACATCTATTAGGGAGAGTCAACCAAATAGATGTTCCTGTGATTAAACCACAGAAAAGGAAACCCAAGCCTAAAACAAAGGAACCCTTTTCTGCACCATCTCCATCACCACAGGCTGCAACTCATGACAAGCCAGTTAGTGTAAAATCTGTTGATGAGAACAGACCCAAAACCAAAATGGTTTGGGTCTCAAAAACTAACTAGTTTCTTGTGATGAATACAGGGTTCTTCAGCATGCCAAAAAAGCATCTGGTATGTGGACAGTGGAGGATCCATGCATATGACAGGGAGCAGCTCTCTTCTTAATGGCTACTCTCAAGGAAAGAAGGGTTTTGTTTCTTTTGGTAATGATGCTAAGGGTTACATCATCGGTAAACGCTTTGTTTCCAATGGTGAAATAAGGTTTGATGATGTCAACCATGTGGAGAATCTCAAGTATAATCTCTTGAGTGTCAGTCAAATGTGTGATAATGGTTATGTTGCCCTTTTCACCAGTCAGAACTGCAGGATTCTGTCTTCCAAAGTTCTGTGTTTGATTGACAAGGTATTGGATGATCATACTCTTCTAAAGGCCAACAGGACAGGCAGAGTATATGCCTTAGACTTGTCAAAGAAAATTGATCTAAAAGGCCATCCTTTCCTGTTCTCCTAGGCTTCTCCTCAGGAATCTTCTCTATGGCATAGAAGGCTTGGTCATGTGAATCTTAAAAACATGAACCAGCTGATTCTCCATGGTTTAGTAAGAGGATTGCCAATGAAGGAGTTCAAATGTGATGACAACTGCTCTGCTTGTTTAAAAGGGAAGCAAGACAAAGTATCATTCCCTCCAATAGAAGAGCCAAAGTCCACTGCCTGCTTACAATTATTGCATATGGATCTTTTTGGTCCTGTAAGAGTGATGAGCATGGCAAAGAAGAAATACTGTCTGGTAATTGTGGATGATTACTCCAGATTTGTATGGACTTTCTTCTTGCACTCCAAAGATGAAGCTGCACAAGCTATTATGAACTTTGTGTTGTATGTTGAGAAACAATATTCCCTTCAAGTCAAGTGTGTAAGGAGTGATAATGGCACAGAATTTAGAAATCACACACTTAATGAATTCTACTTGTCAAAGGGAATCAAGCGGCAGTTCAGCATTCCAAGAACTCCTGAACAAAATGGAGTGGTGGAGAGAAAGAACAGGAAACTTGTTGAAGCTGCCTGGTCAATGTTGGTTGATTCTGGTTTGCCACTGACCTTTTGGGCTGAAGCTATCAACACAGCTTGCTTTGTGCAAAATAGAGTATTAGTAAATCAGAGGTTGATGAAGACTCCTTATGAAGTGCTACATCATTTGGCCCCTTTGATTTCATTTTTTAGAACATTTGGGTGTCCCTGTTATATTCTCAACACAAAGAATTCACTTCAGAAGTTTGAATCAAAGGTGGATGCAGGGTACTTTGTTAGTTATTCATCTACATGCAAGGCATACAGAGTTTTCAACTGCAGAACAAAAATGGTTGAAGAGACTTTGCATGTGAAGTTTAATGAATCTCCAAAGGATAAAATTCACAAAACCCTGTGGAGCTATTTGATTTGGACATATTGCAATATGTTCCTTATCAGTCTCCAGCTATGTAGTTCCTGATAATCCATCATCAACTGCAAATAGTTTTTCACCTGGTGGTACTGATGATGCTACTGACAGTACTTACCTTTTCAGGTTTAGTGATCAACTGCCTGAGTCATCTAAACCTGATGCTCCTGTAGCTTCAGCAGCTCTATCCACAACAAATGCTGATGAGATTTCTAAAACATCTACTTTATTTGAGTTGCCATCCCCTATACGGTTTCAAGAATCTGGTTCAACAACTGTTGCTGCTGAATATCCTACAAACACTTGCACAGACCTCATTGTTTATCAAGAGCTGAAGGATCACCTAATGTCTCAGATCATTGGTGATATCAATGCTGGAGTCTCAACCAGAAGTCAATTGTCCAATTTCTGCTTCTATGCGCTCTTCATCAGTCAGCAAGAGCCACAGAATTATCATGTTGCATTAAGAGACAATGGATGGGTTAAAGCCATGCAACTTGAGCTTCTTCAGTTCAAAAAGCAGCAAGTGTGGAAGCTGGTTCCTTTACCCTAAGGTAAGTGTGCAATAGGCACTAAATGGGTGTTTAGGAATAAAACTGATGAAAAAGGTCAAATTGTAAAGAACAAGGCCGGACTGGTTGTACAGGGGTTTGCACAAGAAGAAGGTATTGATTATGATGAAACCTTTGCCCCTGTAGCCAGACTGGAGGCAATCTGATTATTCTTAGCTTATGATGCTTTCTACAATCTTAAAGTTTTTCAAATGGATGTCAAAAGTGCCTTTTTATATGGTAAAATAAAAGAAGAGGTTTATGTGTGTCAACCACCAGGTTTTGAGGACATTAAACATCCAGATTAGGTGTATAAGCTTGATAAGGCTCGATATGGGTTAAAACAAGCTCCTAGAGCCTGGTATGAAACATTATCAAATTTTCTTCTTCAAAATAATTTCACTAGAGGCTCCATAGATAAAACTTTATTCATAATGAAAGTGGGACAGCATAAGCTACTTGTTCAAATTTATGTAGATGATGTTATTTTTGCATCCTCTGATCCACGGTTGTGTGATGAATTTACAAAGTTAATGCAACAAAAGTTTGAAATGAGTGCCATGGGAGAATTCCAGTTCTTTCTGGGTTTGCAAATCAAACAAAGAAATGATGGAACTTTCAATCATCTGTCCAAATATACAAAGGATCTTTTGAAAAAGTTTGATTTACAAAACTGTAAGCCCTGTTCTACTCCCATGAGCAGCACCACACAACTGGATGTTGGTCAGAAAGGTAAACCGGTTGATGAAACCCTTTACAGATGTATGATTGGTTCCTTGATGTACCTTACAGCTTCTAAACCAGACATTATGTTTGCAACTTGTGTCTGTGCTAGATTTCAGGCTGCACCTAAAGAATCCCATTTGATTGCAGTCAAAAGGATCTTTAGATACTTGCAAGGAACTCAATCTCTAGGTCTTTGGTATTCTACTAGGCACTCTTGCAAATTAGTTGCTTTTTCTGATAGTGACTATACAGGGTGCAAAGTCACTAGAAAATCAACTTCTGGTGGATGCCAATTTCTAGGCAATTGTTTAGTTTCTTGGCAGAGTAAGAAACAAAATTCAATTGCTACTTCAACTGCTGAAGCAGAGTACATTGTTGCTGCAAGTTGTACATCTCAGGTACTCTGGCTTCAGAATCAATTATTGGATTATGGCATTACAGAGACTAAGACTCCATTACTAATGGACAGTGCTTCAGCTCTTTGTATTGTTAAGAATCCAGTCCAGCATTCAGGTACTCTGGCTTCAGAATCAATTATTGGATTATGGCATTACAGAGACTAAGACTCCATTACTAATGGACAGTGCTTTAGCTCTTTGTATTGTTAAGAATCCAGTCCAGCATTCTAGGACCAAACATATTGAGATCAGACATCATTTTATTAGGGATTGTTATGAAAAAGGTCTGATTGATCCAAAGTTTGTTCCTAGTGCTGATGAGCTTGCAGATATATTTACTAAGCCTTTGGACAGTGCTACTTTTCTAAATCTGGGGCTAAGGCTGGTATGCTGCAGCTGGAATAAATTTACTAATACTGATGCTCTCAGATCACAAGTATCGATGAGCATTTGTATACAAAAGTCAAACATAAGTACTCATGAGTTATTTTGTCTTTAGCACTTTTCATAACTACTAAAGTGTTATAAAGACTGAAGACTAAAATCCTTAAAAGTACTGAAGTACATTATTTGTTGAAAAGAACTGATGAGGTTACAACTACTGATGTGCTTATAACTCCTGATGCCTATTTCTGACAAATAAGTACTGAAAAACAAATTTTTTCCAAAAGTACCAATGTATAATCTTACACATAAGTACTAAAGACAATATTTCTTCACAAGTTCTGAAGAATAATTTATTTCATTAGATCTTCTGAACATTGGTTCAGAAGAGCTGAAGAATAACTATTCAAAAGAGCTGATGACCAATGAAACATCTGCAAATCAGACAGTCTGATGAGTAACTGTTGAGGTCAGAATGAAACACCTGAAGCATATGAATTGATGACAACAGCTGATGAGTAAATTTCCTCTTCAGATGATTCAAACAACTGTTGTTTCATTTCCAAACAATTTAAGCCAAAACCATGTTTTCAGTAGTATCAACTACTGATGACTAACACTAAAGCCTCAGTTGTTTACAACCTTTAAAGGACTAAACCAGTTTTCAGTAGTTTCAACTACTGATGACTAACACCAAGTCATCAGATGTTTATAACCTCTGAAGGTTAAAACCATGTCTTCAGTCATTTCAAACACTTCATGACTAAAGCCAAAACCTTCAGACGTTTTCTATCAGGCGTTTCATAACCTTATCCTATAAATATCTAACCCTAACTTCAGAGTTTTTCATTCTCATAAACCCTATTATTCAAAAACTCTAAACTTCCCTCCTGCATTAATGGCGACCATGCAACTCAAACCACGACACAACTGTGTAGCCTGCCTCACTAAATCAGCCTTCTGGAACAAGTTCGATGACGCCGTCGACCTGATGGTTGAATCTCCATACAAAATGGCCTTTCATCTGAATCCTATCATCCACACCAAATACCTCAACCAATTCTGGACAAACGTCACCCTCACAACTGGGGAGAATGATACCGAGGTCACTCTCCAGTCGTTTGTCAACCAAAAGAAGGTGGTCATCACTTCTGACATCATTCGACAAACCCTGAATCTGAATTATGCCACCTTCATCACTGAATAACCTAAGGGCACAACCGACTTATCTTTCGCTCATTATGGATATGAAGGCGACCTCAGTGCTACCACAATCATGAAGAAGCACTTCCGTGATGCTGAACGCCTAATATTTAACATGGTAAATGTCTGCCTTGCCCCCAAATCATCTTCATGGGATCAAATGTCATCAAGGTGGCAGCAGGTATTGTACTCTATCCTTGAGCAACAAAATCTAAATTTTTCTGAAATTATCTTTTTTAGAATTAAAAGATATGACTTTGAAACCTATGGCTAGCAGATAGATACTATATCCAAGGTTGTTATGCCCATTATAGAAAATCAATTACAAGCTGAGGGCCTTGTTGGCCTAGGAGTTCCTGCTTTGGCTGTTTTGCCTAAAGTATACTCCAGGCATAACTCAGACACACACCTAAAAGAGGCCGCCAAGCTGCTAAAACCCAAGAATTGGATTCAAGCACTTCAAAAGAATGGTCTTTTAAAAACAAATGAAAATGGTTCATTTGATAAGTGTGAATCTTGCTTACAAGGTAAGATGACCAAGTCGCCCTTTAGTGGTACTAATAAGAGGGCAAAAGACTTATTAGGAATCATACATTCAGATGTATGTGTTCCCTTTAAGACAATGACAGGAAATGGTGAAAGATACTTCATTACCTTTACTGACAATTACAGTCGCTATGGGTATGTGTACTTGATGACACATAAATATGAAGCTTTTGAAATGTTCAAAAACTTCAAGAATGAAGTAGAAAATCAACTCAACAAATCTATCAAAGTTCTTCGTTCAAATAGAGGAGGTGAATACCTCAGTGACGCTTTTCAGAATCATCTAAGAAGTTGTGGGATCGTCTCACAACTTACTCCACCCTGAACACCACAACATAATGGTGTGTCTGAAAGGGGAAACCGAACCTTATTGGATATGGTTCGATCTATGATGGCTGTAAGCTCACTACCTCTATCATTTTAGGGTTTCGCATTACTCTCCGCAGCTTGTATTTTGAATATGGCCCTGACCAAGAAAGTGGATTCGACACCTTTTGAAATATTGCATGGAAGAGTTCCATCGCTATCATATTTAAAAATATGGGGATGTGAAGCTTATGTCAAGCAAAACACCCAAAACAAGTTGGAAAGTCGATCTACTAAGTGTATATTTGTTGGACACCCCAAAGACTGTATGGGATACTACTTCTTTGATCCAACAGAGCAAAAAGTATTTATTGCTCGAAAGGTAGAGTTCTTGGAAGCTAAGTTCCTTATGGAAGGAATGACGTATAGAACAGTGGAATTTGATGAGGATCAAGATCCGCAAGCCGATACGTGTTCGGTTGACACTAGTAACCAACAGGAGGTTGTTGATGATGTTCAAGAGGGATCGATACACATAAAACGTTTGCAGATCTGGTAGAGTTAGCATTCCACCTGAAAGATATGGATTTTTCATGAATTGATGCTATGTGGTTGACTCTGATGAGCCAACTACGTACCATGATGCAATGTCCAATTTGGATTATGACAAATGGCTGGAAGCCATGAATGTAGAGATGCAATCCATGTATGACAACCAAGTTTGGGAATTTGTTGACCCTCCACTTAACTCCAAACCGGTTGGATGCAAGTTGGTTTTCAAGAAGAAAACGGACATGCATGGAAACTTGGATACTTACAAGGCAAGACTTGTAGCAAAAGGTTTCACTCAAACTCAGGGGGTTGATTATGATGAAACCTTCTCGCCTGTGGCAATGCTAAAGCCAATTAGGATATGTTTGCCATAGCTGCTCATTATGACTATGAGATTTGGCAAACGGATATCAAAACCACTTTTCTTAATGGACATCTCGAATAGACTATCCATATGGTTCAGCCTGATGGTTTTGTCGATCCACAACATCCTAATAAAGTATGCAAGTTAAAAAGATTGATCTTTGGATTGAAACAAGCATCGAGAAGTTGGAATCAATGTTTTGATGAAGAAATCAAGAAATTTGGTTTCATCAAGAACCCAGGCGAGGCTTATGTATACAAGAAGGCTAGTCGGAGCATAATTACATTCTTAGTATCGTATGTTGATGACATACTACTATTTGGAAATGATATTCCAACATGGAAGGTGTTAAAACCTTGCTTGGAAGTTGTTTTAACATAAAAGATCTCGGTGAAGCCGTATATATTTTAGGAATAAAGATCTATAGGGATAGATCGAGGCGGTTGATAGGTTTAAACCAAAGTGCATATATTGATAAAATCTTGAAAAGGTTCAAGATGGAAAACTCCAAGAAAGGTGTGGTACCTATTCAAAGAGGGACATTATTGAGTACATCTCAATGTCAAGCTCAAAGGATGAGCAAAATCGAATGAAGGACATCCCATATGCGTCTGCTATAGGATCCATCATGTATGCAATGATTGCACTAGACCGGACGTGTCATGCGCGTTAAGCATGACAAGCAGATATCAGCAGAATCCAGGTAATAGCCATTGGATGGCTGTTAAAAGTATATTGAAATACCTTAGGAGGACTAAGGATATGTTTCTAATATACGGACCTGATGAAGAGGAACTCATTGTAAAGGGTTACACGGATGCGAGTTTCCAAATTAATCGAGATGATTCTCGATCACAGTCGGGGTTTGTCTTCATTACGAATGGAGGAGCAGTGTCATGGAAGAGTTCAAAATAAGTCGTGGTAGCATTGTCGACTACAGAATCCGAATACATAGCCACCTCATTAGCAGCTCAGGAAGCTGCATGGATAAAGAAATTTATCACCAATCTAGGGGTGGTCTCTACCATTCAAGACCCCCTAGGAATCTTTTGTGATAACAAGGGTGCGGTTGCACAAATCAAGGAACCCCGTGCACATCAAAAGACTAGACACATTGAGCGGAAATTCAACTACATAAGGGATGATGTTGAAAAGCGAAAGATATGTATTCGTAAAGTTCATACAGATCAAAACATTGCAGATCCACTCACGAAACTGCTTGAAAGGGCAAAGCATGAAGATCATACTTGTGCCTTATGTAGCACCTCTAAAAAGAAGCCCAATTGAAAACCTCTAAATATTATAAAACTCAATAACGTCAGAATTAAGTCAGACTTATAAAAGAAAATTTGGAAAAATAGAACTAGCCTTTTTGGGCCCAATAAGCCCAATAAGGGCCCGAACATACAAACAAGGCCCATTTAAGGCCCAAATGCTCGTTTACGAACTAATTAAATGAGAAACCATGAAACAATGAATTATTATGTGATTTGAAATAATTATTGAAAGATCCAAATTAAAAACATATTCAGAACCCATACCGGGTAAAATCCGCCAATTTAACGCGTTCTAACGTTTGAATTTCATCAGAAATTCTTATAATGTCTTGTCATCAAATCTAAATCATTGTAAATCTTAGCTAATATCATAAATAATGCTTGCTAAAAGATTTTTCATCAAGCATGCATAAGCAACGGAGATACGTAAGTGAAACACGAATACCAGTTTTCACCGGCATTTAAATGTTATCTGATACGTCAACCGAGCCTTGTAACTCCGTAAATATTCATCTAATCATTGTTTATTATCATAACATATCAAATATCGCGGAATTCTAATTGATTGGCGATCCAATCAGGGAGAACGTTAACCTGATCAAACCTAACTATTAGAATACGTTAAGAATGAAGTATGAACTAGGGTTGTCAATTCTTGAAGAGTTCTATTTTCCACGAATTAAGTGGTATTTATAGGTTACAGCTTTCATTCGTACGAATGAGCCAAGCGACTGGCTCAGTCGTATGACTGAGTCATACGATTGATTCATTCGTACGACTGAGTCAGTCTTATGACTCAATCATGCGATTGACTCATTCACCTGGTTCAGTCGTGCGATTGTCCCATTCGCATGGTCCAGTCGCACGACTGAATCAGAATACTTAGTTAAACACATTCTTGAATCTTTAATAATTCAGAACTATGTCTAACAACTGTAAACCTATATCACATGTTCATATAAGCGTGCAACAATAAATAATATTAATAGATATAACATTAAACAACCAATAAACATTCACAGAAGAGTTTTTCATTACACAGATTCAACATTACATATGTGTTACAAGATAAAAGTCTATTACATTGAATCTTACTAGACTAGAACTAGGGACATGTGTATCAACAGTTACGACCGGTCAAACCCGAGAATACGTCAGATAAGATTTTAACGTGACCAACATGGGAAGTTAATGCACAAAATATCATTTTAATGCTTAATTGCATATGTTTTGATAACAAAATGACAATAATAGTGCTCGTTCGAGGAAAACGCGTAAAACCATTAAACGTGTCCATTTCGCGGTATCGTTTAACTGTTTGGCATGTTTTTAATGCAATAAAATTCATAATCCCGGAATACTTATAACGTTTCGTATAATTGAATCCAACGGGTAGCGAAATTTTAAAAGTTGCGCGAAAAACTTAATCGAACGCGTTGTGAACCGACTTAATAACAAACCCATTACCAACACCCTCTTATAAACTCCTCTTATTCTCCATTTTAGGGTTTTGTATAAGAATTGAGGGTAGAAAGAGAGAGAGAGTTCGCAGCCCCACCCTCCCCCCTCTCTCGGTCGAATTTCGGCCACCGGCTGCCGGTGACGCCTTCTGGCGAATGCCGACAAGTGGCGCACGGATCTGGACTCTCCTAGACACACTGAACTCAATGTAACACCCGGAAAATTTTAAAATCGAGTCAAGTGATAGTGATGGGCTCGGATGAAAACCATTTGATAAATATAAAATGGTTGCGGGTATTACACCGAGTTAACCCTCCGGGTCACGAGTTTAACGAGTTTGGGGTCCCGGGAACGCCTGGCATATAAATAGATGGATCAGCTGAGCAACTCTCATTTTCACTCAAACGCCCATTCTAGAAAGAGAAAGTGTAGAGAGAGAAAGTGCCGGATTGAAGCTCGGGTGGTCAAGAATCGAAGGCTGGTGTTTGTGGACTCCTAAACTACAAGAATCAAGGTAAGAAACGTATCTAAATTGCTACATTGGTGAAAAACCCGAGTGGGGGTTTTTGAGGTTTTAAAGTGGCAAAAATCACCCCAAAACACATGTTTTAGGGTAAGAAAACGTGTAATGAGCTTAGATATAGCTTCCTGGATGATAATCCAAGGGTTTGGGTAGAAAGGATTGGATTTTTGGGCTAAAACGAGCTGATTCGTAAATTTCAGCTCGTTCTGCGAATTTAAGGTCTCGACCAGCGAAACTGTGAGTTCGTCCAGCAAAACTGGAAGGATTTACAGTGAAGTTACAGTTTCACTGCAGCGAAACTACATATTCGCCTGAGCGAAACTATAGTTTCGCTGATGACTATGCCAATGCCCAAGTTGACCTTAGATGTTGCGAAACTAAGGAATTCCAACGAAAGTTGGGCGCTCGAGGTAGCGAATCTGTCCAGCGAAACTGGCAGAATGCTGCCCGGCGAAACTATCAACGAAACTGCTAATTTGCCCAGCGAAACTGCTGGCGAAATTACGGGCGAAACTACCTGCGAACCTAGTAGCGAAATTAGGCAGAAAATTAACTCTTTTGAGTGTTAACTTATCTGCAGGCAGTATAGTGTGACCCGCAACTTTAAGGCTTGATTGGGAAACTGCTTGTCAAGCACAGGTGAGTTCTAGGACCCCTCATTTACTGATTTTAAATGATTTTTGGGGCTGGAACGCATATAAACTTGTTTACTGACGTATGTATGTATGACCCATTTGGGTATAATGTTGTGTTATACGTCTAAGGTATGGTTGTGGACTCGGCACGTTATATAAGGTCCTAGTATGAGTCCCCACGGTCTTGGAGGGACAGTTAGTGCTACTGCACCAGGATGACGCATAGTAAGTCCCGGATTAGGGAAGGATACGGGAGTAAGTGCCTAGTGATGATTGATGATGTAGGCTATGTATGTACGAGGTTATGTATGACGATGATGATGATGCATGTATGATGTTATGTATGATGATGTACGTATGATGCTAGGTATGATGATGTATGTATGATGCGTGTGTTCCTTATAAAAATGTATGAATATCTTTCTACGACTTTACGTATTAATGAACGAACGAACGAAGTATTATGTAACGTAAAGTGAAAGATAACGAAAGAGGAACACGATGACGAATGCATGTATCAATGAATGAACGAATGATTAAAAGATGATGAATACATGCATTAACGAACGAACAAACGAAAGATGTCTTGCAAACATTGGATAAGTTAACGGGTCCTTCTTAGTGATTGACCATATGTATGGTATCACTACCGTTTACCTCTAGTACCGTGGCATACGTTTTGCTGTTCATTTAATTACTTCGGCCCGGAAGCTAATAACGTTCGGGTATAGCAGATGGTAGTGGTACAAAAGATATCCAATGTGCAAGAAAAGATGTAACGGGGTCCTTGTCATTCGACCACAGTAATCATGGCTGCGTGCCATGAAGTGGGTAAAGCCTGACAGGACCTAAACGAGAAGTGAAAGATAACGATGTATGACGAACGAACGAATGAACGAATGAGATAATAAAGATATTATCTACATATATGTACGATGTGTGATCACATGTAAAGAATGAACGGTTTTAATATGAACAAAGTATGTTTATTATAAAACTAGAACTCACTCAGCAACGCTGACTTTTTATGTGTTTCCAGTTGGCAGGTAGCGTTGCTGGGGATGGCACGAGGCGGCTACTCAGCTCTTTTGGGATGGCATTCTCCATTTGATAATGCTGCAACGTCATGCGTTGTGGGCCCATAACGCACGCAACTCATCACGTTGCATGCCATTACGAGATTTCTTGAGGATTCCCATAAAAGGGATTACTTAAGAAATCTCCTTTAATTTTGAATATGCTGCCACGCACTGGATGTGCGTGTGCATAGCATATGCAACGAAATATGTTGCATGAGAGTGTCAAGAGTGTTCTTTAAGGGTTCCGATGTACGGAATTACTTAAGGAATATTCTTTAGTATAAAATATAATTTTTATATGTTTGAACTTAATATCTTCTATAGAGGTCGCTGTATGACCTTATGATTGCTGAGGATTCATATGAACGAGATTACTTACGTAATCAAAGGTTTCATATGCATCAGCAGCAATCATAACGAAGATAGGCAAAGTAGAGAAAGCTACATTTTGTAACCATGTCAATGATGTAATGACTTTTATGAATGAATGAGAATGTATATTTTATTAATTCCGCTGCGTTATTTTATACATTATGTATGTTTTACGTGCGATGAACCACCAACCGTAAGGTGCCCGGGAGCGGGGCCTTACACTCAACAGCGGTCTTGGATTCTCCTAAAACACAACCAGGTGATACGAATCTAAGGCTAAGATGACGATTGCAGGTCGGAATCGGAAGGGTGGTGGTCGACTGGTGGTTCCGACGACCGCCCAAAGGCAGCCCAGTGGTGAAAGTGGTCGGCTGCGGTTTGGTGGTTATTTTAGTGGGGTGAATCGGGGATGAATGCCATCTAAGTAGCTACGTGCCATCAGGTATTTTCTTAATGATAATCAAAGTTATGTGCGCGTGTAATGTGGTTATGTGTGCTGTTAGATTTAGATACTGAAACCGCTTGTAAAGGTAATGCTTGGGGTGCAAAGAGTAGAGTAAGTGACTAATCACAACTGGCTACTGTAATTAGTAACTTACTGTACTTAACATAAACTGAGCTATTTCCTTGAATGACCGTGTTGGTATTTGAATCTTTCAGTGTGAGATAGAAGATGGTCGGTGGTAGATCATCTAAAGCCCCACTTGGTGGAGGCAGTGGCGGAAGTGGTGCGGAACCACGAGCCGCAAGAGGAAGGCCTAGACAAGAGAAGAAGGTTCCTGAAGAACCTAATACTACTCCCTCGGGGGGAGTGAATAAGAGTGATGATTTGAGGGCCTCGGTGAAAGAGACAGTGGTCGAGGAGGTTCACCAAGTCATGCAGACGATCTTACCGTCTGTAGTGACTGAGGTGATAAAAGCTGTACGCGAAGATGAGAGGCGAGGGAGGAATCGAGCCTCAGGGAGGCGGCAGCAACAACAAGGGCCGGAAACGGTTCTTTCTGATGATGAAGAGGAGGAGGAGGAGGAGGCCGAGCGTGAGACAACACGGGGTTGTAACTACGGGGCATTCATGAGGTGCAAGCCCCCGACTTTTGATGGTTCTGGTACAGCTGCCGATGCTCACCAATGGGTGAGAGAGATGGAGGCGGTCCTCGATATCAGTGACTAGCAGGAGGATAAAAAGGTGAAGTTTGCTACCCATTCATTTACGGGGACGGCATTGTGCTGGTGGGACAATATTGTCCAGGCTGAGGGTAGCAGGGCCATTGGGAAAATGAAGTGGTCTGAGTTGAAGAGAATGGTGATCGATGAGTTTAGTCCTCGTCAGGAGATGGACCGAGTTGAGAGAGAGTTTCTGCAGTTGGAAGCAGGGACGATGACCCACCAACAATACACTGCCAAGTTCAACGATATGGCGCGATTGGTCCCAGAGCAGGTGACGCCGGTGTCCCAAATGATCAACCGGTATATTCAGGGGTTGCCAGCCGAAATACGTTGGCATTTGATTTCCGCTCGACCAAGTACTTTCAGGTCGGCGGTGGATTTGGCGGGGAGGTTGTACGATGAGCGAGCTGCGTTGGTAAAGGCCGAGGGCGGTAAGAAAGGAGGTGGCGAGAAGGGTTGGCAGGGAAAGAGGTTTGGTCAAGGTGATACCTCGACAAGTAACAAGAAGGCAAGGGTAGACGACCGCCAAGTGGTCGCGAAGAGAGCAGGGATGAGGAAGTGTGGACGTGTGGGAAAGAGCACTCGGGGGAGTGTAAGTGGGGATCCAACATTTGTTTCAAGTGTGGGAGGACTGGGCATATGGCCAAGGATTGCCGAATGGGCAAATGTTTTAACTGTGGGGAAAGTGGTCATATGAGCAGAGATTGCAAGAAGCCGAGGGCTGAGGGCTCAGGGGAGAAAAAGACGGGAGGAAAAGCACTGAGGGCAAAGGCTAGGGCGTTCACCATGACGCAGGAGGAGGCTAGAACGGACCCTGACGTTGTGTCCGGTACGTTCCTAATAGACCAAATTTTAGCCTCTATATTATTTGATTCGGGTGCTAGTAGGAGTTTTATTTCTACTACCTTCTGTGCTAAACTGCCTGTTAGGAGTAAATGCCTTGATGAGTCCTTTGACGTAGAAACCGCTATTGGTAAATCAACTAGGGTTACGGATGTGATAGAAGGCTGTGCCATAGAATTAGAGGGCCATAGGTTTGCTGCCAAGTTACATGTGATGCCTCTAGGAGGATTTGATGTAGTGTTAGGGATGGACTGGCTAGCAACCTACGAAGCAAATATCGTGTGCCGAAAGAAGATGATTAGACTGACGGCGACCGACGGAAGTCCGGTGACAATATATGGCGATCGAGTTACGACGATTCCGAAGGTGATCTCGATGGCGGTGGCGGGAAAGTGTATGAGGCGCGGATGTAGCGCCTACTTATGTTATGTAAAGAATGTAGAGACGCCAACACCACAGCTATGCGATGTGCCAGTGGTGTGTGACTTTCCAGACGTGTTTCCCGAGGACTTATCGGGATTGCCACCTGACCGAGAGATCGAGTTCCAGATCGACCTGATACCGGGTGCCCAGCCTGTCGCGAAAGCACCATATCGCTTGGCTCCGACGGAAGTGAAAGAGTTGATGGAGCAGCTGCAGGAGCTGCTGGATAAGGGGTTTATCAGACCAAGTATCTCACCTTGGGGTCCTCCGGTCCTGTTCGTAAAGAAGAAGGATGGTAGTATGAGGATGTGCATCGACTACCGCGAGCTGAATAAGCTGACGGTGAAGAACAGATACCCCTTACCAAGGATCGATGACTTGTTTGATCAACTTCAGGGTGCCAGTTGGTTTTCAAGGATAGATCTTCGATTGGGGTACCATCAACTGAAGGTGAAGGAGCAGGATATCCCTAAAACAGCCTTTCGTACGCGCTATGGTCACTACGAGTTTCTTGTCATGTCTTTTGGGTTGACCAATGCGCCGGCTGCTTTTATAGATTTGATGAACCGAGTGTGCCGACCAATGTTAGATAAATCAGTGATTGTATTCATCGATGATATCCTGATTTATTCGAGAAGTGAAGAAGAGCATGCCGGGCATATTCGAGAAGTATTGGAAACGCTGAGAAGGGAGAAATTGTACGCCAAGTTCTCCAAGTTCGCCTTTTGGTTACGCGAGGTGCAATTTCTGGGTCACGTAGTGAATGGAGAAGGAATAATGGTGGACCCAGCAAAGGTTGAGGCCGTGATGCAATGGAAGTCACCGAAGAAGCCAACCGAGATTCACAGCTTCTTGGGGCTGGCGGGCTACTATAGGAGATTTATTCAAGACTTCTCCAAGATAGCCTCACCTTGACAAAATTGACTCGCAAGGATGTAAAGTTCGTGTGGGGTCGAGAACAGGAGGACGCTATTGAGGAATTGAAGACGAGACTGACACAAGCTCCTGTCTTGACGTTGCCTGAGGGAAATGAAGACTTGGTGGTCTATTCGGATGCATCCTATTCTGGGCTTGGCTGTGTATTGATGCAACGCGGAAAGGTCATAGCCTATGCATCTCGACAACTGAAGACCCACGAAGTCAATTATCCCACGCACGACCTAGAACTAGCTGCGGTGGTTTTCGCGTAGAAGATTTGGCGGCACTATCTATACGGGACGAAGTGCACCATCTTCACGGATCACAAGAGCTTGAAGTACTTCTTCGAGCAGAAGGATCTAAACATGAGGCAGAGGCGGTGGTTGGAGCTGATAAAAGATTATGATTGTGAGATCCATTACCACCCGGGCAAAGCCAATGTGGTGGCTGATGCCCTTAGCCGGAAGGAAAGGCCCGAGCCGATTCGGGTGAAGGCTTATCAGCTGATTATGACCTCTGATGTGATGACACAGGTTAAGGAGTTCCAAGACGAGGCTTTGAAGGAAGATCGTCTTAACTCCGAAAGGATGAGAGGTCTAGTTACAGAACTGAGTGAGAACACTCTTGGTGTTAAGACCCGATTTGGGCGGGTGTGGATTCCTCGGTACGGGGATCTACGTGGAAAGATCATGGATGAGGCCCATAAGACTCGATATTCCATTCACCCCGGCGCTACCAAGATGTACCAAGACATGAAGAAAGACTATTGGTGGCCGGGCATGAAGCGTGATGTGGTGGAATACGTGAGTAAGTGCATGACTTGTTCACAGGTCAAGGCAGAGCACCAGAAACCGTACGGGAAGATCCAACCGTTGGATATACCCGAGTGGAAGTGGGAGCACATCACCATGGATTCCATCATGAAACTGCCACGTACCCCGAAAGGGTATGATGCTATATGGGTGATAGTTGATCGATTGACGAAGAGTGCCCACTTCCTACCGATCCGCGAGACGTATTCATCTGAAAGATTGGCGGATCTATTTATCAAAGAAATTGTAGCTCGTCATGGCGTACCGGTGTCTATTGTGTCTGATCGCAACACCCGGTTTACTTCCAAGTTTTGGAAGAGGTTTCATGATGCAATGGGGACGAGGCTACACATTAGCACGGCATATCACCCCCAGACAGACGGTCAGTCTGAGAGGACAATCCAAACACTTGAAGACATGCTTCGAGCGTGCGTGATCGATTTTGGAGGAAGTTGGGACGATCACCTGCCGTTAGCAGAATTCTCGTACAATAACAGTTATCATGCCAGCATTGGTATGTCGCCCTACGAGATGTTGTACGGTAGGAAATGTAGGACGCCCGTATGTTGGGGAGCCTACGAGATGTTGTACGGTAGGAAATGTAGGACGCCCGTATGTTGGGGAGACATTGGGCAGAAGGAGCTAGGTGGTGTCGAGGTAGTTGAAGCAATGACTGAAAAGTTAGAAAAGATCAAAGCCTTCATGAAGGCGGCGAAAGACAGACAAAAGTCGTATGCTGACAAGAGGCGAAGACCGATAGAGTTCAAGGTCGGTGATCGGGTCATGTTGAAGGTCTCACCTTGGAAAGGAATCATTAGGTTCCGCAAGCGGGGTAAACTGAGCCCGCGGTATATAGGTCCTTTCCGAATTATCGCCCGTGTGGGAGAGGTGGCCTATAGGTTGGAACTGCCAGATGAGCTGAGTGAAATTCACCCGACCTTCCATGTATCTCATCTGAGGAAATGTTTGGCCGATGAAGATATGATTGTACCGCTGGAGGATATCAAAGTAGACGAACGGCTCAACTATGTGGAGCAACCAGTGGCGATCATCGATAGAAAAGAGAAATGGCTAAGAAACAAAGTGGTTCCTCTTGTGCGTGTACAGTGGAAGCACAGGAAGGGATCTGAGTCTACGTGGGAGACTGAAGAAGAGATGAGACAACATTACCCACATCTGTTCAAAGAATAACAGGTTTCGAGGACGAAACCTAAATAAGGGGGGTGGACTTGTAACACCCGGAAAATTTTAAAATCGAGTCAAGTGATAGTGATGGGCTCGGATGAAAACCATTTGATAAATATAAAATGGTTGCGGGTATTACACCGAGTTAACCCTCCGGGTCACGAGTTTAACGAGTTTGGGGTCCCGGGAACGCCTGGCATATAAATAGATGGATCAGCTGAGCAACTCTCATTTTCACTCAAACGCCTATTCTAGAGAGAGAAAGTGTAGAGAGAGAAAGTGCCGGATTGAAGCTCGGGTGGTCAAGAATCGAAGGCTGGTGTTTGTGGACTCCTAAACTACAAGAATCATTGTAAGAAACGTATCTAAATTGCTACATTTGGTGAAAAACCCGAGTGGGGGTTTTTGAGGTTTTAAAGTGGCAAAAATCACCCCAAAACACACGTTTTAGGGTAAGAAAACGTGTAATGAGCTTAGATATAGCTTCCTGGATGATAATCCAAGGGTTTGGGTGGAAAGGATTGGATTTTGGGCTAAAACGAGCTGATTCGTAAATTTCAGCTCGTTCTGCGAATTTAAGGTCTCGACCAGCGAAACTGTGAGTTCGTCCAGCGAAACTGGCAGGATTTACAGCGAAGTTACAGTTTCGCTGCAGCGAAACTACATATTCGCCTGAGCAAAACTATAGTTTCGCTGATGACTATGCCAATGCCCAAGTTGACCTTAGATGTTGCGAAACTAAGGAATTCCAACGAAAGTTGGGCGCTCGAGGTAGCGAATCTGTCCAGCGAAACTGGCAGAATGCTGCCCGGCGAAACTATCAGCGAAACTGCTGATTTGCCCAGCGAAACTGCTGGCAAAATTACGGGCGAAACTACCTGCGAACCTAGTAGCAAAATTAGGCAGAAAATTAACTCTTTTGAGTGTTAACTTATCTGCAGGCAGTGTAGTGTGACCCGCAACTTTAAGGCTTGATTGGGAAACTGCTTGTCAAGCACAGGTGAGTTCTAGGACCCCTCATTTACTGATTTTAAATGATTTTTGGGGCTAGAACGCATATAAACTTGTTTACTGACGTATGTATGTATGACCCATTTGGGTATAATGTTGTGTTATACGTCTAAGGTATGGTTGTGGACTCGGCACGTTATATAAGGTCCTAGTATGAGTCCCCACGGTCTTGGAGGGACAGTTAGTGCTACTGCACCAGGATGACGCATAGTAAGTCCCGGATTAGGGAAGGATACGGGAGTAAGTGCCTAGTGATGATTGATGATGTAGGCTATGTATGTACAAGGTTATGTATGACGATGATGATGATGCATGTATGATGTTATGTATGATGATGTACGTATGATGCTAGGTATGATGATGTATGTATGATGCGTGTGTTCCTTATAAAAATGTATGAATATCTTTCTACGACTTTACGTATTAATGAACGAACGAACGAAGTATTATGTAACGTAAAGTGAAAGATAACGAAAGAGGAACACGATGACGAATGCATGTATTAATGAATGAACGAATGATTAAAAGATGATGAATACATGCATTAACGAACGAACGAACGAAAGATGTCTTGCAAACATTGGATAAGTTTAACGGGTCCTTCTTAGTGATTGACCATAAGTATGGTATCACTACCACTTACCTCTAGTACCGTGGCATACGTTTTGCTGTTCATTTAACTACTTCGGCCCGGAAGCTAATAATGTTCGGGTATAGCAGATGGTAGTGGTACAAAAGATATCCAATGTGCAAGAATAGATGTAACGGGGTCCTTGTCATTCGACCACAGTAATCATGGCTGCGTGCCATGAAGTGGGTAAAGCCTGACAGGACCTAAACGAGAAGTGAAAGATAACGATGTATGACGAACGAACGAATGAACGAATGAGATAATAAGATATTATCTACATGTATGTACGATGTATGATCACGTGTAAAGAATGAACGGTTTTAATATGAACAAAGTATGTTTATTATAAAACTAGAACTCACTCAGCAACGCTGACTTTTTATGTGTTTCCAGTTGGCAGGTAGCGTTGCTGGGGATGGCACGAGGCGGCTACTCAGCTCTTTTAGGATGGCATTCTCCATTTGATAATGCTGCAACGTCATGTGTTGTGGGCCCATAACGCACGCAACTCATCACGTTGCATGCCATTACGAGATTTCTTGAGGATTCCCATAAAAGGGATTACTTAAGAAATCTCCTTTAATTTTGAATATGCTGCCACGCACTGGATGTGCGTGTGCGTAGCACATGCAACGAAATATGTTGCATGAGAGTGTCAAGAGTGTTCCTTAAGGGTTCCGATGTACGGAATTACTTAAGGAATATTCTTTAGTATAAAAATATAATTTTTATATGTTTGAACTTAATATCTTCTATAGAGGTCGATGGATCTAAGCAATGGTGGTGGTATTAGAGTAGTGGTTCCAGTGGATCTGGGTCCCGATGGTGGTGGTTGCGTTCGCTTTTGAGTTATGAGCATGGATCTAAGCAACAAAGGCGATGGCGTTAGGCTGTTGGTGATGGTGGCATGATGAGAGTTGTCAAAAAGAGGTTGTGACTGTGGTGGTTATCGGATGGTAAAATGGTGGTTGCATGCGGCGACTAATGGTGGTAAGTGCTGTAACGGGGCTGTTTGGTAACGTGCTTTGCCATTTTGGTTGCGTTTAGGTAAAAGTCTATGCTGTTGTTAGTGTTTATAAATGATTTTGGTATGTTTTGGTTAGGTTAAACATCGGTCAAAGCTGGTCAAACATGGTCAACGAACGTCCAACGCGTTGCGGGTCGGAACAAGCAAGTTCTAGGACGCGATATGCAAACGTTAGGTATAACCGTGAGCTAAACATTCTTACACGTATAAATATGGAGATTATATATATTAACTTGTCTGTTAACTAGTTTATAAAGCATCAAGAATGGATATGTAATTTGAAATGACGTGACAATCTCACAATGTAAAACAAATTTGGTAATGTTGTCACAGAAGCAAAATATATTAAAAACATATAAGAAGTTATTTGATCCCATGTCACACTAAATCCTTAGAAGACTTCAAGATGTAAAATACCTACGAACACGATTATGCACTTCTAAATATATATATATATATAATGAATATTTAGGATTATCGGCATCTACACGTTTTATTTAAGGTAAAAGACCTAATATGCGTTAATGATACATCATCTTGCTGTTATTAATAGTTGGTAATCTCATTGTTATTGAAATAAATATTGTTGGCATCACCCTTTTTATTAAAAATATCATCAAATGTTATCAATATTTGGATTACTTTAGTGTCAACCAAATTATCGATATGATATAAACGTGAACATTACAAACATCGTTTGAAACATTATACATTACTTACATCGTCAATGCAAATTATCCATAAAGATTTGGAATCCATGATATAAATTGATTATTTCTACATTCGTCATGCTAAGACTCAATTCTTGATTAAATGCATTAATTAGCCTAATGTACACGAGTTAATTCATGACAATTAATAAATACACAAGAAGATAAGATACAATAAGGATACGAATCACCAACATTAATTTAACAAAAGAGCTCAACCGCACGCATGTAATAGCATCGTGCTAATTCTAAATGTGAATCTTATATGTTCTAATTAGGATTGCTTGGTTGGTAATCATCCTTTTTCTATATCAAGCTCAGAATTATTTAAGGACACAAGGTGAGTTCTAGTGATCCCTTTTTACTACTGTTTTGGGATGAAACATGCTCCGTCATTTTATGAACTATAATTGTGCTTTACTCGATGCTTGTAAGTGGGATTTATGGATACCTGCTGATACTTACATCATGATCATTAATTCTTTTGTGAACCGCTTGTTTTATGTGGATAGATCTATTTCGGGAAACCCCCACACACAGTGGCTCCCGCCACAGGGAGGTACCCCACTGAGATCCTGAGGGGTCGTTTGTGGCATGTGATAGGTTTTGTTAAGAATCTAGGGTGAACCATCCGGGCAGGTACGGTTCGCTGGTTTGGGGCTCAATTCTCCCCTTTTTGGGGGTTAACCGGTTAAACACAACTTTCGAAGAGGCTAACCGGGATTGAGTGCAGGGTTGATTATGATACTCCCACAAAAATGAACTATGATTCTTTCCTTTTTATCAAATGAGGATTTTGTTAAGTGCATTTGTTTTTAAACTATAAGCACTTGAACTCACCAACTTTATGTTGACACAAAGTCTTTTTGAGCATGTCTTCAAGTACAGCTAGGGAGAATAGTTGAGCTATAGAAGATATCTAAATTCGAAGAATGGAGTAAGGGTAGATGTTGAAGACAAAAGTCAATCCTAGAAGCCTTAGTTACTGAAGCCACAAGAAATATTGACCAAGAGGTTGATCATGATACCTATAGATTGTAGATTGAGGCACCTTGTGAATTGAAACAAAGCCGATATTCTAAAATAAATATTGTGAGTTGTATTGTAATAAACCATTTAGTTTCCGCTGCATTTTGGTTGTTGTTTACTGATCGTTATGTCCCGCCTCTCTGGGCCCGGGGTGTGGCAGATTGGTATCAGAGCCAAAGGTTGTAGAGAAGTAGGTCTGCTTCGCGAGACCTAAACTACAACCATATGAACCTCATAGGACCACCTTAGTAAGATGCTCTTCTGAGCTTTGTTGAACCAAGGTTGTAGAAAAGTGGGTTTGCTTTGCAATACCTAAGCTGTAACCGTAAATAGGACCAGCCTAGTAGGTTGTTTCCATGATCCAGTGATCCAAAGTTTGCAGCAAGAATAGGTTTCCTTAAGAACACCCATCTTTAACCTGTATACCTTAAGGATTATATCCATATCCTAATAGGAATTTCCTACCAAATAAGAAACCTTGATACATTAGGGTATTACCTATGATAGGTGCACCTAAGTAAACCAGGAAAGGTATGGAACCTTTTTGAGTTGACTATTAGGACCACTAAACATCAAGTACTAAGAATGTTTGAAACCAAAGGTGTGCATATAAATTAGGACTTAAATTCTAGAGAGACACTTATATAATTGCACAGTTGACTTTTGTCACTCTATGAAACAACTGATGTTAGCTATACACTTGATACGACTTGTGTCATTACATGAGACAATTGTTAGAAGGATACTTGTTGGAATGATAATACTTGCTTATGTGCCTCGTTTGTAAGATGATACATGTCAAAATATAGTGATAAGATAGTAACCATGATGTCTTTTTGTTTGTTCTGCTGCCTAGGATAGCATGTACTTGAATGCTCATTTATTGCTTGATTTGTTGAAACCGTACATTGACACAATTTTTGGGTTAATAAGAATGTTAGAATAATTCGATTCTAAGTGTGCTTAATTGCATATGATGACCAAAAGAGAATTTTAACTCCAAGACCTAAATACACAAAACTTAGAACTTATGATGGGAATAACTAGAATGATAGTGTAAGGTAAATTGACGATTACGGGTGCACACGTAATGGTGAATTTACAGGTATACTTGAATTCTGGTGGGCCCTGTCATGTAAACTAATATCAATGTATAACACCTAAAGAACCAATAAATACAAGATTAAACACAAATAATCAGAATACTCAATGATTTCATGTTCAAAACTTTCATGCTGGGCGAAACCATTTGACACTTGAAGAGCTACCAAGGATGATGTTGTAGTAACTATCCCTTTTTCTTGACTTCTTCTCTTTTGTTTTGCTCTCCTATAAGAAATTATAACGATACGACTATCAGACTCTGAATATCATCAAATGTGGTTCTCAAACTCAACTGCTCTCGTGCTGAAAGTATGGCACTTCACCTCGTTGTGCGTGTACTTTAGCCATACTATTTTTAGCGATGCCTGAAAATTCCTTCCTACCCAACCTAGAATTCGTTAAAAAGCTTCCTTGACATAGTAGGAGACTCTCTAACAAGACTTGTACAATGAAGAATATATCGGAGTAATAGATTTCCAAGAAGCACCTCTGGTGATCAATGACATAGAAGACTGGTCACTTCTTTCTTTTCTAATAGTTCGCACTTCATAGGACCTTCCAGAGTCCAGAATTCCTCTGATCATTTTCTCAAGGTCCTTGAGGAAAATGACTTCTCTATACCTAGTCATGGTATGGAACCACCTAATTCAAAAGAATATTCTCGATATCAACTCTGATTGTGATTGATAATCACCTTTCTTAATACTATGCTCGTGAAATCTTTCATCATCTTCAACCGTTAGTCACCTAATGACAATCTTCACATGAAACTTAGGTTGAACTAGTTTGACCTTGCTTTTAACTGACCATGCTCTTGATAAAGTTCTGAGCGCCAGAATATATAGGAAATGAAACCTCCTAAAATCCAGATTCTCCGGAGATAAAGATCCAAGTGCCAGGGTAAATTGCCGAGAAAAGCTAACCTTCGACATTCAAGACAAAAATCTAAACTTACAACTTCTTTGGATCCCCGATTTTTCCACTCACCCTCTGTTCTCGATTTATTCTCTTAACGAGTAGTGCTATTCACCTTAAGCCCTCTAGCATAACCCTCATCTTTGGAAACACGTGATAGCCGATGCGGAAAACTTTAAAACCTTGTAAGTTATCTCTACTCGGAGATCTCTACTATTTGAGTGATAAGTTCGTGATTAGAGCACGAAGATCTGAAGTAGAATACGATCTCGAACTATACGATAATATATTATAGTGGTAGTTAACCTTCTTGTGCTAGCGAGCACCATGATGAAGTCCTAAACTAGTTTGAATCGATACGGTCGATGATCATGAAGAATTCATGGGAAAGACTCATGGTCGAACTTAAAGGATGGTATTGCTCCAAAAGATGTACTAAGAAGCATGGAAGATCTGCTACAAGAAATCTCATACGTTAAATCACTTGAGATCCAACTACAACGAAGTGATAGACATGCAGCAGATTGTAGACAAAGAAAGTCTGCATAATCATCCCCGATCGTAAGCGTTACTTTCAGTCCTCTCTAAATTTTTAAACCTCTCCTGAAGTGATTCTCTAATACCTTACCCTAGAACGCTCCGTACCGTCGAAAATTCGAGCAAAAAGTCTTACTCCCATATATCGTTGGGACAATCAATACGCTTATAAGGAGTTATAATCTAAATAGAGTTACTTGCTTCACAAATGGACCGTCTACAGGGCACAGTTACCTTGAAGAATATGGACCGAGGAAGAGGTCATATAGAAGGTTGACCTTAATTGGGAAGCACTATGAAGAAATTAGTGGAAACGTTTGCAGCAATTCTGTTGCTTAAGACAACAGTTGAGGTTGCTCTTAACTGTTGATATTTGAAAGAGAGATAGAACAGAAAAGGAAGTTGTCTTCATCTGGAAAGCTCACTGATGACTTTGCACCAGGCAACACTACACTGGTTAGTCAGGAGTCAGAGTATGCTGCATCAGAAGGTTCCTATGATGAGCATATAGATTTCTCAACGAACCTTGGAGAACATGCTTTTGTTGGTGTGGATTGTAATTCAGGTGGTAGCAGTGATAATTTGTGCTTTTTGATGAGGATTTGAAAGGAATTCCAGATGATGATCTGGAAGAGATGGATATTTTGAGCCAAATGGCAATGATCAATATCAGATCTCAAACGTTCTATAAAAGAACTGGTAGGAAATTCCCAGGTCTCTCTGGCAAAACCAAAGTAGGTTTTGACAAGAGCAAGTTGAGGTGCCACAAGTGCCATAGGCTTGGACAGTTTGTAAGAGAGTATAGATCATTTGGATCTAACTCATCTGCACCCTTTGTGACCTTCCCAAGCAATAGCTCATAAAACAAAAGGCAACATTCCACCAGTTCTGGTCATCCATCACAAGCTCAATCATCACTTGCATATTTTGTCCCTCAAGGTCCTATGCCATATTCTTACCCCTGTTTTTACATGCCCCAGAAAAGCCAGGTTCAAGCACCAATAGCTCAACAACCAAATGCCCTTCCTGAGCCTCAGCCATCTCAATCTCATCAACAATATCAACCACAACATAGCTTTTTCACCACTGGAGTTGTTGATTGGAGCAGTTTACTAGATGACATTTCTGGTCATCATGAACAACTGATTCCTGGTGCTGGTCAACATGGTGGTGACAATCCTTTTGGAAATCTTGCTCTTATGGCCCTAGAGTCTACTGATGGTTCATCCTCAAATGCTTCCACATCACAGGTATCACAGGTATCTCCAGATGCCAAGGCCAAGTTATGTTCTGAATCATGCATAGCCATATTCGCATCTATTAGAGAAGCAAATGTAGCTTTAATCAATAAAAATCTTGAGCTAGAGAAAGTACTTTCCAAAAGAAAAGCTGAGTTTTAGTCTGTGCTAAATGAAAAGAATGATGAGATTTACAAATTAAAATGCCAAATAACTGATGACAAGGCAAAGGAAGAGGTACTTTTAGAGAAGTATAAGGACCTCAAAGAAACTCTTGCATCTACCCAAGTAGAGTGTGAACGCTGGGTAACATCATGCAAGGGTTTTGAAATGCTTCTCAACGAACAAACAGCTTCCAATGTGAAGTTTGGAATTGGTTATAATCACACTGCTCCTCCTACAGATTTTACTCCTAGGTTAAAAGTAGAATCTGAAGGAGAAAGCAATAACCAATCCACCTCATCATGTGATTCATCCTCTGATAATGCACCAAAATTAGAGGATGAGGTCAGCATTCATCCCTCTGAAAACCAATCAGCTGATAATAAAACAGTTGATGGTTCCAATGCTGATAGTCACATGATCAGAAAAGAGTTGATCACTTCAGGTGTTGTCTCACAAAGTACTCAAAGTACTGAAGAGCAAGTCACAACACCTGAAGAACAAACCCAAACTACTGAAAGTAAAAAGGGTTTGGAAACTGCTGAAGAATCTATCAGGAAGTCTGAATGTACTGATAGCAAACTGCTGAAGAACAAATCTTCAGTAGTTAAGAATCCTTCAATACTTAACACAACTACTGAAAGGAAGAAAGTACTAAAGAACAAATCTTCAGTAGTTTCATCTTCTTCAGTAGTTGATCAACTAAAGATGAAGAAAAAGCCTTATGAAATATGTGGCTTATTCAATCATCTCACCAATGATTGCTGGTACAGAAAGGGTTCAAAACTCAACAAAGACAAGAACATTTAAAAAAACATCAACAAAATGAAAGTTGAGTTTGAAACCATGTTTGTTTCAACAACATTTCAACCTGAAACCCCAAAATCCTTAAAGAAATCCAAAAAGAAGGTAGGGGTTAATCAGGAAACAGCTGAAGGTGTTCACAGGAAGATGGTGCAACACAGGATTCCATCAAAATGAAGCACTAATGTGTCTGATGAGCTGAAGGCTTTAGCAAACAATCAAACACAACTTGTTATGATGGTTCAACATCTATTGGGGAGAGTCAACCAAATAGATGTTCCTATGATTAAACCACAGAAAAGGAAGCCCAAGCCCAAAACAAAGGAACCCTTTTCTGCACCATCTCCATCACTACAGGCTGCAACTCATGACAAACCAGTTAGTGTAAAATCTGTTGATGAGAATAGACCCAAAACCAAAATGGTTTGGGTCTCAAAAACTAACTAGTTTCTTGTGATGAATGCAGGGTTCTTCAGCATGCCAAAAAGCATCTGGTATATGGACAGTGGAGGATCCATGCATATGAAAGGGAGCACCTCTCTTCTTAATGACTACTCTCAAGGAAAGAAGGGCTTTGTTTCTTTTGGTAATGATGCTAAGGGTTACATCATCGGCAAAGGCTTTGTTTCCAATGGTGAAATAAGGTTTGATGATGTCAACCATGTGGAGAATCTTAAGTATAATCTCTTAAGTGTCAGTCAAATGTGTGATAAAGGTCATGTTGCCTTTTTCACCAGTCAGAACTGCAGGATTCTATCTTCCAATGTTCTGAGTTTGATTGACAAGGTATTGGATGTTCATACTCTCCTGAAGGCCAACAGGACATGCAGAGTATATGCCTTAGACTTGTCAAAGAAAATCGATCTAAAAGGCCATCCTTGCCTGTTCTTCAAGGCTTCTCCTCAGGAATCTTCCCTATGGCATAGAAGGCTTGGTCATGTGAATCTCAAAAACATCATTTGGCCCCTTTGATTTCATTTTTAGAGCATTTGGGTGTCCCTGTTATATTCTCAACACAAAGAATTCACTTCAGAAGTTTGAATCAAAGGTGGATGCAGGGTACTTTGTTGGTTATTCATCTACTTGCAAGGCATACAGAGTTTTCAACTTAGAACAAAAATGGTTGAAGAGACTTTGCATGTGAAGTTTAATGAATCTCCAAAAGATAAAATTCCACAAAACCCTGTGGAGCTATTGTACTCACCTTTTCAGGTTTAGTGTTCAACTGCCTGAGTCATCTAAACTTGATGCTCCTGTAGCTTCAGCAGCTCCATCCACAACAAATGCTGATGAGATTTCTAAAACATCTACTTCATTTGAGTTGCCATCTCCTATACGGTTTCAAGAATCTGGTTCAACAACTGTTGCTGCTGAATCTCCTACAAACACTTGCACAGACCTCATTGTTTATCAAGAGCTGAAGGATCACTCAACGTCTCAGATCATTGGTGATATCAATGCTGGAGTCTCAACCAGAAGTCAATTATCCAATTTCTGCTTCTATGCTCTCTTCATCAGTTAGCAAGAGCCAAAGAATTATCATGTTGCATTAAGAGACAATGGATGGGTTGAAGCCATGCAACTTGATCTTCTTCAGTTCAAAAAGCAGCAAGTGTGGGAGCTGGTTCGTTTACCCCAAGGTATGTGTGCAATAGGCACTAAATGGGTGTTTAGGAATAAAACTGATGAAAAAGGTCAAATTGTAAAGAACAAGGCCAGACTAGTTGTATAGGGGTTCGCACAAGAAGAAGGTATTGATTATGATGAAACCTTTGCCCCTGTAGCCAGACTGGAGGCAATCTGATTGTTCTTAGCTTATGCTGCTTTCCACAATCTAAAAGTTTTTCAAATGGATGTCAAAAGTGCTTTTTATATGGTAAAATAAAAGAAGAGTTTTATGTGTGTCAACCACCAGGTTTTGAGGACAATAAACATCCAGATTGGGTGTATAAGCTTGATAAGGCTCTATATGGGTTGAAACAAGCTCTTAGAGCCTGGTATGAAACATTATCAAATTTTCTTCTTCAAAATAATTTCACTAGAGGCTCCATAGATAAAACTTTATTCATAAAGAAAGTGGGACAGCATAGCTACTTGTTCAAATTTATGTAGATGATATTATTTTTGCATCCTCTGATCCACAGTTGTGTGATGAATTTACAAAGTTAATGCAACAAAAGTTTGAAATGAGTACCATGGGAGAATTCTAGTTCTTTCTGGGTTTGCAAATCAAATAATGAAATGATGGAACTTTCAATCATCAGTCCCAATATACAAAGGATCTTTTGAAAAAGTTTGATTTACAAAACTGTAAGCCCTGTTCTACTCCCATGAGCAGCACCACACAACTACATGTTGATTAGAAAGGTAAAGCGGTTAATGAAACCCTTTACAGATGTATGATTGGTTCCTTGATGTACCTTACAGCTTCTAGACCATACATTATGTTTGCAACTTGTGTCTGTGCTAGATTTCACGCTGCACCTAAAGAATCCCATTTGATTGTAATCAAAAGGATCTTTAGATACTTGCAAGGAACTCAATCTCTAGGTCTTTGGTACTCTACTGGGCACTCTTGCAAATTAGTTGCTTTTTCTGATAGTGACTATGCAGGGTGCAAAGTCACTAGAAAATCAACTTCTGGTGGATGCCAATTTCAAGGCAATTGTTTAGTTTCTTGACAGAGTAAGAAACAAATTCAATTGCTACTTCAACTGCTGAAGCAGAGTACATTGTTGCTGCAAGTTGTACATCTCAGGTACTCTGGCTTCAGAATCAATTATTGGATTATGGCATTACAGAGACTAAGACTCCATTACTAATGGATAGTGCTTCAGCTCTTTGTATTGTTAAGAATCCAGTCCAGCATTCTAGGACCAAACATATTGAGATCAAACATCATTTTATTAGAGATTGTTATGAAAAGGTCTGATTGATCCAAAGTTTGTTCCTAGTGCTGATGAGCTTGCAGTTATATTTACTAAGCCTTTGGACAGTGCTACTTTTCAAAATCTAGTGCTAAGTCTTGGTATGCTGCAGCTGGAATAAATTGACTAATACTGATGCTCTCAGCTCACAAGTACCAATGAGCATTTATATACAAAAGTCAAACATAAGTACTCATGAGTTATTTTGTCTTCAGCACTTTTCATAACCACTGAAGTGTTATAAAGACTGAAGACTAAAATCCTTAAAAGTACTGAAGTACATTATTTGTTGAAAAGAACTGATGAAGTTACAACTACTGATGTGGTTATAACTCCTGATGCCTATTTCTAACAAATAAGTACTGGAGAACAAATTTTGTCCAAAAGTACTGATGTATAATCTTACACATAAGTACTGAAGACAATATTTGTTCATAAGTTCTGAAGAATAATTTATTTCATCAGATCTTCTGAACATTGGTTCATAAGAGCTGAAGAATAAATATTCAAAAGAGCTGATGACCAATGAAACGTCTGCAAATCAGACAGTCTGATGAGTAACTGTTGAGGTCAGAATGAAACACCTGAAGCCTATAAATTGACGACAACAGCTGATGAGTAAATTTCCTCTTCCGATGATTCAAACAACTGTTGTTTCATTTCCAAACAACTGAAGCCAAAACCATGTTTTAAGTAGTATCAACTACTGATGACTACCACCAAGTCCTCAGTTGTTTACAATCTCTGAAGGACTAAACTAGGTTTTCAGTAGTTTCAACTAATGATGACTAACACCAAGTCATCAGACGTTTACAACCTCTGAAGGTTAAAACCATGTCTTCAGTCGTTTCAAACACCTGATGACTAAAACCAAAACCTTCAGACATTTTCTATCAGGCGTTTCATAACCTTACCCTATAAATATCTAACCCTAACTTCAGAGTTTTTCATTCTCATAAACCCTATTATTCAAAAACTCTAAACTTCCCTCCTGCATTAATGGAGATCATGCATCTCAAACCACGACACAACTGTGTAGCCTACCTCACTAAATCAGTCTTCTGGAACAAGTTCGATGACGCCATCGACCTGATGGTTGAATCTCCATACAAAATGGCCTTTCTTCTGAATCCTATCATCCACGCCGAATCCCTCAACCAATTCTGGACAAACGTCACCCTCACAACTGGGGAGAATGATACTGAGGTCACTCTCCAGTCGTTTGTCAACCAAAAGAAGGTGGTCATCACTTCTGACATCATTCGACAAACCCTGATCTAAATGATGCCACCTTCGTCACTGAGTAACCTAAGGGCACAACAGACTTATCTTTCGCTCATTATAGATATGAAGGCGACCTCAGTGCTACCACAATCATGAAGAAGCACTTCCGTGATGCTGAACGCCTAATATTTGACATGGTAAATGTCTGCCTTGCCCCCAAATCGTCTTCTTCGGATCAAATGTCATCAAGGTGGCAGCGGGTATTGTACTCTATCCTTGAGCAACAAAATCTAAATTTTTCTAAAATTATCTTTTTGGAATTAAAAGATATGGCTTTGAAACCTATGGCTAACAGATAGATACTATATCCAAGGTTTCTTATGGCCATTATAGAAAATCAGTTACAAGCTGAGGGCCTTGTTGGCCTAGGAGTCCCTGCTTTGGTTGTTTTGCCTAAAGTATACTCCAGGCATAACTCAGACACACACCTAAAAGAGGCTGCCAAGCTACTAAAACCCAAGCAGTAGGAACCCACAGCCTCATCCTCTTCCAAATCCAAAGTCCCCACCAATCCAAAAACTAAAAGCCCAAAAAGGATACTCAGGGAGTTGAGTCTCCTGAGGATGCCCCTGCACCACAAAGGTAGGAAGTAGCTACTGGTAATAATCCCCCAGTAGTTACAAAGACTCTACCAGCCATAACCTCACAGGAATCCTCTCAAAAAGATCCTGAAGCAACCATTTCAGGGGAAGCCATATTTCTGGAACCTCTCTCACTTGAGAAGGTTACCATTGAAGAGCACCACGTGCAATCTGCTTCACACCTATCTCCCTCTACAACCGCCCCACAAAACCCAACATTTATAATTGCAGAAGTACTGACTCAGCTCAACACTCCACCCTCTCCCCAGGCACCTATTACTACTGGGAAAACCTCAGCCATTGAGAGGGAGGATCATAGTGTTGCTGAGAACCCACAGCACAGGGATTACAATGTTCTATCTCCCTGTGTAGAGGAGAAGATAAAAACTTCTGGTGAGGCTGCCACTTCTCCTGCTTCAGCACATGAATAGGCTGAAGTTGGTACCACCTCTAAGACCTCACCAGAGGCATCTGCTGATGAAGGACAAAATCCTGAGGCAGGAAGTCCCCAGTTCCAAGACAAAGGGGGTACATGTGAATACTGATCTACACTCAACACATGTACATCCTGATATAATCAGGAGGTCAGATGATTTAGCAAACACTGATGATGACCTGGGCTTCTTCTATGATGTTTTAGCCCAAAACACTATTCTTGAGGATGAGGTAAGTACACTACAAGAACTACTTGCCAAAATGTCTAAAGAATTAAGTCCATCTGCCCACATTCACCTACAGATGGCACCTTCTTCTCAAGGTCTCCCATACATAGAGCCACTTCAAACTACTCAGCCACCAGCCTCTGTGATGGAAAAGAGATTGAAAAGGAGAAGGAGAGTGAGAAGGAGAAAGAAAGAGAAAAAGACTTTCATGTAACATATAAGAAGAGGAAGGGTGAAAATGAGAAGTCTCCTCTTGAAAAGAAGCTAGCGGACATGGTCAAGGAAGTTGATGACCAACACAGCAGGTCAATGGATAAAATCATTGATCAGCTGTTTAGGCAAGGCTTTGACACTATTAAGCTTGATTCTGAGATAAGGAAGTTGGAGATTCAGGAGATTGAACACCGATGGCCTGGCTATAGTGGAAGGGAAGGAGAGACTTGAAGCTTTGGCCAGATTCATTTCGAAGTATCTTCGGAGATCAGTCCTTGAGGTCAAATCATGGTCCAGGGCCAACATCTTGGAGATAACCAACAAGATCTGTTCGTCTAAGGTATTCACTAAGGGGTTGATCATAGAAGCCCTAGATGAAGCTGGTGCTGGGCGCAGGAATGTTCTAGCAAAATGGTCCAAAGCCTCTCTACAACAAAAATGCTAGTACAGCCTGCACAATCTCCCACACCAAAACAACTAACATCACAACCCATAAAACCAACTCCCTTACCCAAGAAACCAACAGCCGATAATGCACCCAAGAAGAGGAAGAGAAGGGTGTTGAGGGTTGAAGAAGAAGAAGAAGATGATGATGATGTTGAGGATAGGCTTCCCATTTCAGCTGTTATTCAATTGCCTAAGGCCAAGAGTCAACCAAAAACAATCACCCCTGCCATCCAAATGCAAACTGTGAAAGTCTAACTTGAAGAAGAAGAGTTACATAAACAACATGATAGGCAGTTGTTGACTCTGGTTGGCAAAGATTTCCCTCAAACATCATCTATTCTATCAATGAGGAAAAATGCTCAGAAGTTATATGCTCTCAGGTTTACTTTTCAATATCCTAAGGAGAGAGTAAGGATCTGGCCTGGTCCCATGGTGAGTCATAGAATTCATAAGAAAAACATTCCTCAAAGATATAATGGGCAAGTGAAAAAGATTGTAGATGCAGTGATCATGCTGGCCATTGTAGTATCACCCTTGGAGATCCTAGAAGACTTCAAGAAAGCCTATAAAGCCAATATTCCCACACAAAAGTTGTTAGAGAACAAAATGGTGAAAAAGGGGTTAATATACAAGAGGCTTGAGGAAGTCAAACATAATGAACTCCAGTTCTTGCTAGAGGGTAATCACCCTGATGAATTTGCTTACAGAGAAATAACGACTATGGAGTTAAGAAATGGGAAACAGGTCAGATACCTATCTGAGTATTATGGGCCTGAGTTCTTCTTTGAAGGAGGAGCTGAAGAACTCACCCAAGAAGAAGAAATTGTCTTCTTGGAGGCCTATGTGAGAGAGTCTTACAGACTCATAGTAGGGAAGTAGGGTTCATGGATGGGGTAACAGCTCTGTGTCCAGTTCCCCAAGACAGAGTTCCCATCCATCCTTTGCCAATCAGATCTTTGAAACCTCTTCCCTGGCCAGTGCTTATAGTGGGCATTTCTGAGCTGATCCAGAAGAAAAAGACAACTTTTCTACCAAATAAGTAGGACTCAAATAAACTTAAAGGTTTTGGCTGCATTGATTCAAGGGGAGTTTGTTGGACCAAAAGAACCAATGAGCCTGATCAGAAAAACCTTTAAGTCCTACCAGACATCATAAGTACTGAAGAAGGCTTCATCAGCAGAAGACATGTACTGAAGACTAAGTCTGAAGTTCAAGTGCTGAAGACAAAGTCTGAAGATCAAGAACTGAAGACAAAGTCTGAAAGTATCTATTGAAGACAAAGTCTGAAGTTCATCTACTGAAGACAAAGTCTGAAAGTATCTACTAAAGACAAAGTCTGAAGTTCATCTACTGAAGACAAAGTCTGAAGTTCAAGTCTTCAGAGGTTGTCACAACAGCTGAAGTAGTCCTCTTCAGTAGTTGTGATGGTTTTATTTCAGTATTTTTCTTTTAGTAGTTTAGTTAATGTAAAACGTCTGAAGAGCTTGTTCTTCAGACGTTGTAGCTTCAGTAGTTATAGTTTCAGTGGTTATAGTAGCACTACACTTAGCTTTTATTGTAAGAAGATGTCAGCTGTTGTAGACATTTTCAGTAGTTTTGTTTATTTTCAGTTGTTATTTGTAAAACGGTTAGATGCCACTATCAAGTGACATCTGCTGACGTCACCTTCCTTATAAAAGGGAAGTTGACCTAATTTTGTAATTGCCGAAGCGTGTGTTGAATGAAAACATTCCTTTTGTAGAAATACTTTCTCTCTCTATAGCCATACTATTTCATTGAAATATCGTGTGTGTTCTTGCTTGAATTGAGTCTAATTCTTATACTATTCCGCTGTGAATTAAATCTAATTGATCAAACTAGATCTGAGATCCTTTTCAAAGCAGACTCGAGAACTGTCAGATAAACAGTTCATAAGACCTGGTATGTTACCTTGAGGAAACTTAATGCTCTTTGTGGAAGGAGAATAGAATGCTCCAAGTATCGATAGACCATTGAGAGTGAAGTAAAGTCACCAAGGATTAGTGATACCGTCTTCCTAGAGATGTTCACATGCTCATTTAATTACAAGATGCTACATACATCTTAATTGTTATCAGCCGTGAATATAAGGAAATCGACAATTACAAAAGTAGCAGTTAGAACAAAGTATGGCAAGTATGAAGGTTACTGTCAAACCCGGGTGGGAGGACCTACATAATTCACGGAATTCATGAACCTCATGGATAGAATTTTGCAGGACATACTTAGACATGTCTGTCATTTTGTTAATATTAATAAGCACAAAATTCGAGACAATTTGCTATAGTTTAAAGCTATAAAATTCCAGGAGAAGTAAAAACTCATTGAGGTGCGTCAATGCTTAGGGTTAGGAGAAAGTTGTAGAAGGATTAATAAAAACTTCACCAGTGCAGCTATACGACTAGCATCGTTATTCTTGGGAAAGTACGAAATCCGGCTGGGCACGAATAAGGAAAGTTTTAGATGTGTTGATGTAACGGTACAAGGCAATCTTCTAGTCGCCCGATGATTCAAGAAAATATATGGAGAACTATATTATGCAGGAACTGGAACTGTCGTAAAATAAAAAGGGTACATCTGGATACGTTATTGGTACGACACTACCAACTACACATCAGAATACTAGATCAAGCCCAATAGGGTGATCGATAATCGGTAATGTCAACCGCATTGACAAGTGCGGATAGGAGGCCATCATCCGCATTGTCCTAAGACATCCGTATTTCCAAATGTGAGAGAACAAGTCTTGACCACATTTGTCTCTACTTACCCTCATTGATGAATGCGGATAGCCTACAGTTATGCTTTCCTTCTATTGCCTTCACCCGTATCATTTCTTGAACATGTAAATTCTCCTAGCGTTGGTTCCCGAGAGTTTATAGCACATCCTATATCGGGAAACTCTTGACATGCGTCTGATAAGATGAATGGATCTACTTGAAGACTGAGATTATGATGTACAGAACCGTCCCGGAAAAGGAAGCATATTCGAAGAAGCACTTAGTGGAAGAAAAGACTTAACTCCTTAAGAAGAAATAATAAAAGGAAGAGATCGAAGAAAATCTTTCCGAGGAAAGCTGAGAATTAAAAAGGAGGCTTTGGAAGGTGAAGACCTTCGTGTGTGACCTAACCTCTTCATTTTTAACCATCGTAAAAACTTCTTAGTTTTAGCTTTGTAGGAATGATCATGCGATTCCTAGATATTAATCTGTACTCGTTGGGAAGACCCAAATCCTTCTTCATTTGAAACCTTTAATCTATTGTATCATTACTATCCTATCTAATTAAAGACATTCATGCTAATATCGTCTTCTTTTCCATCGTTGTTAAGATTCTCAATGAGGACGGTAACACCGTCAGGAATTTTGAGAATATTCTCCTTGCTAGATCAACCTTGTAGGTCGATGCATTGAACCACAGTGGAGAATCTCTCCTTGTTAATTCTGTACGATTGTTAAATGACCTGATTTTGAAGCCAAAAATCTGTTCATGGTTTGACAGTGCATGATTCTAAAATTTGGATAGTTACTTCAATCCAAATCAAGCCTGATTATTTGACACATAATCATCAACATTTGTCCTGGGATGCTCAGAAAATAACTCTAAATCCTCAAGATTCATACTATGAATGTATCACACTCGGAAACAAATATTAACGATACTAAAATTTCAAGGGCGAAATTTCTAAAAGGATGGGAGAATGTAACACCTCTGAAAAAAATGCCCAATTGAAAACCTCTAAATATTATAAAACTCAATAACCTCTGAATTAAGTCGGACTTATAAAAGAAAATTTAGAAAAATAGAACTAGCCTTTTTGGGCCCAATAAGCCAAATAAGGGCCCGAACATACAAACAAGGCCCATTTAAGGCCCAAATGCATGTTTACGAACTAATTAAATGAGAAACCATGAAACAATGAATTATTATGTGATTTGAAATAATTATGGAAAGATCCAAATTAAAAACAGATTCAGAACCCATACAGGGTAAAATCCGGTAATTTAACGCGTTCTAACATCTGAATTTCATCAGAAATTCTTATAATGGCTTGTCATCCAATCTAAATCGTTGTTAATCTTAGCTAATATCATAAATAATGCTTGCTAAAAGATTTTTCATCAAGCATGCATAAGCAACGGAGATACGTAAGTGAAACACGAATACCTGTTTTCACGGGCATTTAAATGTTATCTGATACGTCAACCGAGCCTCGTAACTCCGTAAATATTCATCTAATCATTGTTTATTATCATAACATATTAAATTTGGTGAGAGATACATTGTTTGGAATAAATTCGTTTCGAAACGTGACCGTGACGTGAACAGGATTACGACCAGGTTAAACCCGAGAATATGTCAGATAAGGTTTTAACATGATCAACATGGGAAGTTAACACAAAAAATATCATTTTAATACTTAATTGCGTATGTTTTGATAACAAAATGACAATAATAGCGCTCGTTCGAGGAAAACACATAAAACTGTTAAACGTGTCCATTTCGCGGTATCGTTTAACTCTTCGGTATGTTTTTAATGCAATAAAATTCATCATCCCGGAATACTTATAACGTTTTATATAATTGAATCCAACGGGTAGCGAAATTTTAAAAGTTGCGCGAAAAACTTAATCGAACGCGTTACGAACCGACTTAATAACGAACCCATTACCAACACCCTCTTATAAACTCCTTTTATTCTCCATTTTAGGGTTTTGTATAAGAAATTACGGCAAAAAGAGAGAGAGAGTTTGCAGCCCCACCCTCCCCCTCTCTCGGTCGAATTTCGGCCAGCGGCTGCCCGCGACGCCTTCCGGCGAGTGCCGACAAGTGGCGCACGGATCTGGACTCTCCTAGACACACTGAACTCAACGGTGGTCTTGGTTTCTCCTAAAACACAACCAGGTGATACGAATCTAAGGCTAAGATGACGATTGCAGGTCGGAATCGGAAGGGTGGTGGTCGACTGGTGGTTCCGACGACTGCCCAAAGGCAGCCCAGTGGTGAAAGTGGTCGGCTGCAGTTTAGTGGTTATTTTTGTGGGGTGAATCGGGGACTACAACCCTTTCTCCCCCCGCCTTGTAGTGGCCGCCAGTGAAGGTAGGTGGCGTTAAAAGGGGATTCTTGACCTCGAAGGGCCGACTGTGGTGTTGGAGACTGTGGTTGTCACGATTGTGGTTCTCGTGGTTGTGGAGATCGACCGTGACTATGGTTACGACGGTGATAATGTTGGCAGATGGCTGCATTGGTGAAGGTGATAGCAGCAGTGGTGTCGGCTGTGGCTGTTGGTGTTGTTGGTGGTGGTTGATTTATGGCACCCGAAGGCCGCCCAAGGTGGCTGGTGCCCGGTAACCTCATGGCCCTCAACCATAGAGGTGGTAATGGTGAAGGTGGCAGTCGTGTAGGCTGTGGTTCGGGATGTCGGGTGTGGCTGCCAATGATGGTGGTATTAGAGTAGTGGTTCCGGTGGATCTGGGTCCCGATGGTGGTGGTTGCGTTCGCTTTTGAGTTATGAGCATGGATCTAAGCAACAAAGGCGATGGCGTTGTGCTGCTGGTGATGGTGGCATGATGAGAGTTGTCAAAAAGGGGTTGTGACTGTGGTGGTTATCGGATGGTAAAATGGTGGTTGCATGCGGTGACTAATGGTGGTAAGTGGTGTAACGGGGCTGTTTGGTAACATGCTTTGTGATTTTGGTTGCGTTTAGGTAAAAGTCTATGCTGTTTTAGTGTTTATAAATGATTTTGGTACGTTTTGGTTAGATTAAACATCGGTCAAAGCTAGTCAAACATGGTCAACGAACGTCCAACGCGTTACGGGTCGGAACAAGCGAGTTCTAGGACGCGATATGCAAACGTTAGGTATAACCGTGCGCTAAAAATTCTTACACGTATAAATATGGAGATTATATATATTTAATATGTAATTTGAAACGACGCGACAATCTCACAATGTAAAACAAACTTGGTAATGTTATCACAGAAGCAAATATATTAAAAACATATAAGAAGTTATTTGATCCAATGTCACACTAAATCCTTAGAAGACTTCGAGATGTAAAATACATACGAATACGATTATGCACTTATAAATATATATATATATATATATAATGAATATTTAGGATTATCGGCATCTACACGTTTTATTTAAGGTAAAAGACCTAAAATGCGTTAATGATACATCATCTTGCTGTTATTAATAGTTGGTAATCTCATTGTTATTGAAATAAATATTATTGGTATCACCCTTTTTATTAAAATATCATCAAATGTTATCAATATTTGGATTACTTTAGTGTCAACCAAATTATCGATATGATATAAACGTGAACATTACAAACATCTTTTGAAACATTATACATTACTTACATCGTCAATGCAAATTATCCATAAAGATTTGGAATCCATGATATAAATTGATTATTTCTACATTCGTCATGCTAAGACTCAATTGTTGATTAAATGCATTAATTAACCTAATGTACACTAGTTAATTCATGACAATTAATAAATATACAAGAAGCTAAGATACAATAAGGATACTAATCACCAACAATAATTTAAATAAAGAGCTCAACCGCACGCATGTAATAGCATCGTGCTAATTCTAAATGTGAATCTTATATGTTCTAATTAGGATTGCTTGGTTGGTAATCATCCCTTTTCTATATCAAGCTCAGAATTATTTAAGGACACAAGGTGAGTTCTAGTGATCCCTCTTTACTACTGTTTTGGGATGAAACATGCTCTGTTATTTTATGAACTATAATTGTGCTTTACTTGATGCTTGTATATGGGATTTATGGATACCTGCTGATACTTACATCATGATCATTAATTCTTTTGTGAACCGCTTGTTTTATGTGGATAGATCTATTTGGGGAAACCCCCACACATAGTGGCTCCCGCCATAGGGAGGTACCCCACTGAGATCCTAAGGGGTCATTTGTGGCATGTGATAGGTTTTGTTAAGAATCTAGGGTGAACCATCCGGGCAGGTACGGTTCACTAGTTAGGAGCTCAATTCTCCCCTTTTTGGGGGTTAACCGGTTAAACATAACTTTCGAAGAGGCTAATCGGGATTGAGTGTAGGGTTGATTGTGATACTCCCATGAAAATGAACTATGATTCTTTCCTTTTTATCAAATGAGGATTTTGTTAAGTACATTTGTTTTTAATGTATAAGCACTTGAACTCACCAACTTTATGTTGACACAAAATCTTTTTGAGCATGTCTTCAGGTACAGCTATGGAGAATAGTTGAGCTATAGAAGATATCTAAATTCGAAGCATGAAGTAAGGGTAGATGTTGAAGACAAAAGTCAAGCCTAGAAGCCTTAGTTACTGAAGCCTTAAGAAATATTGACCAAGAGGTTGATCATGATACCTATAGATTGTAGATTGAGGCACCTTATGAATTGAAACAAAGCCGATATTCTAAAGTAAATATTGTGAGTTGTATTGTAATAAACCATTTAGTTTCCGCTGCATTTTGGTTGTTGTTTACTGATCGTTACGTCCCGCCTCTCTGGGCCCGGGGTGTGACACCTTAGGACTTTGATATTCTAGTGATTGGAATTGATCTGTTTAGTATTAAAGTTTCGAACAATGTAATGTTTTTAACTCTTTCATATATCTGTGATATTCGGAGTTATGTTCATTTTAGCATGTATACGTCCATGAATATTTTATTATTCTAAATGTCCGTAGTCGGTCATGTTTGTGGGAGCAAATATGAACGTAAGACTATTATGAACATGGATTGGTGTATATTCATTAGGCATGAATATTGAGCAATTGGTTGCTGCCAAAGCTCATAGATATTTGTAGAACACAAATATTAGACTGACCCGCATCTCAAATTTTACTACATGGAACTTTCTAGTTTGACCATAAGTAAATTTGAGTAAAGATGAATATCATTTGGTATCCTCCGACCTGAGATCCATATTGGGTTTTGATATTGACGACAGTGTTATAACTTGAACTAGTTCTTCATTGCTTTGAAATAATGGATGGTACATAAGGCTATGTTCAGGTATGACACGAGGTGATTGTGAGAAACGTATGTAGTCAAGATGGAATTTGTTCCACTTATTCATTGAGAGCAAGATGTCTAAGGCCTGATTAAGTTAAATCAGCAAGGAATGATAATTCTGTGTCCTTGGATTTAACATGACATCTGTGACAAAAGGATAAATGATTGATTCACCTAAATCATTTTAAGTTGGATACTTGAAGGGGATGTTGTTATTAAATGGCTTTTAGTCATGCGTATTAAGGGTAGTAAACCGTTGTTAGGTGGTATTTACTGCTTGCATCAATCTTCTATGAATCTTGTGCAAGTGGGAGATTGTTGGATTCTTTATGCTCAAGACACATAGAACAATGATGTGGTTAGTACATCATGATCCAAGTCGGGTCATACCCAATAACAAGTTTAGCAAACACAAATAAATATTTAATTGATGATATGATCATGCAATTGAATAATGACACCAATTTAGAAAATGGGGTTTCTAAATAAGTTGCATATGAGATAGAACAACTTATAGGGATATTTTGTTCAATAGTATTATTTGTAATGTTATTTAAATTAGTTAAGTAAGATCACAAAGTGTGCATGAGTTATAAAATTAAAAGGTTAATTTTATAACTTAACAAAATGACTAGTTAAATAAATAATAGACAAAAATTTTGGGGGGAAACCCCTTGGATCCCATTTTCGGCTGCCCCCTTTTGAAAAGGGGAATTCATTTTAGTCTTGAAACTAGTAATCTTTGAATACATACACACTCTATCCTCTCTCTCTCTCATACATGCAAAGAACCACCAAGAACATTTTTCTTTCTACTTTCTTGAAGAAACACAGGCTGAAAATTCGGATTTGCAGTCTTCTTTGGTCGGTTTTGGTGTCTAGAATCCTAGCAAAAGGGTGCTTGCTTGATGCTTGAGGGTATGGAAGCTTGAGGACACCTATCCTTGGTGTTTTGGTCATTCAAGAACAGCTCCATCTACATCAAATCTCATGTTTTTCATAGCTCTACAAAGGTTGTATCTTTTGTGTGATTTGGTTGTTTTATTCTTCTTGATAGCTAGTTCATACACATATAAACGATCCTATGTTCTAGGGTTTGTTGAAACTAAGTTATGTATGTTAATTTTCAGATTATAAAACATGATATTAAGGTCTTATTCCACTGCATTTTTCTTGTTTAAATGGTTAAACAACTATGTTTATGGTCCAACAAACCCAGCATGAAATAATGTTCCTAGTCAAAATAGGAGCATACAAAACATTGTTCAAAATTGCTTCCAAACCATTTGGAAGCTTCAAGATGTAGTCCCCTCGGTCTTCAACTTGAATTTTGCCCCATTTCCCATGTAGAGACTAACATCCCCTTTCTTGAAGTCCTTGTTGATACATTTTGATGTACCTAGTTTGCGTTCTTAAATGTAAAAGTCTTTCATGTCTTACACTTGTGTAATCCAATGTAATGAAATGATTGAATGATATATTAAATGCATTGTGATGTTTATATGTGATTGATTACATCATATTATATTTATATTGTACGTGATTCACATGAATGAACTAAATATATAGGTTTGATGTTGGTTTTACATAGTTCTAAGTCAATAAGAACATAGAAATAAGTTTAAATTAGTCATGTGGACATTCATGCTAATGGACCATACTAATGGCCCATACGCATGAATGAGCCATGCTTATGGATCAGTCGGACGACTGAACCAGGTGACTGGATCAGTCGTATGATTGAGACATAAGATTGGTTCAATCGCACGACTGAACCTTCAGTTGTACGTATGAGTCAATCGCATGCTTCAGTCGTACGACTGAACCATGCTAATGGTTCACTCGTACAAATGAATACTGATAACCTATAAATACCACATAATTCGTGGAAAAACAGAACACTTCGAAATACTTCATAATACTTCGAACCCTATCCGTCCAGAGTGTCCCAAGTCTCAAATCCAAGTTCATAGATCGTTTCTGATCGATTCGAATCCGTTCTTAACATTTGTTTCATCGTTAGATCGATCGGGTTGTTCATTCTCACTGATTGGATCGCCAATCAAATAGAATTCCACACTATTTGATCTGGTTTCACGCAAAATCCGTTAGTACTTCGTACGTACACGGTCCTAACAATCCTTACTTCTTTTGAACCCCTACAACAAATTGCAAATATGAGTTCCACGTCCGGTATCCAATACCCATGTGTTAGAGGATATTATATTTAGATCAATATGAATCATGAAAATTGTACCCGAGGTTTTCCCGGCATCCCTCTTAGCTTGTAAATCTTTCAGATGGATAGGACAATTCCTTGTCCAATGTCCTATTTCTCCACACTTAAAGCATGGGTCATTCGAAGCAACCTTTTGCTTCTTCTTCACTGGTTTTGGTGGTGACACTTTTACCACTCCCTTTCCCTTTCCCCAAACGTACCCTTTACCCTTGGCAACACTTTCATTGGGTGCGGGGTGAGGCCTCTTCTTGCTCCTATCTTCATTGATGGTGAGAACGGGTAAAACCTTTTTACCCATGGCAGCCTTGGCTGTTTTGAGCATAGAGTGAAGCTCACTTATGTTCTTTCTCCACCCGTTCATGTTATAATTCATCACAAAGTTGTCAAACCTTTTTGACAAAGAGTTGAGGATCAAATCCGTAGCCAACTCTTTCGAGAAGCGACAATTCAGCCTTTCGAGGCAGTCTATGTGGCTCTTCATCTTAAGTACATAAGATGAGACCGATTGGGTATCATCCATACGACATGCATGGAGTGCTCGAACAGTTTCGAAGCGCTCTACCTTTGCTTGTTGTTGGAATGTTTCCTTCATCAACTGGGTAATCATTTCTATGCTCCGTGATATTCGTACTCCTTTTGGAGATCAGAGTCATACTAGCGAACTTGAGGCAAGACACTTGGACAGAGTGCTCAGTGTATTTCACCCAATTATTGTAGGCCTCCTCATCTTCCTCATTGGGTTAATCGGGAATCAGATTGTCTAATATGTATGACCGTTTCTATTGCTTGAGAACAATTCTTAAGTTTTGAAACCAGTCAATAAAGTTGTTATGGTTTAGTCGCTCCTTTTGGAGAATGGTTCTTAGTGATAGGGTATGAGCTGACGGGAGATCATTGTTTTCATTATTGTTGGTGGCCATCTACAAAATTTAACAAAGTCCAATTTTAGTATTTTGATATTGTCATATTTTAGTTATTAATACTCTTTTATGTGTCATACACAAATTAAAATTCTAGAATCCAACGTTACATTTAAATAGTAGTTAGGTGACCTTTATCCAATTATTTAAATTAACAAGGTAGTCAACGTTTTTACAATTGCAACCCTTTGCAACTTCTAGAGGTATGGGATCGACTTAAACATCATATGTGTAGTTGGCACGTTTATCCCATCAACACCTTTTGTAAATCAAGTCACCCTACTTACACACATGTGAGTTTTAACAATACATGTGGTTAGGTGACCTTTATCCCACAAATATGGTATTCCCACCTCAAATCACAAGTTCCCTCAAAATGGTTAGGTGACCTTTATCCCATTAAGAGTTTGCAAGTGACTCAATTGTTGTGCAAAAGGACGGTGTTAAACTTGTTTTAAAAGGAATTTTTAGTTTTCATAATTCTAGTTTAGAAAACTCTATGTATCTTGTATTTGTATGTTTTCAAACACATGGTACCCTATGGTTCCCTTTTTAATAAAACCTCTTTATTTCAAATCATTAATCCTTTTAATAACCTTTTATTAACCACTTAATGATAAAGAACCATTATTTTTCAGCTTGTTATTTTTGTTAATAAGTTTGTTATGCATATCCTTAATCAAACAACAACCATAAAACAAACAACCAAACAAGCACAACCATATAATCACAAGTGCATAACCTTAGCCACTAAGTTGACTACACTTGTTTGCCATCACAAGTGTTGTCATTAGGTCTTTCCTAAGGGTTAATAATGACATATCAAAATGTGTCCATGAACTCCCACTTGAATCCACATCCAAATGCTTCAAGTGTCCATGTCTTTTGTGTCCTTCCTTTGTATCTTTCTTTGGCTCTCCAACTTGTGCACATTCTTTTACAAAACTTATATCCTAATACAATTTTTCTAATAAAAGAAATGCATCTAATCTATTTATTACATAACCAAAGAATAAATAAATTACAACCCAAAGATACAAACACAAAAATATTATTACAACACTTTTAAAGAATAAAACCAAACATGACAAAACATTCAACCAAATCCAAAACATGCCTGGTCAAGGCTATGTTATGCACCAAAACATGTATCCAAATACAAGATTCAAGAACAAAATGAACTCCCTTTTTAACCCTCAAAAGTTCAGCCAATATAAACTAAAATTTTAGGGTTTTTGTCCAAACAAAATAATCAACCATTTGACATCAGTCTTTCAAGATTTATTCTAAAGCATGTAAAATAAAACATGAAAGACAGGGGATTCATATATCCAAAACAAATCAGCCCCTAATGGGTTGAAAAAATCCAACAAAACTAACATTTCTTGGACTTTTGAAGCAAGTTTTCCACATAACCGGCTCTAGATGTCATTGTTGGGTTTGTTACATGTTTATCAAAGATTGTTTAACCATTTAAACAAAAACACAGTGGATACATTGACATATAAAACATGTTTCGATTCTGAAAATTAACCATTTTAATAACCAATATTACAAACCCACGAACAAGGATCAAACATATGTGAAAAGAAATGCTATCAAACATAAACAACCATAGGGTGTTCTTAGAATACTACCTTTTCTAGGAACAACAAGATTTGAGATGGATAATAGTTGAAGAAAGATGATGTTCTTGAAATGTAAGCCTCCAAGGAAGAAGGCCTCAAGAAAGTATACCCACAAGCTCTTGCAAACACCCAACTTGTTAGGAAGGTTGAACGCCAAACTTCTTATTCTTCTTAGATTTGAAATTTCAGCAATTCTTCCTCTTAGATCCATAAATTTCAGCCAAGGGAGAAGAGAGAGTTCTTGCAATTTATGTGTGAGAGAGAGTGTGTTGAGTGGAGTGTAAATGTGTTTAAGTCTTGTATTAAAACAAGACAAAAGAATCCCCAGGAAAGCAACTAAGGGGCTGCCAAAAATTGGTTCAAATGGGTTCCCACCCATTTTAATTTTATAAAATTTTCACACTCTTTAACTCATAAGTTTGTAAAATTAAACCCCTTTTAATTTTATAACATGAACACACTTTTATTTGTTATTATTTAACCTACTTAAATAATGATACAAATAATTTCTCATGAACAAATTATCCATTTAATTTGTTCTATTTCAAATGCAATAATTTAGAAAGCCCATTTTCTAAATTGGTGTCAATATTTATGTAACGCCCGAAAAATTTTCTGATCGAGTCGGATGATAGCGATGGGCTCGGATGAAAACCATTTAATGAATATAGAGTGGTTGCGGGTATTACACCAAGTTAACCCTCCGGGTCACGAGTTTAACGAGTTTGGGGTCCGGGGACGCCTGGCATATAAATAGATGGATCAGCCGAGCAACTCTCATTTTCACTCAAACGCCATTCTAGAGAGAGAAAGTGTAGAGAGAGAAAGTGCCGGATCGGAGCTCGGGTGGTCAAGAATCGAAGGCTAGTGTTTGTGGACTCCAAAACTACAAGAATCAAGGTAAGAAACGTATCTAGATTGCCACATTTGGTGAAAAACCCGGGTTGGGGTTTTTGGGGTTTCTAGTGGCAAAAATCGCCCAAAACACACGTTTTAGGGTATTAAAACGTGTAAGAAGCTTAGATATAGCTTCCTGGATGATAATGCAAGGGTTTGGGTGGAAAGGATTGGATTTCTGGGCTAAAACGAGCTGATTCGTGAATTTCAGCTCGTTCTGCGAAATTAAGGTCTCGTCCAGCGAAACTGTAAGTTCGTCCAGCGAAACTGGAGGAACCTACAGCGAAGTTACAGTTTCGCTTTAGCGAAACTACATATTCGCCTGAGCGAAACTATGGTTTCGCTTATGACTATGCCATGGTTCAAGTTGACCTTAGATATTGCGAAACTAGGGAATTCCAACGAAAGTTGGGCGCTCGAGGTAGCGAATCTGTCCAGCGAAACTGGCGGATTGCTGCCCAGCGAAATTAGCAGCGAAACTGCTAATTCGCCGGGCGAAATTACCGGCGAAACTACCTGCGAAATTAGTGGCGAAATTAGGCAGAAATTAACTCTTTTGAGTGTTAACTTATCTGCAGGCAGTGTAGTGTTTACCCGCGTCTTAAAGGCTTGATTGAGAGGCTGCTTGTCAAGCACAGGTGAGTTCTAGGACCCCTCATTTACTTGTTTTAAATGGTTTTGGGGCTGGAACACATAAAACTGGTTTAATGATGTATGTATGTACGACCCGTTTGGGTATAATGTTGTGTTATACGTTTAAGGTATGATTGTGGACTCGGCATGTTATGTAAGGTCTTAGTATGAGTCCCCCACGGTCTTGGAAGGACAGTTAGTGCTACTGCACCAGGATGACACATAGTAAGTGCCTAGTGATGAATGATGACGTAGGCTATGTATGTACGAGGTTATGTATGATGATGATGATGATGCCTGTAAGACGTTAGGTATGGCAATGTATGTATGACGATGATGACGATGTATGTATGACGATGATGACGATGTATGTATGACGATGATGATGATGTATGTACGATGCTATGTATGACGATGAATGTATGGTGTGTGTGTGTTCCTATAATAATAAATGAATATCTTTCCATGACTTTACGTATTAACGAACGAACGAAGTATTATGTAACGTAAAGTGAAAGATAACGAAAGAGGAACACGATGATGAATGCATGTATTAATGAATGAACGAATGAATGAATGATGATGAATACATGCATTAATGAACGAACGAATTATGTCTTGCAAGCATTGAATAACGCGATTGGTCCTTCTATGTGATTGACCATGGTCATGGTACCTCTACCGCTTACCTCTAGTACCGGGCATACCCTCCCGTCATATGTTGATTACGGCCCGGTAGCTAAGACTGATTGGGGTATAGCATATGGTATTGGTACAATTCACCTTTCAATGTGCGCAAGTAAGTACGAACGGGATTCTTGTCATTCGACCACCGTAATCATAGCCAAGTGCTATGAAGTGGGTAAAGCTTGACAGAATCCATACGAGAAGTTAAAGATGATGATATATAACGAATGATGAAGATAATAATGAATATTATCTCTGTGTACGTACGATGTTTGAACGCATGCACGAAAGGATACTTTTAAATAAGTAAAAGTATGTTTTATTATAAAACTAGAACTCACTCAGCAACGCTGACTTTTTATGTGTTTCCAGTTGGCAGGTAGCGTTGCTGGGGATGGCACGAGGCGGCTACTCAGCTCTTTTGGGATGGCATTCTCCATTTAATAATGATGCAACGTCATGCGTTGTGGGTCTATAACGCACGCAACTCATCACGTTGCATGCCATTATGAGATTTCTTGAGTATTCCCCCGGAAGGGATTATTTAAGAAATCTTCTTTAGATTTTGATAAGTTCGCCACGCATAGGTGCGTGCGCGTAGCACATGCAGCGAAATATGTTGCATGTGTGTGTCAAGAATATTCCGTCAGAGTTCCGATGTACGGAATTACTTAAGGAATATTCTTTAGTATAAAAATTATAAACTTTAAATGTTTGCACTTGATACCCCCTCTAGAGGTCGCTGTATGATCTTAGGAGGAGGGACAAAGTAGAGAAAGCTTCATTTTGTAATCGAGTCAATGATGTAATCGAGTCAAAAGTTTAAGTAAAATGGGTAGAATTTTCATAATAAACCTAAACTTAAACTGAGAATGGGACGAGAGAATGAGAATGCCATCTGAGTAGCTGCGTGCCATCAGGTATTTTCTTAAAGTTAATTAAAGTATGTGTGTGTGAAATGTGGTTATGTGTGCTGTTAGATTTAGATACCGGTGTAGTCAGGAAGGGTAATGCTTGGGGTACGAAGAGTGGAGTAAGTGACTAATCACAACTGGCCACTGTAATTAGTAACTTACTGTACTTAACCTAAACTGAGCTATTTCCTGGAATGACCGTGTTGGTATTTGAACCTTTCAGTGTGAGATAGAAGATGGTCGGTGGTAGATCATCTAAAGCCCCACTTGGTGGAGGCAGTGGCGGAAGTGGTGTGGAACCACGAGCCACAAGAGGAAGACCTAGATAAGAGAAAAAGGTTCCCGAAGGACCTAATACTACTCCCTCGGGGGGGACGAATGAGAGTGATGATTTTAGGGCCTCGGTGAAAGAGGCAGTTGTCGAGGAGGTGCACCAGGTTATGCAGACGATCTTACCGTCTGTAATGACAGAAGTGTTAAAGGCAGTACGTGAGGATGAGAGACGGGGAAGAAATCAGTCCTCCGGTGGACAACAACAGACAGGTGCAGAAACGGTATTGTCCGATGATGAGGAGGAAGAACAGGTACGGGAGACAGCCCGGGCTGTGATTACGGAAATTCATGAGGTGCAAACCCCCAACTTTTGATGGGTCCGGTACTGCTACTGATGCTCACCAATGGGTGATGGAAATGGAAGCTGTCCTCGATATCAGTGATTGCCAGGAGGACAAGAAGGTGAAGTTTGCTACCCACTCTTTCACAGGGTCGGCTCTATGCTGGTGGAAAAATATAGTCCAAGCCGAGGGTAGCAAAGCTATAGGGAAGATGAAGTGGGCTGAGTTGAAGAGGTTGGTGATCGAGGAATTCAGTCCTCGACGGAAATGGATAGGATAGAGAGAGAGTTCCTGCAGTTGGAGGCGGGGACGATGACCCACCAACAATATACCACTAAGTTTAACGAGTTGGCGCTGCTGGTGCCAGAGCAGGTGACGCCGGTGTCCCGAAAGATCAACCGGTATATTCAAGGGTTGCCAGCCGAAATTCGTTGGCATTTGATTTCCGCTCGACCGAGTACTTTTAGGTCGGCGGTGGATTTGGCGGGAAGGTTGTACGATGAGAGAGCTGCGTTGGTGAAGGCTGAGAGTGGAAAGAAGGCGGGTGGAGAGAAGGCTGGCAGGGAAAGAGGTTTGGCCGAGGTGATACCTCGACAAGTAATAAGAAGGCGAGGGTAGATGACCGCCGAGTGGTCGTGTCTGGAGCTGGGGTGAGGAAGTGTGGTAAGTGTGGAAAGGAGCACTCAGGGAGTGTAAGTGGGGATCCAACCTCTGCTTTAAGTGCGGGAAGACGGGACATATATCAAGGGATTGCCGGATGGGCAAGTGTTTTAACTGTGGGGAAAGTGGTCATATGAGCAGAGATTGCAAGAAGCCGAGGGCTGAGGGCTCTGGGGAGAAGAAGACGGGAGGAGAAGCACCGAGGGCAAAGGCTAGGGCGTTCACCATGACGCAGGAGGAGGCTAGAACGGACCCTGATGTTGTGTCCGGTACGTTCCTAATAGACCAAATTTTAGCCTCTGTGTTATTTGATTCGGGTGCTAGTAGAAGTTTTATTTCTACTACCTTCTGTGCTAAACTGCCTGTTAGGAGGAAATGCCTTGATAAGTCCTTTGACGTAGAAACCGCTATTGGTAAATCCACTAGGGTTACGGATGTGGTAGAGGACTGTACTATAGAACTAGAGGGCCATAGGTTTGCTGCCATGTTACATGTGATGCCCCTAGGAGGATTCGATGTAGTGCTAGGAATGGACTGGTTAGCAACCTACGAAGCGAATATCGTGTGCCGAAAGAAGATGATTAGACTGACGGCGACCGACGGATGTCCGGTGACAATTTATGGCGATCGAGTTACGACGATTCCGAAGGTGATCTCGATGGCGGTGGCGGGAAAGTGTATGAGGCGCGGATGTAGCGCCTACTTATGTTATGTAAAGAATGTAGAGACGCCAACACCACAGCTATGCGATGTGCCAGTGGTGTGTAATTTTCCAGACGTGTTTCCCGAAGACTTATCGGGTTTGCCACCAGACCGAGAGATCGAGTTCCAGATCGACCTGATACCAGGTGCCCAACCTGTCGCGAAAGCACCGTATCGCTTGGCTCCGACGGAGATGAAAGAATTGATGGATCAGTTGCAGGAGCTGCTGGATAAGGGGTTTATTCGACCGAGTATCTCACCGTGGGGTGCTCCGGTTCTGTTCGTAAAGAAGAAGGATGGTAGTATGCGGATGTGCATCGACTACCGCGAGCTGAATAAGCTGACGGTGAAGAACAGATACCCCTTACCAAGAATCGATGACTTGTTTGATCAGCTCCAGGGTGCCAGTTGGTTTTCGAGGATAGATCTTCGATCTGGCTACCATCAACTGAAGGTGAGGGAGCAGGATATCCCTAAAACAGCCTTTCGTACGCGCTATGGTCACTACGAGTTTCTGGTCATGTCTTTTGGGTTGACCAATGCGCCGGCTGCTTTTATGGATTTGATGAACCGAGTGTGCCGGCCAATGTTAGATAAATCAGTGATTGTGTTCATCGATGATATCCTGATTTATTCGAAAAGCGAGACAGAGCATGCCGACCACATTCGGGAAGTATTGGAAACGTTGAGAAGGGAGAAATTGTATGCCAAGTTCTCCAAGTGCGCCTTTTGGCTACGCGAGGTGCAATTTCTGGGTCACGTAGTGAATGCAGAAGGAATAATGGTGGACCCAGTAAAGGTTGAGGCCGTGATGCAATGGAAGTCACCGAAGACACCAACCGAGATTCGCAGCTTCTTGGGGCTGGCGGGCTACTATAGGAGATTTATTCAGGACTTCTCCAAGATAGCCTCACCTTTGACAAAATTGACTCGCAAGGACGTAAAGTTCGTGTGGGGCCGGGAACAGGAGAATGCGTTTGAGGAATTGAAGACGAGACTGACCCAAGCTCCTGTCTTGACATTGCCCGAGGGAAATGAAAACTTGGTGGTCTATTCGGATGCATCCTACTCTGGGCTAGGTTGCGTATTGATGCAACGCGGAAAGGTTATAGCCTACGCATCTCGACAACTGAAAACTCACGAAGTCAATTATCCCACACACGATCTAGAACTAGCTGCGGTGGTTTCGCGTTGAAGATTTGGCGACACTATCTATACGGGACAAAGTGCACCATCTTCACGGACCACATGAGCTTGAAGTACTTCTTCGAGCAGAAGGATCTAAACATGAGGCAGAGGCGGTGGTTGGAGCTGATAAAAGATTATGATTGTGAAATCCATTACCACCCGGGCAAAGCCAATGTGGTGGCAGATGCCCTTAGCCGAAAAGAAAGGCCTGAGCCGATCCAGGTGAAGGCTTATCAGTTGATCATGACCTCAGACGTGATGACACAGGTTAAGGAGTTTCAAGATGAGGCTTTGAAAGAAGATCGTCTTAACTCCGAAAGGATGAGAGGTCTAGTGACGGAGTTGAGTGAGAACACTCTAGGTGTTAAGACCCGATTTGGGCGAATGTGGATTCCTCGGTACGGGGATCTACGTGGGAAGATTATGGATGAGGCTCATAAGACTCGATATTCCATTCACCCCGGTGCTACCAAGATGTACCAAGACATGAAGAAAAATTATTGGTGGCCAGGCATGAAACGTGATGTGGTGGAATATGTGAGTAAGTGCCTGACTTGTTCACAGGTAAAGGCCGAACACCAGAAACCGTACGGAAAGATCCAACCATTGGATATACCCGAGTGGAAGTGGGAGCACATCACCATGGACTTTATTACGAAGCTACCACGTACCCCAAAAGGGTATGATGCTATATGGGTGATAGTTGACCGATTGACGAAGAGTGCCCACTTTCTACCATCCGCGAGACGTATTCATCTGAAAGATTGGCGGATCTATTCATTAAAGAGATTGTAGCTCGTCATGGCGTACCGGTGTCTATTGTGTCTGACCGTGACAGCCGGTTTACCTCCAAGTTTTGGAAAGATTCCATGATGCGATGGGGACGAGGCTACATATTAGCACGGCATATCATCCTCAGACGGACGGTCAGTCTGAGAGAACGATCCAAACACTCGAAGACATGCTTCGGGCGTGCGTGATCGATTTCGGAGGAAGTTGGGACGATCACCTGCCGTTAGCAGAATTCTCGTACAATAACAGTTACCATGCCAGTATTGGCATGCCACCCTACGAGATGTTATACGGTAGGAAATGTAGGACGCCCGTATGTTGGGGAGACATTGGACAGAAAGAACTGGGAGGCGTCGAGGTCGTGGAAGCAACGACTGAAAAGTTAGAAAAGATCAAAGCCTTCATGAAGGCGGCGAAGGACAGACAAAAGTCGTATGCTGACAAGAGGCGAAGACCGATAGAGTTCAAGGTCGGTGATCGGGTCATGTTAAAGGTTTCGCCTTGGAAAGGATTATTAGATTCCGAAAGCGGGGTAAACTGAGCCCGCGGTATATAGGCCCTTTCCGAATTATCGCCCGTGTGGGAGAGGTGGCCTATAGGTTGGAGCTACCAGATGAGCTGAGTGGAATTCACCCGACCTTCCACGTATCTCATCTGAGGAAATGTTTAGCCGATGAAGATATGGTCGTTCCGCTGGAGGATATCGAAGTGGACGAACGGCTCAACTATGTGGAGCAACCAGTGGCGATCATTGATAGAAAGGAGAAACGGCTAAGAAACAAAGTGGTTCCTCTTGTGCGCATACAGTGGAAGCACAGGAAGGGATCGGAGTCTACGTGGGAGACTGAAGAAGAGATAAGACAGCATTACCCACAGTTGTTCGAAGAGTGACAGGTTTCGGGGACGAAACCTAAATAAGGGGGGTGGACTTGTAACGCCCGAAAAATTTTCTGATCGAGTCGGATGATAGCGATGGGCTCGGATGAAAACCATTTAATGAATATAGAGTGGTTGCGGGTATTACACCAAGTTAACCCTCCGGGTCACGAGTTTAACGAGTTTGGGGTCCCGGGGACGCCTGGCATATAAATAGATGGATCAGCCGAGCAACTCTCATTTTCACTCAACGCCATTCTAGAGAGAGAAAGTGTAGAGAGAGAAAGTGCCGGATCGGAGCTCGGGTGGTCAAGAATCGAAGGCTAGTGTTTGTGGACTCCAAAACTACAAGAATCAAGGTAAGAAACGTATCTAGATTGCCACATTTGGTGAAAAACCCGGGTTTGGGGTTTTTTGGGGTTTCTAGTGGCAAAAATCGCCCAAACACACGTTTTAGGGTATTAAAACGTGTAAGAAGCTTAGATATAGCTTCCTGGATGATAATGCAAGGGTTTGGGTGGAAAGGATTGGATTTCTGGGCTAAAACGAGCTGATTCGTGAATTTCAGCTCGTTCTGCGAAATTAAGGTCTCGTCCAGCGAAACTGTAAGTTCGTCCAGCGAAACTGGAGGAACCTACAGCGAAGTTACAGTTTCGCTTTAGTGAAACTACATATTCGCCTGAGCGAAACTATGGTTTCGCTTATGACTATGCCATGTTCAAGTTGACCTTAGATATTGCGAAACTAGGGAATTCCAACGAAAGTTGGGCGCTCGAGGTAGCGAATCTGTCCAGCGAAACTGGCGGATTGCTGCCCAGCGAAATTAGCAGCGAAACTGCTAATTCGCCGGGCGAAATTACCGGCGAAACTACCTGCGAAATTAGTGGCGAAATTAGGCAGAAATTAACTCTTTTGAGTGTTAACTTATCTGCAGGCAGTGTAGTGTTACCCGCGTCTTAAAGGCTTGATTGAGAGGCTGCTTGTCAAGCACAGGTGAGTTCTAGGACCCCTCATTTACTTGTTTTAAATGGTTTTGGGGCTGGAACACATATAAACTGGTTTAATGATGTATGTATGTACGACCCGTTTGGGTATAATGTTGTGTTATACGTTTAAGGTATGATTGTGGACTCGGCATGTTATGTAAGGTCTTAGTATGAGTCCCCACGGTCTTGGAAGGACAGTTAGTGCTACTGCACCAGGATGACACATAGTAAGTGCCTAGTGATGATGATGACGTAGGCTATGTATGTACGAGGTTATGTATGATGATGATGATGATGCCTGTAAGACGTTAGGTATGGCAATGTATGTATGACGATGATGACGATGTATGTATGACGATGATGACGATGTATGTATGACGATGATGATGATGTATGTACGATGCTATGTATGACGATGAATGTATGGTGTGTGTGTGTTCCTATAATAATAAATGAATATCTTTCCATGACTTTACGTATTAACGAACGAACGAAGTATTATGTAACGTAAAGTGAAAGATAACGAAAGAGGAACACGATGATGAATGCATGTATTAATGAATGAACGAATGAATGAATGATGATGAATACATGCATTAATGAACGAACGAATTATGTCTTGCAAGCATTGAATAACGCGATTGGTCCTTCTATGTGATTGACCATGGTCATGGTACCTCTACCGCTTACCTCTAGTACCGGGCATACGCTCCCGTCATATGTTGATTACGGCCCGGTAGCTAAGACTGATTGGGGTATAGCATATGGTATTGGTACAATTCACCTTTCAATGTGCGCAAGTAAGTACGAACGGGATTCTTGTCATTCGACCACCGTAATCATAGCCAAGTGCTATGAAGTGGGTAAAGCTTGACAGAATCCATACGAGAAGTTAAAGATGATGATATATAACGAATGATGAAGATAATAATGAATATTATCTCTGTGTACGTACGATGTTTGAACGCATGCACGAAAGGATACTTTTAAATAAGTAAAAGTATGTTTTATTATAAAACTAGAACTCACTCAGCAACGCTGACTTTTTATGTGTTTCCAGTTGGCAGGTAGCGTTGCTGGGGATGGCACGAGGCGGCTACTCAGCTCTTTTGGGATGGCATTCTCCATTTAATAATGATGCAACGTCATGCGTTGTGGGTCTATAACGCACGCAACTCATCACGTTGCATGCCATTATGAGATTTCTTGAGTATTCCCCCGGAAGGGATTATTTAAGAAATCTTCTTTAGATTTTGATAAGTTCGCCACGCATAGGTGCGTGCGCGTAGCACATGCAGCGAAATATGTTGCATGTGTGTGTCAAGAATATTCCGTCAGAGTTCCGATGTACGGAATTTCTTAAGGAATATTCTTTAGTATAAAAATTATAAACTTTAAATGTTTGCACTTGATACCCCCTCTAGAGGTCGCTGTATGATCTTAGGAGGAGGGACAAAGTAGAGAAAGCTTCATTTTGTAATCGAGTCAATGATGTAATGACTATTATTAATGAATGAGAATGTATATATATTTTATCATTTCCGCTGCGATATTTTATGATTATATACAATGTGTATGTTTTATGTGCGATGAACCACCAACAGTAGGGCGCCGGGAGCGGGGCCTTACAATTTATTTGTTTGATCATATCAACAAATAAATATTTATTGGTGTTTGTTTAGCTTGCATTGGGTATGACCCGACTTGGATCATAACGTACTAACCACATCAATCTTGTATGTGTCTTGGGCATATAAGATCCAACAAAATTCGATCGGTCGACGCCTCTTGTCGGCATACGACTTTTGTCTATCCTTTGCCGCTTTCATGAAAGCCTTGATCTTTTCTAACTTCTCAGTGGTAGCCTCGATCACCTCAAGGCTCTCCAACTCTTTCTGCCCGGTGTCGCCCCAACATGCGGGCGTTCTTCACCTTCTACCGTATAGCATCTCATAAGGAGGCATACCAATGCTGGCATGATAACCTTTGTTATATGAGAATTCTGCTAACGGTAAATGATCATCCCAACTTCCCCTAAAATCTATCACACATGCTCGAAGAATATCTTCGAGTGTCTGGGTCGTCCTCTCGGACTGACCATCTACCTGAGGATGATAACCCGTGCTAATATGTAGCCTTGTCCCCATCGTATCATGAAACCTTTTCCAAAACTGCGATATGAGTCGGGTTTCACGATCCGACACGATAGACACCGGCACACGGTGACGAGCTTCAATATCCTTGATGAATAGATCCTCCAATCTTTCTGATGAATACGTCTTGCGGATCGGTAGGAAGTGAGCACTCTTCGTCAGTCGATCAACAATCATCCATATGGTATCGCACCCCCTCGTTGTATGAGGTAACTTAGTAATAAAATCCATGGTGATGTGCTCCCACTTCCACTCTTGTATATCCAACGGTTGGATCTTCTCGTATGGCTTTTGGTGTTCTGCCTTCACTTGTAAACAAGTAAGGAACTTGCTCAAGTACTCTACTACATCGCGCTTCATTCCCGGCCACCAATAATCTTTCTTCGTATCATGATACATCTTCGTGACACCGGGACGAATCAAGTATCGAGTCTTATGAGTTTCATCCATAATTCATCCCCTTAGATTTCCGTATCGGGAATCCACATCCGTCCATTTTGGGTTTTAACACCGAGAGTGTTTTCACCCAATTCTGCAACTAGACCCTTCATTCGCTTGGAATTAAAGCGATCTCCTTTCAACACCTCATCTTGAAAGTCTTTTACTTGGGTCATCAGATCAGTGGTCATAATCAACTAATAAGCTTTCACCCGAATCGGCTCGGGTCTCTCTTTTCGACTAAGGGCATCGACCATGACATTGTCCTGACCTGGATGGTAATGGATCTCATAATTATAATCCTTGATAAGCTCTAACCATCTCTTCTATCTCATTTTCAGATCCTTTTGTTCGAAGAAGTACTTCAAGCTCTTGTGGTCGGTGAAGATGGTACGTATAAGTAGTGCCTCCAGATCTTCAACGCGAAAACCACAACCGGTAGCTCTAAATCATGGGTAGGGTAGTTGACTTTGTGGGTTTTTAGCTGTCAGGATGCATAGGGTATTACCCTTCCATGTTACATTAACACACAACCTAATCCCGAATAAGAAGCATCTGATTATAGGTAACGTCAAAACAGGGACTTGAGTAAATCTCGTCTTTAACTCCTCAAAAGCACACTCCTATTCCCGACCCCACACAAACTTCACATCCTTACGAGTCAATTTACTCAAAGGTGAGGATACCTTGGAAAAGTCCTAGATGAACCTCCTGTAATAACCTGCCAAAGCTAAGAAACTACAGATCTCGGATGGCGTCTTTGGAGACTTCCATTTCATCGCTGCCTCAACCTTTGCTGGGTCCAACATGATTCCTTCAGCATTAACAACATGTCCCAAAAAGTGTACCTCGCGTAACCAAAAAGCACTCTTAGAAAATTTAGCATACAACTTTTCTCTTCTAAGTGCATCCAATACTTCACGTATGTGGCCGACATGTTCTTCCTCACTCCTTGAATAAATCAGGACATCATCAATAAACACAATCACTGATTTATCTAACATGGGCCAACACACTCGGTTCATTAAATTCATAAAGGCAACTGGCGCGTTAGTCAAACCGAAAGACATAACGAGGAACTCATAATGTCCATAACGCGTGCGAAAAGTTTTCTTAAGGATATCTCGCTCCTTTACCTTCAACTGATGGTAACCAGATCAAAGATCTATCCTCGAGAACCAACTGGCACCTTGGAGCTAGTCGAACAATTCATCAATCTTCGGTAACAGATACCGATTCTTTACCGTCAACTTATTCAGCTCCCGGTAGTCGATGCACATCTGCATGCTACCGTCCTTCTTCACAAACAATACCAGAGCACCCCATGGGGAGATACTCGATCGGATGAACCCTTTGTCAATAAACTCCTATAGCTGAACCATGAGTTCCTTCATCTTGGTAGGAGCTAATCGATACGGTTCTTTGGCAACGGGTTGAGCACCGGGTACCAGATCAATCTGAAACTCAATCTCACAATCCGGTGGCACACCTGGTAAGTCTTCTGAGAACACGTCTAGGAAGTCACATACCACTGGTACATCAGACAACTGTGTTACTGACGCGTCCACATCCTTTACGTAAGCCAGTTAGGCATTACATCCACGTCTCATGTACTTCCCACCATCACCATCGAAATCACCTTCGGAACCGTAGCAACACATCGCCGAAAACTGTCACCAAACTTCCAGCGGGCGCAATTCATCGAATCATCTTCCTGTGACACACGATGTTTGCCTCATAGGTTGCTAACCAGTCCATCCCTAGTACTACATCGAATCCACCCAGGGGCATCACATGTAAATTGGCAGAAAACCAATGGCCTTCTAGTTCTACGGCACAGTCCTCTATCATATCAAGAATTCTAGTAGACTTACCAATAGCCGTTTCTACATCGATCAATACTCCTACTACTAACAAACAATTTAGCACAGAAAGTAGTAGAGATGAAATGCCTACTAGCACCAGAATCAAATAATACAGTGGCATAAGTTTGGTTTACTAGAAACATACCTGACACGACATCAGGGTCCACTCTGGCCTCCTCCCGGGTCATCTTGAAAGCTCTAGCACTTGCCCTCTGCCCTCCTTCTTCAACCTTCTTCTTCGCCCCAGAACTCTCGCCCTTGGCTTTTGCAGTCCTTGCTCATGTGGCTCTCCTCGCCACAGCTATAACACCTTGGCACCCTGCAGTCTCTAGCAATGTGGCCAGACTTCCCACACTTGAAGCATGCATTCAATCCCAACCTACACTCACCGGTATGCTCCCTACCAGATTTACCGCACTTCCTCAGCCCCGAGCTTGATGTCTCCTTACGATCATCCATCTTCATCTTTTGTTGTTTGGAGCGAAACCACCACGTCCAAACCGCTTCCCGTTCCAGTTTTTTTCACCACCACCTGTCTTCTTCGCCTCTACCACAACCTCCTCTCACTCATCATACAACCTACCCGCCAGGTCTATAGCTGATCGAAAGGTACCCGGTCGAGTAACAATCAAATGCCTGCGTATATCAGCTGACAACCCCGGGACATATCTCTTAATCTTCCATGATCTCGGAGTCAACTGATCAGGCACCAGCCTTGCCATCTCGTTGAATTTGGTGGTATACTGTTGGTGCGTCATAGTTCCCCCTTCCAGCTGCAAGAACTCCCTCTCAATCTTGTCCAACTCCCCGTGAGGACAGAACTCCCTAATCACCAACTTTTTTAGTTCTGGCCATCTCATCTTCTTGGTGACCCTGCTACCCTCGGCCTGGACAATATTGTCCCACCAGCATAAGGTCGAGTCCACCAACGAATGAGTGGCAAACTTCACCTTCTGATCTTCTCGGCACTCACTGATCTCAAGCACCGCCTCCATCTCCCTCACCCATCAGTGAGCACCAGCAGCACTGCCGTTCCCATCAAAAGTAGGGGGCTTGCATCTCTGAAATGCCCCATAGTTGCATACTTGTGCAATTTCCTGCAATGCTTCCTCCTCCTCCTCTTTACTCGAGACAACCATCTCAGCCTCCGATTGTTCTCCTTCTCCTCTTCCAGTGGGCTTCATCTTTTCCCTCCTCTCTTTCTTTTCGTCCTCCCTCACAACATTGATCGCTTCAGTCACTACAGATGATAGAATTGTCTGCAGGACTTGATGGACTTCCTCTACCACTGCCTCTTTCACCAAGGCCCTTGAGTTCACGCTCTCATCACCACCCTCCTGATGATGCATCTTGGGCTCTTCACGGTTCCTCTTAGTAGTCTTAGCCCTATTCCTTGTAACTCGCGGTTTGACACCACGTCCACAACATGCTCCACCCCTAGAGACCTTAGATGATCTACCTCCATCCATTCTCTAATCAGTATTAGATTTAAACACTAACACAATCATTCAAGGTAATAGCTTATTTTATGTTAAGTATAGTATGTCTCTAATTGCAGTGGCCAGTTGTAATCAGCCACTTACTTTACTATTCACACCCCAAGCATTTCCTATCCTGACTATATCAGTATCTAAATCTACTAAGAACACATAAGTCAAATAGCACACGCACATAATACTGGTTAACTTTAAGAAAGAAATACCTGATGGCACGTAGCTACTCGGGCTGACATCTCTCCATTTGTCCCATTTCTAGTTTAAGATTAGGTTTTTTTCAAAATATTTACCCAATTCTCTTAAACTTTGGCTCTGATACCAACTTGTAAGGCCCCGTTCTCGGGAAGCTTACAGTTGGACAATCATCACATTATTACATAAACATTATATAATTCATAAATTAGGTAGCGGAATCGAATTGGCAAAAACCATTTATTTCATTTATAATTACTGTTGTTAAGCAATACATCATTGTTCATTAGTTACAAAAAGATTGTTTAAATGTATTACAACAACAATATCATCAAAACATGAATGGATGTCAGTCTTGCCCCGCCGAGTAGCTTCACCCTAGTGCCATCCTCAGCAATATTTACCTGCCAACTGAAAATGTATAAAAGTCAGCGTTGCTGAGTGAGTGCTAGTTTTAAAAGTATTAAAATACCTTGTATAGATATACGAAAATATCCTTGTTTGTAAAATACCTCCTTTATCCTGGTATGTGACCACACATCATACATACATTAAGGTAATACTCTATTTCATTCTTTACTATACGCATTCGTTCATTTTGCACTTTTATCATTATCTTTCACTTTCTTTCGGACCAATGTGCAATACCACGAACATTGTGCATGAAGCTAATGCTGGGCCTGTGGTCTATAAATAGACCATGAACATTATGCACTAAGCTGACCTAGTCACCAAGGGTATGCTACAAGGGTCCCTGTCAGTCTCAATGACTGACCTTGTGTGCATCTTTCGGGTTAGCTAAACCGCATAAAGTTGAGCTAATGACAACAAGGTCCTACACTTCCTTTTATTTGCTTGCAAGACTTTCATTCATTCTTTTATGTTCCACTTTTCTTTATCATTAATCTTTCACTTTTATTAATAATAATACTTTACGCATACGATCATAAGCATACGACGTAAAGTCACACAATGTAACATAATATAATATGGAACATAGGAACAGATCACAATTATGCATAACATAGACGATTATAGCCCTAAAGTCAAACTAGGGTCAAACCGTAATTATTCTGTCCTTCCCAAAATTTAAGAAAAATTTTCTAAGTGTTGGGCACATGGGAACTATGCAGGCGCATGGGCCCTGTTTGGGCGCACCAATACTATTCGGGCGTTTGGCTCCACACTTAACTGTTTTTCCACTAATTTTGGGTGCATGAACTGTTTAGGCGCATGAGCCTACACTTAGGCACCTGAATAAAAAGTTGGGCGCATGAGCACTATTGGGTCGCCTGACCCCAACACTTGGGTGTCTGACTAATTTTTCTACGCACATGAGCTATTGTTCAGGCGCATGGGTTATATTTAGTTATTCTAAGGCATAGTTTAAGCGCATGGGTACTGTTTGGGCGCATGGGCCATACTTAATCTTTTCTAAGGCAAAATTTCAGGCGCATGAGTGTTATATAGGTGCATGAGCAACCTGTTTAACGTACTTCTCAATTATTTTCAATCCCAAACATCATTTCCTCCTATTCTAAGCTTCTCAATACCATTCTAGGCATAACATCATATAAACATCCATAAACATCATCATACAACATAAATCATACGGGTACACAAGCTTAAAATTATAAAATTGTTTAGTACATTTTTCAGCCCCAAGAAGTGTTAAAACATGTAAAAATATGGGGTCTAGAACTCACCTTGTGTAGCAAACATGCACAACTCCTCCAAACATGTTTGTTCACGAGTTCAAGCACCAATTATGCAAATTTCAGTCCTTTTCTACTTGAAAGTCGAAAGAACTTCAACTTTTCTTCTTCATCCTCTTTCAGTCGAAAAAGCATTAGGCTTGAGCACGGCATGGGCGGCCATGCTTTAAAAGGTGAAACTTTTGTCTTTTGTGTACTATTTACACAACACCCCCTTTGACTTTTGTCTTTTATTTTCTATTTGATACTTTTCCTTTCTATTTATTTTGACAAACTTTCGGGTGTTACATCATATTTATAGTTGATGAAGATCCCTTTTTGAAGAAGTTTTGAACATCCTTTGACTGTGACCTTGGTACTTTAATACCCTTGTCAAACTTGTCAAAGAATGTCTCATCAGCAGTTGTTGGTTTATTATTCAAGTCCACCTTTTTGTGTGGTCTCCTACTTTGAGACTTATTTTTTTCTTTCTTCATAGATTGGGCATTAGAAACATCTAATGGCTTCTTAGCCTTCTCAACCTTTTGTTATTGTTGATCATCAGCAGCAACTGTCTTCTTTGTCTTTTCAGACTTGTTCTTTGGCTGATTCTTTGGTGCCTTTGACTCCTTGAAGCTCTCATCTGATTGTGAATCTGCTTCATTTATCTCAGATTGCTTCTTCTTAGGAACTTTGTTTTGTTCCTTTTGTTGAAGTAGCACTCTTAAGTTGAATGATTATTCTTGTTGCAGATTGCACAATGCTTTCCCGGGACGCTTACAGTTGGACAATCATCTCATTATTACATAAACATTATATAATTCATAAATTAGGCAGATTGCACAATGCTTATTCTTGTTACAGATTGCACAATGCTTGTTGAAGTAGTAATCTGATGTCATATGGTTGTACATGTTATAGATAGAACAATAACTACTGAAGTAGCAATCTTCAGTGTTATGATTTGTCATATCACACCACTTGTAGTACTTATCTTCTATATCACTTTCTTGATCAACCTTTTTCTTGTTTTTCAGCTGCTTCTTGTACTCTTTAAGCTCTTTCTCAAGTTTAGGAACTAACTCTTATTGATGATGCACATCCTTCTCAGATTTCTTTACTGTACTTTTGTTTGTTGAAGCTTCAGCTAAGGATTTCTTTGCTTTGGCTAAGCTTCCGCAGATTTTGGCTTCTTTCGTAGATCATCTATGGATGACTGTTTAGAATACTAGCAGTTGTATTCATCCGATGATGATCTACTAATAGTGGTTTAATTTCAAACTTTTTCCTCTATAGAAGATCTGCTGAGGTTGCTGACTTGGTCTTCCTAATCTTTTCTCTGGAAGTAGTTTTAGCTACTTCCATAGAAATTAAAGTTGCATCAGCTTCAAACCTTGGTGTTGTTGTGTTTGCCACTCACTGCTTGTTTAGCTTATTAATCCTAGGATTTAGTTAAGCTATCCTCTTGTAGATAGTCTTTGACTAGTTTCTTTGTTGAGGTGGATAGATCACTTTGATTTCTTCAAGCACTTTTGGTATTGAAGGTTCAAATACCAACTTGTTCCTTTACCCTTATCATCACCTTGTTGTTTAGCATGATCATCCAGCTCAAATAGATCGTCACATCCATCAAAATCTTATTCATCTTGTTGTGAAACTTCATTTGATTTAGTGTCATTCACCTCAGAATCATCATATTTGCCACTTGATTAAATTAGTTTTAACTATATTATTGGTGCTTGGCACAAAATGGTTTGATAAGCAGTTAGTCATAAAATCAGGTAATGTGGTATAGTTGCTATTCACTGGTGGTGGAACATTATAAAAACCTAAACCTGGTTTATTTTGTGATTCAATATGAGAATTTAACAACTTCTCATATTGTTAAGATGATAGTTGAAACTTTTGAAGTTTCACTTCCGTAGATGTATGTTCTGCCATTGATTTTGTTAACGATGCAGTCAAATGCTCAACTTGTACCTTCAAATTATAGTTTTCCGAAACATGTTTATCAAAATCTTTTTATAAGGATATGACCTTTACCTGATAAGTTTATGTTCCCTTACATGAGATTCATTTAAAACTAATGTTTGTTTCACTTTATCGGCAAGTTGTTGAGCATGAGTTCTGTATCTCTCAACTTCCTCAATGCAGCTGGATAAACATAACCTTTCCCTTACCTCTTTTGACATTATTGGGATTTTGTTCTCCATGTTTGCCATGAGTGCTTGATTCTCTTCCAAGGCTTCCTTCTCATGCACATTCCAGTCACAAGTACCATCCTGCAAGATGATTAACCCAGTCTCTTGGTTCTTGCTTAAACTTGCTGCAGGTGTGCTTGTAGTTGGTGGGGATGAGTTGGTAAGATGAGGCTGCTTGAAAGACCTTTGACTTGCTTATTGATATTATTGCTGATGTTGAGGATGTTGATATTGTTGCTGAGATGAGAAGTGCTGGTTGCACTCCCTTGAAAAGTGTCTGTATAAGTTGCACTTGAAACATCTCACTTTGATTTATCAACTCCTATCTTTGTTCTTTTCAAGGAGCATATAGACCTTTGTTTCTCCTCAGATACATCTTAGCCTTATAAGCAATTATTGCCATCTGCCACTGCAAATCCATCTCTTTTACTTCATCAGGATGAAGTTCTTCTAGATCTTGCTGGCAGAAATAGGCTGGAGTTAAATTGCTCCCTAGGTATGCTTGAAAGCTTGAGCTAAATGCTACAAATGATGCTTTCTACTCTTCAGAATCAAGAACCACAGTATTGGTTCTGAACTATTGTTACTTTTGTTATATGATGATGATCCATTAGAATTTGAATTCTTTTCATCATCCTTTTTACCTTTTGTTTTGTTGCTTGAATGATATTGAGATGATTTAGCTGGTCTAGATACATAGAAACCAACTTCCTCATCTTCACCACTCACAGCACAAGAGCTCTCAGTATCTTCATTAGAAATGAATGCACTCCCCACACTCTTTGATTTTTTGAAGTGGTATGGAGCAATGGGTGCTTTCATGCTCTTGTTTATAGTTTTAACATCAAGTTCAAGAGCTTCAACTTTAGCCACCAAAGTATCAAGCCTAATAGCTTTCAAGGCAAGGGTGTTCTTGATCATTGATACTGTTTGAGTCCAAATTTCAGGCAGAGTATGGAGCATCTTCTTGTTAAGTTCCTTATTATCATACTTGAGCTCCAGAATGCTCATCTCAGTCACAAGCTGCATAAACCTATGTAGCTGTTAAGGAACGGATTCACCCTCAATATGATGGAATGTCTCATACTGGGACCTGAGTGTATCCTTTCTGATGCTTCTGATTCTGTCGTTGCCTTCACACAGGGTGTGCAAAGTTTTCCACAGTGAGTTCGCTATTTTATAGGATTCATACCTAATGAGAAGATCTTCAGGCAAAGCCATAGTCAGCATACTATAAGCTTTGATATCAACCTTGACCTTCTTCATATCATCCGGTGATAGATCCTTTAGACTGATTGGCTGATTGTTGTCTTTGTAGTCAGGTCCTAATGCTGGTGGAAGTATGGACCCTCTGCGATTGAAGTCCATAGATCAAAATCAGTATAATTGACATGGTTCCTAAAACTGATTATCCATGTTTTAAAGTCAGCCTTGTTCTCCAACTTAGGGGTTGGTAAGCTTATCCAACTGCTGAATTACTCATGTTTAGATAATTGATGACAACCTCTTACTTATCAATTAAATAAGATGGTGATGTCACAATTACTCAAAAATCTCAATAAATTCTCTTTTGAAAATTTAATTAAGGATATTTAATGTTGAATATGTTCAATGATGATTTGACAATTGTTCTCAGTCAAACAATAACTCTGATCTATGAATTAAAACTTGTTTAACGCAAACTTGAGTTGATAGGGCAATGGAACAGTACCCGCTTAGTCGATAAAACAACTTTAATGATCGCACAATTTGTTGATTTCAATATCTTATTTACCTATTAATTAGCTGATTACGATACAAACAAACAAACAAACAAACCCAGTATCCCACTCAAGAGTAGGGTCTGGGGGGGTATGTGGTGGCAAGTCTTTCCTCTATCCAGATAGGTAGAGGAATTAGCTGATTACGATATGTAAATTAATTGTTTTGTTCAAAGACACGATCGAAGATGAGTTGTATCACACCCTGGGCCCAAGGCGGGTGGGACATCACAGACTAGCAACATATATGGCAGTGGAAACAAACCATCACAAGTGCGCACAAGGAGAGAAAATAAAATGGAATTACATGTTAAAGTCAAACCGAGCTGTAATAGTCTAGCCCGTCACACAAATTACAAATTCATTATATAAGTTTTCAGTGTTTTATTAATCATAATCCAAATTGTTCAAATGTTTCACAGTCAAGTAATGCCAAGTGTAGTCGAATTTCTAGGTCACCCGATCCATTTCTCCAATCAAGCCAGATCCATTACGGATTACCTGAAACATGCTCAAAAAGATTTTGTGCCAACTAAAAGTTGGTGAATTCAAGTGCTTAAAGTTTAAAAACAAGAGGGCTCTTCAAAGTCCATAAGTAAATTTCCAAAATTAATGTATCACTATTGCGGGGTCATAATTGACAGGATCTCAGCCTCTCGTTTGATCAATCAGATTGGTTTGCAGCGGATTTAGCACGTTAATTAGCAATTATAGCAAGAACATAAAAGATATTGCAGGTAAAAGCACAAACATAGAGAGAGAAAAGAGTTCTGCGAAAAATTAATTGTTCTATTGCTCAACACGTTTCGGCAATTAAAACAGCATGGTTCACCATCCTTTTATAGGTGGCAAAAGGATGGTGGTGATGTCCTTTCTCTGACATCAACCGATTATTAAAATTACAACTGACGGAACATAAAACTACTGAAGATGTCAACAGCTGACATCTTCTTACAAAAGTGTTCCTATCTTTTACAAGTACTGACAAAAGTAAACTACTGAAATCCTACAACGACTGAAGCACAAACTCTTCAGTCGTTTATAACTACTGATACTATAACAGCTGAAGAACAAGCTCTTCAGCTGTTGTACAACTACTGAAACAAATAAACTACTAAAAGGGAAAAACCATCACAACAACTGAAGATGGCTTCTTCAGGTGTTGTGACAAACTCTGAGTCTTCAGTACTTGTTCTTCAGACTTGGCTTCAGATGATGTAATAGCTGATGACTTCAGTAGATGTCATCAGCTGTTGTCTTCAGTCTTTGTCTTCAGACTTTGTGCTTCAGTAGAAGGTCTTCAGTTCTTTATTTCTTCAGCTTTTGATTCTTCAGTACTTGTCTTCAGTACTTGAAGTCTTCAGTACTTGTATGATCAGTACTTCAGACTTCAGTACTTGTCTTCAGTACTTTAGAGTCTTCAGCTGTTGTTCTTCAGTTCTTTGATCTTCATACTTTGATCTTCAGACTTTGTCAGAACAGCTGATGGGAGTCTTCAGCAGTTGTTGCAGTGGCATGTGGGACTTAGAGGTTTTCCTGATCTTGGCTCATTGGTTCTTCTGGTCCAACAATCTCCCCCTGAACCAATGCAGCCAAAACCTCTAATTATTGGTTGTCCCACTTATTATTGGCATAAGGATTGGTCTATTTCCTTCTAGATCAGATTAGAAGTTGACCCAGATAAGCACTGGCCTGAGAGGTAGTCTCCAGGGTTTGATTGGCTAAGTATGGATGGGAGCTCTATTTTGGGGAATCGGACACAGAGCTGTTGTCCCATCCATGAGATCTACCTCCCATGTACTAGCCGGTAGGATTCTCGGGTATAGGCCTGAAGAAATATCATCTGCTCTTCTTTGGTTAGGTCTTCAGCCTCACCTTCGAACAACCCCTCCCGGCCGTACAGCTCTGAGACATACTTGGCCTGTCTCCCATTTTTGAGCTCAACTGTTGTTACTTGCCTATATGCAAACTCATCTGGATGTTTTCCTTCTAACAGCAAGTTGAGCTCATCCCTATGGAAGTTCTCAAGCCTCTTATAGACCAACCCTTTCCTAATCACCCTATTATCTAGCATTGTTTGGGGTGATTGGTTGGCTCTATAGGCTTTCTCGAACTCCTCTACTATTTCCCAGGGTGTTATTACAAGAGCCACAGAGATCACTTCATCTACGATTCTCTTAAGTTGGCTTTTGTATCTCACAGGCATAGCCTTTTGAACTATCCTGTGAGCCACCCTAGGATCAGGCCAAGTCCTCACTCTTTCCTTTTCATATTGAAAGGTTTGTTTAAGAGTGAAGAGTCTCAGAGCCTCCTTCTTCATGTTGATGGTAGAAGTAGAAGCAGCATATGATTTGTCAATGCTTTTCAGCATTGCCTCATCGTGTAACCTTTGCTGCTCCTCCTCTTCTAATTTTACCCTCACAGTGTCCTGCTGTGAGGTGGGAGTGATGGTTTGTGGTTTGGCTTTAGGTAGAGGTATAACTGCTGAATGGGCAGACTATCCTCCTCATCCTCCTCTTCTTCTTCTTCAAGGGTGGATCATTGGCTGCAGGTTTTGATGGTGAAGGGGTTGGTTTTGTGGGTTGTGGTTTGGTGGTTGGTGTGGGAATGTTGGCAGGCACTGCTAGCAATCTAGAGATGAGTGATGGTTTGGTTTGTTTTGCCAACAGTGTCCTGTTCCCAGCACCGGCTTCGGAGAGGGCCTCAGCGACCAGTCCTTTTGTGAAGTCACCAGCTGAACAGATCTTGGTGGCTATAGCCAAGATTCTGTCCCTGGTCCATGCTTTGACATCAAGGACTGGCCTGCCCAGATACTTCGAAATGAATCTACTCATAGCCTCGAGTCTCTTTCTGTCCTCTTGGCTATAAGTAGACCATCGGTGTTCGATCTCCCTAGTCTCCATCTTCCTGAGCTCCTGATCTAGCAATGCTGTGTCCTTGTCAAAGCCTTGCCTGAACAGCTGATCAATGGCAGAGTCCATTGATCTGCTTTGTTCAGCATTAGCCTCCTTGACAAGGGCTGCTAGATCGGAGTCAGCCACCTTCTTTCCCTCCTCTCCCTTTTTCTTATAAGTGACACTGAAATCCTTTTGGATTCCAGCCACTTCTATATGCTCAACCTCCCTCTCTTTCCTCTTCCCTTTCTCCTTCACCCTACTACTCTCCTCAGCCCTCTCCCTCTCAACCACCACCTCTTTCTCTGCCTCTAACTCCTCCTCTCCCCTCTTCCTCTTGGCTTGCACTGATGTCTCCCCCTTTTTGGGTGCATTGGTTGGGGTTTGACTATCAGCAAGCGCCTTAGTAATGGCAACCTCCACCATGGGTTGGATATAAGTGGGAAGCCTCTCATCAATGGTTTGAATGACTATATCTTTTAGTATGGGTGTGATGAGAGGCAGGGATTTCTGGAGGATAGCATCCAGCTGCTCAGGGGGGTTCTGACCCTGAGAGCTAGTGCCAGAAGCAGGGGCTGGTGGCCGAGTTTGTGGGAGTGGCTCAGTGTTTGTGAGACCTTCGGGTGAAGGTGCCATCTGTGGGGTTGTGGTGGCAGATGGACTTCTATCTTGAGTCATCTGAGCAAGCAGCTCTTTGAGTCTGCTTATCTCATCCTCTAAGATAGTGTTGTGAGCTACAACGTCGAAGAAGAAGCTCAGGTCATCATCAGTATGAACTGAATCACCTGACCTCCTGACAATGTCAGGATGTACATGCTCTGAGTGTGGCTCAGTAATAGCATGTGCCCCTTGTTCATGGTACTGGGGACTTCCAGCCTCCGGATTGGATCCATCATCGGCAGTTGCCTCTGGTGAGGTCTTATTGATGTTACCAGCTTCACCCTGCTCAGATGTTGATGCAGAGGAAGTGGCAGCCTCACCAGATTGTCCTATCTCCCTAGCCACACTGGGAGATTGGACTTGTGATTCTCTGTGCTGTGGGCTCCCACCGGCACAGATGGGTCAGCAGTTGGAGTCTCCCCAGTTGTAATAGGTTTCTGGGGAGAGGGTGGAGTGCTCAGATGGGTCAGCATTTTGGCTATCGCCAATGTAGGGCTTTGTGGGGCGGTCTCAGTGATTGAGGGGCTTGAAGCAGTGTGCACAGGGGGAGGACTGTGCTTTTCAATGGCAGTCTTCTCAAGTGAGATAGACCCCAGAAGTGTGGCTGCCCCAGAAGTGGTTGCATCAGGGTCCTGTTGAGAGGAAGCCTGTGCGGATGTGGTGGGTGGAGTCGTGGTGACTGCTGGGAGAATCGAACCAGCAGCCACATCCTGCCTTTGTGTTGCAGGGGCATCCTCAGGGGACTCATCTCCCTGAGTAGCCTTTTTGGGCTTCTTTTTGGCTTTTGGCTTGGTGGGGACTTTGGATTTGGAGGTGGAGGCTGTGGGTTCCTGCTGCGTGGGTTTTCGCAGCCGGCCAGCCTGTTTTAGGATTGGTCAGAGTTGTGCCTGGAGTATACCTCGGCTAGAACAGCCATGGCAGGGACCCCAGTGCCAACAAGTCCCTCGGCCTGAAGCTGGTTCTCTATTATGGCCATGATGAACCGAGGATACAAGATCCATCGGTTAGAAACTGGTTTTGTGGCCATATCCTTGATTTCCAAAAATATAATATCTGTTAAGTTTAAAGGTTGTTTTTCAAGGATAGAGAACAATACCTGTTGCCACCTTGTTGAAGTCTGGTCCCATGAAGAGGTTTTGGGAGCCAGACACACGTTCACCATATGAAAAATGAGGCGTTGGGGATCAGGGAAGTGTTTCTTCAACAATGTTGCGGCGGAGAGGTCACCCTGGTAGTCGTTGGATATGAAGGATAGATCTAGGGCGCCTTTGGGGTAGGAGGTTGGGTAGGTGGCATCCTCCAGCTTTAGGGTTTGGCGCAAGGTAGCTGGAGTGATAACCACTGGGTGGTTGTTGACGGAGGACCGGAGAGAGACCTCGCCATCCTGCTCTCCGGTTTGGACGGTGATGTTCGTCCAAAACTCCGTCAGGGAGTCGGTGTAGATGGTAGGGATCAAAAGGAATGCCGTTTGGTTAGGTGAGTTGTGCATCAGATCGACGGCATGGTGAAATTTTGGCCATAATGGCGATTTGGTGAGATGAGCGACACAATTGTGTCGAGGTTTCAGTTGCATGGTCGCCATTAATGGTGTATGGGAAGTTCAGAGGTTTTGAAAGGTTAGGTCAAGTGAGGAGTAAATGCTCTGAACGTTGGGTATTTATAGGGTAGGGCAAAGGCTGAAAGAAAACTACTGAAGGTTTTGGTGTTAGTTATCAGTTGTTGTAACGACTGATGACGTGGTCTTAACCTTCAGTGGTTGTAACAGCTGAGGACTTGGTGTTAGTCTTCAGTAGTTAAAACTACTGAAACCTTGGTTTTGTCCTTCAAATGTTGTAAACGGCTGAAGAGTTATTGTCAGTCTTCAGTAGTTATGAACTACTGAAGACCTAATATTCTTCTTCAGATGTTGTAACAACTGAAGACTTGGTGTTAGCCATCAGTAGTTGTGAAACTACTGAAGACATGGTTTTGTCTTTCAGTTGTTTGGGTATGAAACAGCAGCTGTTGGTATCAGCTGATGAGAAATTACTCATCAGCTGTTTCCGTCAAATCAGTTGTTTCATGCTAGCCTCCACACTTACTCATCAGCTCTTTGGCTGACTTTCAGATGTTTCATTGACCCATCAGCTCTTGTGAATATTGGCCTTCAGCTCTTGTGATCAGATGTTCACAAGTGCTGATGATATACTCTTCAGAGCTGGTGAACAAATTTTGTCTTCAGTACTTGTGTAAGATTACACATCAGTACTTGTGAGCAAAATTTGTTCTTCAGTACTTATTTATTTGAAAATCATACATCAGTAGTTGTAATCCACCTCACTACATCAGTTGTTTTCAATAAATAATGTACAGCAGTACTTTGAGTCAATTTAGTCTTCAGTAGTTGTGAAAGAGCTGAAGACTAAATTACTCACTAGTACTTGTATTTGACCTAATGCTCATTAGTAGTTGTGAATTGAGAGCATCAGCATTGGTCAAATTATTCTAGCTGCAGCATACCTAGCCTTAGTACCAAGTTTTGGAATATGGCACTATCTAAAGGCTTGGTAAAAATATCTGCAAGCTCATCAGCACTAGGAACAAACTTAGGATCAATCAGACCTTTTTCATAGCAATCCCTGATAAAATGATGTCTGATCTCAATATGTTTGGTCCTAGAGTGCTGGACTGGATTTTTGACAATACAAAGAGCTGAAGCACTATCCATTAGTAATGGAGTCTTAGTCTCAGTAATGCCATAATCCAGAAGTTGGTTCTGAAGCCAGAGTATCTGAGAGGTACAACTTGCAGCAGCAATATACTCAGCTTCAGCAGTGGATGTAGCAATTGATGTTTGTTTCTTACTCTGCCAAGAAACCAAACAATTGCCTAGGAATTGGCAACCACCAGAAGTGGATTTTCTGGTGACTTTACATCCTGCATAGTCACTATCAGAGAAAGCAACTAATTTGCAAGAATGCCCAGCTGAATACCAAAGACCTAGTGATTGGGTACCTTGCAGATATCTAAAGATCCTTTGACTGCAATCAAATGGGATTCTTTAGGTGCAGCCTAAAATCTAGCACAAGCACATGTTGAAAACATGATGTCTGGTCTAGAAGCTGTAAGGTACATCAAGGACCCGATCATACATCTGTAAAGGGTTTCATCAACCGCTTTACCTTTCTGATCTACATCTAGTTGTGTGATGCTGCTCATGGGAGTAGAACAGGGCTTACAGGTTTGTAAATCAAACTTATTCAACAACTCTTTTGAATATTTGGACTGATGGATGAAGATTCCATCATCCTGTTGTTTGATTTGCAAACCTAGAAAGAACTGTAATTCTCCCATAGCACTCATTTCAAACCTTAGCTTCATTAGCTTTGTAAATTCATCACACAACTTTGGATCAGAGGATGCAAAGATGATGTCATCTACATAAATCTGAACAAGGAGCTTATGTTGTCCTACAGTCTTGATGAATAAGGTTTTATCAATGGTGCCTCTAGTGAACTTATTCTCTAGAAGAAAGGTTGAGAGTGTCTCATACCAGGCTCTAGGTGCTTGCTTCAGCCCATAAAGAGCCTTATCAAGCTTGTACACCCAATCAGGATGTTTATTGTCCTCAAAGCCTGGTGGTTGACACACATAAACCTCTTCTTTTATTTTCCCATATAGGAAGGCACTTTTGACATCCATTTGATAAACCTTAAGACTGTGAAAGGCAGCATAAGCTAAGAACAGTCTGATTGCTTCCAGTCTGGCCACAGGTGCAAAGGTCTCATCATAATCGATGCCTTCCTCCTGTGCAAACCCTTGAACAACCAGTCTAGCCTTGTTCTTGACAATTTGGCCCTTCTCATCTGTTTTGTTCCTAAATACCCACTTGGTGCCTATAGCACACTTACCTTTGGGAAATGGAACAAGCTCCCACACTTGCTGTTTCTTAAACTGAAGAAGCTCAAGCTGCATAGCTTCCACCCATCCGTTGTCTCTTAAAGCAATATGATAGTTCTTTGGCTCTTGCTGACTGATGAAAGAGCATAGAAGCAGAAGTTGGACAATTGATTCCTGGTTGAAACTCCAGCATGAATATCACCAATGATTTGAGATGTGGGGTGATTCTTGAGCTCTTGATAGACTATGATATCTGTGCAAGTGTTTGTAGACCCATCAGCAGCAACAGATGGTGATGGAGATTCCTGAAACCATGTAGAGGATGGCAGCTCAAACGAAGTAGAGCAAGCAGAAATCTCATCAGCATTTGTAGTGGATGGAGCTGCTGAGGCTACAGGAGCATCAGGTTCAGTGGACTCAGGCAGGTTGTCACTAAACCTGAAGAGGTGAGTACTGACTACATCATCATCAGTACCACCAGGTGGAGATCTGTTGACAGGCTCAACAGCTGGAGGTTGATAAGGAACATATTGCAGTGTGTCCAGATCAAACAACTCCACAGGGTTTTGTGGAATCTTGTCCTTTGGAGATTCATTGAACTTCACATGCAGAGTTTCTTCAACCCCCTTTGTTCTACAGTTGAAGACTCTGTATGCCTTGCAAGTTGATGAATAACCAACAAAATACCCTGCATCCACCTTACTAGCATACTTCTGGAGTGGGTTGCTAGTGTTGAGAATGAAACATGGACACCCAAAGGCTCTAAAAAATGAAATCAGAGGGGCCAAATGATGAAGAACTTCATAAGGAGTTTTCATCAACCTCTTATTCACTAAAGCTCTATTCTGTACATAGCAAGCTGTGTTGACAGCTTCAGCCCAAAAGGTCAGTGGCAACCCTGAGTCAGCCAACATGGACCTTGCTGCTTCAATGAGAGTCCTGTTCTTTCTCTCCACCCTCCATTCTTCTCAGGAGTTCTAGGAATACTAAACTGCCTTCGAATTCCCTTGGACAGGTAGAAGTCATCAAGTGTGTGGTTTCTAAACTCTGTTCCATTGTCACTTCTCACACACTTGACCTGTAGGGAATACTGCTTTTCTACAAGTAACACAAAGTTCATTATAGTCTTGGCTGCTTCATCCTTGGAGTGCAAGAAGAAAGTCCATACAAACCTGGAGTAATCATCCACAATTACCAGACAGTATTTCTTCTTTGCCATGCTCATCACTCTGACAAGACCAAAGAGATCCATGTGCAGGAGCTGCAAGCAGGCAGTGGACTTTGGTTCTTCTATTGAAGGGAATGAAACTTTGTGTTGTTTTCCTTTCAAGCAAGCATTGCAGTCATCTTCATACTTGAACTCCTTCTGAGGCAATCCTCTTACTAAACCATGGCTTATCAGCTGATTCATGTTCTTGAAATTAACATGACCCAGCCTTCTATGCCATAGTGTAGACTCTTGAGGAGAGGCCTTGGAGAATAGGCAAGGATGGCCTTTTAGATCTATCTTTTTGGAAAGATCTAAGGCATACACTCTTCCTGTCCTGTTGGCCTTCAGGAGAGTGTGTTCATCCAATGCCTTGTCAATCAAACTCAGAACTTTGGATGACAGAATCCGACAGTTCTGGCTTGTGAAAAGGGCAACATGGCCTTTGTCACACATTTGACTGACACTCAAGAGGTTGTACTTGAGATTCTCCACATGGTTCACATCATCAAACCTTATTTCCCCATTGGAAACAAAGCCTTTTCCGATGATGTAACCCTTTGCATCATTGCCAAAGGAAACAAATCCCTTCTTTCCTTGAGAGTAGTCATTAAGAAGGGAGCTGCTTCCTGTCATGTGCATGGATCCTCCACTGTCTACATACCAGATGCTTCTATGGCATGTTGAAGAACCCTGCAAACGCAACCATGTGTTAGTTGGTCTTGGAGACCCAAACCTGCTTGGTTTTGGGTCTGTTCTCAGCTACAGTTGCAGCACTAACAGTTGTGTTAAGTGTGACAGCCTGAGGTGAAGAAGATGGTGCAGAAGAGGAACCCTTTGGCTTGGACTTCCTTTTCTGTGGTTTCAACACAGGAGCATCTAAGTGGTTGACTCTTCCCACTAGTTGCTGAACCATCATCACCAGCTGTGTCTGATTCTGTGATAAAGCTTTCAGCTCTTCAGACACATTGGAGTTTGCTGATGATGGATCCCTATGTTGTACCATCTTTTTCTGAGCAACCTCAGCTGTTGCCTGAGTAACCCTACCTTCTTTTTAGATTTAGCTTTGGGCTTAGGGATTTCAGGCTTGGATGTTGCTAGTACAAACATGGTTTCAAACTCATTCTTCATTTTATTGATGTCCTCATTGATTTTCTCCTTCTGTTTGAGTTTGGAACCCCTTTTGTACCAGCAATCATCAGTAAGATGATTGAACAAGCCACATATCTCACACGGCTTCTTCTTCATCTTATGCTGATCATCAGCTGAAGAGGATGAAACTGCTGAAGACTTGTTCTTCAGCTGTTTGCCATCAGTACCAGCAGTTTTCTTCCTAGTGCCTGCTTTCCTGGTATCCTCTTTAGCTGTCTTCAAACCTTTCCTACTATTAGTTTTCTTCTCTTCAGTGCTAACAGTATTTGAGGTTTGAACTTCAGATGTTGTCACTTGCTCTCCAGTACCTTCAGTACTTCTAGTGACAACACCTGAGTTGATCAGCCTTTTGGTCATGTGACAGTCAGCATTTGAACCATCAGCTGTTGTAGCATCAGTGATTGGTTTTGGCAGGAGTTAAAGCTGACTTCTATCTCTGATGATGCTGATTCAGAAGATAGTAGGTCACATGATGAGAAGGATTGGTTATTGCTCTCCCCATCAGATTCAACTTCTGCTCTTGAAGTGAAATCTGTAGGAGGAGCAGTGTGATTATAACCAATGCCAAACTTCACATTGGAAGCTGATTGCTTGCTAAGAAGCATTTCAAAACCCTTGCATGATTGCACCCATCGATCACACTCAACTTGGGTGGTTGCAAGAGTTTCCTTGAGGTCTCTGTACTTCTCTAGAAGTACATCTTCCCTAGCTTTATCATCTTTGATTTGGCATTTAAGCTTGTAAATCTCATCATTTTTATCTTTTAGTACAGCCTCAAAATCAGCTTTTCTTTTGGAAATAGTGTGCTCAAGCTCAAGATTTTATCTATTAAAGCTACATTTGCTTCTCTAATAGAAGCAAATGCTGCTATGCATGATTCTGAACAAAGCTTGGCTTTTGCCTCAGTGGATACCTGAGATGAGGCATTCGATGATGACCCCTCAGCAGAATCAAGGGCCATCAGAGCAAGATTTCCAAAAGGTTGGTCACCACCATGTTGACCAGCACCTTGGAGTAGTTGTTCCTGACCAGATAGCTCTTCTGGTAGACTACTCCAGTCAACAACACTTGGGGTGAAAAAGCTATGTTGTTGAGGTTGTGTGTGATGATGAGATTGGGAAGATTGAGGCTCAGGAAGACCATGAGGTGGTTGAGCCGAGGGTGCTTGAGCTTGACTAGGCTGAGGCATGTAGTAACAGGGGTAAGGATATGGCATATGACCCTGTGGCACAAAATAAGCAGGTGGTGCCTGTGCTTGTGATGGATGGCCAGAACTGGAGGAAGGTTGCCCTCTGTGCTGTGAGCTATTGCTGGGAAAAGTCACAAAGGGTGCAGAGGAGTTAGATCCAGATGATCTACACTCTCTTGCAAAGTGTCCAAGCCTTTGGCACTTGTGACACCTCAACTTGCTCTTGTCAAAACCAACTTTGGTTTTGCCAGAGAGTCCAGGGAATTTCCTACCAGTTCTCTTGTAGAACTTTTGAGAGCGGATATTTATCATTGCCATTTGGTTCAAAATATCCATCTCTTCCAGATCATCATCTGGAATGCCCTTCAAGTCCTCCATCAGAAAACACAAGTTGTCACCACCACCTCCTGAACTACTAACACCAACAAAAGCTTGTTCTGAGTTGGTAGAGAAATCAATATGCTCATCATAAGAACTTTCTGATGAAGCATATTCTGACTCATGACTTATCAAGGCAGCATTACCTTGGACAAAGTCATCAGCGAGCTTGCCAGAAGAGGACAACTTCCTCTTTTGCTCTATTTCTCTCTCAAAAGTGAGCAGTTTCCCATGAAGTTGGGTGAGAGATAGAGTTTCCAGATCAGCACTGGAGCGTAGGACAATGGTATATGTGTCCCATCTCTCAGGCAGTGACCTGAGGAACCTGTTGTTCATCTGGCTGTTGGAGTACTTTTGTTTAACCATCTTCAGCTCAGAGATCAAACAAGAGAACCGCTCAAACTGCTGGGTCAGAGTCTCACCCTTTCTATATGAGAATGTCTCATATTGTGGGCGAGGATTTCCCTATTGTTTGCTAAGACCGAATCAGTTCCTCCAAATTGTTCCTTTAGAGCAACCCATAGGTCATGAGCAGACTCATGATGCAAGAGCCCTGAATAAATCTCATTAGGAATAGCCATGGCTAAAATTCCATGGGCTCTAGCATCAATTTCGAACAACTTTAGATCTTCGTTCGAATATTGTTCAGGTTTCTTCGCAACCTGTTCATTAGATTCAGGGACGCTCACCATAGTCTTGTATGGTCCATGCACCACTGACTTCCAACAACCAGCACTGTTGACAGCCAAGTGGTAAAGCATACGTCTTTGCCATATGTTATACTCGTTCCTAACAAGCATCGGAGGCTTGGTTGAGGAACCAGTATTGTGAGGATCATTAGTTGGTGTCGTCATCTCAGGTTTTAGTCAAAAACAAGTTTAAACAAGACAAACGTAACTCAAAACCACCAGAGGACCTCAAGATTTTGGCCAGAAATAGCAGAAACTCACTCTCTATGGCTAATTCTTGCAAATTGCTAATTCGATCAAACAGAGAGATCAAAAGAGCAGTTTCAAATGATCAATAGTGAAATCGATCAATGATTAACCTGCTCTGATACCATTTGACAGGATCTCAGCCTCTCGTTTGATCAATCAGATTGGTTTGCAGCGGATTTAGCACGTTAATTAGCAATTATAGCAAGAACATAAAAGATATTGCAAGTAAAAGCACAAACATAGAGAGAGAAAAGAGTTCTGCGAAAAATTAATTGTTTTTATTGCTCAACACATTTCGGCAATTAAAACAGCATGGTTCACCATCCTTTTATAGGTGGCAAAAGGATGGTGGTGATGTCCTTTCTCTGACATCAAACGATTATTAAAATTACAACTGACGGAACATAAAACTACTGAAGATGTCAACAGCTGACATCTTCTTACAAAAGTGTTCCTATCTTTTACAAGTACTGACAAAAGTAAACTACTGAAATCCTATAACGACTGAAGAACAAACTCTTCAGTCGTTTATAACTACTGATACTATAACAGCTGAAGAACAAGCTCTTCAGCTGTTGTACAACTACTGAAACAAAATAAACTACTAAAAGGGAAAAACCATCACAACAACTGAAGAAGACTTCTTCAGCTGTTGTGACAAACTCTGAGTCTTCAGCACTTGTTCTTCAGACTTGGCTTCAGATGATGTAACAGCTGATGACTTCAGTAGATGTCATCAGCTGTTGTCTTCAGTCTTTGTCTTCAGACTTTGTGCTTCAGTAGAAGGTCTTCAGTTCTTCAGTTCTTCAGCTTTTGATTCTTCAGTACTTGTCTTCAGTACTTGAAGTCTTCAGTACTTGTATGATCAGTATATCAGACTTCAGTACTTGTCTTCAGTACTTTAGAGTCTTCAGCTGTTGTTCTTCAGTTCTTTGATCTTCATACTTTGATATTCAGACTTTGTCAGAACAGCTGATGGGAGTCTTCAGCAGTTGTTGCAGTGGCATGTGGGACTTAGAGGTTTTCCTGATCTTGGCTCATTGGTTCTTTTGGTCCAACAATAATCAACCCTGCACTCAGTCCCAGTTATCCTCTTCTAATGTTGTGTTTCAACCGGTTAACCCCAAAGGGAGGACTGAGCCTTAAAACAGTGTACTATATGTCACACCCTGGGCCCAGGTAGGGTGGGACGTCACAGACTAGCAACAATATATGGCAGCGGAAACAAACCAACACAAGAGCTCAAAGGGGAGAATATCACATGGCATTTAAAGTTTCAAACGGTATCGGGGCTAGAAACAGATCTAGCCCCCAAATTAGTTATACAGTCAACATAAAAACAGATTGTATTGTTTAATAGAAATTTCCAATCATTCAAATCGTTCAATAAGTGAAATTAAGCCAATGCCATGGTCTTGGGGATAGGTCTAGGTCTTCAACAGTAGCTAAGATCTCTTCATGGATTACCTGAAACATGCTCAAAAAGAAATTTATGTCAACTAAAAAGTTGGTGAATTCAAGTGCTTAAAGATTTAAAAACAATTATACTTAACAAAATTTTCATTTGATAAGAAAGAAAGAATCATAGTTCATTTTGTGGGAGTATCACAATCAACCCTGCACTCAATCCCGGTTAGCCTCTTCGAAAGTTGTGTTTAACCGGTTAACCCCTAAAAAGGGGAAAACTGAGCCCCAAACCAGTGAACCCTACCTGCCCGGATGGTTCACCATAGTTTCTTAGCAAAACCTGTCACATGCCTCAAACGACCCCTCAGGATCTCAGTGGGGTACCTCCCTGTGGCGGGAGCCACTGTGTGTGGTGGTTTCCCCAAATAGATCTATCCACATAAAACAAGCGGTTCAGAAAAGAATTGATGATTATTATGTAAGTATCAGCAGGTATCCATAAGTCCCACATACAAGAATCAAGTAAAGCAAATTTATAGTTTATAAAACAACAGAGCATGTTTCATCCTAAAACAGTAGTAAAAAGGGATCACTAGAACTCACCTTAGGTGTTAAGCAAAAGTACTCTTCGTGTGCCGGGAGTGTCTCAAGTATAGCACCCTAACATGAATATATTAAGTGATTAGCTACTGCTCTAAACCTATTTAAGGTGCAACAAGTGTGTCTAAGTCTTAGTTTGTCGGATTCAGCTTTGATTCGATTAGGGTTTGCATAAAAAGTTTCCTTTTATGGAAAGTCTAGTTTTCTCATACAATGAAGGATTTTACACTATTAAGTTAAGAATATAGGGTAAATATTCTGTTCAAGTGATTATTGGGCTCATTTGAGTCGGTTATGAAGTTTGGCAAAATTTTACAGTTTAGCCCCTAAAGTTTCAAAATTGATAGTCTCTACCCTCAAGTTTGGTTTTCTTGTATTAGATGACTTTTATAAACAAAAATCAGGTTCATGACCTTAAAATAACTTATTTTTAAGAAAATGTAAACAAATTTTCAGATTACAGGTTCGGTTTATTACTTACGTGTTTAACGTTCCCGGTTATGGTAAAACCGAAGGGTTTTAACGGTTACCTATGAACTTTCATGTTTTTGAGTCTTATACAAGTAGATAACATTTTAAAGTCATTTTCGTAAGTTTCAAATCATTTTATTATGAAAATTTGGCCTCTAGTAGTTGAAAGCCTCGTTTTTGTGTTTAACCCGTTAAAACGCGTTTTTAACCGAATTTGACCATTTAAAAACTCGTTTGACCAACTTTTCTACTTTATAAGTTATTTTCTCACTTAACCTACTGAAATAACATGGTTTTTATAATTTTTAACTCTATACCCATATTTCTTAGATTTTCCTCAAAAACGTCACCCGGTTAGTTCCCGTTTTTACTTAAAAATCCATTTAAATTACCCATTTGACCACAAAATTTCCCACTGACTCCAGAACACTTTATTAATCCTTAATGAACCTGGAATTATCTTTAAATATTTTATAGCCCAAGATTTCTTGTTTTTAAGTTGTTTTTCCATGTTTTTGGGTCCCGAAAATGACTAAAATGGGTCTAATCTTAACATGTCCTTCATTTCCATAGATTAACCATTAATAACACACTAAAAATTCATCAAAACTTTCTGAAATTTCAGTCCCAAATCGTGTCCTAGTTGTTCTACCCATCCATAGACTACAAATATGGTGAAAATGTCATAACCGACCATTACACATGTGTAAATCATTGTAACTTGAGTTTAAACATTACCAAAACTTCATTCAACTTAAAAATCAGATTATTAGGGTTTTTAAAAGTTGTTCTTGAGCAGGTTATGGCCCTTGTTTGAGAGGGTTTTCAAACAAGTGCCTAAATGGTGTTGTTACATGTAGAAAGAAGGATTTTCAAGGTGTACTTATGCTATAACCTCTCATTCATGGTGTACACCCATTTGTAACATTCAAAACCGGTTATTATAAGTCTTATGAACCATTATAAATCAGGTTACAAGTTTTGTTTCCAAAGGTTACAAGGTTTAAAGTTGAATGGTGCAAAACACCCAAAATGAGGGTTTTCAAGAGTTAAATCGGGTTCTACCCGTTACAATAGTTATCATATCAAGTGATATACCTTCAATAACATTAATAACTCCTCAAGAACAAGGTGATGGTGTCGTGTTTCTGCTACAACAAGGAAAGGAGAGGTTTTTAAGTGAAAAATGAAGAAAACATGAGAAATGACCAAAACTGGAACATGAAGCTTACACTTGATGTAACTCACGGTTTGGAGGGTGTTGTTGGTCGTGGATGTCCTGAAACTCCTTGGGCTAAGCTGTAGAATCTTGAACAAGAGTTGGAAACCACGAGTTTGCAAGTTCCAAGCACCAAAAGCTCACACAATGGACACCTTCTTGCGGTTTTGATGTTGGCCGATGCTAGTGTTGTTGTTGTTCGCGATTTTAGAGCTAAAATGGAGTTGGAATTGTGGTGTGTGTGTGTGTGTTTTCTGGAGAGAAACCGAGAGAGAGGGAGGAGGAGAAATAAGAGGAGTGTGAAGTGAGGTTGGAATCTTGCATGTATTGGTAGTGGGGGTGATGTTGGTGGTGTAGTAGGAAGGTGATTGGTGGAGAGGGGGGCCGATATTTGGACTCTAGTGGAGTGTTTTAATTTTAAGTTTTAATAGAAATTAGTATTATGTGTAGTATTATTTTTGTATTGTATAATTATTAGTTAGTAGATATTGTTAAATGTTGTCATGTGCATGATTAATCATGCATGAATCCGAAAATTACAAGTGTCTGTGCATATGCACACATTTTAATTGTTTCAATTAGGATTTTGAATTCTACTTAGGGTGACTAATTAATATTCCGGGTACTAACTTTCTAAAAGGTAAGACTTGAAATAACTAAAATTTACAAAAATCACATAAAATCATAAAATGTAAATTAGCAATTGATGATTCTAAATTATTGACATAGTTAAGTTATTTCTATTACTAGTACTCATGAGATGGGTGATGATGCAAGTGAATTAGGTTTAGAATAGTGACCTTGAGGCCGGTTGTCACACCATACCTGACGGATAATTCACCATAGTATCTTATAAAACCTTTTACATGACGCAAACGATCCCTCAGGATCTTAGTGGGGTACACTTCCTGTCCAGAAGGGACTGTGTGTGGAGGATTCCCCAAGTAGATCTACCCATATAGGACAAGCGGTTCACACAAGAATTAATGATTGTGATACAGTTAAGATTAGGTTCAAACATTATCCACAACTTATAAGAATCAAACAATAGCACAATAATAATTTCAGTTCACACAAGCATGTTTCATCGAAATCAGTAGTAGAAAAGGGGACACTAGAACTTACCTTAGGTTTCAAGTAACGGATCTTCGAGTACAGTAAAGGATTCAATCCTAGCACCCTAGCATCAAGTTTCAATTAATAAGATATGTGCTTTGAAATCATGTCGGGTGTAACTAGGTGTGTTATAAGGTTAAAAGTTCAACTAGTTTTAATTTGTTAGGGTTTTGCTCTAAAAAATTTCCTTTTTAGGAAAGTTAGGGTTTTGCATGTGGTTGACATGTTTTTATGATCCTTATAAATGTGTTTTCATATTAAGAAGTTTAATACTAGTTTTGGCCACTAAGTTACTGAATCTTCAGTTATTTTCCAAATTTACACTTTGGCCCCATAAGTTTCAAAACTGGCAATTTTACCCCTAGGGTTGTATTCTTTCCATTTTTGACTCAAATGTGGTCCTAGTGAGTGTATAAGAGTCTTTATATTATTTTTAGACTCATTTAAACTTATTATTTCCAGACTCATCCTTGAGGTGTTTACACATCAAAATTTCAGTTTAGTCCCTCAAGTTTTAAGATTTACAGTTTTTTTCCTAAAGTTTGTTTTCTTTGATTTCTTGAATTTTAGGACCCCTTATTAGTTTATAGGAGTTTACCATTTCATTTTTTAACATGTTAAATTCTAATATTTCTAGAACCTAAATTGAAGTAATTAGAACTTATGTTTTTAGGTTACCGGTTACGGTAAAACCGAAGATTTTAACAGGTTGTTTTAAATTCTTCCATTTCTATCCCGTTAACCTCTAGATATTATCTAATGACTTATAATAAGTCTAACAAGCTGTAAAAATCATGTTTTTGGGTTCTTTTACTTAAAACCTCGTTTCCTTTTGATTTACCCGTTAAAACGCGTTTTTACCCGGAACCGAACGTTCGAATACGTTTTAACTCCAGTTTTCACCTATTTCTTGTTTAAAAGTGCATAACTTACTTAAATATTTTTTTCTTGATGGGTTTTAGGTCTCTTTTACTATTTTGAAGATTTTACCTAAAATTTACCCGGTTAAGTTCCGTTTTTCACGTTTTAACTTCATTTAATCATGTATTTAACCCAAATATCATCAAATTCGACAATTTTGCCCATTATTTTCATATTAGATCCTGGAATTCTTTTTAATATAGAAATCTCCCTTGTTTTCCTATTTTTACGTTATTTTCACCCTTTTCGGGTCTCAAAACAAGTCCATTATGTGTCCTAGCTCTTTTATATTTCCAGCCAAGTTATGGAATTAAAACTTCTCAAATAACCCCAAATCTACTGAAAATTACTATGTAAATCTCTGATCGACATGTATCATGCATGTGTTGCAATAACTTGATGATTTGCACCATTTGCACTAGTGTAAATCCTATGATTCATACCCAAACATCACCTAATCATTATAGTGACTTTAAAATCAGATTATTAAAGTGTTCCAAAGTCATTTTTGAGCAGGTTATGAGCCTTGGTTGGAAGGGTTTTCAAACAAGTGCATAAATAGTGTTATTTTATGTAAAAAGAGGGTTTTCTGAGGTGTAACTTGTGTTCTAACCACATGTTTACCAACATAAAATGGTATATACCTTTTTGTGATGATAAGAACTCTCCAAGAAAAAGTTTATAGCCGCAAGATTCTTCTAGAAACAAGGAAGTAAGGATTTTTGGTAGTTTATTAAAGTAAAACACAAGATATGGCTTGATTCAGGTATGTTCTGACTTACCCTTCAAATGGTTCACGATTTTGAGAGTTTGAGGAGGCTGAAAGCACTGGTGAACTTCGAACTTGAGCTGTAGTACTTTGTTCTTGCAAGTATGGTGCACAGAATTCCCTCAAATGGCCCTTTCTGGCTTGGTTCTAGCTTGGATGATGATGAAACACTTGTGTTCTTCAAATTTGAGGGATGAAAAATGTTGGTATGTGTGTTTTCGGATAGAGGAGAGGCCGAGAGGTAGAGAGAGGATTGAGAGAGTTTGAAATGAAGTGTGAGGGTGGAGTGTGAAATGGGAAATGGAGTCTTGCATGTATGTGGAGTGGTGGTAAGGTTAGTGGAAGAGGGGGAAGGGGATTGGTGAGAGAGGGGGCGGCTGAAGTGTGGGTGTGGGTGTGTTTTTAATATTTTTTTTGTAAGTTAATTAGGTAGTATAGTTTTGTTATGTAGTGTAGTATTTGGATGATAGTTTCTAGTTAAGCTTTTTTAGGTTTTTGATGTGTATTTGTTGAATTAATTCGTGAAGCATGTGTGTATATAGAAAATTAATTGTATTCAATTTAATTCTTGACATGTTATGTTTTAATTTTAGAACATTAAATTATCTTATTCTAAGGCTAAACCTAACGTAGCATCTTGGAAGTTAAAACACATAATAATAATAATCCTAGAAAGAAATCAAATAGTAATAATAATAATATTACTGAGATTAGTAATAATAGAAATAATTGTTGGAGGTCAAAGTTTAGATTGTTGACCTCGGGGTCAATTTTTACATTCTCCTACCGTTTAGAAAATTTCGTCCCAAAATTTAGCATCAATTAGGGTTCCAAAGGGGTGGGTCTAAAAAGGTGTGGATTATCCTTTCTCATTTCATCTTCACGCTCCCAAGTAAACTCAGGTCCTCAGTTGGAGTTCCATCTTACCTTAACTTTTGGTATACGGCTTCGCCTAAGCTTTGTGACTAGTCAATGGCGATCTCTATGGGCTCCTCAACAATGTTAGCTTTTTATTGATTCTGGCTTCCTTCATGGGCAACTCTAAGGTTTTATCTACCAAACACTTCTTCAGGTTCGACACATGAAACGTGTCATGTATGTTGCTCAGCTCCTGGGGTAATCTGAGATGGTATGCTACCGGGCCAATTCTTGCCAGTATGTCAAAAGGTCCAATATATCTTGGGCTTAGTTTGCCTTTCTTGCCGAATCACACAGTTCCTTTCCATGGCGTGACTTTTAACATTACTTTATCCCCTACTTGGAACTCCAGTGGCTTACGCCTTCTATCGGCATACTTCTTTTGTCAGTCTCTGGCTATTCTTAGTCGTTCCTTTTTCTTGACTATCTTGTCCATGGTTTTTCATCATGATGTCGGGTCCCATCACTTGGCTATCACCAACCTCATTCCAACTCAATGGTGACCGACACTTCCTACCATAAAGGGCTTTGAAAAGGGATGCTTTGATACTTGCGTGGTAGCTGTTATTGTAGGAGAACTTCACTAGGGGAAGGTGGTTATCCCAACTTCCACCAAAGTCGATCAAACAAGCTCTCAGCATGTCTTCGAAGGTCTGTATGATTCTCTCACTTTGCCCGTCGGTTTGAGGGTGATACGCGGTGCTTATGTCGAGCCGGGTCCCCAGTGCCTGTTGGAGAGATCTCCAAAATCATGATGTGAAGCGACTGTCGCAATCTGAGATAATCGAGAGTTGCGCTCCATTCCGAGTCACTATCTCGTCAATGTATATTCAAGCTAACTTTGACATCTTATAGTCCTCTCGAATTGGTAAGAAATGAGTTGATTTAGTAAGTCTATCAACGATTACCCAAATAGCATCTTGACCACAAGATGTTCTTGGTAGTTTCATGACAAATCCATGGGGATGTTATCCCATTTCTAATCCAGGATTTCGGGTTGCTGTAGGGTTCTTGATGGTTTTTGGTTTTCAGTCGTTACCATTGCAAACGTCAAACATTTCCCCACATAGGTGGCAATAAATTTATTTAATTCTGGCCACCAGAAAAGTATTTTCAAGTCTTGATACATCTTATCACATCCTGGGTGATTCGAATATCTAGATTGGTATGCCTCGTCTAAAATCGTATCCCTAATTCCACCATGGTTGGGCACCCATGTTCTCCTTTCACATTTGTACAATCCATCGTTGTCTACTTCCAAACGCTTCTCCATCCCTGTTAACGTCTCACTAGGCAGCTTATCCTCCTTAAGGGCTTCCTTTTTCGCTTCTTTCAATTTAGCGAGAAGGCTAGTGTACACGCTTATCCTTAGGGCATGAACACGACGGGGCTTTTCCCTTTCCTTTCGGCTCAGGGAATCTGCCACTACATTTACTTTTCCTGGGTGATAGCGGATCTAACATTCGTAATCGCTCAGGAATTCCACCCATCTTCTCAGGCGCAAGTTCAACATTTTTTGATTCAGGATATGCTGTAGGCTTTTATGATCAGTGTAAATAACACACTTAGTGCCATAAAGGTAGTGTCTTTAGATTTTGTGAGCAAACACTACAGCGCCCAACTCCAGATCATGTGTTGTGTAGGTCCTTTCATGCTCGTTTAATAATCTGGACACATACGTGATTACTTTTTCCCACTGCATTAGCACGCATCCAAATCCTTGACGTGAGGTGTCACAATAGACTACAAAGTCCTCTGTTCCCTCAGGTAGGGCAAGGATTGGTGCACTGCATAGTTTTTCCTTTAACAAATTGAAGGCTTCGTTCTGTTCCTTTCCCCACTCATAAGCTGTATCCTTCTTGGTTAAAGCAGTTAGTGGTTGTACTATCAGAGAGAAGTCCTTGATAAACCTCCTGTAGTAACCGGCCAACCCAAGAAATTGTCTCATTTGGGTGGGGGTTTCTGGAATCATCCAGTCCTTGATAGCCTCTATTTTTGTTGGATCCACCTAGATTCCATCTTTATTCATTATGTGTCCAATGAACTGGATTTCACGCATCCAAAACTCGTATTTGGAGAATTTTGCGTATAGTTGCTCGTTCTTAAGTAGTTCAAGGATTAACTGAAGATGCATCTCATGATCTTCTTTGCTTCGAGAGTGGATCAATATATCTTCAATAAACACAATCACAAACTTATCTAGGTATGGGTGGCACACACGGTTCATGAGATCCATGAATGTTGTTGGCGCTTAAGTCAATCCGAAAGGCATGACTTGGTACTCATAGTGCCCATATCTAGTTCTGAAAGTTGTCTTGGGGATGTCTTCTTCCTTTATCTTCAGCTGGTGGTATCCTGATCACAGGTCTATCTTGGAAAAGTAGCTAGCTCCTTGCAATTGATCGATTAAATCATCGATTCTGGGAAGAGGATATCGGTTCTTTATGGTAAGCTTATTCAACTCCCGGTAGTCGATGCACATCCTTAGGGTTCCGTCTTTTTTTTAACAAACTGTACCGAAGCACCCCATGGTGAAACACAGGCTCGTATAAACCTCTTGTCAAGTGATTCCTGGAGTTGGAGCATCAGCTCCTTCATTTTAGGCGGGGCGAGTCGATACGGTGCTTTGGCCACAGGCGCGGCGCCAGGTATCAAATCTATCTGGAATTCCACTTGTCGTGTTAGAGGGAGTCCTGGTAGGTCTTCAGGAAATACCTCCAAGTACTCGGACACCACTGGTATATCTTCAATCTTTCATTCTCTTTTGGCACCCATCTCATAGACTATGAAAGCCGTGTGTCCTTTCTTGAGGCTCTTGGTGGCCTTTAGGTGGGATATCATAGGACAGAGTGGGTGGTTTCTTTCTCTATGGACTACTATTATCTCCCCGTTGTTCAGAGGAATCTTAAGTGAATGCTCGTCACACACGATTTCAGCCCTATTTCTAGCCAACCAATCCATTCCTACGACTACATCAAAACCTCCTAATTTAATAGGCAATAAGTCTATACCGAATGAATTACCCTCTAGGACCAATTTGCAATATTTGATGATTTCGTTAGTTTCTATTATATTACCGCCAGCCAATTCGACGGCAAACGTATCAATTAAGGTGTATTTTTCCAAATCAATCAAAGGCCTAAAGGTATTGGAAACAAAACTAGCAGTTGCCCCATTATCAAATAGAACGGTTGTGTAACACCCGGTTAAAGATATAAAGAAAAGAATAAAAGTAAAGGAAAAGAAAGAAAGGCTATGAAACCCAAGTTGAAGGACTAAAAGTGTCCAAAAGGACAAAAGGTTTGAAAGTTGGTGAATAAAGTAACATGGCCGCCCATGTTGCTTATTCACATCAAACAATCGGATTTTTCTAGAGAGAAACAACAGAGAATTATCGGTGGTTGTAGAAGAAGAAGGGAAATTTGATGTTTTTGGTAAGAATTCTTAGTTTTATGATGATTTAGATGTTTCTAGTCTCGGTTATGTGCTTATAAATGTGATTGTGTGTTCGGGTGTATATGTGTGTAGGTTTTAGTTGCTAGAAACGTATGGGAAGCTCAAAAGAAGGGTTCAAACCCGAAAACAAACTAAGGTGAATTCTAGAACCCCCTTTTTAAACATCGTTTTAACAATTTTATGGCTGGAAAATGCATGTGTGCATGATTTTATAAAAATGGGTTCACCCGTATGTGTGTGTGTAAATGTGCGTGTGGGAGGGTGTAAATTTAGGACACATATATGTGTATGTACATGTTATGATGCTTAGAACGCTAGAACTAAGCTTAGATTCTGATTTACGATGAATTGGGACTGATTTATGTTGTTAAAGTAAAATTACGATGCCCAACCGTCTAAACAATGGACCATGACTGGACTTTTTGATACCAATTGATTGGACTTTTTGAGAATGATATTCTCTGTTGATATGAATTAACAAGGATCGAATATGAAGATTGAGTCAATGATTGAAAGGCGGAATCAAGCAATCAATGAACATAGAACTCTTGATATACTCATAAATGCATTCTTGTATTAATTAGATGAACTGTTACGGAGTAAATGCTAGGGTTTAGCAAGCTACAGTAACACGACAGCTAACATGGGAGAGAAACAAAGTATATTCTGATTGTCTATTCTCAAAAGTTGTGTAAACTGTCACACAAAAAGTCACCTTCACATACGAGGTTTTTATTCTATTTATAGGCTAACTTACAGCTTGTACAAAATGATTAAACTACCCTTAGTCTAAGTCTTCATCAGGATTTGTTTCTTTGTCATCCGCATTGACTAATGCGGATGAGTAATTCTTCATAAGCATTGGTCTTATATTAGCCGCATTAGTGTTTGGTCATCAGCATTAGTTAATGCGGATGAGCAAACACTTGGCCGCATTTGTTGCTGGTCATCCGCATTAGTTCATGCGGATGAACAAATGCCTTGTCTTCATTTCATCGGTTGTCCGCATTAGTTAATGCAGATGAACAAGTACTTGTCAGCATTTGTTCTTGGTCATCCGCATTAACAAATGCGGATAGCCGACACTTGTAATTTTCTTCTTATGCAGGATCTTCTTTATGTGCATTTTCTTCTTGGACATGGGGAGAAACCAGCAGAACAACAATCCACCTCTTGAATTGGCATGTATGATCCTTTCAGGGTCTAACAATACTCCCCCTAAGGATTATACATCCTAAGTACTTCAAGGGTTTGAGGGTGGATCAGTTTGTGAAGATTCTGCTGGGTCTTGTGCAGAAGGAGGAGATGACACAAGAGCTGGGTCTGTGTAAGAAGGATCCAGTATAGCCTTGATCATGTTGGAGAACTGTCTTGCATCATCCAGCTTCTCTCTGCTTAGTACATGGATCTTCATTTGTCTCATAGTATGGATGGCTTCAATGGGCAGCTTCTTCAATGAGACAGGCTCCCAGAATGACACAATTGACAGCCCATCTCTATGAATCAGTAAAGATCCATCAGCATCTACCTCCAATTTCACAATGTTTCCAAACTGCAAAGGAGTCTTCTTCTTCCTCCTTTGCTCTCTCTTCTTGATAATTCTGTCATAGGCCATTTTCAGGAGTTTTATGCACTTTATAAAGAAGTACATATCAGCTTCACCAAGCTTATTTTTGATCTCCCTGAAGTACCTAGAGTAGATGTAGTGGATATAGGATTCATCTAACAATCTTACCTCATATCCACTGAACAATCTGATCTCTGCTCCTTCCTTTCCTCCCCACTTCCTTTCAATCACCAATTCATATTTTTCTCATCATAATAAACATTAGAGATTGGCACAGAAGTGTGAGTACCAGCAACCATCTTTCTCTTTAATGATTCAGTGGGTTTCACCCTAAGTTCAGGGAATACCACCTCTTCTGCTGGTTTCCTTTGCTTCTTATCAAGGGGATTGACAAATGATATATCCTTTCCCAAGAAGATAGACTTTAAGGATTTGAAGTTGTCAGTTCTCTTGAACATCCTTAGAATGTCCTCAAACTCATATCCCCTGAACATAGCCTTGTGATTAATCAGTCTTAAATTGGCTAGTTCCTTCAGATCATGGATCTCCAGAGATTTCACCAGAGCAGAGTACTTTGTGAAGAATTGGACTAATCCAGATAATCTCTTCACCATGAACATATTCCAATCCCTGTCACACTTCCAGGCAATAATTTTCTGATCTGCCTTGCCTTTTGGAGTAGAGACTCAGTAGTTGTGAGTCCTTCATGTAGTTCTAGTTATGAAGGTTCATCAAACCACTCTGGGTATCTATGAAGAATGGGTGCCAGGGAATCATGATCTCCCTGAGTGAGGCTTATATCTTGAGCTGGAACTCTTGTTCTCGGTTGGGTTCTGGTGATCTCCTCCTCCATCTTTTTCAATCTGTCTTTCTTTTCAAGTATCATCCTAAGGATTGCAGCCCTTAGGGAATTGGTTTTCATGTTCCCAAGTTTTCTTTTAGTGAATCCTTGAGCAGACAGGTAATCCTTCATCTCCTTATCTGTCATCCTGTATGGATCAGGATACATGGGTTGAGGAGGAGTAGCAGATTCGGCTTTTGTTTCCTTGACCTCAGAAGCTTTGGGAGATTGAGTTTTCTCATATTCAGTTTCAAAAGTTGGATCTAGCAGCTTGTTTAACTTTTCTTCTTCTGCTAGCATCCCTTCATATGTCATCCCAAAGACTTCATCAGGGTCATAACCATGGTCAATAAAAAATATAGCCTTTTTCATCAAATCATCAGACTTGGCCTTTTTAGCTGTCTCAAAGACAGAAGGTTCTTCATGCACAGGGATTTTACTGATCACTGGCTCATCAACCATGTATCCACCTGGAATTTCTCCTTCTTCTAAGTCAATCACCTCAGCATTCTTTTTCAATAATGCCTCTGCTTGTTCATGTTAATCCAAGAATCCAGCAATGGCTGCTAGACTTCTTGGGTCATCTTTCTGCCTTTTCTTCACTGGTTCTTCCCCTTCAACTAGCCTTTTACCCTTTGCTTTTTCATCCAGGTACTTCTTCCTTCTGGTGTAAGTTTGTACTGAGGGATCAGAAGAAGATTCAGGTTGTTCAGCTTCTTTGTGAAGAGATTTAGGTTTAGCCTGTTCTTGTTCATCTATAGCAGCAGCAGATTCTCTTTGCTGCTGTTCTTCACAGAGTTTTCTGATTAACTCTTTTTGCTCATCAGATAGTGACACAGCAGGAACCAGTTGCATACTCAATTCCTTTTCAATTGGCATTGGAGATTGAGGTATGACAACAAAAGGCTCAGTATCAGTCCTTTGGTTCACTATGAAGTCCCATAAATCCTCATCAATGATGAATTCTTCAGCAGAGAACATATCTAGTTCTTCTATCATGTCACTGAACTCAGTTTATTCAGTGTGGACTTCTTCAGGCTGATTTGAGTATACAATCATCTCCATGCTAGATGATGTATGCTTTGATCCACTAGGTTCTCCCTCTTTTTCAACCTCAGTGAATCTCATCTTTTTGGCTGGAGGGGAATCATCACCAGTCTCCAGATGACTCTTTGTCACTATCGTCTTTGTCATCCTCTCTCTTTCTCTTTTCTTCTTTCTTATCACCTTCATCTTCATTGTCTTTCTCTGCCTCTTACTTTAGTTTGACAAGCATTTCCAGCTCAGAGACTCTCTTATTAAAAGCTTCCACATGCCTATCAAGGTCACGGATAATGGTAGACTATTCTTCAATAACTTCTTCTTGATCTTTCATTACTATTGTTTGGATGTTTAAGGTGTCCACATGACCGCTAATCTCCTCTCTTGAGTGTTGAAGAGCAGCTTTCAACAACTCAATCTCTTTATCCTTCTCCTTCTTTTCAGTCTCATGTTTTTCATTCACATCCTTTAGTTCTTTCTCCTTCTCATTCAATTCCAACAACCTGTCTTGCAAGATAACTGATCTGTTTCTTTGCATCTTTTCAATCTTGGCAATTTTCTTAAGCAAGTTAGAAATCATCTCATCATTCTCGTCAGGCTTGTTCACTCCGGATTCAACATAACTTTCTAAAGGAGCAGCCTCTGATACAACTTGCCTTACAGGCATCCTGGTGGGATGATCCTCCTCATCAGATGATGATTTGGATTCCTCAAAAGATCTGGCAGAGTCACCAAACTCTTGAGGTTCAGCTGAAGATGGTGATGGGATAGGTGTATGGTGAATAGGAGATTGGATAGGGTGATGGATTGGTGAGTTTATAGGAGAGATGTGGGGTGAGTGAATAGGTGAGTGTATAGGTGATATATGGGGTGAGATGATAGGTTGAGATTGTTGAGTTGGGATGGGTAATCTTTGAGGTGAAGGTAATGGTGAAGGCATAAACGGTGAGACTATATCAGCTTCATGAACAGAAGGTCCAGTGTGAAGATCACCACCTACATCACCATGTGGTGACACTGGCCTTTGTCTATCCTCAGAACTAGCAGCTTGCTCCTCAACATGTTGTTGACTAGGGGCAGCTTGTTCTTCTTCATGAGCAGGCTCATAAGCAGGAGCCTTTAGTTCTTGTGCTCTTCCTTGATTGATCTGTTGTAACATCCATGGCAACAGAGGGAAGAATGTACCACTATAGAAATTCGTTGGATCTCTCTTTTTGATGTACTGATAGGACTTAGCATTGTAGTGATGGATGTCCATCACCGGTCCTATAGGTGCAAGATCAGGGAATGCTTTATTGATGAAGCACTGTATAAATCTGGGGTACATCAAGAACATGTGCCTTCTACCCTCTTGGACATTTGAGACCAATCCATTGAAGATGTATGTAGACATGTTGAAAGGTTGGTTAGTGCACACAGCTCATATGGCTGAGGATGTAGTCACTGGAATATCATTCCATCCAGTCTTCCTCTTGGATAAGCAATGTTGGAAGAAATGAATCAGAAACCTTCATTGCAAATCTACCAATCCTTTCATTATTTGCGTTCCTTCATAACCACCTTCATAACCAATGTTGGCAAATAAGGCCATAATCTCTTCATTCTCAAGCTCTAAAGGAGTATCAGCATCATCTCCAAACTGTAGACACTGTCTCACAGTTTGCTCAGTGATTGCAAGAGTGTGGTCATCTGTGATTCTTCCAGTTAAGGCCCTCACACCATCAACATCTACTACTTCAGCAGTTCTGCAAAATGATCTAATGAAATTCTCATAGATAATGGGTCTAACTATCATAGCATGAGCAACTCTTGTAGTCAAAATGAATCGAATCATATCTCTTAATCCTTCTGCCTCAACGACATCAAGGTCAAGAAAACCACTGACATTATGGAGCTTGATCCATTTGAGGTTAGCCATTTGTGACAACCGGACTCAAGGTCACTATTCTAAACCCTAACTTACTTGCATCATCACCTGTCTTATGAGTACTAATGATAGAAACAATTTAACTCTATTAGTGATTTTAGAATCATCAATTGCTATTATTTGCATTTTTTGATTTTGTGTAATTTTTATGAATTTTAGTTATTTCAAGTCTTGTCTTTAAGAAACATAGTACCCGGGAATGTTAATTAGTCACCTTAACTAGAATTCAAAATCCTAATTAAAACAATTAAAAGATGTGCATATGCACACACACTTGTAATTTTCGGCTTAATGCATGCAAGTCCATGCATAGCACTTAATCTACTAACTAAATCTTACCACCTAAAATACTACATTATACTACACACTACACTACATAATAATATTTACAATTAAAAATTTAAAAAAGAAACCCCCACTACAAGACAAGGCTCGGCCGCCCCCCCTTGACCACCAATCCTCTTGTTTACTTGCCACTACACACCACCAACATCATCACCCACTCCCTTTACATGCATTCTTTCACCAACACTCCACTTCTCCCTTCTACCTCATCTATCTCTTGGATTCTTCTCCAGAAAACACACACACACACCACGGTTCCAAGCCATTTCCAGCCTAAAAATTCAAAGACAACACCATCTACACATCGGCCAAGCTTCAAACCGCAAGAAGGTGTCCATTTTGTAAGCTTTTGGTGCTTGAATCTTGCAAACTCGTGGGTTCCAGAACTTGTTTGAGATTCTCCAGCCTTATCCAAGTAGTTCCAGACCATCCACGACCAACAACACCCTCCAAACCGCGAGTTACATCAAGTGTAAGCTTCATGTTGCCGGTTTTGGTCATTTCTCATGTTTTCTTCATTTTTCAATTAAAAACCTCTCCTTTCCTTGTTGTAGCAGAAACCCAACACCATCACTTTGCTCTTGAAGATTTCTTAACGTTCTTTAAGGTATATCACATGATATGATAGCTAATCTAACGGGTAGAACCCGTATTACCTCTTGAAAACCCTCATTTTGGGTGTTTTGCACCATTCAACTTGTAAACCTTGTAACCTTTGGAAACAAAACTTGTAACCTGCTTTCTAATGGTTCATAAGACTTCTAATAACCTGTTTTGAATGATACAAATGGGTGTACACCATGAACGTGAGGTTATAGCATAAGTACACCTTGAAAACCCTTCTTTCTACATGTAACAACCTCTTTTAGGCACTTGTTTAGAAACCTTCTCAAACAAGGGTCATAACCTGCTCAAAAATAACTTTTAAACACCCCAAAAATCTGATTTTTAAGTTAAAGGAAGTTTTGGTAATGTTTAAACTCAAGTTATAATGATTTACACATGTGTAATGGTCGGTTATGACATTTTCTATATATTTGAAGTCTATGGATGTGTAAAACAACTAGGCCACGATTTGGGACTGAAATTTCAGAAGGTTTTGATGAATATTAAGAGTTTTAATAATGGTTTAAACTCTGGAATAAAAGACATGTTGTGATTGGACCCATTTCAGTCACTTTCGGGACCCGAAAACATGGTAAAACTACTTAAAAACAAGAAAGCTTGGGCTATAAACTTTTTTAAGAGAATTATAGGTTCATTAAGGATTAATAAAGTGTTCTGGAGTCAATGGGAAATTTTAGTGGTCAAAAGGTAATTTGAATGGATTTTTAAGTAAAAACGGGTACTAACCGGGTGATGTTTTTTAGGAAAATCTGAGAAAAATGAGTATAGAGTTAAAAATTAATAAACCGAACCCATAATCTGAAATTTTGTGTATATTTTCTTAAAAATAATTTAGTTTAAGGTCATGAACCTGATTTTTGGTTATAAAAGCCATCTAATGCAAGAAACCAAACTTGAGGGTAGAGACTGTCAACTTTGAAACTTCAGGGGCTAAACTGTAAAATGTTGCCAAACTTCATAACCGACTCAAATAAGCCCTTTAGTCACTTTAATAGCATATTTACCATATATTCTTGAATTAATAATGTAAAAATCCCTGATTGTATGAGAAATCTTGACTTTCCATAAAAGGAAACTTTTTATGGAAACCCTAATCGAATCAAAGCCGAATCCGACAAACTAAGACTTAGACACTCTTGTTGCACCTTAAATAGGTTTAGAGCAGTAGCTAATCACTTAATATATTCATGTTAGGGTGCTAGACATGAGATATTCCCGGCATACGAAGAGTTTCTTTTGCTTAACACCTAAGGTGAGTTCTAGTGATCCCCTTCTACTGACTGTTTTTGGGATGAAACATGCTCTATTGTTTTATGAACTATGATTGTGCTTTACTTGATGCTTGTATGTGGGACTTATGGATACCTGCTGATACTTATATCATGATCATTAATTCTTTTGTGAACCGCTTGTTTTATGTGGATAGATCTATTTGGGGAATCCCCCACACATAGTGGCTCCCGCTACAGGGAGGTACCCCACTGAGATCCTGAGGGATCGTATATGGCATGTAACAGGTTTTGATTAAGAAACTATGGTGAACCATCCTGGCAGGTATTGTTCACTGTTTTGAGGCTTGGTTCCTTCCTTCGGGAATATCCGGTTAAACACAAGTTTAGAAGAGGCCAACCGGGGACCGAGTGCAGGGTTGATTGTGATACCCCACGATGATTGATAATAAAAATGATGCTTTCAAAAATCAAATGAGATTTTTCATAAGCTTTCACACCTGATTCTAAACCTTTAAATGTGGACTTCAAGAGTCCCTTTTATTTTTAAACTTTAAGCACTTGAATTTAGACTCAACCCCCGAGACCATGGCAATTTGCTTGTGTGACCAAAATTATGACTTGAACAATTTAAACATTTATGGAAAATGTTGATACAATGACTATTTGATTTATGTTGAACTATATAAACATTGGGGGGCTGGATTTGTTTCCAGCCCGATGTCTTTTATAACTTTAAATGCCATGTGATGTTCTCTCCCTTTGAGCTCCTATATTGGTTTGTTTCCGCTGCCATGTATGTTGTTGCTAGTCTATGACGTCCCACCCTACCTGGGCCCGGGGTGTGACAGATTGGTATCAGAGCCAAAGGTTGTAGAGAAGTCGGGAATACCATAGTAGACCTTAGGCTACAACCCTGATACCCTAGGATTGTCCTTGTGGGAAAGTGTTGGGATGATTGGGTTGGGTAAATTGATGATTACACTTGATCAACGTAATCATGAATTTACCGGACGTGTAATTTCTAACACGAACCTTTAGGTAATGTTTGGACTTTTCTGATTCAAATTGATGATTTTGAAACTTATTTTAAAAAAAAGTGGATTTAAATGACTTCTATGATGAACTATGCTATCTGACACTATTTAAAGAGACTATTGACTCAATATCATTGACAAATGATGTATTGGGATATCTGATACTATTTGATAAGACTATTGATTTTGATATCACTGATAAATGATATGTTGGAATATCTGATGCTACTGCCATTACTACTATTACTAGTACTATCGTTATAATCATGAGCTATGAGAAACCAAATTACTCATGATGTTTCTATACAGGGCACAAGGACTATGGCAGAAAAAGGTAAGGCGCTCGCACACCCAGACAATGAGATTACCCCTACTGGAACCCTTAGAAGAGTGAAGCCTCAGATTGAGTACGAGGCATACCTCTGGAGATGCGGACACCCAGGATGGATATCCGTCACATCGGACGACACCGAAGCTTCTGAGGACTCTTCCTCAACGACACCTTCCAGGAGCCGGACACGCTCCCACTCTCCACACGTTGCTGCTTCTGCTCACTCGCCTATCCCACCTATCGGGAATAGGGGAGCACGTGTTGTCACTCGTCCATGTAAGAGTGCTAGGCCTAGACCTTCAGTCTCATTTAGGATGCCACCTCCTCCTCCACCACCTGTTAGGACTCCTATACACGCACCACCGCCGTTTGACCCACTCCGACGCCACCCATATGATGAGCCCTGGATGCCACCGAGGCACAGTATGTACGACGGCCCTAGCATATTGGCAGGTGATAGGTACTCCCAATCCAGCCGCCGGGCAAGTGACGTAGGACCCTCTGATGCAGCACTGGATGAGATTTCTAAAACCGTCCGTCGCCACGAGCTGACTCTTCAGCACGCTACCCGGACCTCCTAGTCTGCTCAATTCCAGGCTATGATGGCTTCACATGGGGTGCAGAGGTTGGAATAGGAACAGAAGAAGAAGAACTCTGGATGGCTTGGATGGGTAAAGAAAAGGTGGATGTTGTCACACCCCAACCTTGACGGCGGAATCGTCGAGGCGTGAGAGTTACGATTGTTCACAGTCACATAACGCTATTGCCTGAAACATGTTAAAAATAAAAGGTCAACATATTGTTGGTGAGCATTCTATAGTTTTGAATACATAAGTATATAAAAGATGGCAATTCATGTTGTAAATTGGAGAACAAGGTAACTAGGGATGTAAGACAGAATGCACAATCAAACCTTGACAAAGTTTTACAAGTTCTCAAACGTTTACAAGTATATACGATTAGCTAAGTGTACTTGGATCAACCAAGCAGGCTTGTCAGGCCCATAGATCTATGACGTCGCCAGGCTAGCAATAGTTAATGATTGTACATGTATTCGACATTACATGGTAGCTACAAGATTCAACTAATCACAACACACAAGTAAATTGCCATAAGTTTACAAGAATCAAACGTGTTTACAAGTGCGACGTTTATATGGTAACATGTTTCACCCAAAAGTGTGAAAATGATAAAATGGGTATAGAAATACTCACTTGGCGATTAAGTATATATTAGATGATTAATTAGAAATAATAACAAGCGTCGTTTCAACGAATTTCTTTACAAGGCACATAAAACGTATTTATTACAAGATTAATAATAAGTTTAACAATTAAACGTGAATTAGGGTTTTATACGGAATTTGGGGTTATTTTTATAAATAAAGTTAATAAACGATTATTTATACTTTGTTTGATAACGGATGTATCATTTATACAATTTTCAAGGAAATTTAATCCTTTATAATAATTTGTGAAATTTAACTATGAAATACATATAATTTCTACGAGAAATTCATAATTACGTTTGAATCGTGACCAATAATAATTTAATCTTTTAAACTATTATTTAAAGTCTATTTTTATAAAAATAAACTAAGTATAATATTTGTAACTTAATATTTTATAAAAAAATATTAAAGTATTTAAGGTTATAATTTATAAAAAGATACATAGATAATTTTAAAAATAAACAAAGTTTACAAAACGAATTTTTATAATTTTTAGAAATTTATTATAATTAATTTAAGGCTTAAAAAGCTATCTAAAAAAATAATGGGGTGGCCGGGTTTCGAACCCGCGACCTCTTGATTAACATGGAGCGCAGGAACCAGTGGAACAAACGCCTAAGCCGCGATAAGGTTCAGTTTTAATTTCTTTTAAACACCAATTGCAATCCATCCCCAATTCACATAAACCCTAGATTTGATTTGATCCATATTGAGGATCAATTTGAATCTGTTAATGTCTAAATTCATGGGGCTTTTGATCCCCATGTTGTAAGGCCCCGTTCCCGGGCACCTCACAGTTGGTCGTCATTTCCCATAAAACATACATTTAATATAACTTAATAAAAACCATGCGGCGGAAACTTTGAATTTTACTATAAATGCTTTTGTAAAGTAATACAACACCCGTTACAAAATATCATTTGTTTGCATTACAATACAAAAACATTAACAAAAGAATGCCATCCCAAAAGAGCTGAGTAGCCGCCTCGTGCCATCCTCAGCAACACTACCTGCCAACTGGAAAACACATAAAAGTCAGCGTTGCTGAGTGAGTTCTAGTTTTGTAATAAAACATACTTTTACTTATTTAAAAGTATCCTTTCGTGCATGCGTTCATACATCATACGTACACAGAGATAATAATCGTTATTATCTTCATCATTCGTTATTCATCGTTATCTTTAACTTCTCGTATGGATTCTGTCAGGCTTTACCCACTTCATAGCACTTGGCTATGATTACTGTGGTCGAATGACAAAAATCCCGTTCATACTTACTTGCATACATTGAAAGGTGAATTGTAACAATACCGTATGCTACACCCCGATCGTTATTAGCTACCGGGCCGAAGTCAACATATGAACAACAAAACGTATGCCACAGTACTAGAGGTAAGCGGTAGAGGTACCATGACCATGGTCAATCACATAGAAGGACCAATCGCGTTATTCAATGCTTGCAAGACATAATTCATTCGTTCATTAATGCATGTATTCATCATCATTCTTCTTTTCGTTCATTCGTTAATACATGCATTCATCATCATGTTCCTCTTCCATTATCTTTCACTTTACGTTACATAATACTTCATTAGTTCATTTCCGTTATTCGTAAAGTTTCAGAAAGATAAGCATACACAATTACCAGGAACATACACACTCATCATACATACTCATCATACATTTCATCATCATGCATTCATCATCATACATTCATCATCATACGTAGCATCATACCATATTTAACAATATTTTATTAATAATATTGTTAACTATAATAATACACTGATAATAGTTTCAGTAACAATAAAGGTTAATCATACTCATCATTACATGCATGAAACCTCATCATTTATTAACCCTAGTCAACCCTGGTCAAACCTCGAACTTCGGATTTACAGGAATTTCTGTAAAATTCTAAGTTTTCTGGGCGTTTGAGCCCTGTTGGGCGTATAAGCCCTCTGGGCGTATGAGCCCTGTTAGGCGTAAGAGCACTGCTGGACTTTTCATCTTGTACTTAGAATTATCTGGTCATACGACCTCACTGTTGGTCGTATGAGCACTATTGGTCGTACCATTCCCTAGACTTAGAAATATGTTCTGATCATACGACCACACTGTTGGTCGTATGACCACTAGTGGACTCATCATCATACTTAGAAAAATATCACTTGGTCATACGACCATACTGTTGGTCGTATGAGTCCTATTGGACTCAACACTTAGAAAAATTACTTGGTCATACGACCACACTGTTGGTCGTATGAGTCCTGTTGGGCTTTAACACTTAGAAAAATCCTGATCATACGACCACACTGTTGGTCGTATGAGCACTGGTGGACTCATCAACTTGTGCTTATTTATTCTAAGTCCCAATTTCAGACATATTAGTAACCTGTTCATGAGTCTAAGTCCCAAACATCAAAATGCCTAGTTCTAAACATATACACATGATTCTAGGCATAAATCTAACATAAACATAAACATACATACGTTCAGTTCATACGGGTATCAACACAAATTTTATAAAAACATACTTACATGCATTTTCCAGCCCCAAAACAGTTAAAAACTAGTAAAAAGGGGTCTAGAACTCACCTTAGCTGTTCTCAAGTTCCAACCCTTCTGCTTGAGCTTTTCCAAAGGATTCGAAAGCCTAGATGTGTCTAAAACACACAAACCCGAACACACATACACATAAGAACATACATTCTCAGTTTCTTAGTCAAAACACAAACAAAACTAAACTAATTGTGCATCAAATGCTTACCTTGTTGAAGATCAGCCTCTTTCCCTCTCTAGATCCGAAGAAATATCAGTTTTCTTCTTCTCTTTCTAACTTGGTCGACATAAGCAGATGGAATGGAGGCTTTATGGGCGACCATACCCATAATAATATAAAATAATTTGACTTTTGTACTTTTACACAAAGCCCCCTTCCACTTTTGTTCATTTTACTTTCTTCCAAGATGCCTTTTCTTTTCTTTTCTTATCATTTTTCTTTTATTCTTTAAAAGAATTTACGGGTGTTACAAGTCCACCCCCCTTATATAGGTTTCCTCCCCGAAACCTGTTATTCCTCAAACAGATGTGGGTAGTGTTGTCTCATTTCTTCTTCAGTCTCCCACGTAGACTCGGATCCCTTCCTGTGCTTCCACTGTACGCGCACAAGAGGAACCACTTTATTCCTCAACCTTTTCTCCTTACGATCAATGATTGCCACTGGTTGCTCCACGTAGTTGAGCCGCTCATCCACCTCGATATCCTCCAGTGGTACAACCATGCCTTCATCAGCTAAGCACTTTCTCAGATGAGATACATGGAATGTGGGATGAATTCCACTTAACTCATCTGGCAATTCAAGTCGATAGGCCACCTCTCCTACCCGTGCGACAATCCGGAAAGGTCCTATGTATCTCGGGCTTAGCTTACCTCGTTTCCTGAATCTAATGATTCCTTTCCAAGGTGAGACCTTCAACATGACTCGGTCACCAACCTTGAACTCTATCGGTCTTCGCCTCTTGTCAGCATACGACTTTTGTCTATCTTTCGCCGCCTTCATGAAGGCTTTGATCTTTTCTAATTTCTCAGTCGTTGCTTCAATCACCTCAACACCTCCCAGTTCTTTCTGCCCAATGTCTCCCCAACATACGGGCGTCCTACATCTCCTACCGTATAGCATCTCGTATGGTGGCATGCCAATACTGGCATGATAGGTATTGTTGTACGAGAATTCTGCTAACGGCAAGTGATCATCCCAACTTCCTCCAAAATCGATCACGCACGCCCGAAGCATGTCTTCGAGTGTTTGGATCGTCCTCTCAGACTGACCGTCCGTCTGAGGGTGATATGTTGTACTAATGTGTAGCCTCGTCCCCATTGCATCGTGAAATCTCTTCCAAAACTTGGAGGTAAACCGGGTGTCACGATCAGACACAATAGACACCGGTACACCATGACGAGCTACAATTTCCTTGATGAACTGATCCGCCAATCTTTCAGATGAGTACGTTTCGCGGATCGGTAGGAAGTGGGCACTCTTCGTCAGGCGGTCAACTATCACCCATATGGCATCATACCCTTTAGGGGTACGTGGTAATTTCGTGATGAAATCCATGGTGATATGCTCCCACTTCCACTCGGGTATATCCAACGGTTGGATCTTCCCGTAGGGTTTCTGGTGTTTCGCCTTCACTTGTAAACAAGTCAGGCACTTACTCACGTACTTCACTACGTCACGTTTCATACCCGGCCACCAGTAATCCTTCTTCATATCGTGGTACATTTTGGTAGCATCGGGGTGAATGGAGTATCGGGTCTTATGGGCCTCGTCCATAATCCTTTCACGTAAATCCCCGTATCGAGGAATCCACATTCGCCCAAATCGGGTCTTAACACCTAGAGTGTTCTCACCCAACTCCGTCACTAGACCTCTCATCCTTTCGGAGTTAAGACGATCTTCTTTCAAAGCCTCGTCTTGAAACTCCTTAACCTGTGTCATCACGTCGGAGGTCATGATCAACTGATAAGCCTTCACCCGGATCGGCTCAGGCCTTTCTTTTTGGCTAAGGGCATCGGCCACCACATTGGCTTTGCCCGGGTGGTAATGGATCTCACAATCATAATCTTTTATCAGTTCCAACCACCGCCTCTGCCTCATGTTTAGATCCTTCTGCTCGAAGAAGTACTTCAAGCTTTTGTGGTCAGTGAAGATTATGCACTTCGTCCCGTATAAATAGTGCCGCCAAATCTTCAACGCAAAAACCACCGCGGCTAATTCTAGATCGTGTGTGGGATAGTTGACTTCGTGGGTCTTCAGCTGTCGAGATGCGTAGGCTATCACCTTTCCACGTTGCATCAACACACAACCTAGCCCAGAATAAGATGCATCCGAATAGACCACTAAGTCTTCATTTCCCTCAGGCAAAGTCAAGACAGGAGCTTGTGTTAGTCTTGCCTTCAACTCCTCAAAAGCCGTCTCCTGTTCTTGACCCCACACGAATTTCACGTCCTTACGAGTCAATTTTGTCAAAGGTGAGGCTATCTTTGAAAAGTCTTGAATAAATCTTCTATAATAGCCCGCCAATCCCAAGAAGCTACGAATCTCGGATGGTGTCTTTGGTGATTTCCATTGCATCACAGCCTCAACCTTTGCTGGGTCCACCATTATTCCTTCTGCATTTACCACGTGACCCAGAAATTGCACCTCGCGTAGCCAGAAAGCACATTTGGAGAACTTAGCATACAGTTTATTCCTTCTCAAAGTCTCCAATACTTCCCGAATGTGACCGGCATGCTCTTCTTCGCTCCTCGAATAAATCAGGATATCATCGATGAACACAATCACTGATTTATCTAACATTGGCCGACACACTCGGTTCATCAAATCCATAAAAGCAGCTGGCGCGTTAGTTAGACCAAATGACATAACGAGAAACTCATAGTGTCCATAACGCGTACGAAAAGCTGTTTTAGGAATGTCCTGCTCCTTTACTTTCAATTGATGGTAGCCAGATCAAAGATCTATCCTCGAGAACCAACTGGCACCCTAGAGCTGATCGAACAAGTCATCGATTCTCGGTAACGGATACCGATTCTTTATTGTCAACTTGTTCAATTCACGGTAGTCGATACACATTCTCATGCTACCGTCCTTCTTTTTCACAAATAAGATCGGGGCACCCCAATTAGAGATACTCGTTCTAATGAAGCCCTTATCAAGCAACTCCTGCAGTTGCTCCATCAACTCCTTCATCTCCGTAGGAGCTAATCGATACGGTGCCTTGGCGACAGGTTGGGCACCGGGTATTAAGTCAATTTGAAATTCAATTTCACGGTCAGGTGGCAATCCCGATAAGTCTTCCGGGAACACATCTGGAAACTCACACACAACCGGAACGTCAGATAGTTGTGGTGTTGGCGTCTCCACATCCTTACATAACATAGGTAGGCGTTGCACCCACGCCTCATGTACTTCCCCGCCACCGCCATCGAAATCACCTTCGGAATCATCATTACCCGATCACCGTATATTGTCACCAGACTTCCGTCAGATGTCGTCAATCTAATTATCTTCTTTCGACATACGATATTCGCTTCATAGGTTGCCAACCAATCCATCCCTAGTACTACATCAAATCCACCTAGGGGCATCACATGTAATCTAACAGCAAACCTATGGCCTTCTAATTCTATGGCACAGTCCTCTATCACATCAGTAACTCTAGTGGACTTACCAATAGCGGTTTCTACTTCAAAGGGCTCATCAATGCATTTACAACTAACAGGCAATTTAGCACAGAAAGTAGCAGAAATGAAACTCTTACTAGCACCAGAATCAAATAACACAGAAGCAAGAGTTTGATTTACTAGAAACGTACCTGACACCACATCGGGGTCCGTCCTAGCCTCTTCCTGCGTCATAGTGAAAGCCCTGGCGCTTGCTCTCGGACCTTCACTTCCCGTCTTCTTTACCCCTGAAGCCTCAGCCCTCGGCTTCTTACAGTCCCTGCTCATATGGCCACTTTCTGCACAGTTAAAGCACTTGCCCCTCCGGCAATCTTTTGATATGTGCCCTGTCTTCCCGCACTTAAAGCAGAGGTTGGATCCCCATTTGCACTCCCCTGAGTGCTCCCTTCCACACTTACCACACTTCCTCACCCCAGCTCCAGACATGACCACTCGGCGGTCATCCACCCTTGCCTTCTTGTTGTTCGTCGAAGTATCACCCCGACCAAATCTCTTCCCCTGCCAGTCCTTCTCTCCACTTCCTTTCTTGCTTCCCTCAGCCTTTACCAAAGCAGCCCGTTCATCGAATAACCTTCCCGCCAAATCCACTGCCGACCTGAAAGCGCTTGGTCGGGCAGAAATCAAGTGCCAACGAATTTCAGCTGGCAGCCCCTGAATATACCGGTTGATCTTTCGAGACACCGGCGTCACCTGCTCCGGCACCAACATCGCCAACTCGTTAAACTTGGTGGTATATTGTTGGTGGGTCATTGTCCCTGCCTCTAACTGCAGGAACTCTCTCTCAATTCTGTCCATTTCCCGACGAGGACTGAATTCCTCGATCACCAGCCTTTTTAACTCAGCCCACTTCATCTTCCCTATAGCCCTGCTACCCTCGGCTTGGACTATATTTTTCCACCAGCATAAAGCCGACCCTGTGAAAGAGTGGGTAGCAAACTTCACCTTCTTGTCCTCCTGGCAATCACTAATATCGAGGACAGCTTCCATTTCCATCACCCACTGGTGAGCATCAGTAGCAGTACCGGAACCATCAAAAGTTGGGGGCTTGCACCTCATGAATGCCCCGTAGTTACAACCCCAGGCTGTCTCCCGTAACTGTTCTTCTTCCTCTTCCTCTTCGTCATCGGATAATACTGTTTCTGCTTCTGTTTGTTTCTGTCTACCCGAGGACCGATTCCTCCCCCGTCTATCATCTTCACGTACTGCCTTTATCACTTCGGTCACTGCAGACGGTAAAATCGTCTGCATGACTTGGTGCACCTCCTCGATCACTGTCTCTTTCACCGAGGCTCTCACATCATCACTCTCATCCACTCCCCCCGAGGGAGTAGTATTAGGTTCTTCGGGAACCTTCTTCTCTTGTCTAGGCCTTCCTCTTGTGGCTCGTGGTTCCGCACCACTTCCGCCACTGCCTCCACCAATTGGGGCTTTAGATGATCTACCACCAACCATCTTCTATCACACTGGAAGATTCAAACACCAACACGGTCATTCAAGGAAATAGCTCAGTTTATGTCGAGTATAGTAAGTCCCTAATTACAGTGGCCAGTTGTGATTAGCCACTTACTCTACTCTTCACACCCCGAGCATTACCTGTCCTGACTACATTAGTATCTAAGTCTAACAGTACACATAAACACATAACATGCGCACGTAACACTGGTTAACTTTCAAGAAAATACCTGATGGCACGCAACTACTCAGATGGCATTCTCTTCCTTTCTGTCCCATTTTCAGTTTAAGTTTAGGTTTATTTTAAAATTTTACCCATTTCACTTAAACTTTGGCTCTGATACCAACTTGTAAGGCCCCGTTCCCGGGCACCTCACAGTTGGTCGTCATTACCCATAAAACATACATTTAATATAACTTAATAAAACCATGCAGCGGAAACTTTGAATTTTACTATAAATGCTTTTGTAAAGTAATACAACACCCGTTACAAAATATCATTTGTTTGCATTACAATACAAAAACATTAACAAAAGAATGCCATCCCAAAAGAGCTGAGTAGCCGCCTCGTGCCATCCTCAGCAACACTACCTGCCAACTGGAAAACACATAAAAGTCAGCGTTGCTGAGTGAGTTCTAGTTTTGTAATAAAACATACTTTTACTTATTTAAAAGTATCCTTTCGTGCATGCGGTCATACATCATACGTACAAAGAGATAATAATCGTTATTATCTTCATCATTCGTTATTCATCGTTATCTTTAACTTCTCGTATGGATTCTGTCAGGCTTTACCCACTTCATAGCACTTGGCTATGATTACTGTGGTCGAATGACAAAAATCCCGTTCATACTTACTTGCATACATTGAAAGGTGAATTGTACCAATACCGTATGCTACACCCCGATCGTTATTAGCTACCGGGCCGAAGTCAACATATGAACAACAAAACGTATGCCACGGTACTAGAGGTAAGCGGTAGAGGTACCATGACCATGGTCAATCACATAGAAGGACCAATCGCGTTATTCAATGCTTGCAAGACATAATTCATTCGTTCATTAATGCATGTATTCATCATCATTCTTCTTTTTGTTCATTCGTTAATACATGCATTCATCATCATGTTCCTCTTCCATTATCTTTCACTTTACGTTACATAATACTTCATTAGTTCATTTCCGTTATTCGTAAAGTTTCAGAAAGATAAGCATACACAATTACCAGGAACATACACACTCATCATACATACTCATCATACATTTCATCATCATGCATTCATCATCATACATTCATCATCATACGTAGCATCATACCATATTTAACAATATTTTATTAATAATATTGTTAACTATAATAATACACTGATAATAGTTTCAGTAACAATAAAGGTTAATCATACTCATCATTACATGCATGAAACCTCATCATTTATTAACCCTAGTCAACCCTGGTCAAACCTCGAACTTCGGATTTACAGGGAATTTCTGTAAAATTCTAAGTTTTCTGGGCGTTTGAGCCCTGTTGGGCGTATAAGCCCTCTGGGCGTATGAGCCCTGTTAGGCGTAAGAGTACTGCTGGACTTTTCATCTTGTACTTAGAATTATCTGGTCATACGACCTCACTGTTGGTCGTATGAGCACTATTGGTCGTACCATTCCCTAGACTTAGAAATATGTTCTGATCATACGACCACACTGTTGGTCGTATGACCACTAGTGGACTCATCATCATACTTAGAAAAATATCACTTGGTCATACGACCATACTGTTGGTCGTATGAGTCCTATTGGACTCAACACTTAGAAAAATTACTAGGTCATACGACCACACTGTTGGTCGTATGAGTCCTATTGGGCTTTAACACTTAGAAAAATCCTGATCATACGACCACACTGTTGGTCGTATGAGCACTGGTGGACTCATCAACTTGTGCTTATATATTCTAAGTCCCAATTTCAGACATATTAGTAACCTGTTCATGAGTCTAAGTCCCAAACATCAAAATGCCTAGTTCTAAACATATACACATGATTCTAGGCATAAATCTAACATAAACATAAACATACATACGTTCAGTTCATACGGGTATGAACACAAATTTTATAAAAACATACTTACATGCATTTTCCAGCCCCAAAACAGTTAAAAACCAGTAAAAAGGGGTCTAGAACTCACCTTAGCTGTTCTCAAGTTCCAACCCTTCTGCTTGAGCTTTTCCAAAGGATTCGAAAGCCTAGATGTGTCTAAAACACACAAACCCGAACACACATACACATAAGAACATACATTCTCAGTTTCTTAGTCAAAACACAAACAAAACTAAACTAATTGTGCATCAAATGCTTACCTTGTTGAAGATCAGCCTCTTTCTCTCTCTAGATCCGAAGAAATATCAGTTTTCTTCTTCTCTTTCTAACTTGGTCGACATAAGCAGATGGAATGGAGGCTTTATGGGCGACCATACCCATAATAATATAAAATAATTTGACTTTTGTACTTTTACACAAAGCCCCCTTCCACTTTTGTTCATTTTACTTTCTTCCAAGATGCCTTTTCTTTTCCTTTCTTATCATTTTTCTTTTATTCTTTAAAAGAATTTACGGGTGTTACACATGTAAAATCGAGTACAATGATGTGTTCAATTACCTGATTTGATGTTAAATCGATAGAGAATAGATTAAGAACAGCCGCGGCAAAGGAGATATTGATTCGAGATGATTTTGTTGATAATAATCAAATTCTTTGCACAGACAGTTTCAAGTGATGATGATAAACAAAAGCCCTTTATCAATATGGGTTTAGAAAGGTCAGAAAGGGGTGTTCGATGGAGTTGCAGGTTCGACAGAGGATGATGATCGATGATAGTGTTTGTGTTTGTTTTTGGTGAAATTGGCACCCGAGTTTGATTAGGTGTTTATAAATGATCGAGTTGGTAGCTTTAATTTGTTTATTATTGTTGTTTGAGTGTATTAGTGAGCTGTATCGAATCCGAGATAAAAGTGGTCCACAGAGTATAGCCGTTTGTTTGACTGATTCAACACGTTTTCATGTTGGAATTCAATTCGAATTGGATCCAAGAAAGCTTTCGGTGAGATTGTGGGGTTCAAAATCGAATAAATTGGTTGAGTTGGTCGGGAATTTAGTGGTTTCGATGTGGGGGCTTTGGATCCGAATATTTCGATGATTAAACGTGTTTAATGGGTGCATTAGGTTCGAATCCTGTCCACAAATACATTGGAACCGGTTTTGTGGGTTAAAATGGCGTATTTTTGGCTAATTTGGATCGCCGGAGAACGGCCGAAGACTCGCCGGAGTCTCGCCGGAAAATCGAGGGGGAAAGCAGTTGGGTTTTAAAATTTTACACAAATGGTCCCTGCGGTTTCAAATTTGATATTTTATGTCTTAAACTTCTTATTAAGTTTCCAAATTGACAAAAATGACCCCTGGACTATTATTATTATTATTATTATTATTAATATTATCATTATTACTAAGATTATTATTATCATTAATCTTATTATTATTATTATTATTATTATTATTATTATTATTATTTTTATTATAAAAGATTTAACACCGAAATACGAGATGTTACAGTCTCCCCTACTTTAGGAAATTTCGTCCCGAAATTTGTTTACGAGGAGGCTGAGACGACAAGATGAGGACGCTTGGATTTCACTTGACCCTCACGTTCTCATGTAAAACAGAGGTGAGCATGAAGCCTCAGATTGTGACATCCGTCACCGAAGGTCCGTCATTTAGCGTATTTGATTTAACCTTTGTTATCAGTCATTCCTCATTTTGATAAACCAACTACGTGGATACCATATTTGCTTTGCTTAGTTATCCTTCTATGCGTGCTATCGTTGCTTGACTTGTCGTCATCTTAAGACGTTTTTCCGAGATTTGCCCCGTTAACACTAAACACGTCATTTTTATATTAAAATAATTGTCACGAATAAAATCATTTTTAACTTATAAATAACATTAATAACATTTTATCATCAATAAAACAAGACTAATAAAATAACGTTTTTAAACCGAAACAAAAGTTGGGAACTCGGGGCAAAGTGCGAGGACTAAACTTGACATTTTGAGAAACTAGGCTAGGTATAAATACCGATTTCCCAGCCATTTTCTTCACATCATCTTCATCTTCATCGATCTTCTTCTTCTTCCCCATTTCTACACCAATCTAGCATCAAAAATCAACCCGTTTGTCGCGTTTTCACCGTCAAATCTTGAGTGTCATCGTGTATACTCGTTTCTAGAAGGTAGATAACCTCGCTTACCTCGTTTATAGCTCGATTTAGCTGCTGTGTTTTCTAGGGTTTCGGGTGCTCGGGTTCATCCGAGCACAAGAGGTCGTGTGGGCTTGTGTGTTGCGTTTCCGAGTGTGTTTCTTGCTTAGACATGTTAGGCAAACATTTCTGGAGGTTCTTGGTGCATAAAACTCGTGCTCGGAGCAGCTGGACGCTGCTCTGCACTTCAGCAGTCGCGACCTGCTGTATAGGGCGACTGGGTCTATCATGCGACTGAGCCGTGCGACTGGGTGAGTCGTACGACTGAGTCCATGCGTCTGAGTCTATCGTACGACTAAGCTGTACGACTGGGTGAGTCGTACGACTGAGTCATGCGACTGAGTGTTGTATGCGATTGAGTCTATGCGATGGAATGCATGCGATTGAGTGTGTATCGTACGATTAAGGGTTTAGTCGCACGAATGGAGGTTCAGTCGTACGAATGAAGCTGATTCGTACGAATGGATGTTGATTCGTGCGTATGGATGTTGAATCGTACGAATGAGTCTTGCATGGTACGACAGAGTGCTTAGTCGCACGAATAAAAGTTCAATCGTACGAAAGTAGCTAATTCGTACGGCTGAAAGTCCACTCGTGCGAATGGAGTGTCAGTCGTGCGTCCGGTCCTATTGTATGACTAATGATGTGTGTGTGCGTATGAATCCCCTCTTCGGAGATCTCACGACGATAATGTAATATTAATAAAGTGTCATAGCTTGACCACAAAGATTAAAGTCAATCCTATTAACAGGCACATACTATTTAAAATAACCTAGTCTGAGGTGTGTCTGACTGCCTGTGTGTGTACTACCCATGACCGAACCGAAACTGCCCGGGCCTATTGATACCATCTTATGCATTATGATCATTATTAATGCTTGTCAGTAACAGTCAATAGGTGTTTGACTGTTCATAGCATCCTACCGTTGGAATCTTTCATCATACGTGCCTGTCATCTATTCAGTGAGTTTCGTGGCCCCTTTTTACGCTTATAAAACCTTTTCGAATATTTTTCTACTTGGGGGAAGAGAATGCTCACTTATTTACTTAATTTCAGGCACCTTCCTTAGTGAAAGTTGGCTGCTAATATGAGTAACCTATCTTGCTAAACTTGTTGATTGATACTAAGGATAAATGGATGTCATGTAACTGGTTTAGGTATCATTCTATGTATATCGCGGATGTGGTGGGAATGCTGCGGAGGACCCTATACATAAGCATCCCCGGTATACTAAGAATGTGCTCAAACCGGGTTACATGATGATCCTGACTGTTTGCTGCTATATGAACTTAAACTAGGTGCTATGTTACCCTATGTATGTCACTTAGGGGTTTTACACTACCATGCACTACTATTTGATGTTACGTATTGATTTATGCTACTTATGGATGCCATTGACCTTGGATGCTCTCGTCTGTGTGGTTCTTCTGTGTGGTACTTATGGATGCCATTGACCTTGGATGCTCTCGTCTGTGTGGTTCTTCTGTGTGGTTCTTTTAAGCCGATCATCCATTACAACCATTTATCCCGGTAATTGGGACCTAAGGATTGGCTTGGTTGTAACCTATACGTATGTGTTGTGTGGATCTTGCTACGCCATGTTTAACTTGACACGTATGCGCTGTGTGGATCTTGTTACGTCAAGTTAAACTTACTATGCTATGGAAAACCCTTTTTATATATAACCATTAATCCCGGTAGTGTGACCTAAGGACTGGATTGGTTATACACTATACGTATGCGCTGTGTGGATCTTGCTACGTCTTATTAAACTATTTATGCTTTGAGAATACTTTCTTTACAGCCATCAATTCTCGTGAGGAACCGAACATTAGGTTTAGCTGTAGCTATTTATAACGAGTAAAACCGCCTATACATAAGTGTAGTCGCGGTAACTTTTATTAGACTCACTTACTGTTTTCATCTTAGCATCTTTTATTACTTAAAACCTGCGAAGCTCACCAACAATTATGTTGACCGTTTTGAGCATTTCTTTTCAGGTGATCAGGGTAATTGAAGTTCTAGGAGTGCTGCCTTTTAGTGGAGACCCTAGGATGCATTTTTGAGACTGAACATACGTTTTGTACATTGTTGCAGTCCACTAAACAATTAACATTCTTTTGAACACATGTTCCCGAGTTGTGGGAATTTACATTACAAGTTATCCTTAATGTTTATGTGATCATTTATGATGTGCTTATGACTATGTTGTCGTGAACATTGATTATACACGGCACAAGTCTCCATTTGTGTTCGGGTGTCGTCATGACACGCTTGTCATCATATTATTATTGCTACTCTATTGCATACCATGTGTTATGACGATCCCGTCTAGCTCACATTCCCCGTGTTTCTGCTATCAGCGGGGGTGTGACAGACTGGTATCAGAGCCCTTGGTTATAGAGAATTAGGCAATTACACTTGACCTAGACTATAACCTAGGAACCTTCATATAGATTTGCATGCTTAAGCTTGTGTGCATTTATATATCTCGTGTATGTGTTCCTCCTTACGTGTTTGGTTATCCTTCCGTTATTTGTTCTTTTACTTTGTGTTTGAGCCCTTGTGCTCGACCCCTATGGGATGCTTCCTATTGGATCTTCCGTTCCCTCTGCGCGCCAAGTTATCATAACCAAATTTGGGTATGTAGACCCGAAAAGATCGTCACAGATCATACATTGCGCTTGACCTCAGATACTAAGACCGACCCGAGGAGGCTATGTCTGAGTCCTTTCAAGGACGCGAGATAGACAACCTCCGCTAGACTATACATGATTACATGTTTGGCTCTCAGTTGACTGATGGATTATTATGGATATGGTGTGAAGGAAGGTCGGATGTCATGTAACCGGATTAGGCATCATTCACGGTACATCGTGGGTGTGGTGGGAACGCTGCGGGGAACCCTATATATAAACACCACCGGTATACCGAGGATATGCTTAAAATGGGCTGCATGGTGATCTTGACCGACTGGAACACGAAACATTGGAATTTGATAAGTAAAGTACTTGTGTATCTTAAGGTGACTAAAGCTTATATGTTGCCTCTTGTATGAATAGAACATGCCGCCTCGAAGATCTACCCGCAGTAATAGTAGCGGAAGTGAAGCCCGAGGGGCAGAGGCAGAGGCAGGGGTAGACCTCCAATAGCAAACAAAGGCCCTTCTGGCAATAACCAAGGGACTGGAAATGCTGATATGGCAGCCTTAATTGCTCAACAATTGACTGCCCTGATTCCGACTATTGTAGCTCAGGTGAGCGACGCATTGCAACAGCAAAACCACCCCCACGGGGGTGGTGGTAATGAGAACGAGGATAATGGGAACCCGACTGGGAATGAAAGCAACCAAGAGACCGGAAATGTTGGTACAGCCGGTAACGAAACTGGGTTTGCTAACACCAAACGGGGCTGTTCTTACAAAGAGTTTGTGGCCTGTAAGCCTCGGGATTTCGATGGTAAAGGTAGGGCGATAGCCCTGATTAGATGGCTGGAGAAAATGGAGGCTGTGATCGACATCAGTGAATGCCTCGACAGCCTGCGGATCAAGTATGTTACGTGCTCACTGCAGGGCAGAGCACTAACCTGGTGGAACACCCAGGTGCAAGCTAGGGGAAGGGAATCTGCGATGCAGATGACCTGGGATGAATTCAAAGCCTTGATTACCGAGGAATACTGCCCCCTCAACGAGATGCAAAGGCTTGAGCATGAGTTCTGGAATCATGCTATGGTGGGGGCAGGGCACGCAGCTTATACTAACCGATTCCACGAGCTAGCTAGACTAGTTCCATACTTAGTCACTCCGGAATCTATGAGGATAGAAAGGTACATTTGGGGACTCGCGCCTTAAATCCGAGCAATGGTAACTGCAGCTGCTCCTCCTACAATTCAGAGCGCGATTCTGAAAGCTGGCGCTCTCACTGATGAGATGATAAGAATAGGGGTACTGGGTAAGGGAGCAGAAAAAAAGGAAGGAAGCTGGGGAATCGAGCCGGTCCGGTACTGGAAAGTCTGATAAGAGGGCCAAAACAACCAGAAACTTTATGGCCGTGACTCAAGGGAAGAAGGAATCTGCTGGTCCTCACCCAAAATGTGACAGATGTAATCTTCATCATCCTCCAGCAGCACCGTGCTGGGTGCGTTTGAACTGCAGACGCCCGGGGCATTAAGCAAGAGACTGCAGAGTAGCACCAAACCTAGTGGCACCCATCAATGCGGTTAACCCCGCTAGGAATGCCAGGGCATGCTACGAGTATGGAGCCCTCGATCACTTCAGGAATATGTGCCCCCGACTGAACAGGGCACCGGGTCAGCAGGGAAACAACCAGCAGCAGATACTGGCCATAGCGGGTGCGCAAGGCCAAGGAAACCAAGGTAATGCTGCACGGGGTCGTGCCTTCGTCATTGGAGCGAATGATGCCCGTCAAGATCCGAACGTTGTCACGGGTACGTACTTACTCAATAACCACTTTGCATCTGTACTGTTTGATACTGGGGCAGATAATAGTTTTATATCATCTGAGTTTGTGCAAATGCTTGATTTGAGTGCCAGTAGACTAGAAACTAGTTACTCCGAAGAAATGGCAAATGGTAGGGTTGAACAGGCAGAGGAAATTATTAAGGACTGCACCTTAATGTTGGAAGACCAGGTCTTCAGCATAGATTTGATACCTTTTGAGTTGGGGAGCTTTGACGTAATAGTGGGGATGGATTGGTTGTCTAAGCATGGAGCCGAGATTGTTTGCCGAGATAAAGTAGTGCGGATTCCCATGTCAGACGGGAAAATACTCAAAATACAAGGAGAGCGACCGGGAAAGAACTTGAAGCTTATCTCCTGCATGAAAGCACGCCAAGGTCTACGAAAGCAGTATTACACCTTTCTGGCTCACGTGGTAGTAAAGAAGGAAGAAGAGACGAAATTGGCAGACATTCTGATTATACGGGATTACCCGGAAGTGTTCCCTGATGATTTGTCTGGATTGCCTCCTCCACGACAGGTGGAATTCCATATAGAGCTAGTTCCTGGAGCTACACCGATAGCTAAGACACCGTATCGGTTAGCACCCTCGGAGATGCAAGAGTTGTCAAGCCAACTACAGGAACTACTGGAGAAGGGTTTCATTCGACCAAGTCATTCACCATGGGGAGCACCGGTGTTATTTGTCAAGAAGAAGGATGGGTCGTTCCGTATGTGTATCGACTACAGGGAATTGAACAAATTGACCGTGAAGAATCGGTATCCTCTTCCCAGAATCGACGACCTGTTCGATCAGTTGCAAGGAGCCTCGTATTTCTCTAAGATCGACCTTCGATCTGGATATCATCAACTAAGAGTATTCGAGGACGATATTCCGAAAACAACATTTAGAACTCGTTACGGGCACTATGAGTTCTTGGTCATGCCGTTTGGGTTGACCAACGCACCAGCTGTCTTTATGGATTTGATGAATCGGGTGTGCAAACCTTATCTTGATAAGTTCGTGATCGTGTTCATAGACGACATACTCATCTATTCTCGTTCGAAAGAGGATCACGAAGAACACCTTCGAGCAATTCTAGAACTGTTGAAGGAAGAGAAACTTTTCGCCAAGCTCTCGAAGTGTGAATTCTGGCTTCGAGAAGTGAAATTTTGGGTCATGTAGTTAACAAAAATGGAATTCATGTGGACCCCGGTAAGATTGAAGCTGTGACGAAGTGGGATACTCCCCAAACACCCTCAGAAATATGGCAATTCTTCGGATTGGCCGGATACTATCGTCGCTTCATTGCCAATTTCTCCAAGATTGCCCAACCGTTAACTTTGTTGACTCAGAAAGACAAGAAGTTCGATTGGGGGAAAGCACAAGAACAGGCGTTCCAAACATTGAAGGAGAAGTTGTGCAACGCACCTATATTGCCGCTCCTAGACGGAACTGATGATTTTGTGGTGTACTGTGATGCTTCACATCAAGGTTTGGGCTGTGTACTAATGTAGAAAGATAAGGTAATAGCTTACGCTTTGCGACAACTCAAGGTGCATGAAAAGAACTACACAACTCACGATTTAGAGTTGGGAGCTGTAGTATTTGCACTCAAGATATGGAGGCATTATCTATATGGAACCAAATGTATCATCTACACAGACCATAAGAGCCTTCAACACATCATGAATCAGAAAGAACTTAACATGCGACAGCGACGCTGGGTAGAGCTACTTAGCGACTACGATTGTGAAATCCGGTATCATCCGGGGAAAGCTAACGTGGTGGCTGATGCTTTAAGCCGCAAAGAACGCGTGAAACCATTACGTGCTCGAGCGCTAGGTTTGACTATTCAAACTAATCTAAAGGCTCAGATTCAAATTGCACAAAATGAGGCTTTGAAAGACGAGAACCTTGCGGGGGAAGAATTTCGAGGATTGGATAAACACATGACTCGCAAGGATGACGGCGTACATTACTTCGTGGATCGTATATGGGTCCCCAGATGGGGAAGTGTACGTACATTAGTCTTGGATGAAGCACACAAGACTCGATACTCTGTTCATCCTGGTGCAGACAAGATGTACCACGATCTGAAGGAGTTGTACTGGTGACCAGGCATGAAGAAAGATATTGCTATATATGTGAGCAAATGCTTGACTTGTTCAAAGGTCAAGGCTGAACACCAGAAACCATCGGGATTATTGCAACAACCTGAAATTCCCGACTGTGGAAATGGGAGAACATCACTATGGATTTCATCACCAAACTCCCGAGAACACCAAGCGGACACGACACGATATGGGTCGTGGTGGATCGAATGACGAAATCCTCTCACTTCTTGCCTATCCGAGAAGACTACAAGATGGATAAGCTGGCAAGGTTGTACATCAAAGAGCTCGTGACACGGCACGGGGTGCCGGTGTCAATCATATCCGACCGAGACAGTCGATTCACTTCACGATTTTGGCAGATGTTACAGAAAGCGATGGGCACTCGACTAGACATGAGTACTGCCTATCACCCACAAACAGATGGCCAAAGTGAACGAACAATACAAACATTGGAAGACATGCTTAGAGCTTGCGTAATCGATTTTGGTGGTAGCTGGGACACTCATTTACCGTTGATTGAGTTCTCTTACAACAATAGCTACCATACAAGCATTGGATGCGCTCCATTTGAAGCATTGTATGGACGGAAATGTAGATCGCCTGTATGTTGGGCCGAGGTTGGTGAAAGCCAGCTAACAGGTCCCGAAATCATTCAAGAACCTGTTGGGTTTGTTGGAACATAAAATCATAGTTTAACCGTTTAAACTTTCAGAAAACGCAGCGGAATTACAACTTTATAAACCCTTTTATAATCTGAAAAATATGTTCATTAGATAAGCATATTAATGTATAAAACAAACCCAAAGAACAAAGGATCATTTATGTGAATTAGCAAGCTATGAACATGTGAAAAAGTACATAAAATCATAGCTTCAGTGAGCTGTGATTTACTACCTTACTGCAGCAGAATTTCAACCAAAGATGGGTGGTTTTGGATGCTTGAAATTGGCCAAAAACTCAAAGTAGAGATCCTCAAGCTTGTATACCCCAAGCCTCCTTGCAAACACCTTCTCTTGTTAGGTAGAAATCACCAAAACAACACCAAAAACCTTCAAGAAAACCCTGAAACTTTGCTGCTGGCCGCAGCTTGTTTGAGGGAGAGAGAGGAGAGTTTTTGTGTTGTTAGTTGCATGTGTGAATGAGATTCATGATCATGGAATGCAAGAACCTTTCTTGTCATTAGAACACACCAAGAACAAACCAATATCAGCTCAAAATTGAGCTCAAAAGCCTCTCAATGCTGCTGCCATTTCGTAAGTTGAGAGAGAGAGAAGGATCCCATTTTGTGTTTGTTCTCATGTGTGTTATTTTGTGTTTGAGAGCTGAATACATATTGTAAGTGGAGCTTGCATGTGTATGATTCTACCAAGAGAATCATTTAGTGGAAAGCCCCACAAGCATGCAAGTATTCTCTTCACTCAAGAGAAGAATCTAGTGAATGCATGCATGTGTGTCCCATCTTTCTTCAAGTGGATGTTTTTTTTGTTTAAAAGGAAGAAGAGCTTTCTTTTCCTTTTTATAAACTTCAAAAACTAATCTTTAAATGTTTATAAAAGAAAGATTTCTTTTATAAACAATAAACACACATATATGCATTGTCTAGTATTCTAACTAGTTTATACAATTAACCATTTAATTGTATAAGTAGTATACTCTCATTATTATTTGATGTTATACAACTAATTTGTATAATACTTCAAATAATATTATTGAACAAAATATCCTCATAAATTGTTCCATCTCATATGCAACTTATTTAGAAAACCCATTTTCTAAATTGGTGTAAATATTTAATTGCATGATCATATCATCAATTAAATATTAATTGGTGTTTGCTAAGCTTGTTATTGGGTATAACCCGACTTGGATCATAACGTACTAACCACATCAATATTCTAAGTGTCTTGGGCACACAGAATCCTACAATCTCCCACTTGCCCAAGATTCATAGAAGATTGATGCAAGCAGTAAATAACGCCTAACAACGGTTTACTACCCTTAATACGCATGACTTGTGGCCATTCAATAACATCATCCCATTCAAGTACCCTACTTGAAATGATTTAGGTGAATCAATCATCTATTCTTTTGTTACAGTTGTCATGTTAAATCCAAGGACACGGAATGATCATTCCTTGTTGATTTAACTTAATCAGGCCTTAGACATCTTACTCTCAACGAATAAGAGGAACAAATCCCATCTTGACTACATACGTTTCTCACAATCACCTTATGTCACACTTGAACATAGCCTTATGTACTGACAATTATTTCATATCAGTGAAGAACTAGTTCAAGGTGTAACACTTGGTGAATATCAAAACCCAATATGTATCTCAGGTCGAAGGATACCAAATGATATTCGCCTTTACTCAAATTTACTTATGATCAATCAATAAGATTCCATGTAGTAAGACTTGAGATGCGGTTAGTCCAATATTTGTATCCCACAAATATCTATGAACCTTGGTAGCAACCTATTGCTCTATATTCATCCTTATGAATATCAACCAATCCAAGTTCATAATAGTCTTACCCTCACACTTGTTCCCACAAGTATGAACGACTACGGACATTTAGAGTAAATAATTTACTCATGGATTAAACATGCTAAATCGGAACATTAATTGAGACATTATAACCAAATAATTTTACTCAAATAATAAAGAGTTCCACATATTCAAATACAAAATTGATCAAGTCCAATCACTAGAATATCAAAGTCCTAAGGCATAGGTATGACTTTCATGTTTTGCCCTTTCAAGGAGCTTCGTGAGTGGATCCGCAATGTTTTGATCAAAGTGAACTTTGCGAATACATATCTTTCCCGTTTTCAACTTCATCCCTTATGTAGTTGAATCTCTGCTCATTGTGCCTAATCTTTTGATGTGCACGGGGTTCCTTGATTTGAACAATCGCACCCTCGTCATCACAAAGATTTCTAAGGAGTCTTGAATGGTAGAGACCATCCTTAGATTGGTGATAAACCTTTTTATCCATGCAGCTTCCCAAGCTGCTAATGAGGCGGCTATGTATTCGAATTCTGTAGTGGACAACGCTACCCTATTCATAATGGAGACGTACCCGATTGTGATCGAGAATCATCTCGATCAGTTTGGAAACTAGCATTCGTGTAACCCTTTACAACTAGTTCCTCTTCATCAGATCCGTATATTAGAAACACATCCTTAGTCCTCCTAAGGTATTTCAATATACTTTCAACAGCCATCCAATGGGTGTTACATGGATTCTGCTGATATCTACTTGTCATGCTTAACGCGCATGACATGTCCAGTCTAGTGCATATCATCGCATATATGATGGATCCTATAGCAGACGCATATGGGATGTCCCTCATATAATCTTGCTCATCCTTTGAGCTTGGACATTGAGATGCACTCAATATTGTCCCTTTTGAATAGGTACCATACCTTTCTTAGAGTTTTCCATCTTGAACCTTTTCAAGATTCTATCAATATATGCACTTTGGTTTAGACCTATCAACCACCTCGATCTATCCCTATAGATCTTTATTCCCAAAATATAGGCGGCTTCACCGAGATCTTTTATGGAAAAACAATTTCCAAGCCAGGTTTTAACACCTTCCATGGTTGGAATGTCCTTTCCATATAGTATTATGTCATCAACATACAATACTAGGAATATGATTACACTCCCACTAGCCTTTTTATACACACAAGCCTTGTCAGTGTCCAAGTTTCCATGCATATTTTGTTTCTTCTCGAAAACCCACTTGCATCCAACCGGTTTGGAGTTAAGTGGAGGGTCAACCAATTCCTAAACTTGGTTGTCATACATGGATTGCATCTCTACGTTCATGGCTTCCAGCCATTTGTCACAATCCTAATTGGACATAGCATTATGGTATGTACTTGGCTCATCGGAGTCAATCTCATAGCATCCATCCATGAAAGATCCATATATTTCAGGTGGAATGCTAATTCTACCAGATCTATGAACGTTTTGTGTGTATCGATCAACCTCTTGATCATTATCAACAACCTCTTGTTGATAGCTAGTGTCAACCAAACGTGTATCGGCTTGTGGATCTTGATCCTCATCAAATTCCACTGTTCTATGCGTCATTCCTTCCATAAGGAACTTGGCTTCCAAGAACTATGCCTTTTGAGCAATAAATACCTTTGCTCCGTTGGATCAAAGAAGTAGTATCCTATATAGTCCTTTTGGATATCCAACAAATATACACTTAATGAATCGACTTTTAGTTGGTTTGGGTGTTAAGCTTAACATAAGCTTCATGACCCATAATTTTAAATATGATAGCGATGGAACTATTCCATTCCATATTTCAAAAGGTGTCGAATCCACTTTCTTGGTTTGGGCCATATTCAAAATATGAGCCGCGGAGAGTAGTGCGAAACCCCAAAATTATAGAGGTAGTGAGCTTATAGCCATCATAGGTCGAACCATATCCAATATGGTTCGATCTCCTTTCAGACACACCATTATGTTATGGTGTTCTGTGAGGAGTAAGTTGTGAGACAATCTTACAACTTCCTAGATGATCCCTAAAAGACTCACTTAGGTATTCACCTTTTCTATCTAAACGGAGAACTTTGGTAGTTCTATCGAGTTGATTTTCTACTTCATTCTTGAAGTTCTTGAACATTTCAAATTCTTCATGTTTATGTGCCATCAAGTACACATAACCATAGCGACTATAATCGTCGGTAAAGGTAATGAAGTAAGTTTCATCATACCTTGTCATTGTCTTAAAGGACCACATACATCCAAATGTATGACTCCTGATAAGTCTTTTGTCCTTTCATTAATACCACTAAAGGGCGTGTTGGTCATCTTACCTTGTAAACAAGATTCACACTTATCAAATGAACAATTTTCATTTGCTTTTAAAAGACCATTCTTTTAAAGTGTTTAAATCCGATTCTTGTTTATGTAACTAAGATGACAATGACAAGAATAAGAGTCACTTAAACCATTGTAATTCTCTTGGTGTATGATAGGTATAATGTGTTATTATAGGACGAATCATCATGAACCAATTCATAAATATTATTAGAAGGCATAGCCTTGAAATAATATACATCATCCATATAACATAAATACCATCATTTACTAACTTTAAATCATAACCATATCATTTCAAAAGGAAACTTAAATCATGTTCCTAGTCAAACTAGGAGCATATAACATGTTTTGAAGAACAACTTCCAAACCTCTTGAAAGTTTCAAAACATAGTCTCCTTTCTTAAGTGCTTATTTCTTTTGAACCTTTGCAACAGATTGCAATAGTGAGTTCCACATGTGGTATCCAATTACCCATGTGCTTTGAGGAAATAACATTTAAGTCAATATGGATTATGAAAGTTGTGCTTGAGGTTTGCCCAGCATCCCTCTTATTTCTCAACTCTTTGAGATAGGTTGGACAATTCCCTTTCAAATAACCTATCTCACCATACTCAAAGCATGGATCGTTTTTCGTTACCTTAGGCTTCATAAGCTTAGGTTTTGGAGGTTCCGCTTTGATCTTCCCTTCCCCTTTGTCTTTGATGTGCCCTCCTCCTTTGGCAACATTTGCCTTGGGATCGGGAATGGCCTCAACATCGTCAGGGTCGGGTTGGTTAGGAATAGGATCGTCAAGGACATTTGCCTTTGCTCTTGCTTGAGAACAATTCTCAAGTTTCGAGACCAATCCATAAGGTTATTATGGTATAGACGATCCCTCTCTAAAATAGTTCTCAGTGATAGGTTATGGACGGTCGGGGTGGTAGCATTATTGTTTGCGGCTATTCTACAAATTTTACTAAGTTCTTTTTAGTATTTCTTAAAATTTCATTTTAATTATTAATACCCTTTACGTCTCATAGACAATTAATAATTAAAATCTAGAATCCAACGTTACATTCAAATAATGGTTAGGTGACCTTTATCCCATTATTCAAATTAACAAGGTAGTCAACTTTTGACAATTGCAACCTTTTGCAACTTCTAGCGGTATGGGATCGACTTTAAACATCATATGTAAAGTCGGCATGTTAATCCCATCAACACCATTTGGAAACCATATTTTAGGTGATCCATTCAACATGGTTTGCAAATCAAGTCACCCTACTTGCACACACATGTGAGTTTACCAACACAAGTGGTTAGGTGACCTTTATCCCACCAATGTGGTATTCCCACCTTAAGTCATAAGTTCCCTCAAAATGGTTAGGTGACCTTTATCCCATTAAGAGTTTCCAAATGACTTAAGTGTTGTGCAAAAGGACGGTGTAAAACTTGCTTGAAAAGGGATTTTTTAGTTTTCATTAATTCTAGTTTTGAAAACTCTATGTACCTTGTATTTGCATGCTTTCAAATACAAGGTATCCTATGGTTCATTTTTAAAAAACCTCTTTTATTAAATCATCAATCCTTTTAATAACCTCTTATTAATCACTTAATGACTAAGAACCATAGATGCAAGGTATCTTATGGTTTATTTTTAATAAAACCTCTTTTATTAAATCATTAATCCTTTTAATAACCTCTTATTAACCACTTAATGATTAGAAACCATAAATTTCCAGCTTGTTAAGTTTGCTAATGAGTTTGTTATGTATATCCAAATATCAAACAACAATCATACAACAAACAACCAAACAAGCATAATATAAACAACCACAATGTGCATAACCATAGCTACTATTGTGACCACACTTGTTTGCCATCACAAGTGTTGTCATTTGGTCTTTCCTAAGGGTTGAATACAACACAAAATAGAGGTCTCCTTAGACTCCCACTTGAACTTGCATCCATATGCTTCAAGTCCCTTTTTTTGTGTCTTTGATGTCCATCTTTGGGTCTTCATCTTGTGCATCTTCCTTTTACAAAAATTATATCCTAATACATTTTTCTAATAAAGAAATGCACCTAATCTATTTATTACATAACCAAATGAATAAATAATTACAACCCAAATAATAAACATAAATATTACAACCCAATTGAATGAATTAAAACAACCATTCCAATCATCCAAATAACATAGGGCCAAAGGCTAGGTTATGCACTATAACAACTAATGATCATATCATTTATTCATATAATGAAACCCCACTTAAACCACCAAATTTCAGCCAACATAAACTGAAATTTTTGGTTTTAAATATTGTCCAAACAATCAACATTTTATCAACATGTATTTCTTTCAAGATTTCATCACAAGCATGTATGATATAATCTTGAAAGTTGGGGATTCATCAAAACAGAAATGTAGCAGCCCATAATCAGCCTATTATGAGTTTAAAATCATCCTCTAAAACTAATTTTTAAAGGACAAGAACAAGCAAGCTATCCACATAACCGGCTCTTGATGCCATTGTTGGGTTTGTTGGAACATAAAATCATAGTTTAACCGTTTAAACTTTCAGAAAACGCAGCGGAATTACAACTTATAAACCCTTTTATAATCTGAAAAATATGTTCATTAGATGAGCATATTAATGTATAAAACAAACCCAAAGAACAAAGGATCATTTATGTGAATTAGCAAGCTATGAACATGTGAAAAAGTACATAAAATCACAGCTTCAGTGAGCTGTGATTTACTACCTTACTGCAGCAGAATTTCAACCAAAGATGGGTGGTTTTGGATGCTTGAAATTGGCCAAGAACTCAAAGTAGAGATCCTCAAGCTTGTATACCCCAAGCCTCCTTGCAAACACCTTCTCTTGTTAGGTAGAAATCACCAAAACAACACCAAAAACCTTCAAGAAAACCCTGAAACTTTGCTGCTGGCCGCAGCTCGTTTGAGGGAGGGAGAGGAGAGTTTTCTTGTGTTGTTAGTTGCATGTGTGAATGAGATTCATGATCATGGAATGCAAGAACCTTTCTTGTCATTAGAACACACCAAGAACAAACCAAAATCAGCTCAAAATTGAGCTCAAAAGCCTCTCAATGCTGCTGCCATTTCGTAAGTTGAGAGAGAGAGAAGGATCCCATTTTGTGTTTGTTCTCATGTGTGTTATTTTGTGTTTGAGAGCTGAATACATATTGTAAGTGGAGCTTGCATGTGTATGATTCTACCAAGAGAATCATTTAGTGGAAAGCCCCACAAGCATGCAAGTATTCTCTTCACTCAAGAGAAGAATCTAGTGAATGCATGCATGTGTGTCCCCTCTTTCTTCAAGTGGACGTTTTTTTTGTTTAAAAGGAAGAAGAGCTTTCTTTTCCTTTTTATAAACTTCAAAACTAATCTTTAAATGTTTATAAAAAAAGATTTCTTTTATAAACAATAAACACACATATATGCATTGTCTAGTATTCTAACTAGTTTATACAATTAACCATTTAATTGTATAAGTAGTATACTCTCATTATTATTTGATGTTATACAACTAATTTGTATAATACTTCAAATAATATTATTGAACAAAATATCCTCATAAATTGTTCCATCTCATATGCAACTTATTTAGAAAACCCATTTTCTAAATTGGTGTAAATATTTAATTGCATGATCATATCATCAATTAAATATTAATTGGTGTTTGCTAAGCTTGTTATTGGGTATAACCCGACTTGGATCATAACGTACTAACCACATCAATATTCTAAGTGTCTTGGGCACACAGAATCCTACAGAAACCACTGATAAGATCTTCCAAATCAAAGACAGACTCAAAGCCGCTAGAGACCGCCAAAAGAGCTATGCCGACAACCGTCGGAAGCCACTAGAGTTTAACGTTGGGGATCGAGTGTTGCTTAAGGTCTCTCCGTGGAAAGGGTCGTACGATTTGGAAAGAAAGGGAAGTTGGCCCCAAGATATGTTGGACCATTCGAGATCACAGAAAGAATCGGTCCGGTGGCGTACCGACTACGGTTGCCACAAGAGCTTAACAGTGTGCATGATACTTTCCATGTATCGAACCTCAAGAAGTGTTTAGCTGATGAATCACTTCACGTACCTATTGAGGACATCAAGATTGATGAAAGCCTCCATTTTGTGGAGGAACCTATTGAGGTCATGGACCGAAAGGTCAAAAAGTTGAGGCGCAGCAAGATACCTATCGTTCGTATAAGATGGAATTCCAAACGAGGGCCAGAGTTTACATGGGAACGTGAAGATCAGATGAGACTCAAATATCCACATCTATTCGAGGATGACACCCTTAGACCTAGCACCAGCTGAATTTCGGGACGAAATTCCCTCAACTGGGGGATACTGTGACATCCGTCACCGAAGGTCCGTCATTTAGCATGTTTGATTTAACCTTTGTTATCAGTCATTCCTCATTTTGATAAACCAACTACGTGGATACCATATTTGCTTTGCTTAGTTATCCTTCTATGCGTGCTATCGTTGCTTGACTTGTCGTCATCTTAAGACGTTTTTCCGAGATTTGCCCCGTTAACACTAAACACGTCATTTTTATATTAAATAATTGTCACGAATAAAAATCATTTTTAACTTATAAATAACATTAATAACATTTTATCATCAATAAACAAGGCTAATAAAATAACGTTTTTAAACCGAAACAAAAGTTGGGAACTCGGGGCAAAGTGCGAGGACTAAACTTGACATTTTGAGAACTAGGCTAGGTATAAATACCGATTTCCCAGCCATTTTCTTCACATCATCTTCATCTTCATCGATCTTCTTCTTCTTCCCCATTTCTACACCAATCTAGCATCAAAATCAACCCGTTTGTCGCGTTTTCACCGTCAAATCTTGAGTGTCATCGTGTATACTCGTTTCTAGAAGGTAGATAACCTCGCTTACCTCGTTTATAGCTCGATTTAGCTGCTGTGTTTTCTAGGGTTTCGGGTGCTCGGGTTCATCCGAGCACAAGAGGTCGTGTGGGCTTGTGTGTTACGTTTCCGAGTGTGTTTCTTGCTTAGACATGTTAGGCAAACATTTCTGGAGGTTCTTGGTGCATAAAACTCGTGCTCGAGCAGCTGGACGCTGCTCTGCACTTCAGCAGTCGCGACCTGCTGTATAGGGCGACTGGGTCTGTCATGCGACTGAGCCGTGCGACTGGGTGAGTCGTACGACTGAGTCCATGCGTCTGAGTCTATCGTACGACTAAGCTGTACGACTAGGTGAGTCGTACGACTGAGTCATGCGACTGAGTGTTGTATGCGATTGAGTCTATGCGATGGAATGCATGCATTGAGTGTGTATCGTACGATTAAGGGTTTAGTCGCACGAATGGAGGTTCAGTCGTACGAATGAAGCTGATTCGTACGAATGGATGTTGATTCGTGCGTATGGATGTTGAATCGTACGAATGAGTCTTGCATGGTACGACAGAGTGCTTAGTCGCACGAATGATAGTTCAATCGTACGAAAGTAGCTAATTCATACGGCTGAAAGTCCACTCGTGCGAATGGAGTGTCTGTCTTGCGTCCGGTCCTATTGTATGACTAATGATGTGTGTGTGCGTATGAATCCCCTCTTCGGAGATCTCACGACGATAATGTAATATTAATAAAGTGTCATAGCTTGACTACAAAGATTAAAGTCAATGCTATTAACAGGCACATACTATTTAAAATAACCTAGTCTGAGGTGTGTGTGACTGCCTGTGTGTGTACTACCCACGACCGAACCGAAACTGCCCGAGCCTATTGATACCATCTTATGCATTATGATCATTATTAATGCTTGTCAGTAACAGTCAATAGGTGTTTGACTGTTCATAGCATCCTACCGTTGGAATCTTTCATCATACGTGCCTGTCATCTATTCAGTGAGTTTCGTGGCCCCTTTTTACGCTTATAAAACCTTTTCGAATATTTTTCTACTTGGGGAAGAGAATGCTCACTTATTTACTTAATTTCAGGCACCTTCCTTAGTGAAAGTTGGCTGCTAATATGAGTAACCTATCTTGCTAAACTTGTTGATTGATACTAAGGATAAATGGATGTCATGTAACTGGTTTAGGTATCATTCTATGTATATCGCGGATGTGGTGGGAATGCTGCGGAGGACCCTATACATAAGCATCCCCGGTATACTAAGAATGTGCTCAAACCGGTTACATGATGATCCTGACTGTTTGCTGCTATATGAACTTAAACTAGGTGCTATGTTACCCTATGTATGTCACTTAGGGGTTTTACACTACCATGCACTCATATTTGATGTTACGTATTGATTTATGCTACTTATGGATGCCATTGACCTTGGATGCTCTCGGCTGTGTGGTTCTTCTGTGTGGTTCTTCTAAGCCGATCATCCATTACAACCATTAATCCCGTAATTGGGACCTAAGGATTGGCTTGGTTGTAACCTATACGTATGCACTGTGTGGATCTTGCTACGTCGTGTTTAACTTGACACGTATGCGCTGTGTGGATCTTGCTACGTCAAGTTAAACTTACTATGCTATGGAAAACCCTTTTTATATATAACCATTAATCCCGGTAGTGGGACCTAAGGACTGGATTGGTTATACACTATACGTATGCGCTGTGTGGATCTTGCTACTCTTATTAAACTATTTATGCTTTGAGAATACTTTCTTTACAGCCATCAATTCTTGTGAGGAACCGAACATTAGGTTTGGCTGTAGCTATTTATAACTAGTAAAACCGCCTATACATAAGTGTAGTCGCGGTAACTTTTATTAGACTCACTTACTGTTTTCATCTTAGCATCTTTTATTACTTAAAACCTGCAAAGCTCACCAACAATTATGTTGACCGTTTTGAGCATTTCTTTTCAGGTGATCAGGGTAATTGAAGTTCTAGGAGTGCTGCCTTTAGTGGAGACCCTAGGATGCATTTTTGAGACTGAACATACGTTTTGTACATTGTTGCAGTCCACTAAACAATTAACATTCTTTTGAACACTTGTTCCCGAGTTGTGGGAATTTACATTACAAGTTATCCTTAATGTTTATGTGATTAGTTATGATGTGCTTATGACTATGCTGTCGTGAACATTGATTATACACGGCACAAGTCTCCATTTGTGTTCGGGTGTCGTCATGACACCCTTGTCATCATATTATTATTGCTACTCTATTGCATACCATGTGTTATGACGATCCCGTCTAGCTCACATTCCCCGTGTTTCCGCTATCAGCGGAGGGTGTGACACAGATAGATCATAGTGATTCTCTTTTTCTTTCTTGATGCAGTTTGTGTTCTCATTTTCTGAGGTACACTTTGAAGAACTTTCAGATTTTGATAAGGTATCAAAAGAAGAAAATTCATCATCGATTAAGCTGACCGCTTTAGTGTTTACTTTACGTGTAATGGCAGAGCCATTAGAGGTAAAAAGAGAGTCTAATGTGTGTGGCTTCAAATTAGCCTTATAAGCTTTTACGTTGATTAAGAATGAATGTTAATTATCGTATAAATAGAAGGTGTTACCGTCTACCCTACTTTAAAGAATTTCGTTTAAAAATTAAAAATGAACTAAACGAACAAATACGGGTATCTCTCCTTCGTATGATCCTCCCGCTCCCACGTGAACTCAGCTCCACACTTGTTCTCCCAACGAACCTTGACAATTGGAGTTGTTGTGGTTCTAGTCTTCTTCATGATGCGATCCATAATTTCAATAGGTTTCTCAATGAAGTGCAATGACTCGTCGATCTGAATGTCTTCCAGTGGAACATGCACACTCTCGTCGGCCAAACACTTTCTTAAATTTGAGACATGGAACACAGGATGAACTCCACTAAGGTCGGAAGGTAGTTCTAGTTTATAAGCCACTTTCCTAATCCTTTTCAGGATTTTGAAAGGTCCTACAAATCTCGGAGCTAATTTGCCCTTCTTTCCAAAGCGAATAACACCTTTCCATGGTGAACCTTAAGAAGAAACGTATCACCAAGTTGAAACTCCAACGGTTTACGATAATTATTGGCATAACTCTTTTGTCGACTTCTTGCCACTTCAAGGTTCTTGCGGATTGTAACAACTTTATCGGTCGTTTCTTGTATGAGTTTAGGACCAGTGATAAAGTTTTCACCAATGTCGGTCCAACAGATCGGCGATCAGCATTTACGACCATAAGTGCTTCGAACGGTGCCATCTTGATACTCGAGTGATAACTATTGTTATACGAAAATTCCGCGAGCGGTAAATGCGTATCCCAATTGCCACCAAAGTCAAGGACACATAGTCGTAGCAAATCCTCAAGGGTTTGGATTGTTCGTTCGGTTTGACCATCAGTTTGAGGATGGTAAGCCGTACTTAAATCCAATTGAGTACCCAAGAGTTCTTGCATAGATGACCAAAAGTGCGAAGTGAAACGAGCACCTCGATCGGAAATGATGTGCAATGGTATGCCATGACGACTCATAATTTCGTCAATGTATCTACGAGCTAGTCTTGAACCTTGTAGGTGGCTCGTATAGGTATGAAATGTGCCGTCTTGGTCAAACGATCCACAATCACCCATATACTATTATGACCATTAGGAGTACGTGGTAACTTGGTTATGAAATCCATGGATACATGTTCCATTTCCACATAGGGATTTCAGGTTGTTCAAGTAAACCACTTGTCGTTGATGCTCGGCTTTGACTCTTGCACACGTGAGACATTTGGAGACATAAACCGCGATATCTTTCTTCATTCTAGGCCACCAATATTGACCACGCAAGTCCATGTACATCTTATCGGACCCAGGGTGAATAGAATATCGGGTATGATGAGCTTTATTCAAAATGAAGTGATGAAGGTTATCATGATTTAGGATCCAAAGTCGATTCAGAAAGTACCATAGGCCGTTTGGTTTTGCCTCCAGTTGTGATCGAACGTTAGACACCAACTCCTCATCACTTCCTTCGTCGGTTATTGCCGCTTGTTGAGCCTTGCGAATGCATAACTCGAGATCACTATCAATCCTTATGTTCTGGAGCATGATAGTAGCCTCATTAACATCAACACGAACCTCAGTATCAAATTCTCTTAACGTGTGAAACCACTGTCTTCGATCTCGGATTTCTTGCAGTGAGACGGTTTTGTTATGGACCTTGCGACTCAGCGCGTGGGCTACAACATTCGCCTTTCCAGGATGATAGCAAATGTCACAGTCGTAGTCGCTAATTAACTCGATCCAACGTCTTTGTCTCATGTTGAGATCTTTTTGGTTGAACACGTGTTGGAGACTTTTGTGGTCAGTGTAGACTATGCATTGTGTCCCATAAAGATAATGTAGCCAAATCTTCAAAGCAAAAACCACAACACCAAGTTCAAGATCGTGAGTTCTGTAGTTCACTTTATGAACCTTCAATTGCCCCGACGCGTATGCTATGACTTTGCCTCGTTGCATGAGTACACAACCAAGGCCTTGATTTGAGGCATCGCAATAAACGGTGAAGTCATCATTGCCATCGGGTAGTGTGAGAATAGGAGCGTTACACAACTTGCGCTTTAAGGTCTCGAAGGCCTCTTCTTGTTCGGGTCCCCATTCAAAGAGTCGATTCTTTTGGGTTAGTGCCGTTAGTGGTTTAGCAATTTTCGAGAAATTTGCTATGAACCTACGGTAATAACCCGCTAAACCCAGAAATGAACGAACTTCAGTTGGGGTCTTGGGAACACACCAATTTTTCACGGCTTCGATTTTTGCAGGATCGACGTGAATTCCTTGGCTATTCACCACATGCCCTAAGAATTGGACCTCTTCTAGCCAGAATTCACACTTGGAAAACATGGCGTATAGTTGTTCTTTCTTCAAAAGTTCGAGAACTTGTCACAAGTGCGTCTCGTGATCAATTTTTGTCTTGGAATAAAAAAGAATGTCATCAATGAACACGATCACAAACTTATCCAAATACGGTTTACATACGCGATTCATGAGATCCATGAACATGGCAGGTGCATTGGTCAAACCAAAAGGCATAACCATGAACTCGTAGTGTCCATATCGAGTACGAAAAGCGGTATTGGGAATATCAGCATCGTGAACACGTAGTTGATGATACCCAGAACGTAGATCGATCTTTTAGAATTGAGTTGCTCCTTGAAGTTGGTCAAAAAGATCATCGATTCGAGGGAGAGGATAACGGTTCTTGATAGTAAGCTTGTTAAGCTCACGATAGTCGATGCACATTCGGAACGAACCATCCTTCTTCTTCACAAACAAGACAGGTGCACCCCACGGTGATGAACTAGGGCGAATGAAACCCTTATCGGTTAACTCTTGTAGTTGGCTAGCTAATTCTTGCATTTCGGACGGTGCAAGATGATAAGGTGATTTAGCCACAGGGTTTGCACTGGGGATTAAGTCAATCTTGAAACTCAACTTCTCGCACAGGAGGTAAACCCTTAAGATCTTCGGGAAAAACCTCGGGAAAATCTCGCACGACAGGAATGTCTTTCAATTCCTTACCCCGCTTTCGTATTAACTACATATGCCATAAAGGCCGTGTAATTTTTACTTAAGCACTTGCGGGCCTTGATGCAAGACATAAGTTTGAGTCCTTGGGATGGTTTGTCGCCGAACACTTTCAAAGTATCCCAAGATGGTAACGGTATACGGATACACTTCTCAAAAAAACGATCTCGGCATGGTGTTTGGCTAGCCAATCCATACCAATGATAACGTCGAAGCTTCCAAGTTTCATAGGAATAAGATCAATGGAGAATTCGTGTTCGTTAAGGCTTATGATGCAATCACGTATTATGACGTCAACGACAATAGGTTTTCCATCGGCGACTTCGACCGTGTAGGTTCTTTTCAAATTGATACGTGATTTAATAAGTATGGGCTCGAATTCTAACGACACGAAACTTTTATCCGCACCCGAATCAAATAATGCAGATGCATAATGATCATTCACAAGATACATACCTGTTTGGTAAAAAAATTCTATTATTGGTACGATGAATAAAAGATGGAAATAATACCAGAAATGATTTAAATGGGTTCAACGTCGTACCATTCACAACGTCATTGTTGACTTGTGCTTGGTTGACGTTGATATTGAAAGCCCTTCCGCGAGCTGGTGGCACGTTGCCCGCATTGCGAGGTCATTGCGGACGAATGTGGCCAATCTCGCCATAGTTATAGCAGGTCCGGTTGTTGCGCATTGCAGCATTGTTTGGTGCCCTAAGACAGGTAGCCACCAGGTGTCCATATTTCCCACACAACGAGCAGACTCGGCATGGAATGTTGCTCGCATGATGATATTTGCATGTATTACATGTGGGGTAGGAACCAACATAGGGTCTAGCCATAGGAGCTTGTGCCATAGGTGCGGTGACAGGTACATTTTGTCTTTGGGGAGGTTTGGGTGCAGCCACGGCATAGTTGCGGGCCGGTGTAAACTTATGTTTCTTGTTGTTGTTGTTGTGAGACGGTTCAGCTTTAGTCTCCTTAATGGCCTCAGTAGCCGTCTTTTCCACCTTCTTTGCACCCTTCACCGACATGGTGCCCGCTCGTATATGATTCTCGGTAAGTTGAGCGGTGATAGTGATGGCTTCCTCCAAGGTTTTGGGTCGGCTGCCCACCACAGCATCTTGAATTTGGGCTGGCACACCCTTAATGAACTTCTCAATGTTGTGGGGGACAGTGTCGACCATATGGGGTAGTAGTAAACTCAACTCGTGATGCCTAGTTGAGTAGGCCAAATGGTCACCACCATCTTGCTTCAAGTTCCAAAATTCTTCCTCCAACTTTTGCCGTTCGCTTCTTGGGCAGAACTTCGCGATGGAGATGTTTTTGAACTCTTCCTAAGTAAGTGCCAGAATAGCCTCGGCTCCTCGATTCCTCTTCTCGCTATTCCACCAAGTAAGTGCCCTTTGTTGGAGCATACTAGTGGCATAATGAACTTTGAGTGCTTCGGGACACTCACAGTTGGCGAAGGTGTTCTCCATGCTCTCGAACCACTCAAGAAGACCAGTGGCTCCTTCCTTGCCACTAAAACTAGTGGGCTTGCAAGAGCTAAAGTGCTTGAAAGTGCAAGTTTGGTTGTTACAGCCTTGGGTTGCACTAGTTTGCACTAGTTTCCCCTTGGCCGTTGTTGTGGTTTGCGATGTTGGCAATCATGGTGCTGCTGAGTTCAGCCACCATATTTGGGATGACAGCAGCCATTTCTTGAGCAATACTGGCGGCTAGCTTACGGCTGGAACTTCCACGCCTTGCAAGTCGACGAGACATGCTGGACATACTAAAAGTGAGTTAGGTACAGGAATGAGGGTAACAAGGATAATAGTTTAGACAAAGGCAAGCTAAAGTTTGTAAGGTACACGGAATGATTCCATTTGGTAACACATTACCATTTGGAACCGTGGACACGTCAAGGTAAATTGACTCATTTACCTGAGAGACTTGTGTATTTTGACCATAGTTTATCACTCATCCCAGAAATCCCCGGGTAGAGTAACGGGTCTCACAATGAGATTTATGCGAATACGCTTGCCTTAGCCCTCAGGCCTTTTGCCAGGAAATCTAGAATACAGGTGTCTATGTGTCACACAAATTTCCTTGGTTTATAAAATCAAAACCTTGATGAGATTTGTATAAATTAGACATACGCCTAAAGATCCAAATCATAAGTATATAATTTAACATGTCATCGAGAATAAGATTGAGTGATTTTATGTTCGAGGAGAGTCAAAGATGAGTTTAAGGAGACAAGTAACTAAGTTTAGGCAATCCTATGCTAAGGCATCAAATTACACATAAGAAGGCATAGCATTATGTAACATGCAAACCATGTATTTACAAGATAAAAATACTATAAGGTGCATGCATAAGCTATAGTCTAGGTCACCATTTCTAATAACCTAAATCCCTATAGTTATGGGCTCTGATACCAATTTGTCACACCCCAACCTTGACGGCGAAATCGTCGAGGCGTGAGAGTTACGATTGTTCACAGCCACATAACGCTATTGCCTGAAACATGTTAAAAATAAAAGGACAACATATTGCTGGTGAGCATTCTATATTTTGAATACATAAGTATATAAAAGATGGCAATTCATGTTTAAATTGGAGAATAAGGTAACTAGGGATGTAAGACAGAATGCACAATTAAACCTTGACAAAGTTTTACAAGTTCTCAAACGTTTACAAGTATATACGATTAGCTAAGTGTACTTGGATCAACCAAGCAGGCTTGTCAGGCCCATAGATCTATGGCGTCGCCAGGCTAGCAATAGTTAATGATTGTACATTTATTCGAGATTACATGGTAGCTACAAGATTCAACTAATCACAACACACAAGTAAATTGCCATAAGTTTACAAGAATCAAACGTGTTTACAAGTGCAACGTTTATATGGTAACATGTTTCACCCAAAAGTGTGAAAATGATAAAATGGGTATAGAAATACTCACTTGGCGATTAAGTATATATTGGATGATTAATAAGAAATAATAACAAGCGTCGTTTCAACGAATTCCTATACAAGGCACCTAAAACGTATTTATTACAAGATTAATAATAAGTTTAACAATTAAACGTGAATTAGGGTTTTAGATGGAATTTGGGGTATTTTTATAAATAAAGTTAATAAACGATTATTTATACTTTGTTTGATAACGGATGTATCATTTATACAATTTTCAAGGAAATTTAATCCTCTATAATAATTTGTGAAATTTAACTATGAAATACATATAATTTCTACGAGAAATTCATAATTACGTTTACATCGTGACCAATAATAATTTAATCTTTTAAATTATTATTTAAAGTCTATTTTTATAAAAATAAACTAAGTATAATATTTGTAACTTAATATTTTATAAAAAAATATTAAAGTATTTAAGGTTATAATTTATAAAAAGATACATAGATAATTTTCAAAATAAACAAACTTTACAAAACGAATTTTTATAATTTTTAGAAATTTATTATAATTAATTTAAGGCTTAAAAGCTATTTAAAAAATAATGGGGTGGCCGGGTTTCGAACCCGCGACCTCTTCATTAACATGGAGCGTAGGAACCAGTGGAACAAAGGCCTAAGCCGCGATAAGGTTCGGTTTTAATTTCTTTTAAACACCAATTGCAATCCATCCCCAATTCACATAAACCCTAGATTTGATTTGATCCAAATTGAGGATCAATTTGAATCTGTTAATGTCCAAATTCATGGGGCTTTTGATCCCCATATAAAATCGAGTACAATGATGTGTTCAATTACCTGATTTGATGTTAAATCGATAGAGAACATATTAAGAACAGCAATAGTTAATGATTGTACATTTATTCGAGATTACATGGTAGCTACAAGATTCAACTAATCACAACACACAAGTAATTGCCATAAGTTTACAAGAATCAAACGTGTTTACAAGTGCAACGTTTATATGGTAACATGTTCACCCAAAAGTGTGAAAATGATAAAATGGGTATAGAAATACTCACTTGGCGATTAAGTATATATTGGATGATTAATAAGAAATAATAACAAGCGTCGTTTCAACGAATTCCTATACAAGGCACCTAAAACGTATTTATTACAAGATTAATAATAAGTTTAACAATTAAACGTGAATTAGGGTTTTAGATGGAATTTGGGGTATTTTTATAAATAAAGTTAATAACGATTATTTATACTTTGTTTGATAACGGATGTATCATTTATACAATTTTCAAGGAAATTTAATCCTCTATAATAATTTGTGAAATTTAACTATGAAATACATATAATTTCTACGAGAAATTCATAATTACGTTTACATCGTGACCAATAATAATTTAATCTTTTAAACTATTATTTAAAGTCTATTTTATAAAAATAAACTAAGTATAATATTTGTAACTTAATATTTTATAAAAAATATTAAAGTATTTAAGGTTATAATTTATAAAAAGATACATAGATAATTTTCAAAATAAACAAACTTTACAAAACGAATTTTTATAATTTTTAGAAATTTATTATAATTAATTTAAGGCTTAAAAAGCTATTTAAAAAAATAATGGGGTGGCCGGGTTTCGAACCCGCGACCTCTTCATTAACATGGAGCGTAGGAACCAGTGGAACAAAGGCCTAAGCCGCGATAAGGTTCGGTTTTAATTTCTTTTAAACACCAATTGCAATCCATCCCCAATTCACATAAACCCTAGATTTGATTTGATCCAAATTGAGGATCAATTTGAATCTGTTAATGTCCAAATTCATGCGGCTTTTGATCCCCATATAAAATCGAGTACAATGATGTGTTCAATTACCTGATTTGATGTTAAATCGATAGAGAACAGATTAAGAACAGCCGCGGCAAAGGAGATATTGATTCGAGATGATTTTGTTGATAATAATCAAATTCTTTGCACAGACAGTTTCGAGTGATGATGATAAACAAAAGCCCTTTATCAATTTGGGTTTAGAAAGGTCAGAAAGGGGTGTTCGATGGAGTTGCAGGTTCGACAGAGGATGATGATCGATGATAGTGTTTGTGTTTGTTTTTGGTGAATTTGGCACTTGAGTTGATTAGGTGTTTATAAATGATCGAGTTGGTAGCTTTAATTTGTTTATTATTGTTGTTTGAGTGAATTAGTGAGCTGTATCGAATCCGAGATAAAAGTGGAGAGTATAGCCGTTTGTTTGACTGATTCAACACGTTTTCGTGTTGGAATTCAATTCGAATTGGATCCAAGAAAGCTTTCGGTGAGATTGTGGGGTTCAAAATCGAATAAATTGGTTGATTTGGTCGGGAATTTAGTGGTTTCGATGTGGGGGCTTTGGATCCGAATATTTCGATGATTAAACGTGTTTAATGGGTGCATTAGGTTCGAATCCTATCCATAAATACATTGGAACCGGTTTTGTGGGTTAAAATGGCGTATCTTTGGATAATTTGGATCGCCGGAGAACGGCCGGAGACTCGCCGGAGTCTCGCCGGAAAATCGAGGGGAGAGCAGTTGGGTTTTAAAATTTTACACAAATGGTCCCTGCGGTTTCAAATTTGATATTTTGTCTTAAACTTCTTATTAAGTTTCCAAATTGACAAAAATGACCCCTGGACTATTATTATTATTATTATTATTATTATTATTATTATTATTATTATTAATAATATTATCATTATTACTAAGATTATTATTATCATTAATCTTATTATTATTATTATTATTATTATTATTATTATTATTATTATTATAAAAGATTTAACACCGAAATACGAGATGTTACAGATGTGAGAGTAGGGATGAGAAATAGGACTATCTGTCTTTAGACAGTCGAAGGAAACAATCTTGATTAATGTTTGATACTATTATTATTACTATTATGTGGGTAATGGCACCTTCCAAATTGTAAGAGCATGACTCTGATTCAACTGGCTTGCTGACACTACTATCACTATTTAACTATGAAGCTACTTGTTTGGAATATGGTTATTGGATTATTTGTGGTAACTTGCATTATGTTAAGTTATGCTTTGAAAGTGTTTGTATCCATACTGATTGATTGCCTAAACTGCTATGATATACTTTGAATTAAACCTTGTAAAAATTACGTAGTGGTTTGTATATAAACATAGAAATACGTACACACCACGATCTCTCCTCCTAAGGCTAGGTATAATAGGGTAATGATGCATGAGTTATTCGAAAAAAAATTTTAGATGCTAAACGAATCTATCTGTGAAACTATCAGAATGCCAACTAGGAGGGGAACACGATTTGGGAGGCGAGGAGCTACAAGAGGCCGCCATGAGGAGGCCAGGCAAACAGGAAACGAACCTACCCCGCCGGGAACTCCCCGCAAAGAAAATGCTAACCAAGAGAATGACGAGAGGATGGCAAACCTTGTAGCACAACAAATTGCTAACGCCATCCCGACCATTATCGCTCAAATCAATGCTGATCGGAGTGATACAAATGGAAATGATGGACTTGGGAACAACAAGGACCACAACGAAGAAGCCGAAGCGGTAAGGAATGGATGATCCTATAAGACCATTATGGCATGCAAACCCAAGGACTTCTATGGCACCAAGGGTGCGATAGAGACTTACAAATGGATTGATGAGATGGAAGCTGTTTTGGATAATAGCGAATGCAAAATGGGCCATATGGTGAGATTCGCTTCTTAATCACTGAAACGATCGGCATTGGAGTGGTAGAAGTCGATCACTCAAGCACGTGGAAGGAATGCTGCAAATCGAATATGCTAGACCGAATTCGGAGAGCTGTTAACCAACAACTATTGCCCCATCAATCAACTTGAGAAGCTAGAGTCAGAATTCCTGGGTCTGGAAATGAAAGGTCCCAATTACACTGAGTACATCAATCGATTCTTAGCCCTATCTCAACTGGTTCCTTATCTGTTGACACCCGAATCTGAAGGCGTAGCACGTTTCATATGGGAACTACATCCTAGAGTTAGGGGAATGGTCCGCTCCTCCAAGCGCTTGACTCTACAATCCGCAGTTGACCTCACCAGCAGTTTGATTGACGACATAGTTAGGGCTGGATGGACCGAGCAAACTAGGACTGATGAAAAGAGGAAGTCTGTTGGTGACAAAAGAAGGTGGTTTGAAGCAAAGAAAGCAGTTGGAAGTAGTAGTGGGTCAGGTAGAAAGAGTTTTGAAGGTGCAAGGCGCGAAGATCAGGGAAGTAAGACCCGGAGACAGTACTCGGGGACAAGCCCATTTTTCAACAAGGGCAAACTACACCATCAAGGGGAATGTAACCCGATGCCCTATTTCAGATGCAAGAGAACAGGTCATTTAATCAAGGACTGCACCTACGCACCAGGAAAATAATGCTATGAATATGGGGATCCAGGACACATGAGGAATAAGTATCCTAAGCTGGGTAGAGACAAGGATGCCAAGCCCAACAAGCCTAAGGGAAGAGCATTCATGATGGATCCTATAGGAGCTCGAAAGGAACCCGATGTGGTTAACGGTACGTTCCTTGTAAACAACCATCCTGCTACTATTTTGTTTGATACTGGAGCGACTGCTAGTTTTATCTCTAGTGCTTTTAGATCTTTGATTGACTTAGATGCGTGTACCTTAACCGATATGTTTACCGTTGAATTAGCTGACGGTAACATTTTAGAAACTAATGAAGTCATCAAGGATTGCTCATTGAACCTAAAAGGAAATACATTTAGAATAAATCTGATGCCCATTAAGTTAGGAGGATTTGACGTGGTGGTTGGTATGGACTGGTTAGCTAAAAATTGAGTCGAAATTGTATGCAATGAACGCCTACTCAAGATAACGTTGAACAACAAGGAAGCGTTAGCGGTGCAAGGAGAAAGGAGTAACATGTTATGCCCCATGATATCCCATTTAAAAGCTACCAAGAGCTTAAGGAAGGGATGCTCAGCTGTCATAGTCTACGTGATGAAGACCAAAGAGGAGAAGAAGATTGCAGATATCCTAGTTGTTTCTGAATACCTGAAGTGTTTCCGGAAGACCTACCGGGACTTCCCCCGAATCGACAAGTTGAGTTCCAAATAGATTTGCTTCCTGGCGCTGCACCGGTAGCCAAAGCGCCGTATCGACTCGCCCTCCTGAAATGAAGGAACTGATGATGCAAATTCAAGAACTATTGGACAAAGGATTCATACGTCTGAGTGTCTCTCCATGGGGTGCCCCAGTGCTATTTGGGAAAAAGAAGAATGGAACCTTATGCATGTGCATTGACTACCGGGAGTTTAATAAGTTGACCATAAAGAACTGTTACCCTCTTTCGAGGATAGACGACCTATTCGATCAACTTCAAGGAGCAAGCTACTTCTCCAAGATAGATTTGAGTTCCGGTTACCACCAACTAAAGATAAGAGAAGAAGTCATACCCAAGACGGCCTTCCGAACTAGGTATGGACACTATGAGTAGTTAGTCATGCCATTTGGACTGACTAATGCACCAGCAGCGTTCATGGATCTCATGAACCGTGTATGCCGCCCTTATCTCGACAAATTTGTGATCGTGTTTATAGACGACATCCTAATCTACTCCGGTAGTAGGGAACAACATGAGAAGCATCTCAGACTAATTCTTGAGTTACTCAAGAATGAGCAACCATATGCCAAATTTTCTAAATGTGAGTTTTGGATGCGAGAGATCCAATTTCTAGGGCATGTGCAACCCTTGACTGCACTGACTAAGAAGAACAAAGCCTTTGTGTGGGAACAAGAGCAAGATGAAGCATTTGAGACGCTTAAGGAAAAGTTATGCAGTGCACCTGTGCTGTCCCTCCCAGAATGAGCAACTATATGCCAAATTTTCTAAATGTGAGTTTTGGATGCGAGAGATCCAATTTCTACGGCATGTGCAACCCTTGACCGCACTGACTAAGAAGAACAAAGCCTTTGTGTGGGAACAAGAGTAAGATGAAGCATTTGAGTCGCTTAAGGAAAAGTTATGCAGTGCACCTGTTCTGGCCCTCCCAGAAGGAGTCGAAGATTTCGTAGTCTATTGTGACGCCTCGTGTCAAGGGCTGGGATACGTGCTAATGAAACGTAACAAGGTCATTTCCTATGCATCTAGACTGCTAAATGATCACGAGAAGAACTATACTACGCACGATCTGGAATTAGGTGTCGTGGGTTTGCTCTCAAAATATGGAGGCACTACCTCTATGGCACGAAGTGCATCATCTACACTGACCATAGAAGTTTGCAACACATTCTTGAACAGAAGATGCTAAACTGCGTCAGAGAAGATGGGTTGAGCTGTTAAACGACTACGAGTGTGAAATCCGTTATCATCCCGGTAAGGCCAATGTTGTGACAGATGCTTTGAGCAGAAACGAGAGAGAAAAGCCTCTTCATTTACGGGCCTTAAGGATGAGTGTTTACACCGACCTGATTGCAAGACTAAAAGAAGCTCAAGGCGAAGCATTAAATGGAGAAAATTTAGCAGGAGAAGCTCTGACCGGAATGGAAAACCGGTTAGAGAGGAATGATGATGGTACATATAAACATGAGGGGAGAACATGGGTGCCGAAGTATGGAGGAATTAGAGAAGTAATTCTCGATGAAGCACACAAATCTAGGTACTCGGTTCACCCCGGAAGCGACAAAATGTACCAGGACCTAAAGGCACTATTCTGGTGGCCTGGAATCAAGAAAGCAATCGCAGTTTATGTCGGAAAATGTCTAACTTGTGCCATGGTAAAAGCTGAAAACCAAAAACCGTCAGGGACGTTGCAACAGCCCGAAATCCCATAATGGAAATGGGATAACGTCACGATGGATTTTGTTACTAAGTTACCCAGAACGCTTAGAGGTCATGATACTATTTGTGTAATAGTAGATAGACTAACTAAATCAGCTCACTTCTTGCCAATTCGAGAAGACTACGACCTGTCGAAACTGGCTCAACTGTATATCGATGAAATAGTGACTAGGCATGGTGTGCCACTATCGATAATCTCTAACCGTGAGAGCCGTTTCACTTCTCGTTTCTGGAAATCACTCCAACAAGCCTTAGGAACCCGTCTGGACTTAAGCACTGCTTACCACCCACAAACTGACGGTCAAAGCGAAAGAACCATTCAAACTTTGAAAGATATGCTGAGAGCTTGTGTGATAGACTTTGGTGGGAACTGGGATAACCATCTCCCTTTGGTAGAGTTCTCCTATAATAACAGTTATGACACAAGTATCAAGGCAGCCCCGTACGAGGCTCTCTACGGTAGGAAATGCTGGTCACCATTGAGTTGGAATGAAATTGGTGATAGCCACGTATTAGGACCTGACATCATGTTAGAAACCACTGATATAATTTTCAAAATCAAGGAACGTCTATGGGCAGCAAGTGACGGTCAGAAGAAATGCGCTGACAGGAGACGAAAACCAGTAGAGTTTCAAGTGGGCGACAGGGTAATGCTGAAGGTAGCACCATGGAAGGGAACTGTGAGGTTTGGAAAGAGAGGAAAGTTAAGCCCGAGATTCATTGGACCATTCGAAATACTTGCAAGAATTGGCCCTGTGGCGTACAAATTGAAACTGCCTCAGAAACTGAGTTGTATACATGACACCTTCCATGTGTCAAACCTGAAGAAGTGCATGGTGGACAAAACCCTGGAGCTACTATTGGAAGAAGCATTGATCAATGACAAGTTGAACTTCAAAGAAGAGCCCATAGAGATCACAAACCGCCTAGTCAAGCAACTCAGGCGAAGCCGAATACCCAAGGTCAAAGTTAGATGAAACTCAAAACAAGGACCGGAATTCACTTGGGAACGTGAAGATGAGATGAGGAATAATTATCCACACCTCTTCAAACCCACCTGTTCAGATTCTAATCGAGGGTAAAATTTCGGGACGGAATTTCCTAAACAGTGGGAGAATGTGACAACCGGCCTCAAGGTCACTATTCTAAACCCTAATTTACTTGCATCATCACCCGTCTTATGAGTACTAATGATAGAAACAATTTAACTCTATTAGTGAATTTAGACTCATCAATTGCTATTATTTGCATTTTTTGATTTTGTGTGATTTTTGTGAATTTTAGTTATTTCAAGTCTTATCTTTTAGAAACTTAGTGCCCGGGAATGTTAATTAGTCACCCTAACTAGAATCAAAATCCTAATTAAAACAATTAAAAATGCGCATATGCACACACACTTGTAATTTTCGGCTTAATACATGCATGTCCATGCATAGCACTTAATCAACTAACTAAAACTTACCACCTAAAATACTACATTATACTACACACTACACTACATATTAATATTTACAATTAAAATTTAAAAAGAAACCCCCACTACAAGACAAGGCCCGGCCGCCCCCCCTTGACCACCAATCCTCTTGTTTGCTTGCCACTACACACCACCAACATCATCACCCACTCCCTTTACATGCACTCTTTCACCAACACTCCACTTCTCCCTTCTCCCTCCTCTCTCTCTTGGATTCTTTTCCAGAAAACACACACACACACCACGGTTCCAAGCCATTTCCAGCCTCAAAATTTGAAGACAACGCCATCTACACATCGGCCAAGCTTCAAACCGCAAGAAGGTGTCCATTTTGTGAGCTTTTGGTGCTTGAATCTTGCAGACTTATGGGTTCCAGCACTTGTTCGAGATTCTCCAGCCTTATCCAAGGATTTCTAGACCATCCACGACCAACAACACCCTCCAAACCGCGAGTTACATCAAGTGTAAGCTTCATGTTGCCGGTTTTGGTCATTTCTCATGTTTTCTTCATTTTTCACTTAAAAACATCTCCTTTCCTTGTTGTAGCAGAAACCCAACACCATCACCTTGTTCTTGAAGAGTTCTTAACGTTATTGAAAGTATATCACTTGATATGATAGCTAATCTAACGGGTAGAACCCGATTTACCTCTTGAAAACCCTCATTTTGGGTGTTTTGCACCATTCAACTTGTAAACCTTGTAACCTTTGGAAACAAAATTTTTAACCAGCTTTCTAATGGTTCATAAGACTTCAAATAACCTGATTTTAGTGATACAAATGGGTGTACACCATGAACATGAGGTTATAGCATAAGTACACCTTGAAAACCCTTCTTTCTACATGTAACAACCTCTTTTAGGCACTTGTTTGGAAACCTTCTCAAACAAGGTTCATAACCTGCTCAAAAATAACTTTTAAACACCCCAACAGTTTGATTTTTAATTTAAAGGAAGTTTTGTTAATTTTTAAACTCAAGTTATAATGATTTACATGTGTAATGGTCGGTTATGACATTTTCGATATATTGAAGTCTATGGATGTGTAGAACAACTAGGCCACGATTTGGGACTGAAATTTCAGAAGGTTTTGATGAATATTAAGAGTGTTAATAATGGTTAACCTCTGAAATTAAAGACATGTTGTGATCGGACCCATTTTAGTCACTTTGGGGACCCAAAAACATGGTAAAACTACTTAAAAACAAGAAAGCTTGGGCTATAAACTCTTTAAAGAGAATTCCAGGTTCATTAAGGATTAATAAAGTGTTCTAGAGTCAATGGAAAATTTTAGTGGTTAAAAGGTAATTTGAATGGATTTTTAAGTAAAAACGGATACTAACCGGGTGACGTTTTTGAGGAAAATCTAAAAAAAATGAGTATAGAGTTAAAAACTAATAAACCGAACCCATAATCAGAAAATTTGTGTACATTTTCTTATAAATAATTTAGTTTAAGGTCATGAACCTGATTTTTGGTTATAAAAGCCATCTAATGCAAGAAACCAAACTTGAGGGTAGAGACTGTCAACTTTGAAACTTTAGGGGCTAAACTGTAAAATTTTGCCAAACTTCATAACTGACTCAAATAAGCCCTTCAGTCACTTGAATAGCATATTTACCATATATTCTTGACTTAATAATGTAAAAATCCTTGATTGTATGAGAAACCTTGACTTTCCATAAAAGGAAACTTTTTATGCAAACCCTAATCGAATCAAAGCCAAATCCGACAAACTAAGACTTAGACACTCTTGTTGCACCTTAAATAGGTTTAGAACAGTATCTAATCACTTAATATATTCATGTTAGGGTGCTAGACTTGAGATATTCCCGGCACACGAAGAGTTTCTTTTGCTTAACACCTAAGGTGAGTTCTAGTGATCCCCTTTTACTTACTATTTTTGGGATGAAACATGCTCTGTTGTTTTATGAACTATGATTATGCATTACTTGATGCTTGTATGTGGGACTTATGGACACCTACTGATTCTTATATCTTGATTATTAATTCTTTTGTGAACCGCTTGTTTTTTATGGATAGATCTATTTGGGGAATCCCCCACACACAGTGGCTCCCGCTACAGGGAGGTACACCACTGAGATCCTGAGGGATCGTATGTTGCATGTAATTGGTTTTGATTAAGAAACTATGGTAAACCATCCTGGCAGGTATGGTTCACTGTTTTGAGGCTTGGTTCTTTCCTTCGGGAATATTCGGTTAAACACCAGTTTAGAAGAGGCCAACCGGGGACCGGGTGCAGGGTTGATTGTGATACCCCACGATGATTAATACTAAAAATGATGCTTTCAAAAATCAAATGAGATTTTTCATAAGCTTTTGACATCTGATTCTAAACCTTTAAATGTGGACTTCAAGAGTCCCTTTTATTTTTAAACTTTAAGCACTTGAATTCACCAACTTTTTAGTTGACACTATTTTCTTTTGAGCATGTTTCAGGTAATCCATGAAGACTCTTGGCTATTATTGAAGACTTAGACTCAACCCCTGAGACCATGGCAATTTGCTTGTGTGACCAAAATTATGACTTGAACAATTTGAACATTTATGGAAAATGTTGATACAATGACTATTTGATTTATGTTGAACTATGTAAACATTGGGGGCCAGATTTATTTCCAGCCGGATGTCTTTTAAACTTTAAATGCCATGTGATGTTCTCTCCCTTTGAGCTCCTATATCGGTTTGTTTTCTGCTACCATGTATGTTGTTGCTAGTCTGTGACGTCCCACCCTACCTGGCCCGGGGTGTGACACCATTGTACCCTGCATTCAAGGCATATGAATTAGAATAATAACTACTATATATCAGAAGGTTTATCATAAATCAGACTAAGTTTCTCACATTTTGAGTTTTCTTGGTCAAAATTGAGTGTTCATGTATACTGTTTCATATGAATTTGACCTAATCTGATTTAGTGATGCATGTTCATTTTGATGAGTTATTCATGATTGTATTGATTATCCTCTCTCAATTTTAACTCATTTCAACCATTGAACTGTCGTTTGATTTCAACATTTTAGTTTTGACATGCCCTGTTCATACGACGAACAGCACTGATGGAAATCCTTTGTTTGTTCATTTCTTCATGATTAGCATGTGTCTTTCAGTTGAAATTATCAATGGTTCATGAACATTTGTTTGATTTTGTATGATTCTTTCTTGACCTAGGTTACTAAGTTCATGGTTCGGGCGAATGTTTGACAATTAGGGTTATGAACATTTTGGGATTTTCACCTTTTCCTTGATAATACTGTTGAAGTGAATCGAGGATGAGTAAATGGTGATGAATTGAACTTAGAACACAGGTTTGGAAGATGAAGAAGATGATGAAGATGAACAGTAACTTTAATGGCGCTCGTCGCACTTTTAAGTCTTTGAAAAGTATTAAATGACCCTTTGATTTTGGTTTATATAGTCAATTTAATATGGATTTCAAAATTTGATGTTTTAAAACAAATGCACCTAAGTTTTAAATTTACTGTAGCAAATGCGGTTGAAGAAATGTTCATCGGTATTTGTTCACTGTAGCAAATGCGGAAGAACAAATACTGGTCAGTATTTGTTTACTGTAGCAAATGCGGAAGAACAAATACTTGTCCGCATTTGTTCACTGTAGCAAATGCGGATAAACAAATACTTGTCAGCATTTGTTCACTATAGCAAATGCGGATGAACAAATACTTGTCACTATTTGTTCACTGTAGCAAATGCGGATGCACAAATTCTTCATCTTTCATCAAATGCGGTAGAGTAAAAGTCTGTCCGCATTTCTTCCACGTGCTTAATGACAGGAGTATGATCACATATCATACTTTATGATGACACAAGTTTACACCCAAGTTTAAGTGTTGATTTCTTCTTTTCAAAAGAAATACAGTTGAGGAAAACAAATGCGGATGATCATAAATTTCATCCGCATTAGTTTTTCATACTTAAAACTTGATGCTTGATGGTGAGACTAATGCGGTAGAGTGGATTTTGTCCGCATTAGTTTTTTCACTGGTGTTTCTGTTCACAAAACCATTACCCGCATTGGTTGAATGCTTGGGTTACCTTCACCCGCATTAACCAATACTCTTACCCGCATTAAGTTTGTACTTAATATTTTTGCTTTGGTTGGTTTTGGATGAATTTTCTCTGATGCTTTATGAAGCAATGTCTTTGCATTTTTGATGATGTGTCTATTGCTTGATTCTTATGAAGTTTTGACTGATTTTTATGATATCAATTCTTGCTTGGATTGACTTGTTCATCAGTGGTGAATCAAGTTTCCCATTGTTGACTGATCTAGGTCTTTTGCATCATGATGTCTGCAAGAACTAAGATACTATGGTATAACTTCTGCAACAACACAGAAAGATTTTCTGATTTCGCAAATTGTTTTTGGTTTTTCTAATTTTAAGAAAGGAAACACCTGTACAAAATTGATCAAAATTTTAAATTACTCCCCCTAAAGTTTATATCCATAATAGATAGAAACTTTTATGGATTTGAAAGTTTTTGAGAACAAAATCTTTTTATGATTTGAAAATTTTAAATTACTCCCCCTAAATTACTCCTCCAGAAGATTTTTCATCATCACCGTCTTTTTCATTGCCTCTCCTTCTCTTTCCTTTCTCAGTATCACTTTCATCTTTCTTTCCTTTTTCCTCTTCTTGTTTCAGTTTCAACAACAGTTCTAGCTCAGAGACCCTCTTTTTGAGAACCTCCACTTCCCTTTCAAGGTTATTGATCAAAGTGGACTGTTCTTCGATAAACTCCTCTTGTTCTTTCATGACTATAGTTTGGATGTTGAGAGTGTCCAAATGACCACTGACTTCATCCTTTGATAGTCTGAGAGCCTCTTTTAGCATATCAATCTCCTTTTCTTTTTCATTCATTTTCTCCTCATGCATGCCCTTTATTTCCTTCAATTCTCTCTGCTTTTCATCCATCTCAAGAAGTTTGTCTTGAATAATGGCAGATCTTCTGTTCAGGAGAGTTTCCATTTTAGATATTTTCTTCAGAAGATCAAAGATCATCTCATCCTTTTCATCCGGCTTGTTGGTCTCTGATTCAGCAAAGCTCTCAGATGGAGCAGCTTCTAAAGTCACCTTCCTTGTAGGCATGGGCATATGATCATCCTTATCATCAGATGATGATTTAGATTCATGACTGGAGCTTGCAGAGTCACCAAACTCAGCATGAGCAGTAGAGGGAGAAGAATGAGTGGGAGATGTGTGAGAGTGATGAACTGGTGAAATATGAGGTGAGTGAACAGGTAATAAGTGAGGTGATGAATGAGGTGATTGTACTGGAGAGGTTTGGGTTGAGAGAAAAGGTTGAGGTTGATGAGATTGGTGTGGTGATTTTGGTGGTGATGGTAATGGTGAATGAGTGGATGGTGATGCTACATTGGTTTCATACACAGAAGGTCCAGTGTGAAGATCACCACCTACATCATCATGTGGTGACACTGGCCTTTGTCTATCTTCAGAACTTGCTGCTTGTTCTTCTTCATGAACAGGCTCATCATCAGGAGCCTCAATTTCTTGTACTCCTTCCTGATTGATCTGTTGCTGCATGCATGGCAACAGAGGGAAGAAAGTACCACTATAAAATTTCCTCTGATCTCATTTTGTGATGTACCTATAGGACTTGGCATTATAGTGAGGGATGTCCATCATGGTCCTATGGGTGCAAGATCAGGAAATGCTTCATTTATGAGGCACTGTATAAATCTGGGATACATCTAAAACTTATGCCTCCTACCCTCCTGTATGTTAGAGACCATTCCATTGAATACATAAGCAGACATGTTGAAAGGACGGTTAGTGCATAAAGCACAGATGGCAGAGGAGGTTGTCACTGGAATATCATTCCATCCAGTCTTCCTCTTCGATAAGCAGTGCTGATACATGTGTATCAAAAATCTCCATTGCAAATCTACCAGACCTTTCACAATTTGCTTTCCTTCATAACCACCTTCATATCCAATATTGGCAAATGACAGGATCTCAGCCTCTCGTTTGATCAATCAGATTGGTTTGCAGCGGATTTAGCAAGTTAATTAGCGATTAATGCAAGAACATAAAAGATATTGCAAGTAAAAGCACAAGCATAGAGAGAGAAAAGAGTTCTGCAAGAAATTAATTGTTCTATTGCTCAACACGTTTCGGCATTTAAAACAGCATGGTTCACTATCCTTTTATAGGCGGCAAAAGGATGGTGGTGATGTCCTTTCTCTGACATCAACCGATTATTAAAATTACAACTGACGGAACATAAAACTGCTGAAGATGTCAACAGCTGACATCTTCTTACAAAAGTGTTCCTATCTTTTACAAGTACTGACAAAAGTAAACTATTGAAATCCTACAACGACTGAAGAACAAACTCTTCAGTCATTTATAACTACTGATACTATAACAGCTGTAGAACAAGCTCTTCAGCTGTTGTACTAACTACTGAAACAAAATAATAAACTACTGAAAGTAAAAACCATCACAACAACTGAAGAAGACTTCTTCAGCTGTTGTGACAAACTCTGTCTTCAGCACTTGTTCTTCAGACTTGACTTCAGATGATGTAATAGCTGACGAGTTCAGCAGATGTCATCAGCTGTTGTCTTCAGTCTTTGTCTTCAGACTTTGTGCTTCAGTAGAAGGTCTTCAGTTCTTCAGTTCTTCAGCTTTTGATTCTTCAGTACTTGTCTTCAGTACTTGAAGTCTTCAGTACTTGTATGATCAGTACTTCAGACTTCAGTACTTGTCTTCAGTACTTTAGAGTCTTCAGCTGTTGTTCTTCAGTTCTTTGATCTTCATACTTTGATCTTCATACTTTGATCTTCAGACTTTGTCAGAACAGCTGATGGAAGTCTTCAGCAGTTGTTGCAGTGGCATGTGGGACTTAGAGGTTTTCATGATCTTGGCTCATTGGTTCTTTTGGTCCAACAAACTCCCCCTGAACCAATGCAGCCAAAACCTTTAATTATTTGTTGTCCCACTTATTGTTGGCAGAAATATTGGTCTATTTCCTTCTAGATCAGATTAGAAGTTGACCCAGATAAGCACTGGCCTGGGAGAAGGTTTCTAGTGTTTGTTTGGCTAAGTATGGATGGGAGCTCTGTTTTGGGGAATTGGACACAGAGCTGTTGTCCCATCCATGAAACCTACCTCCCATGTACTAGCCTGTAGGATTCTCTGGTGTAGGCTCGGACGAAAATCATTTGTTCTTCTTTGGTCATGTCTTCAGCCCCACCATCGAACAATCCTTCACGGCCGTACATCTCTGAGACAAACTTGACCTGTTTGCCATTCTTGAGCTCAACTGTTGTGATTTGCTTATATGCAAATTCATCTGGATGTCTGCCTTCTAGAAACAAGTTGAGCTCATCTTTGCGGAAGTTCTCAAGCTTCTTATAAACTAAGCCTTTTCTAACCATCCTGTTCTCCAACATCATTTCAGGGGGTTGCTTAGACTTATAAGCTTTCTCGAACTCATCCACAATTTCCCAGGGTGTTACTACAAGAGCCACTGTGATTATTTCATCTACAATCCTCTTCATCGGGCTCTTGTACCTCACAGGAATGTCTTTCTTTGTAATCCTGTGAGCCACCCTCGGATCAGGCCAAGTCCTCACTCTCTCTTTGTTATATTGGAAGGTTTGTTTGAGAGTGAAGAGTCTCAGAGCTTCTTTCTTCATGTTCATGATAGAGGTAGAGGCAGCATATGCTTGGTCAATTGACTTAAGCATTTCAGCATCATGAAGCTGATGCTGCGCCTCTTCCTCTATCTTTACCCTCACAGTGTCCATCTGTGAGGTGGGAGTGATGGTTTGGGGTTTGGCTTTTGGTAGAGGGATGACTGCTAAAAGGGGTAGTCTATCCTCCTCATCCTCCTCTTCTTCTTCTTGCAGCCTCAACACCCTTCTCTTCTTCTTCAAGGGTGGATCATTGGCTGCGGGTTTTGATGGTGAAGGGGTTGGTTTAGTGGGTTGTGGTTGGGTTGTTGGTGTGGGAATGTTGGCAGGCACTGCTAGTAACCAAGAGATAAGAGCTGGTTTGGTCTGTTTTACTAGCAGTGTCCTGTTCCCAGCACCGGCTTCTGAGAGGGCCTCAGCGACCAGTCCTTTAGTGAAATCACCAGCCGAACAAATCTTGGTGGTTATTGCCAAGAGTCTGTCCCCGGTCCATGCCTTGACATCAAGGACTGGCCTGCCCAGGTACTTCGAAGTGAACCTACTCATAGCCTCAAGTTTCTTTCTTTCCTCTTGGCTATAAGTAGTCCATCGGTACTCAATCTCTCTTCTCTCCATGTTCCTGATCTCCTGATCTAGCAAGGCAGTGTCCTTGTCAAAGCCTTGCCTGAACAGCTGATCAATGACAGAGTCCATTGATCGGCTATGCTCAGCATCAGCCTCCTTGACAAGGGCTGCTAGATCAGGATCAGCACTCTCCCTCACCTCTCCTCTCTTCTCTCCTTTCTTTTGATAAGTGACACTGAAATCCTTTTGGATTCCAGCCACTTCTATATGCTCAACCTCCCTCTCTTTCCTCTTCCCTTTCTCCCTCACCCTACTACTCTCCTCAGCCATCTCCCTCTCAACCACCACCTCTTTCTCTGCCTCTAACTCCTCCTCTCCCCTCTTCCTCTTGGCTTGCACTGATGTCTCCCCCTTTTTGGGTGCATTGGTTGGGGTTTGACTATCAGCAAGCGCCTTAGTAATGACAACCTCCACCATGGGTTGTATATAAGTGGGAAGCCTCTCATCAAGGGTTTGAATGACTATATCTTTAAGTATGGGTGTGATGAGAGGCAGGGATTTCTGGAGGATAGCATCCAGCTGCTCAGGGGGGTTCTGACCCTGAGAGCTAGTGCCAGAAGTAGGGGCTGGTGGCCGAGTTTGTGGGAGTGGCTCAGTGTTTTTGAGACCTTCGGGTGAAGGTGCCATCTGTGGGGTCGTGGTGGCAGATGGACTTCTATCTTGAGTCATTTGAGCAAGCAGCTCTTTGAGTCTGCTTATCTCATCTTCTAAGATAGTGTTTTGAGCTACTACATCGTAGAAGAAGCTCAGGTCATCATCAGTATGAACTGAATCATCTGACCTCCTGACAATGTCAGGATGTACATGCTCTGAGTGTGGCTCAGATACAGCATGTGCCCCTTGTTCATGGTACTGGGGACTTCCAGCCTCCGGATTGGATCCATCATCGGCAGTTGCCTCTGGTGAGGTCTTATTGATGTTACCAGCTTCACCCTGCTCAGATGTTGATGCAGAGGAAGTGGCAGCCTCACCAGATTGTCCTATCTCCCTAGCCACACTGGGAGATTGGTCTTGTGATTCTCTGTGCTATGGGCACACACCGGCACTTGTATCCACCCCCTCTTCGGTTGGAGTCTCCCCAGTTGTAATAGGTTTCTGGGGAGAGGGTGGAGTGCTCAGATGGGTCAGCACTTTGGCGATAACCAATGTAGGGCTTTGTGGGGCGGTCTCATCAGGAGATGGGCTCGAAGCAGTGTGTACAGGGGGAGGACTGTGCTGTTCAATGGCAGTCCTCTCAATTGAGATAGACCCCAGTAGTGTGGTTGCCCCAGTATTGGTTGCATCAGGCTCCTGTTGAGAGGAAGCCTGTGCGGTTGTGGTAGGTGGAGTCGTGGTAGCTGCTGGGAGAATCGAACCAGCAGGCACATCCTGCCTTTGTGTTGCAGGGGCATCCTCAGGGGACTCATCTCCCTGAGTAGCCTTTTTGGGCTTCTTTTTGGCTTTTGGTTTGGTGGGGACTTTGGATTTGGAGGTGGAGGCTGTGGGTTCCTGCTGCGTGGGTTTTCGCAGCCGGCCAGCCTGTTTGAGTGTGTGGTCAGTGTTGTGCCTGGAGTATACCTCGGCTAGAACAGCCATGGCAGGGACCCCAGTGCCGACTAGTCCCTCAGCCTGAAGCTGGTTTTCTATCATGGCCATTATGAACCGTGGATACAAGATCCAACGGTTAGAAAGAGGTTTTGTGGCCATGTCTTTAAGTTCCAAAAAGATGAGATCAGTTAAGTTCAGAGGTTGATGCTCAAAGATAGAAAACAATACTGTTGCCACCTTGTTGACATCTGGTCCCACAAAGAGGTTTTGGGAGCCAGACACACGTTCACCATATGAAAAATGAGGCGTTGGGGATCAGGGAAGTGCTTCTTCAACAAGGTGGAGGCGGAGAGGTCACCCTGGTAGTCGTTGGATGTGAATGATAGATCCAGGGCACCTTTGGGGTAGGAGGTTGGGTGGGTGGCATCCTCCAGCTGTAGGGTTTGGCGCAGGGTAGCTGGAGTGATAACCACGGGGTGGTTGTTGACGGAGGACCGGAGAGAGACCTCGCCATCCTGCTCTCCGGTTTGGACGGTTATGTTTGTCCAAAACTCCGTCAAGGAGTCGGTGTATATAATGGGGTTCAAGAGAAAAGCCGTTTTGTATGGTGAGTCATGCATAAGATCGACGGCTTGGTGAAATTTGGGCCATAATGGCGATTTGGTGAGATGGGCGACACAGTTGTGTCGAGGTTTCAGTTGCATGTTCGCCATTAATGGTGTATGGGAATTTCAGAGGTTTTGAAAGATTAGGTCAAGTGAGGAGTAAATGCTCTGAAGGGGGGTATTTATAGGGTAGGGCAAAGGCTTGAAAGAAAACTACTGAAGGTTTGGTGTTAGTGATCAGTTGTTGTAACGACTGATGACGTGGTTTTAACCTTCAGTGGTTGTAACATCTGAGGACTTGGTGTTGGTCTTCAGTAGTTGAAACTACTGAGACTTGGTTTTGTCCTTCAGATGTTGTAAACGGCTGAAGAGTTATTGTCAGTCTTCAGTAGTTATGAACTACTGAAGACCTAATATTCTTCTTCAGACGTTGTAACAACTGAAGACTTGGTGATAGCCTTCAGTAGTTATGAACTACTGATATCAGTAGTTATGAACTACTGAAGACATGGTATTGCTTCAGTTGTTGTAAACAACTGAGGACTTGGTGTTAGCCATCAGTAGTTGTGAAACTACTGAGGACATGGTTTTGTCCTTTAGTTGTTTGGGTATGAAACAGCAGCTGTTGGCATCAGCTGATGAGAAATTACTCATCAGCTGTTTCCGTCAAATCAGTTGTTTCATGCTAGCCTCCACACTTACTCATCAGCTCTTTGGCTGACTTTCAGATGTTTCGTAGACCCTTCAGCTCTTGTGAATATTTATGCCTTCAGCTCTTGTGATCAGATGTTCACAAGTGCTGATGAAATACTCTTCAGAGCTGGTGAACAAATTTTGTCTTCAGTACTTGTGTAGATTACACATCAGTACTTGTGAGCAAAATTTGTTCTTCAGTACTTATTTATTTGAAAATCATACATCAGTAGTTGTAATCCACCTCACTACATCAGTTGTTTTCAATAAATAATGTACATCAGTACTTTGAGTCATTTTAGTCTTCAGTAGTTGTGAAAGAGCTGAAGACTAAATTACTCCTCAGTACTTGTATTTGACCTAATGCTCATTAGTAGTTGTGAATTGAGAGCATCAGCATTGGTCAAATTATTCTAGCTGCAGCATACCTAGCCTTAGTACCATGTTTTGGAAAGCGGCACTATCTAAAGGCTTGGTAAAAATATCTGCAAGCTCATCAGCACTAGGAACAAACTTAGGATCAATCAGACCTTTTTCATAGCAATCCCTGATAAAATGATGTCTGATCTCAATATGTTTGGTCCTAGAGTGCTGGACTGGATTTTTGACAATACAAAGAGCTGAAGCACTATCCATTAGTAATGGAGTCTTTGTCTCAGTAATGCCATAATCCAGAAGTTGATTCTGAAGCCAGAGTATCTGAGAGGTACAACTTGCAGCAGCAATGTACTCAGCTTCAGCAGTGGATGTAGCAATTGATGTTTGTTTCTTACTCTGCCAAGAAACTAAACAATTGCCTAGGAATTGGCAACCACCAGAAGTGGATTTTTGGTGACTTTGCATCATGCATAGTCACTATCAGAGAAAGCAACTAATTTGCAAGAATGCCCAGTTGAATACCAAAGACCTAGTGATTGGGTACCTTGCAGATATCTAAAGATCCTTTTGACTGCAATCAAATGGGATTCTTTAGGTGCAGCCTGAAATCTAGCACAAACACATGTTGCAAACATGATGTCTGGCTAGAAGCTGTATGGTACATCAAGGACCCAATCATACATCTGTAAAGGGTTTCATCAACCGCTTTCCCTTTCTGATCTACATCTAGTTGTGTGATGCTGCTCATGGGAGTAGAACAGGGCTTACAGGTTTGTAAATCAAACTTATTCAACAACTCTTTTGAATATTTGGACTGATGGATAAAGATTCCACCATCCTGTTGTTTGATTTGCAAACCTAGAAAGAACTGTAATTCTCCCATAGCACTCATTTCAAACCTTATCTTCATGAGCTTTGTAAATTCATCACACAACTTTGGATCAGAGGATGCAAAGATGATGTCATCTACATAGATTTGAACAAGGAGCTTATGTTGTCCCACAGTCCTATGAATAAGGTTTTATCAATGGTGCCTCTAGTGAACTTATTTTCTAAAAGAAAAGTTGATAGTGTCTCATACCAAGCTCTAGGAGCTTGCTTCAGCCCATAAAGAGCCTTATCAAGCTTGTACACCCAATCAGGATGTTTATTGTCCTCAAAGCCTGGTGGTTGACACACATAAACTTCTTCTTTTATTTTTCCATATAAGAAGGCACTTTTGACATCCATTTGATAAACCTTAAGACTGTGAAAGGTAGCATAAGCTAAGAATAGTCTGATTGCTTCCAGTCTGGCCACAGGTGCAAAGGTCTCATCATAATCGATGCCTTCCTCCTGTGCAAACCCTCGAACAACCAGTCTAGCCTTGTTCTTGCAAATTTGGCCCTTCTCATCTGTTTTGTTCCTAAATACCCACTTGGTGCCTATAGCACACTTACCTTTGGGTAGTGGAACAAGCTCCCACACTTGCTGTTTCTTAAATTGAAGAAGCTCAAGCTGCATAGCTTCCACCCATCCATTGTCTCTTAAAGCAATATGATAGTTCTTTGGCTCTTGCTGACTGATGAAGAGAGATAGAAGCAGAAGTTGGACAATGATTCCTGGTTGAAACTCCAGCATGAATATCACCAATGATTTGAGATGTGGGGTAATTCTTGAGCTCTTGATAGACTATGATATCTGTGCAAGTGTTTGTAGATCCATCAGCAGCAACAGATGGTGATAGAGATTCCTGAAACCATGTAGAGGATGGCAGCTCAAACGAAGTAGAGCAAGCAGAAATCTCATCAGCATTTGTAGTGGATGAGCTGCTGAGGCTACAGGAGCATCAGGTTCAGTGGACTCAGGCAGGTTGTCACTAAACCTGAAGAGGTGAGTACTGACTACATCATCATCAGTACCACCAGGTGAAGATCTGTTGACAGGCTCAACTGATGGAGGTTGATAAGGAACATATTGCAGTATATCCAGATCAAACAACTCCACAGGGTTTTGTGGAATCTTGTCCATTGGAGATTCATTGAACTTAACATGCAGAGTTTCTTCAACCCCCTTTGTTCTACAGTTGAAGACTCTGTATGCCTTGCAAGTTGATGAATAACCAACAAAATACCCTGCATCCACCTTACTAGCAAACTTCTGGAGTCGGTTGCTACTGTTGAGAATGAAACATGGACACCTAAAGGCTCTAAAGAATGAAATCAGAGGAGCCAAATGATGAAGAACTTCATAAGGAGTCTTCATCAACCTCTTATTCACTAAAGCTCTATTCTGTACATAGCAAGCTGTATTGACAGCTTCAGCCCAAAAGGTCAGTGGCAACCCTGAGTCAGCCAACATTGACCTTGCTGCTTCAATGAGGGTCCTGTTCTTTCTCTCCACCACTCCATTTTGCTTAGGAGTTCTAGGAATGCTAAACTGCCTTCTAATTCCCTTGGACAGGTAGAAGTCATCAAGTGTGTGGTTTCTAAACTCTGTTCCATTGTCACTCCTCACACACTTGACCTGTAGGGAATACTGCTTTTCTACAAGTAACACAAAGTTCATTATTGTCTTTGCTGCTTCATCCTTGGAGTGCAAGAAGAAAGTCCATACAAACCTGGAATAATCATCCACAATTACCAGGCAGTATTTCTTCTTTGCCATGCTCATCACTCTGACAGGACCAAAGAGATCCATGTGCAGAAGCTGTAAGCAGGCTGTGGACTTTGGTTCTTCTATTGAAGGGAATGAAACTTTGTGTTGTTTTCCTTTCAAGCAAGCAGTGCAGTCATCTTCACACTTGAACTCCTTCTAAGGCAATCCTCTTACTAAACCATGGCTTATAAGCTGATTCATGTTCTTGAAATTAACATGACCCAGCCTTCTATGCCATAGTGTAGACTCTTGAGGAGATGCCTTGGAGAATAGGCAAGGATGGCCTTTTAGATCCATCTTTTTGGAAAGATCTAAGGCATACACTCTTCCTGTCCTGTTGGCCTTCAGGAGAGTGTGTTCATCCAATGCCTTGTCAATCAAACTCAGAACTTTGGATGACAGAATCCGACAGTTCTGGCTTGTGAAAAGGCAACATGGCCTTTGTCACACATTTGGCTGACACTCAAGATGTTATACTTGAGATTCTCCATATGGTTAACATCATCAAACCGTATTTCCCCATTGGAAACAAAGCCTTTTCCGATGATGTAACCCTTTGCATCATTGCCAAAGGAAACAAATCCCTTCTTTCCATGAGAGTAGTCATTAAGAAGGGAGCTGCTTCCTGTCATGTGCATGGATCCTCCACTGTCTACGTACCAGATGCTTCTATGGCATGTTGAAGAACCCTGCAAACACAACCATGTGTTAGTTAGTCTTGGAGACCCAAACCTGCTTGGTTTTGGGTCTGTTCTCAGCTACAGGTGCAGCACTAACAGGTGTGTTATGTGTGACAGTCTGAGGTGAAGAAGATGGTGCAGACGAGGAACCCTTTGGCTTGGACTTCCTTTTCTGTGGTTTCAACACAGGAGCATCTAAGTGGTTGACTCTTCCCACTAGTTGCTGAACCATCATCACCAACTATGTCTGATTCTGTGATAAAGCCTTCAGCTCTTCAGACGCATTGGAGTTTGCTGATGATGAGTTCCTATGTTGTACCATCTTTTTCTGAGCAACCTCAGCTGTTGCCTGAGTAATCCCTACCTTCTTTTTAGATTTAGCTTTGGGCTTAGGGATTTCAGGCTTGGATGTTGCTAGTACAAACTTCATTTCAAACTCATTCTTCATTTTATTGATGTTCTCATTAATTTTCTCCTTCTGTTTGAGTTTGGAACCCCTTTTGTACCAGCAATCATCAGTAAGATGATTGAACAAACCACATATCTCACATGGCTTTTTCTTCATCTTATGCTGATCATCAGCTGAAGAGGATTTAACTGCTGAAGACTTGTTCTTCAGCTGTTTGCCATCAGTACCAGCAGTTTTCTTTCTAGTGCCTGCTTTCCTGGTATCCTCTCTAGCTGTCTTCAAACCTTTCCTACTGTTAGTTTTCTTCTCTTTAGTGCTAACAGTATTTGAGGTTTGAACTTCAGATGTTGTCACTTGCTCTCCAATACCTTCAGTACTTCTAGTGACAACACCTGAGTTGATCAGCCTTTTGGTCATGTGACAGTCAGCATTTGAACCATCAGCTGTTGTGGCATCAGCTGATTGGTTTTGGCAGGAGTTAACGCTAACATCTATCTCTGATGATGCTGTATCAGAAGATAGTAGGTCACCTGAAGAGAAGGATTGGTTATTGCTCTCCCCATCAGATTCAACTTCTGCTCTTGAAGTGAAATCTGTAGGAGGAGCAGTGTGATTATAACCAATGCCAAACTTCACATTGGAAGCTGATGCTTGCTAAGAAGCATTTCAAAACCCTTGCATGATTGCACCCATCATCACACTCAACTTGGGTGGTTGCAAGAGTTTCCTTGAGGTCTCTGTACTTCTCTAGAAGTACATCTTCCCTAGCTTTATCATCTTTGATTTGGCATTTAAGCTTGTAAATCTCATCATTTTTATCTTTTAGAGCAACCTCAAAATCAGCTTTTCTTTTGGAAATATTATGCTCAAGCTCAAGATTTTTATCTATTAAAGCTACATTTGCTTCTCTAATAGAAGCAAATGCTACTATGCATGATTCAGAACAAAGCTTGGCTTTTGCCTCAGTGGATACCTGAGATGAGGCATTGGATGATGACCCTTCAGCAGAATCAAGAGCCATCAGAGCAAGATTTCCAAAAGGTTGGTCACCACCATGTTGACCAGCACCTTAGAGTAGTTGATCCTGACCAGATAGCTCTTCTGGTAGACTACTCCAGTCAACAACACTTGGGGTGAAAAAGCTGTGTTGTTGAGGTTGTGTGTGATGATGAGATTGGGAAGATTGAGGCTCTGGAAGAGCATGAGGTGGTTGAGCCGGGGGTGCTTGAGTTTGACTAGGCTGAGGCATGTAGTAACAGGGGTAAGGATATGGCATATGACCCTGTGGCACAAAATAAGCAGGTGGTGCCTGTGCTTGTGATAGATGGCCAGAACTGGAGGAAGGTTGCCCTCTGTGCTGTGAGCTATTGCTAGGAAAAGTCACAAAGGGTGCAGATGAGATAGATCCAGATGATCTACACTCTCTTGCAAAGTGTCCAAGCCTTTGGCACTTGTGACACCTCAACTTGCTCTTGTCAAAACCAACTTTGGTTTTGCCAGAGAGTCCAGGGAATTTCCTACTAGTTCTCTTGTAGAACTTTTGAGAGCGGATATTTATCATTTCCATTTGGTTCAAAATATCCATCTCTTCCAGATCATCATCTGGAATGCCCTTCAATCCTCCATCAGAAAACACAAGTTGTCACCACCACCTCCTGAACTACTAACACCAACAAAAGCTTGTTCTGAGTTGGTAGAGAAATCAATATGCTCATCATAAGAACTTTCTGATGAAGCATATTCTGACTCATGACTTATCAAAGCAGTATTACCTTGGACAAAGTCATCAGCGAGCTTGCTAGAAGAGGACAACTTCCTCTTTTGCTCTATCTCTCTCTCAAAAGTGAGCAGTTTCCCATGAAGTTGGGTGAGAGATAGAGTTTCCAGATCAGCACTGGAGCGTAGGACAATGGTGTATGTGTCCCATCTCTCAGGCAGTGACCTGAGGAACCTGTTGTTCATCTGGCTGTTGGTGTACTCTTGTTTGACCATCTTCAGCTCAGAGATCAAACAAGAGAACCGCTCAAACTGCTAGGTCAGAGTCTCACCCTTTCTATATGAGAATGTCTCATATTGTTGGGCGAGGATTTCTCTATTGTTTGCTAAGACCGAATCAGTTCCTCCAAATTGTTCCTTTAGAGCAACCCATAGGTCATGAGCAGACTCATGATGCAAGAGCCCTGAATAAATCTCATTAGGAATAGCCATGGCTAAAATTCCATGGGCTCTAGCATCAATTTCGAACAGCTTTAGATCTTCATCCGAATATTGTTCAGGTTTCTTCCCAACCTGTTCATTAGATTCCGGGACGCTCACCATAGGCTTGTATGGTCCATGCACCACTGACTTCCAACAACCAGCACTGTTGACAGCCAAGTGGTGTAGCATACGTCTTTGCCATATGTTATACTCGTTCCTAACAAGCATCGGAGGCTTTGTTGAGGAACCAGTATTGTGTGGATCATTAGTTGGTGTCGTCATCTCAGGTTTTAGTCAAAAATAGTTTAAACAAGACAAACGTAACTCAAAACCACCTGAGGACCTCAAGATTTTGGCCAGAAACAGCAGAAACTCACTCTCTATGGCTAATTCTTGCAAATTGCTAATTCGATCAAACAGAGAGATCAAAAGAGCAGTTTCAAATGATCAATAGTGAAATCGATCAATGATTAACCTGCTCTGATACCATTTGACAGGATCTCAGCCTCTCGTTTGATAAATCAGATTGGTTTGCAGCGGATTTAGCACGTTAATTAGCGATTAATGCAAGAACATAAAAGATATTGCAAGTAAAAGCACAAGCATAGAGAGAGAAAAGAGTTCTGCAAGAAATTAATTGTTCTATTGCTCAACACGTTTCGGCATTTAAAACAGCATGGTTCACCATCCTTTTATAGGCGGCAAAAGGATGGTGGTGATGTCCTTTCTCTGACATCAATCGATTATTAAAATTACAACTGACGGAACATAAAACTACTGAAGATGTCAACAGCTGACATCTTCTTACAAAAGTGTTCCTATCTTTTACAAGTACTGACAAAAGTAAACTACTGAAATCCTACAACGACTGAAGAACAAACTCTTCAGTCGTTTATAACTACTGATACTATAACAGCTGAAGAACAAGCTCTTCAGCTGTTGTACTAACTACTGAAACAAAATAATAAACTACTTAAAGTAAAAACCATCACAACAACTGAAGAAGACATCTTCAGCTGTTGTGACAAACTCTGTCTTCAGCACTTGTTCTTCAGACTTGACTTCAGATGATGTAACAGCTGACGACTTCAGCAGATGTCATCAGCTGTTGTCTTCAGTCTTTGTCTTCAGACTTTGTGCTTCAGTAGAAGGTCTTCAGTTCTTCAGTTCTTCAGCTTTTGATTCTTCAGTACTTGTCTTCAGTACTTGAAGTCTTCAGTACTTGTATGATTAGTACTTCAGACTTCAGTACTTGTCTTCAGTACTTTAGAGTCTTCAGCTGTTGTTCTTCAGTTCTTTGATCTTCATACTTTGATCTTCAGACTTTGTCAGAACAGCTGACGGGAGTCTTCAGCAGTTGTTGCAGTGGCATGTGGGACTTAGAGGTTTTCCTGACACTGTCTCACAGTTTGCTCAGTGATAGCTAAGGAATGATCATCAGTGATTCTTCCAGTTAGTGTTCTCACACCATCAACTTCAATCACTTCAGCTGTTCTCCAAAATGACCTAATAAAGGTCTCATAAATTTGGTCTTACTGTCATGGCATAAGAGACTCTTGTAGTAAGGAGAAATCTGATCATATCCCTCAGTCCTTCTGCCTCAGTTACATCAGGATCAAGATAACCGCTGACATTATGGAGCTTGCTCCATGTGAGGTTTGCCATGTTACACTGCATTCAAGGCATATGAATTATAGTGATGAATAATGCATATCAACAAATGGTTTGTCATAAATCAGCCTAATTTTATCACATTTTGACTTTTCTTGGTCAAAATGGAGTGTTCATGTACACTGTTTCATATACATTTGAACTTGTTTGATTTAGTCATACATGTTCATTTTAAAGAGTTATCTCTGATTACATTGATTATTCTTTCTCAATTTCAACTCATTTTAACCATTGTGATGTCTTTTGATTTCAGCATTTTAGTATTTACATGCTCTGTTCCTACGACAAACTGAACTTGTGAAAATCCTCTGTTTGTTGAGGTTTACATGATTAGCATGTGTCTTTCTGATGAAATTGATAATGGTTCATGAACATTTGTTTGATATTGCATGCTTTCTTTTTGACCTAGTTTCCAAAGTTCGTGTTTCTCATTTATGTCCGAAATTTAGGGTTATGAGCATTTTCGGATATTCACCTATCCTTCGATAATACTATGGCAAGAGTCGAAGTAGTATGAACGATGATGATTCGAACTTTGATCAGAGGTTTAGAATATGAAGAAGATGACTAAGATGAACAGTAACTTATGGTGGCACTCGTCTCACTTTGAAGTCTCTCAATTTTGAAAAGTATTAAACGACCATTCATTTTTTTGTTTATATAGTCAATTTAATATAGATTTCAATTTTTGACAAGTTCTTAAAACAAATGCGCACAGATTAAAAATTACTGTAACAAATGTGGTTGAAGAAATGTTTATCAGCATTTGTGTACTGTAGCAAATGCGGATGAACAAAACTTGTCAGCATTTGTTCACTGTAGCAAATGCGGATGAACAAAACTTGTCAGCATTTATTCACTGTAGCAAATGCGGATGAACAAAAACTTGTCAGTATTTGTTCACTGTAGCAAATGTGGATGAACAAAAACTTCAACTTTCATCAAATGCGGATGAGTAAACTCTGTCCGCATTTCTTCAACTTGTTCTAAATCTTGAGACTAATACGGTAGAGTATTGTTTTCCGCATTAGTATTGCACATGTTTCAGTCCACAAACCACTACCCGCATTGGTTGTATGCTTGGGTTACCTTCACCCACATTAACCAATACTCTTACCCGCATTAAGTTTCAAACTTAATGGTTCTGCTTTTGTTGTTTTTGGATGAATTTTCTTCAATGCTTTATGATGTAATGTCATTGACTTTATGAAGTTTGTCAGTTGCAAGATGTGTCAGTTGCTAGATCTTATGAATTTTGACTGGTTCTGGGTCATCAATTCTTGCTTGGATTGACTTGTTCATCTGTGGTGAATCAATTTTCCTATTGTTGACTTATCTTGGATTTTTGTGCATCAGGATGTCTGCAAGAACTGAGATACTATGGTATAACTTCTGCAACAACACAGACAGATTTTCTGATTTTTGTTTTTGTAACTTGTTTTTGGTTTTTCTAATTTTTAAGAAAGGAAAGACCTGTACAAAATTGATCAAAATTTTAAATTACTCCCCCTAAAGTTAATATCCATAATGGATAGAAACTTTGAAGGATTTGAAAATTTTGAAAGGAAATCTTTTTCTAATTTTTGTTTTCTTTATTGTACAAGAAGTAAAGTTATACCTTTCATTGGGATCATATCAATCTTATCTTTCACAAATGCAAGCAATTGTTAGTAAAACAGACAATGTCATGAACATATTGATTGTAGGTATGTTTGTCCACTTAAACTCATACTTGGTTAATATTCTGATGCAAATGATCTTATCATGTTTTTGAGTTGATTGGGTATTCAACATGTACCTCACACTCAAAAGCATGGCAAGGTTAACCATCTGCATGCAATGTATGGTAGAACTTTCAACATCTTACATGACCAGGATACTTAAATTTAGAAATCTCATATTACTTGATCCTCATTGGGTTTCTTTTAATTTTGATCCAATTATCACTTTTGATCCACAATGGAATTCTTTTCACTTCACTTTGGAAGATGATCTCTTAGGATTCTTTTGATTCATTCATTTTGAATGATCTTTATTCTGTTTGTTTCATCCAAGATGGATGTATTCCTCATTGGGAATCTTGATGGATCTTGACATCAGCACTATGTGCTTGTTTCTCCAGGTCATTGCTTAGCAAAACAAAGGAGGTAATGATGTGAGTAAAAGAGATTAATAAGTCATCATTACCTGGGTGTTTTGGTTACTACACACACACACATTTGGACAAGTCATAACTTACACATACTATGAGATGACAGCATCACAGTTGAATATAATCTTTAATTTATCACTGCATGTATTGTCTTGTCCAAGTTGAGCTACCAACATATCAGATAAGTCATGTCAGTCTTTAAATTTTGTAAATCAGCACAGTGAATGATATAACGATTGTAATTATATCATTTCCCCTAGATAAACTATATACTTCTTCTTTTGATTTCTTTTGGTATTTTTGAAATATTTGAATGTTTTTGTTTGTTTTTATTTTACTCAAGATTAATCATACCAATTGATTGAACTAAGAATTCAAATCTGGTTGGATCAAATGCCTTAGTGAATAAATCAGCTAATTGATTGTCAGTGTGAACTTGTATAAATTTGATTAATCCTTTTTCAGCACAATCTCTCAAAAAGTGATATCTGATTTCAATATGTTTTGTTTTTGAGTGTTGAACTGGATTATTAGTAATAAAAACTGCTGCTGTGCTGTCAATGTAAATTGGAGTGAGCAGAAAGTTAAAACCATAATCAAGCATCTGGTTTTGAATCCAGAGCACTTGAGAACAGCATGCGGATGCTGCTATATACTCAGCTTCTGCTGTTGACACAGAAACATTGGTTTGTTTCTTGCACTGCCAAGATACTAGTCTAGGACCAAGAAATTGACAACCACCAGATATGGATTTCCTGTTAAAGTTACATCCCCCATAGTCACTGTCAGTGTATGCATAGAGATTGAAGTCTCCTTCCTTTGGATACCATAGTTAAGAGTAGGTTTGCCCTTAAGATATCTGCATATCCTCTTGACTGCATTGACATGAGATTCCTTGGGATCTGCTTGATATCTAGCACACACACAAACACCAAACATAATGTCAGGCCTACTGGCTGTTAGATACATAAGAGAACCTATCATAGATCGATAGTGAGTTTGATCCACTGATTTGCCTTCAGGATCAGGTCCAATTTTCACTTTAGTATCCACAGGAGTTCTGATGGACTGACAGTCAGCAAACTTGAATTTCTTCAGCATTGTTTCCACATATTTTGATTGATTGATGAAGATTCCGTCTGCTGTCTGTTGGACTTGTACTCCAAGAAAGAAAGTGAGTTCCCCCATAGCACTCATTTGAAATTTAGAGTGCATGAGATTCTCAAATTCTTTACATAGAGTCTTCTTTGTTGAGCCAAAAATGATATCATCCACATATATCTGTACAAGCAACATGTCCTTTCCTTTTCTTTTTCTGAAGAGAGTCTGATCGATCTTTCCTCTCTCATATCCATTATCAAGAAGAAATGATGAAAGAGTCTTATACCACTTTCTTGGTGCTTAATGAAGACCATACAAGGCTTTGTCTAGCTTGTAAACCCTGTGAGGAAAATCTGGGTCTTCAAATCCAGGTGGTTGACTCACGTAGACCTCTTCAGCAATCTTCCCATACAGAAAAGCACATTTCACATCCATTTGATAAACAGTGAAGTTCATGGATGCTGAATATGCAAGAAAGATTCTTATGGATTCTAGTCTGGCTACAGGGGCAAATACTTCATCATAGTCGATTCCTTCTTCTTGTGTGTATCCATGAGATACTAGTCTTGCTTTGTTTCTAATGGCGATTCCCCTATCATCAGTCTTGTTCCTGTATAGCCATCTGGTGTCGATAGGGTATTGTCCTTCGAGAAGATCTAGCAGCTGCCATACTTCTTGTTTCTTGAATTGCAGCAACTCTTCCTGCATTGCTTCAATCCAACTGTTGTCTTGAAGAGCCTCTTTGATATTTTTGGGTACAGTTTGACACAGAAAGCATGAGAACAAGCAGATGTTGGCTATGCTTGATTTGCTTCTGGTCACCCGTTCAGTTAATTCACCAATGATGTTGTCAACTGGACGATCTTTATGTATTCTTGTAGTTGGGATTGAGTCACCAGCAATGGTTACATCAAGATTGGAGACATTCAGTTCATCATGGTGACAGGCAACATCTTCTTGTACTGTAGGGGAGCTATGGAAGTAATCAAAATTTGTTTCAGTTCCTGTTTCCATGTCAGCGTGGATTTGATTACTCCCATCATTTGAAGTTCTTTCATTATCAACAGGAGGGATGACATGAGTTTGAGTTCTAGCTTCTTCTTGGTTTCTAGCTTCAATGGATGGCATCTCTGATGGAGAGGGTATTATACTTGGACCATCCCCAATTGAAGCACTTTGATGTTGAACAACATTTCTGACAGGATCAGCTTGTAGTGGAACCTCTTCATCCATTTGCTCAGTAGAAGTTGGAGGAATCATTGGAAAGTCACTCTTTTATTCTACTAATGATGAAGGTGCAGCTGAATGTAGGTTTCCTACATCAGACATATGAAATTGGTCAAAAGATTTGGTAAATGAGTCAATATCAAACAACCAATCAGGACCATTAGTTGATTTGGGAAAAGAATGTTCTTTGAATTGAAAATTTGTTGATTCATCAATAATGTTTAATCTGGGATTAAACACTCTATAAGCCTTTGAAATAGAAGAATAACCTACAAAGAATCCTTCATCAGACTTGGATGAAAACTTTCCCAAACGGTCACGGGTGTTTAATATTGAGACTGGACAACCAAATGACTTAAAAATCCAATAAATGGTTTTCTTTGAAAAATGAGTTCATAAGGTGTTTTGTTGCTTTCATTAACGATCAAAGTTCTATTTTGTACAAAGCATGATGTGTTAACTGCTTCTGCCCAAAAGGTGATTGGCAGTTTAGCATCTGCTAGCATAGTACGTGCTGCTTCAATTAGTGTTCTATTTCTTCGTTCAGCTACTCCATTCTGCTGAGGAGTTCTAGCTGCACTAAATTGATGAGCTATGCCTTTGGTTGTACAAAAAGAACTCATATCTTCATTCTTGACTCTGTCCCATTATCACTCCTAATAGTTTTGACTTTAAGTTCAATTTGATTTTCAATTTTAGTGATAAAATCTTTTATTAATTGAGATGCCTCATTTTTATGAAGTAGGAAGAAGACCCATGTGAATCTAAAAAAGTCATCTATGATCACCAAACAATATTGTTTCTTTCCCATACTCATAACATGAGTTGGGCCAAAAGATCCATATGAAGTAGTTTCAATGGAGAATTGTTGGTGTTCACCAACTTTAGCTTGTGAGACGATTTGTGTTGTTTTCCTTTAAGACATGCGGAACAGTGGTCAATACAATGGAATTCTTTTTGAGGTAAACCAATTACATGATTTCCCTTAACCAGTCTGTTCATGTTTTTGAAATTTGTATGTCCCAATCGTCTGTGCCAAAGTTGTGATTCATCAAAAGATGCTTTTGATAGAAGACATGTTTCTTCTTGTGGAGTTGCAGAATTCAGGTTAATGACATAAGTGTTATTCTTCCTCGGTGTTTTCAATACAACCGATTCTTCAGGAATTTGAAATCCTGGTCACAGAATGTAGCAATGAGTGTCAGTGAAGTGAGTGGAATATTTCTTGTCACAGATCTGAGATACGCTGAGAAGATTGAAGTTCAGCTGCTCGCAGTAGTTCACTCGATCAAAGCTCAGCATTCCATTTGTCACAGATCCTTCACCTGTAATTCTACCACCTTGTGAATCTCCTCTAAATGCCACAGTAGTTCCTTGATGTGCTTAAATTCATGAAGGAGGGAACGATCTCCAGTCATGTGTCGGGAGCATCCACTGTCCACATACCATAAACTGTTGGACCTATATGAATGAGCCTCAGTAGGCATGGGAGTGGGTCCATCGTTGATGTGAGCCATAAGTGCATGATTTTGAAATTGAGGCTTTACTTCCTCAGCATACATGCTCCAATCACATACTCCATCCTGCCTAATAACAAGAGCATTTGCTGATGACTGATTACTTCCATAAGCTTGATTGGTCAGTTGGGGTTGAGTCTGATGTGGTTGTTGATGATGATGAAGCTGTTGTCGATGACTGTTTGAGTGAAAGCTTGAAGGTGGTTGAGATGATGACTGCACCTGAGAAGGACTTTGAGCATTGTAGTTTCTTCTGGGAGCATTGCATTCTCTGGAGAAGTGACCAGTCATACCATAATTGAAGCATTTCACCTTTGATTTGTCGTATCCAAGCTTGGTGTTTTCATTGAGTTGAAGCTTTTTCCCCTTTCTGAAAAACTTCTTTGCTCTCATAGCAATCATGGCCATTTGCCATTGCAAGTCCATTTCCTCCACATCATCTGGATCCATTTCTTCCAGATCTTCTTGAATCAGATGAGCAGATGTAAGTCTTCCACCCAAATAGGCTTCAAAGCTGGCAACAAATGCATTGTAAGTTGCCTTTTGTTCTTCAGATTTTGTATCATCAGGAGCAGGAGTTGCGGAGAATCCTGATGTTTGAGTTGTTGAAGTTGATGTGGAAGTAGTTGATGGTCTATTGGATGGTGGTGCTGTAGTGAATCCAGTTGTTTTAGTTTGATCCCTTGAGGAGATGAAATCATCTTCTTCAGTAATGAAGGCATTTTCCACAGAGTGGTTATCTGTGGGAAACTTGTATGCTTCAATTACTCTGGGACCTCCCAAATTTCTGCTTCTTTCATCAAGCTCCAAGGCTTCAATCTTCGCTATCATGATATCCAGGGTGGTGCTTTCCAAATCCAGAGTATTCTTCAGCATGGTTATATTTTGTTTCCAATTTTCAGGGAGACTATGTAACATTTTCTTGTTTAGATCCTTTGACTTGTAAGTTACCCCCATGATCTCTAAATCATTTACCAGCTGCACAAACCTATGCAACTGTTTAGAGATGGACTCCCCTTTGGAGTGATGAAATGTTTCATACTGATTCACCAGCTTGTCTTTGTTGATTTCAGCCACTTCACTGCTTCCTTCACACATGATTTGCAGTGCATCCCATACAGCTTTTACAGTGCCATACTTTTCCAATCTTTTAAGTACATCCATTTTAAGTGCTTGAGTAAGTATGGAGTAGGCTTTGAGGTCAATCTTGATCTTCTTATAGTCATCATCATCAAGAGTTAGGTCTTCAATAGGGATTCTTGAAGTCTTGTATTGTGTAGCTTGATCTGCGGATAGAGTCACTAGAATGTGTGGGCCTTTGCATATTGAGATCCAATAATCAGGATCAACACCTGTAATATAGTTCATAAATCTGATTTTCCATTGTTTAAATTCAGATTTATGTTTGAGCATGGGTGGTTTTGAAGCATGCCCAAGTTCAGAATAATTGTATGAATCCATAGTTAACAATTTGTTTTTAACTTGTTTAGATCTGGATTTAATTGATTTTATGGTTAATTAGTCCAAATATTTCAACAAGTCCAAACTTAGTCCTGTAACAATAGATCTGCTGAAAAAGTGTAAAATTTCAGCCATTGATTTTCTGTCCTCGGTGTCTGTGCAACCTGTACTGTTTATTCGAAGATGAGTTCTTTGAGTGAACAGTAACAGTTAAGTATATCAGAAAGTATTCAGTAGTATTACTGAGAAGAGATGTTTGAAACCTCTAAACAGCAACTCAATCACCAGATCAATCGGGTCAAACCAAGATCTGAGCAGATCTGAGTAATAACCGAGAGCCAAGGCTCTGATACCAATTGACTGGGTTTGAGAATGATATTCTCAGTTGATGTGAATCAACAAGGATCGAATATGATGATTGAGTCAATGATTGAGTGGCGGAATCAAGCAATCAATGAACATAGAACACTTAATATACTCATAAATGCATACTTGTATTAATTAGATGAACTGTTACAAAGTAAATGCTAGAGTTTTTAGCATTCTACAATAACAAGACAGCTAATCTATATATTCTGATTGTCTATTCTTCGTGAAACATAGATGTTTCTGAAGTCTCAAAAGATGCAAAAAGTCATCTCACATACGAGGTTTCTAATCTATTTATAGGCTGACGAATAGTTTGTACAAAAAGACTACACTACCCTTAGTCTAAGTCTTCATCAGCATTTCTGTTGTTCATCCGCATTGACTAATGCGGATGAGTACTTCATCAGCAGCATTGGTGTTTGGTCATCAGCATTGGTTAATGCGGATGAACAAACACGACCGCATTTGTTGCTGATCACCCGCATAGGTTAATGTGGATGAACAAATTGCTTGTCCGCATCTTATCAACTGTCCGCATTAGTTCATGCGGAAGAACAAATGCTTTGTCCGCATTTGTTCTTGGTCTTCCGCATTGACAAATGCGGATAGCCGACACTTGTTCTTTTCTTCTTATGCAGACTTCTGTATCCGTATATCTTCTTGGACTCGGGAGATTTCCAGCAGAACAACCATCCACCACTTGAATTGGCATGTTTGATCCTTTCAGGGTCCAACAGTGGTTGTGGCTGTCGGCAGCACTGGTGGTGGCTGTCGGGTCGAAGGAAACCGAACCAGAGTCGGTGATGGCTGCATGTGGTTGGAGTTTGGTGATAGTAGTAAAACAACAGTGATGAATCTAATATGGTATCTTTTTTTGGTTGATTATCGATTGTATGTTGGTATCTTTGGTTGATTATCATTGTTGACTGTTGTTTTTTGTTGGCTGTGATGATGGCGATGGTGGTTGTTGGTTGCGCTTGATGGTGCTGCCTGTGATGGTAGTGGTAAGACGACAGTGGTAGTGATAATGGTTGTTTGAAGATGGTTGTGGTGTTTGTTGATTATATGGTTGCAGGCGGGTTTTGGATATGCTCGTCAGTCATGGTGATGCTGTTGTTTGGTGATGGTTAGAGATGGTTATGGTAGTGGTTCAATAGGGTTACGGTGGTCGATAATGAGGATGTTATTGTTGGTTGTTATGGCGTGTGATACAAATGATGGTATGTCGAGATAGAAGCAATTAGGGGATTATGGAGTTGCTCGGGTCATGGTCAAAGCTGATGACCTTTGTCAAAATGTTAGGCTGCATGGGTCAAACTTGGTCAACGAGCAGTCAATAGAACATGAACGCGATTAGATCGAGGCGAATACGAGTGGGTTAAAATCCATAACCGAGTGGAAGGTAATATCGCACGCGCAACACATTGAAATTGAATTATAAAATGCATACGTATTGTTGAGCCCTAACTATATAAAGGCATAAATTATAAAATATGTGAACTATAAACGAAAACGAACGTCGCTTGTTATAAATGTTTGATTTAAATGGATGGTTTGGAATCGAGATTTAAATAACAACGCTATTTAATAGATATCAACCTAGATAACATATATGAAACATTACATTTTAGAAAATGGTTATATCATGTCATTGATTAAACAAATAAGATGATCCCATGCCATGTTAAATCGTTACAAGACTTAGAGATGTAAAATACATTCAAATACGATTGTGCATTTGTATATATATATATATATACAATAGATAGTAGTTTATCCGGCATCTACAAGTTTTACTTAAGATAAAAGGCCTAAAATGCTATAAGGACCCATCATCGTGTTGTTGCTAATTGCCGGTCATCTTATTATTACTGAAATAAATATTATAACACTCTTTCTATACAAAATATCGTTAACTATCATCAAAAATTGGATTATTTAGCGTCAACAAGTTAATTAATATGATGTGAACGTGAACATTATAAACATCGTTTGAAACATTATGTATTACGTACATCGTCAATGCGAGTTATTTTTAAAGATTTGGAATCCATGATATAAATTGGTTTTTCTACATTATTTAAGCTAAGACTCAATTCTTGATTAAATGCATTAATTAACCTAATGTACACGAGTTAATTCATGACACTTAATAAATATACAAGAAGCTTAGGATACTAATCACCAACATTAAGTTAACTAAAGAGCTCAACTGCACGCATGTAATAACATCATGCTAATTTTAAACGTGAATCTTATATGTTCTAGTTAGGATTGCTTTGTTGGTGATCATCACTTTTCTTTGTCAAGCTCTGAATTTATATAAGGACACCAGGTGAGTTCTCGTGTTCCCGTTTTTACTTTGGTTTTGGGGATGATGCATGCTCTTTTAAACTGAAACTTTCATATTATGCTTTATTTGATGCTTGTATGTGGGACTCTTTGGATACCTTCTGATACTTTTGTCATGATCATTAATTCTTTTGTGAACCGCTTGTTTTTACGTGAATAGATCTATTTGGGGAATCCCCCACGCACAGTGGCTCCCGCTACAGGGAGGTACCCCACTGAGATCCTGAGGGTCGTTTATGGCATGTAACTGGTTTTGAATAAGATACTATGGTGAACCATCCTAGCAGGAATGGTTCACTGTTCTGAGGCTTGGTTCTTTCCTACGGGAATATCCGGTTAAACACAAGTTTAGAAGAGGCCAACCGGGGACCAAGTGCAGGGTTGATTGTGACCCCACAACCGCTATAACAGATACAAAAACTTTAACTTGTGGACTCTAAGAGCCCCTTTTGTTTTCTGAAACTTTAACCACTTGAACTCACCAACTTTATGTTGACACAATTTTCTTTTGAGCATGTCTTCAGGTACAGCTAGGGAGAATAGTTGAGCTATAGAAGATACCTAAATCCGAGGCAAGAAGTGAGGGTAGGTGTTGAAGACAAAAGTCGAGCCTAGAAGCTTTAGTTACTGAAGCATCAAGAAACTTTTACCATAAGATAGATCATAACACCGATAGACTGTAGATTTAGGCACCTTGTGAATTGAAATAGAGCCAATACTCTGATGTAAATGTTGAAAGTTGTAATGTATTAAACCATTTAGTTTCCGCTGCATTTTGGTTGTTGTTTACTAATCATGACGTCCCGCCTCTCTGGGCCCGGGGTGTAACAGCAAGTGCGAGAAGGAGCATACGGGGAGTGCAGGTTAGGGCTCAATGTATGTTTCAAGTGTGGGAAGCCGGGCCACATCTCCAGAGACTATAAGTCGCTAAGGTGTTATACCTGAGGCGAGGAGGGCCATATGAGCAGGGACTGCAGGAGGCCGAGGGGGGAGAGTTCCGGGGCGAAGAAGACAGCCGGAACTGAAGGGCAGAGGCGAGCGCCAGAGCTTTCACCATGACCAGGGAGGAGGCTAGGACGGACCCCGATGTTATGTCAGTACTTTCTTAGTAAATCAAACTCTTGCTTCTGTGTTATTTGATTCTGGTGCTAGTAGGAGTTTTATTTCTACTACTTTCTGTGCTAAATTGCCTGTTAGTAGTAGACGTATCGATGAGCCCTTCGATGTAGAAACTGCTATTGGTAAGTCCACTAGAGTTACTGATATGATAGAAGACTGCGCCATAGAACTAGAGGGTCATAGGTTTGCTGCTAAGTTACATGTGATGCCCTTAGGTGGATTTGATGTAGTACTAGGGATGGATTGGTTAGCAACCTATGAAGCGAATATCATGTGTCGTAAGAAGATGATTAGACTGACGGCGCCTGACGGAACTTCGGTGACGATATACGGTGATCGAGTTACGATGATTCCGAAGGTGATTTCGATGGCGGTGGAAGGAAGGTGCATGAGGCGTGGATGTAGCGCTAATCTGGCCTACGTGAAGGATGTGGACAGGTCAACACCACCATTGCCCGATGTGCCAGTGGTGTGTGACTTTCCCGATATGTTTCCAGAAGACTTATCAGGTGTGCCAATGGATCGCGAAATCGAATTTCAAATTGACTTGATACCCGGTGCTCAGCCTGTCGCTAAGGCACCATATTGGTTGGCTCCGACCGAGATGAAGGAGTTAATGGAGAAGCTGGAGGAGTTGCTTCATAAGGGTTTTATCAGGCCGAGTATCTCTCCTTGGGGGTGCTCTGGTCTTGTTTGTAAAGAAGAAGGACGGTAGCATGATGATGTGTATTGACTACCGCGAGTTGAACAAGTTGACGGTGAAGAATCGGTATCCATTACCGAGGATTGATGACTTATTTGATCAGCTCCAAGGTGCCAGTTGGTTCTCAAGGATAGATCTTCGATCTGGCTACCATCCGTTGAAGGTGAAGGAGCAAGATATTCTAAAACAGCTTTTCGCATGCGTTATGGACACTACGAGTTTCTCGTTATGTCCTTTTGTTTAACCAACGCGCCAGCTGCTTTTATGGACCTGATGAATCGAGTGTGTCGGCCGATGTTGGACAAATCAGTGATTGTATTCATCGATGATATCCTGATTTATTCATGGAACGGAGAAGAGCATGCTGGTCACATTCGAGAAGTGTTGGAGACGTTGAGAAAAGAGAAGCTGTATGCTAAGTTCTCTAAGTGTGCTTTTTGGTTACGCGAGGTGAAATTTCTGGGTCATGTGGTAAATGCTGAGGGAATCATGGTGGACCCGGCAAAGGTTGAGGCCATGATAAAATGGAAGTCTCCTAAGACGCCATCCGAGATTCGTAGCCTCTTGGGATTGGCGGGCTACTACAGGAGGTTTATTCAAGAATTTTCCAAGATAGCCTCACCTTTGACAAAGTTGACTCACAAGGATGTGAAGTTCATGTGGAATCGAGAACAGGAGTGTGCTTTTGAGGAGTTGAAGACGAGACTAACACGAGCTCCTGTCTTGACATTACCCGAAGTAGTGAAGACTTAGTGATAGATTCCGATGCATCTTATTCTAGGCTAGGTTGCGTATTTATGCAACATGGAAGGGTGATAGCCTACGCACCTGGCAGCTAAAAACCCACGAAGCCAACTATCCCACGCATGATGTAGAACTAGCTGCGGTGGTTTTTGCGTTGAAGATTTGGCGGCATTACCTATACGGGACGAAGTGCACCATCTTCACAGAGCACAAAAGCTTGAAGTACTTCTTCAAGCAGAAAGATTCGAATATGAGGCAGAGGCGATGGTTGGAGCTCATAAAGGATTATGATTGCAAGATCCATTACCATCCGGGCAAGGCCAACGTGGTGGCAGATGCCCTTAGCCAAAAGGAGAGACTCGAGTCGATTCGGGTGAAAGCTTATCAGCTGATTATGACCTCTGACGTGATGATGCAAGTCAAGGAGTTTCAAGACGAGGCTTTGAAAGAAGATCGTCTTAACTCTGAAAGAATGAGAGGTCTGGTCGCGGAGTTGGGTGAAAACACTCTCGTTGTTAGAATTTGATATGGGCGAATGTGGATCCTCGTTACGGGGATCGACGCGGAAAGATCATGGACGAGGCTCATAAGACTCGATACTCCATTCATCCCGGTGCTACAAAGATGTATCACGATATGAAGAAAGACTACTGGTGGCCGGGCATGAAGCGCAACGTAGCGGAGTATGTGATTAAATGCCTTACCTGTTTGTAGGTGCAGGCGGAACACCAGAAGCCGTATGGGAAAATCCAACCGTTGGATATACCCGAGTGGAAGTGGGAGCATATCACCATGGACTTCATTACCAAGCTACCACGTACCCCGAAAGGGTATGATGCCATATGGGTGATAGTTGACCGTTTGACGAAGAGTGCTCACTTCCTACCAATCCGAGAGACATATTCTTCTGAGAGGCTCGTGGATCTATTTATCAAAGAGATTGTAGCTCGTCATGGTGTGCCAGTGTCTATTGTATCTGATCATGACACTCGGTTTATATCTAAGTTCTGGATGAAATTCCATGATGCGATGGGGACGAGACTACACATCAGCATGGCTTATCATCCTCAGACAGACGGTCAGTCTGAGAGGACGATCCAGACACTCGAGGACATGCTTCAAGCGTGCGTGATTGATTTTGGAGAAAGTTAGGACGACCATCTGCCGTTAGCAGAATTCTCGTACAACAACAGTTATCATGCCAGCATTGGCATGCCACCCTACGAGATGCTATATGGTAGCCGATGTAGGACACCCGTTTGCTAGGGTGATGTTGGTCAGAAAGAGTTAGGGAGTATTGAAGTGATTGAGGCTACGACGAAGAAGCTCGAAAAGATTAAAGCCTTCATGAAAGCAGCTAAAGATAGACAAAAGTCGTGTGCCGATAAGTGGCTTAGACCGATTGAATTCCAGGTGGGTGATAGGGTTATGTTAAAAGTCACACATTAGATAGGTATCATTCCGTTTAGAAAGCGGGGAAAGTTGAGCCCAAGTTATATAGGGCCTTTTTGAATCACTGATCGAGTAGGAGAGGTGGCTTATAGGTTAGAATACCAGACGAGTTGAGTGGAATTCATCCTACATTCAATGTATCTCATCTGCGGAAGTGTTTAGCAGACGAGGATATGATTGTACCACTAGAGGACATCTAAGTGGATGAACGGCTCAATAAAGTGGTTCCTCTTATGCAAGTACAGTGGAAGCACAGGAAGGGATCCGAGTCTTCATGGGAGATTGAAGGAGAGATGAGGCAGCATTACCCTCATCTGTTTGAGGAATAACAGGTTTCAGGGACGAAACCTATATAAGGGGGATGGACTTGTAACACCTGGTTATTTTTAAAGATATAAAGAAAAGAATAAAAGTAAAGGAAAAGAAAGAAAGGCTATGAAACCCAAGTTGAAGGACTAAAAGTGTCCAAAAGGACAAAAGGTTTGAAAGTTGGTGAATAAAGTAACATGGCTGCCTATGTTGCTTATTCACATCAAACAATCGGATTTTTAGAGAGAGAAACAACAGAGAATTCTCGGTGGTTGTAGAAGAAGAAGGGAAATTTGAAGTTTTTTGGTAAGAATTCTCAGTTTTATGATGATTTAGATGTTTCTAGTCTCGGTTATATGCTTATAAATGTGATTGTGTGTTCGGGTGTATATGTTTGTGGGTTTTAGGTGCTAGAAACGTCTGGGAAGCACAAAAGAAGGGTTAAAACCTGAAAACAAACTAAGGTGAGTTCTAGAACCCCCTTTTTAAACATGTTTTTAACAATTTTGGGGCTGGAAATGCATGTGTGCATGATTTTATAAAAATGGGTTTCACCCGTATGTGTGTGTGTAAATGTGCATGTGGGAGGGTGTAAATTTGGGACATATATATGTGTATGTACATGTTATGATGCTTAGAATGCTAGAACTAAGCTTAGATTCTGATTTAGGATGAACTGGGACTAATTTATGTTGTTAAAGTGAAATTACGATGCCCAACCGTCTAAACAGTGGACCACGCATCCAACGGTTGTATTTTTATAAGTATGCCTAACCGCCCAAAATGCCCAACCGCCTGAATAGTGCCCAACCGTCTAAATAGGCCCATGCGTCTAAGTGAAAAATGGTGAAATATAGGCTCAAACGTCTGAACAGGGCCCATGCGTCTAAATAGGCCCATGCGTCTAAGGCAAAAAGTGACAAGTTAAGTCTAGACGTCTGTATAGTGGCAAAACGTCTGAACAGGGCAGAAGCGCCCAAATAGTTCCCATGCGTCTAGACCCTTAGAATTATTTTCTGAAGTTTCACAAAAAACAGAAAGTCTAGGGTTTTGACTAAGTTGACTTATGGGCAATGATTACCCATTATAAGCATAATTATGAAATGCCCTAGGGTTATTAAATGCTTCATCCCATGCATAATCATGATTGTCTTTATGAATCCTTATTATTATCATTATCATTATTATTAACTTATTATTATTATTAATATTGTATGACTTTCCGTGATATGTTTATGATCAAAACGAAAAGTATTATCGTTAATAAAGCGAAAGATTAATCATGAAGAAAAGTGGAACGTAAATGAATGAATGAAAGTCTTGCAAGCAAATGTATAGAGGTGCACGGCCTTGTTGTCATTAGCTCAGCTGTGATCCGGGCTAGCTACCCCGAAGGATGCACACAGGTGCACGGCCTTGTTGACAATGAGGTGAGCGACCCTGTTATCGCAAAAGACTCGGATAAAGTGCAATCATTGAGATTGCTAATGAGGTAGCGACCCTGTTGTCGCAAAAGACTCGGAAAGATAATGATAAAAGTACGGAATGAATGAACGAAAGTTAAGGAACGAATGATGAAGATAATAATGATATTACCTAAGTGTACGTATGATGTGTGATCACATGCAAAAGTAAAGAATAGTTCTTAAAGGAAAGTAAAGTATGTTTTATTATAAAAGCTTGGACTCACTCAGCAACGCTGACTTTTATGCATTTTTCAGTTGGCAGGTAAAATGTTGCTGAGGATGGCACATGGGTGAAGCTACTCGACTAGGCATGACTGACACCCATTCATACATGATAATACTATTGTTTTGTAATGCAATTGAACAATTATTTTGTAACCAGATTAAGCCAAGGTGTATTGCTTAACAACAGTGTTTATAATGAAATGAATGGCTTTTGTTAAATAAATTCCACTGCTTAAATTTGTAATATGTCACGTTTTATGTAATTATTGCTGTGAATGACCAACTGTGAGGTCTTCGGGATCCGGGCCTTACAGGTTGCAGGATGGTTGTTTATGAGGAACGTACCGTTCACTACATCGGGTTCCTTGCGTGCACCGTTCGGATCCATCACGAATGCTCTTCCCTTGGGTTTGTTCGGTCTGGTATCTTTGTCTTTCGCCAGCTTGGGACACTTATCCTCATGTGTCCCGGATCTCCACATGCAATCTTTGATTAAATAACCAATTTGCTTGCACCTAAAACATGGCATTGGGTTGCACTCGCCCTGATGGTGTAATTTGCATTTGTTGCAGAAAGGATTGGTGCCCAAGAATAGTCTCCGCGCTTTTCCACCCTGGTCACTACGCCTTACCACATCTCCAGACCTCTTACTTGAACTACCACTGCTACCAACCGCTCTCCTAGTATCAAACCACTTCCTTTTCTCATCTATTGCCTTCTTCCTATCCTCAGTCTTTACAAGTTCAGTCCAACCAGCTCTGACCAGATCATTGGTCAGGCTACTCGTGGAATCGACTGTAGCCTGTAGGGTTGTGGGATTTGAAGAACGAACCATGCCTCTAACCCTTGGATGTAATCCCCAAATGAAGCCTACACCCTTGGATTCGGGCATCACCAGGTATGGTACTAGTCGAGACAATACCAAGAATCAGTTGATGTATTCAGTGTAGTTCGGGCCTTTCATCTCCAAACCTAGAAATTCGGCTTCCAGTTTCTCCAGGTGATTGATAGGGAAGTACTTATTGGTGATTATTTCCCTGAACTCAGACCAGTACATTCCACCAACGGCATTCCTGCGTCGGGGTTGAATGATGATTTTCCACCATTCGAGTGCTGGTCCTTCGAGAGATTACGAAGTAAATCTCACCATATGCTCAAGCTTGCATTCGTTGATATCCAACACAGCCCCGATTTCGTCCAGCCACTTATATGTTTCAATTGCACCCTCGGTGCCAAAGAAGTCCTTCGACTTGCAGGTCATGAATATCTTGTAAGAGCACCCATTCCTTATATCTTCGGCTTCCTCATTGTTGGCTTCAGTATTTTCAGGACCACCAGTTCCGGTTGCATTTCCCCGGTCAGCGTTGATCTGTGCAATAATCGTCGGGATGACATTTGCAATTTGCTGTGCCACTAGGTTGGCAATCCTTACAACATTTTACTGATTAACATTCCCTCCATGTGGTGTCCCAGGTGGAGTAGGTGGTTGGTTCCCAGTGGGTCTAGCTCCCGCGTGTCAACCTCTAGTAGTTCCTCGTCTCCTAATGTGAGTTCCTTGTCGAGTTGGCATTCTGATAGCATCATAGATAAATTCATTTAGCATCTCATATATCTTGGTTTCAAGTATCCCATTCATGTCAATTTTATCCTTACTAGTCATGCTAAGTAACTACATGATGGTATGATAGACATAACACGACACAAGTTAAATATATAGATTTTCTTCAATCACATGGGTTGAATCAATCATATCACACAAATCAATTTTTCACCGTATAATATTGCAATTCAAATCCAATTACCCTACATTTGTAGCATCAGTAGAAATAGTTTCTTAGAGAAATCAATCATAACGTCAACCAACAGAATTCAATAGTGTCATAGTTTCACAAGTTGGAAATTGCCATCACCCCATAATAATAATAATAATAGTTTCTGACATGGGTAAGTAAAATAGTTTCTTCAAATAATCTCAAATCCAATTATTTAGCTGACAACACCACTATTACCTCACACCCACTTCTTCTTCAGCCATCCGAACCAACCCGAGCTCTTCTTCTTATGTTCCTGCTCCAGTCGTTGCACGCTATGCGATGCCATAACTACCTGGAATTGAGCAGATTGTGATGTCTTGTGGCGTGCTGGAGGGTTAGTTCGTGGCGCTGGATGGTCTTCAACAGCTCGCTCAAAGTAGGGTCAGAAGGTCCGAAGTCACTAGCCTGACGGCTTGACTAAGAGTATCGATCGCCAGCAAGAACGCTAGGCCCATCACATAAACTACGCCTGGCTGGCCGCCAGTACTCGTCTTGGGTAAGGTGTCCAAGCTGATTAGTCACGGGTGGTACCGGTATCGGGGCCCTAACAGGAGGAGGTGGAGGAGGAGGCATCCTAAAAGAGACAAATGATCCAGGTCTAGTACTCTTCCTAGGTCGAGTGATCACCAAGCATCCCTATTCTTAATGGGTGGAATAGGTGATAAGGCAGGCGCTACAACATGTGGTGAGTTGGAGCACGTTCGGCTCCTAGCCGGAGATGTCGAGGAAGAGTCATCTGACGTCTCGGTGTCAATAGAAGTTGCAGATAGCCAGCCTGGATGTTCAGATTTCCGAAAGTAGGCCTCGTACTCAGTCTGGGGTTTAACCCTCCTAAGAGTCAAACAGGAGCAGTCTCGTCAACTGGGTGTGCATGCGCCTTTCCTCTGTCAGCCATAGTCTCGATATCCTGTATAAATTATCATGATTAATTTTGTCTCTCAAAGCTCATGACAATGATAGTAATAGTACTAGTATTAGTAGTGATGGCCGTAGTATCATATAGCAGTAGTATCAAGTAGTAGTATCAATAAACAGCAGTGTTAATGAGCGGTAGCATCATCGAGCAATAACAGACGTGAAAGTCCGATAAAAATTTATCTTTAGACCGTGTTAAGAAAATCTCTTGAGCCATTTAATCCAAAGTTTCACACCCTTGAAATTCGTGCTGGAATTCACGCGTCCGATAAGTTCATGATTATGTTGATCAAGTGTAATCATCAATTTATCCAACCCGCTTACCCCAACATTCACCCAAGCAAGGACAGTCCTAGGGTATCGGGGTTGTAGCCTAGGGTCTACTAAGGTATTCCAGATTTCTCTACAACCTGTGGCTCTGATACCAATCTATCACACCCCAGGCCCAAGGAGGGTGGGACGTCATAGACTAGCAACATATATGGTAGCGGAAACAAACCATTAGAAGAGTGCACAAGAAGAGAAAATAAAATGGCATTACATGTTAAAGTCAAACCGGGCTGTAACAGTCTAGCCCGTCACACAAATTACAAATTCGTTACATAAGTTTTTAGTGTTTTATCAATTATAATCCAAAAGTTCAAATGTTTCATAGTCAAGTAATGCCAAGGGTAGTCGAATTTCTAGGTCATCCAAGTCCAGTTCTCCAATCAAGCCAGATCCATTAGGGATTACCTAAAACATGCTCAAAAAGATTTTGTCAACTAAAAAGTTGGTGAATTCAAGTGCTTAAAGTTTAAAAACAAGAGGACTCTTCAAAGTCCAAAAGTTAAATTCAAAAATTAATGTATCACTATTGTGGGGTCACAATTAACCCTACACTCAGTCCCGGTTAGCCTCTTCTAAAGTTGTGTTTAAACCGGTTAACCTCGAAGGGAGGACTGAGCCTCAAAACAGTGTACCATACCTGCGGATGGTTCACCATAGTATCTTATAAAACCTATTACATGACACTAACGACCCCTCAGGATCTCAGTGGGGTACCCTTCCTGTCCGGAAGGCATTGTGTGTGGGGGATTCCCCAAGTTGATCTACCTATATAGGACAAGCGGTTCACCTAAGAATTAATGATTGTGATACAGTTAAGAGCAGGTTCAAACATTATCCACAACTTATAAGAATCAAACAATATCACAATAATAATTCAGTTCAGACAAGCATGTTTCATCCCAAATCAGTCGTAGAAAAGGGGACACTAGAACTCACCTTTGGTTTCAAGTAACGGATCTTCGAGTACAGTAAAGGATTCAATCCTAGCACCTAGCATCAAGTTTCAATTAATAAGCTATGTGCTTTGAAATCATGTCGGGTGTAACTAGGTGTGTTATAAGGTTAAAAGTTCAACTAGTTTTAATTTGTTAGGGTTTTGCCCTAAAAGTTTCCTTTTTAGGAAAGTTAGGGTTTTGCATGTGGTTGACATGTTTTTGTGATCCTTATAAATGTGTTTTCATATTAAGAAGTTTAATACTAGTTTTGGCCACTAAATTACTAAATCTTCAGTTATTTTCCAAATTTACACTTTGGCCCCTTAAGTTTCAAACTGGCAATTTTACCCCAGACTTGTATTCTTTCCATTTTTGACTCAGAATATGGTCCTAGTGAGTCTGTAAGGGTCTTTATAATATTTTTACTTATTTTAACCTATTATGTCCAGACTCATCCTTGAGGTGTTTATAGATCAAAATTTCAGTTTAGTCACTCAAGTTTCAAAATTTATAGTTTTTACCCTAAAGTTTGTTTTCTTTGATTTCTTGACTTTTAGGACCCCTTATTAGTTTCTAGGAGTTTACCATTTCATTTTTCAACATGTTAAATTCTAATATTTCCATAACCTAAATTGAAGTAATTAGAACTTATGTTTTTAGGTTACCGGTTACGTTAAAACCAAGATTTTAACAGGTTCTTTTAAATTCTTTGTTTCTATCCCTTTAACCTCTAGATATTATCTAATGACTTATAATAAGTCTACTAAGCTGTAAAAATCATGTTTTTGGGTTCTTTTACTTAAAACCTCGTTTCCTTTGATTTACCCGTTAAAACGCGTTTTTACTCGGAACCGAACTTCCGAATACGTTTTAATTCCACTTTTCACCTATTTCTTGTTCCAAAGTCCATAACTTACTGAAATATTTTGTTCTTGATGGGTTTTAGGAATCTTTTACTAATTTTAAGATTTTACCTAAAATTTACCCTATTAAGTTCTGTTTTTCACGTTTTAACTTCATTTAATTATGTGTTTAACCCAAATATCATCAAATTCAACCATTTTTCCCATTATTTTCATATTAGTGCCTGTGATTCTTTTAATATGGAAAACTCCCTTGTTTTGCTATTTTTAAGTGATTTTCACCCTTTTCGGGTCTCAAAACAAGTCCATTATGTGTCCTAGCTCTTACTTTTTATATTTCAAGCCATGTTATGGACTTAAAACATCTTATATAACCCCACATATACTTAAAATTACAACATATAACTTGGATCTACATGTATCATGCATGTGTTGAAATGACTTGATGATTTGCACCATTTGCACTAGTGTAAATCCTATGATTCATACCCAAACATCACCTAATCATTATAGTAACTTTAAAATCAGATTATTAAAGTGTTACAAAGTCTTTTTTGAGCAGGTTATGAGCCTTGGTTGGAAGGGTTTTCAAACAAGTGCATAAATGGTGTTATTTTTTGTAAAAAGAGGGTTTTCTAAGGTGTAACTTGTGTTCTAACCACATGTTTAACAACATAACATGGTATATACCTTTTGTGATGATAAGAACTCTCCAAGAACAACTTTTTAGCCATAAGATTCTGCTAGAAACAAGAAAGTAAGGATTTTTGGTAGTTGATTGAAGTAAAACACAAGATATGGCTTGATTCGGGTATGTTGTGACTTACCCTTCGAATGGTTCACAATTTTGAGTGTTTGAGGAGGCTGAAATCACTGGTGAACTTCGAACTTGAGCTGTAGTACTTCATTCTTGCTTGGTTCTAGCTTCAATGATGATGAAACACTTGTGTTCTTCGAATTTGAGGGCTGAAAATGCTGGTATGTGTGTTTTCGGATAAAGTAGAGGCCAAGAGGTAGAGAGAGGATTGAGAGAGTTTGCAATGAAGTGTGAGGGTGGAGTGTGTAATGGGAAATGGAGTCTTGCATGTATGTGGAGTGGTGGTAAGATTAGCGGAAGAGGGGGAAGGGGATTGGTGGGAGAGGGGGCGGCCGAAGTGTGGGTGTGGGTGTGTTTTTAATATTTTTTTGGTAAGTTAATTAGGTAGTATATTTTTGTTGTGTAGTGTAGTATTTTGGATGATAGTTTCTAGTTAAGGGTTTTTAGGTTTTTGATGTGTATGCGGTGAATTAATTCGTGAAGCATGTGTGTATACACAAAATTAATTGTATTCAATTTAATTCTAACACGTTAACGTGTTAAGTTTTAATTTTAGAATGTTAAATTATCTTATTCTAAGGCTAAACCTGACGTGGCATCTAGGAAGTTAAACACATAGTAATAATAATCGTAGAAAGAAATCAAATAGTAATAATAATAATATTACTGATATTAGCAATAATAGCAATAATTGTTGGAGGTCAAAGTATAGATTGTTGACCTCGGGGTCGGTTGATACAAGCTGAATACCCTCAAATGTATGAACAAACCCAAAAACTTAAAAATCAATAGATATAGTCAAGGACTTGATAGATCTAATGATACAGTTAATCAAACAAAACTAATGCTAATTAATCAACTGACTAGGTCAATGAGAACTTGGCCCTGATACCACCTGTGAATCCAACGATCATCTAGGGAATGATCAGCTTAGTTAACTACAAAAAAGTGATCATGGAATTATCACTGATTATTGTTTGATTAATTGATGAGTAATGATGAACAAACAATATGATCGTGAAGAACAAAAACAAACTAATGAAGAACAATTGAATAAGAGATGAGGGACAAACACAAATATATCAAAAGTTTTTCATTAATGTTTGAATAATGATCACAACAAACCAACGATCAATGATATTGCTAATGCTAGGGTTCTAATGCTATATTGATGCGTATGTGTGTTGTGATGATGATTGCGGCTGCTAGGGTTTGTGCAGGACAGGTGAAGGGCTTATGCACTTGTACAACACAACAACACCAAGAGGAGAGTGAATGACAGCACTTAACAATTCAAACGGGGAACTGGTAAGAATGAGTTTAGAGAACTAAGAAACACAAGATGTAAATGAGACAGAAACTAGAACAACACATAAGCAGTTGGTTTTCAAGGTTAATGTATATCGATCTTCTAGTTCCTTAAAAAATGGTTTACAAAGTTCAACCCAAAACTTACTAAGTTACAAGGACCAGAAAATACTTATACTATAACCTACAGCCGGCCATACTTTGAAGGCCAGCTGGATACATGAACTAGACAACAAAATTCATGTAGAGTCAAAAGCCAGATTGCCTTTTGACTAGTGAGTACGACATGCCATAGCTCACATCCTAATATATTACAAAAAGGATAAAGTACATAAAGTGGAAAGTTAATGTACAGTTTACCAAAAGCATGGACCTTTTCACCAACTCATGAAAGGTTGGTGACTTATCAGAGTGGCAGCGGAAAGTGGTTCAGCTTTAGGTAAAAAGTACATCAAATAAAGCATGTAATATAAAAGTCTTCGGAAGAAATCTGTCTTCAATGGTTGGCTTCGGAAGACTTTGTCCTTGAAGCTTCGGAAGACTTCATCTTTTGGTTTCGAAAGATATTGGTCTTGGCTTCGAAAGATTTCACACTTAGAATAATTTCTAAGTAAGTGTGAAACTTCCGAAGCATTCCACTTCAGTATACATGTGCATGCATGAAGGAAAGACTTTGAGTGTTTGGGTTGCATCAGCCTTACTAATAATACAACTTATCTTTTTCCTCCTAAGAGTTTTCTTCTAAGAACAAAGCTGACTTTGATCACTTCCCTTCTCCACCTTTATTTTTGCAGATGCTGAGACAGTCCCTTTGGGTTTAGGACAGTTCTTGGAGTTGGATGGTTTAGGCTGTGTAGCAGTGGTACATAACAGATCAGTCTTCTTCTTGATGCTAAAATGATTTGAACATGAACCAGAACTCTTGGTAGAAGAGTTGAGGTTTATGTCTTCAGTCTTAACCATATCAAATCCTACAGAGATAAAGACTTGTTTCTGCTTACAGTTGAAAGTTTCCTTGATCTCTTGAGCCCTCCTGGCCTTTCTCTTGCTCTTTCTGATCAAGTTCTTCCTCATAGACTCGGTCATCTCAAGCTTCCTGCTCTCCTCAGAAGGATAGTGACCCTTCTTAGAATCCTCCTCTTCACTCTTCTTAGAGGAATTCTTCACTACCACTTCTTCATCCTCTTCACTTAAAGGGTCTATGTAAGGAAGTTCATCTTCAAAAGTTTCACACCTAGGTGATCTTACAGACAAGATTATGTATGGAGGAGCTATCTCACTTGATCCCAGTCCCTGCATATTTTGATAACAAACTTTTGCATGAAAGGATGAGGATATGATGTTCTTAAAGGTCTCTTCTTCCAGAACACATTTTTCTGCCCTGGCTCTACTGATCACAAGCTCAGCCTGGTATTCAGTTAACTTAGTTATGAGATCTTTGATCTGAGTCCTGTAATTTGTATGCTCATGTTTTAAAACTGAAATGGTTTTCTATAAGTCCTCTATCTTTAACTTATAATCATTTTCTGTCTTTCTGAAATCAGATTTTAGGATGCTCAAGGACTCAAGATCAGATCTCATCTCTAGGTTATAGGACCTGTATCTGTCGACTTTAGCAATATATTCAGGAGTGCAAAGATGTTCCAATACCTTGGTTTCATCATGATCAGCCATTAATGCTTGGTTTGGAGATGCATCTTCCACCTGAAAGCTCCAGTCAAAGCCTCCTTCTTCAACAGCAACTGCAACTTGCTGCTTTGGCTTCTTATTCTGGGTAGCTTTATCAGTGTAGTTTGGTCTGGATTGTGCTTGTCCACCATTTGTTCTTGGCGCCTTGCACTCCCTAGCAAAGTGACCCATCAAGTTAAGGTTGTAACACTTAACTTTGCTGTTATCCAGTCCTAACTTTCCACTAGCTGTATTGATGGGAAACTTCCATCCTGTCCTCTTGTAGAATCTCTTGGCTCTGTGAGTGAGAATAGCCATTTGCTGGACTATCTTCATGTACTCCAGGTCATCTGGATGGATACAGTCCAGGTCTTCAAGGGTGAATAGGAAGCTGCCACAAATTTCATCAGAGCACACAAAGGCTTGAGAAGAACTTGTCTCTTTGAATGGGCTTCGTTGAGTATAGTTCTCCGTTGGTGTCTCTAGGAACGTGATGAAGGACCCTTTTGTGAGATGTCAGGGTAGCATATGAGATGATGCTGGGGTTCTATGCTATCCCTTTCAGTCACATGAAGGGCTGAACCCATTTGATTGCTGGAGTTACCAGATGAACCTTGCATGTTCATCTCCATCTGGTATCCACTGAGAATGTTGTACAACTCTATCAGAGTGAGAGTCTTAAGGTTCTCAGTTCTCCTGATTACTAATAATGTGTCCATTGCCTAGGAAGAGAGGACATAAAGTTCCTTACAATGTCCCTACTCTTAAGAGTTAATCCAACATCCACTAGGGTATCCATAATCTCAACATACCTGAAGTATTGTTGAGTCATGGTCTCACCTGTTTTGAAGGTGAAATTTTCAAACTACTGCTTCAGGAGATCCTTCTCGTTTTCCTTGGCTTCAGTAGAACCCTCATACATTAGTTTCAATGCATCCCATAGCTGCTTAGCTATTTTGCATTTCTTGAAGCCTCTGTATACAGAGTTTGGAAGAGCAGTCTGATGGGCTGTCATGGCTTTTTGATCAATTTTTACTCTATTTATATCTTCTTCTGAGTAGTCAGCCACAACCTTAGGCATCATACCACCTCCAGCAGCAGCTGAAGGAGTTTTTGGTATGTAAGGTCCAGAGACAGCAGATTCCCACATTCTTGAGTCTTGACACTTGATGAAACCTTCCATTCTTCGGCACCAAGTGTCAAAGTCATCAAGAGTGATTAGTAGGGACTTTGTCATGGTTTCAGTTTCCATATCAGCTTTAGAGATAGCTGCCATTTGAAGGGTTAAGTATTTTTGTTTGTGTGAGGGATCTTTAGATGGTGAGATCTTATATCAAGAGCCTGAGATGCTCTGGTACCAATTGCAAGACCGGGTGAAGGGCTTATGCACTTGCACAACACAACAACACAAAGAGGAGAGTGTATGACAACACTTAACAATTCAAATGGGGAACTGGTAAGAATGAGTTTAGAGAACTAAGAAACACAAGATGTAAATGAGACAGAAACTAGAACAACACAGAAGCAGTTGGTTTTCAAGGTTAATATTGTTGGTACATATATTCCTAGTTCTAGTCTAGTGAGCTTCAATGTAATAGACTTTCATCTTGTAACACATATGTCATGTTGAATCTATGTAATGAAAAACTCTTCTGTGAATGTTTATTGGTTGTTTAATGTTTATTGGTTGTTTAATGTTATATCTATTAATATTCTTTATTGTTACACGCTTATATGAACATGTTATATAGGTTTACAGTTGTTAGACATAGTTCTGAATCATTAAAGGTTCAAGAATATGTTTAACTAAGTATTCTGATTCAGTCGCACGACTGGACCATGCGAATGGGCCAATCGCACGACTGAACCAGGTGATTAAGTCAATCATACGATTGAGTCATAAGACTGACTCAGTCGTACGAATGAATCAATCGTATGACTCAGTCGCACGACTGAGCCAGTCGCTTGGCTCAGTCGTACGAATGAAAGCTGTAACCTATAAAAACCACTTAATTCGTGGAAAAACGTAACACTTCGATAATTCACAACCCTAGCCGTCCTAGTTCGCACAGAGCGTCCCTTCCAAGTTCATAGAATGTTTCAGATCATTCCTACTTCATTCTTAATGTATTCTAATCGTTAGGTTTGATCCGATTAACGTTCTCCCTGATTGGATCGCCAATCAAATAGAATTCCGCGCTATTTGATTCGGTTTCATGTAGAATCATTTAGTACTCCGCCTATACTCAGTCCTAACAAGTGGTATCAGAGCTTTGGCTCTTGATTCTTCGTGGATTCAATCGTATTTTCGAAAAGGCAATGTTTTTAAGCGAAAAGATCCGTTCTTTCTGCTCAAAATCCTGTTTTTTTACGTGTGCATGCTTTGAAAATTGTGTATTTTCAAGTTGCAGCCGTCTAGGGTATTCCAAATCGTGTTTTAGGTCGAATTGTATGAAAAAGGTTGAAAAATTTCGAAGTCAGTAGTCTCAGTCGCACAATTGACTCAATCGCACGACTGAACTTCAATCGCCCAGTTCAATCGCACGATTGGACCAATCGCTCGTTCAATCGCACGATTGTCCTAGTCGTTCTTCTCATTCGCACAACTGCCCTAATCGCCTGCCCAGTCGTACGACTCAGCTCAATCGCACATTGATTGTCTCAGTCGTCCTTCAGTCGCTCATTTCAGTCGCATATACAGTTTGGTTTTTCAAGCTTAAAACTACTTCATTATGGACTCAGAGAACTTTGCATTCTCAGCAGGGAAGGACTCCAGGATCCAGAACCTTTTGTGTTGGAAAATGAGATCGGGAACCATAATAAACCACCTAAGCTATTGTCTCTTAATGAATTTCCTCAATGGAAACAAAGGTTTGAGATTCATCCTAATGGAGTGGATACAAATCTCTGGAATGTTATTGAAACTAGCTACAATATGCCAGTTGGTGCTGATGGAATACCCCTTACTTTGACTGGACTAAGTGATGCACAAAAGGTTGCTTATAATTCAGAGAAGAAAGCCTATGCTATGTTGACCCAGTCAATTCCCAAAGACATCTGTCATCAATATTCAGAACATAAGCAGAGCAAAAAGTTATGGGAGGCTCTTGAGAAGAGATATGAAGGTAATTCAACACTAAAGTCACTGAAGTGTTACTGTAATTACACGGAGAAAGTTGATCTAAGGAGGTGCTAGTTCACTATACGATGTGTCGGTAGATTCAACATGATAGACCAGTAGACACCACTGGTGAACACAATTTAAACTAATCTGTTCAATGAACTGTGGGTTCCCATCTTATCACTGGTTAACACAATCAGTTATTTCCAATAAGGGATGACGAGCAAATTAACGCAACTAAAAGAGTGCGGATGACCATAAAAAGAGCAAAGCATGAAGAAATTGAAATTAAGCGCAATCAAGCTGATAACATATGTTGTTGGTGCGTTATGTGCAAAAGAAAATAAGAAATGCTCTAACAAGGAGACAGGTTGTGTGCCTCTCTGCTGTGCGATGGCACTGACCTGAGGTAAGCATAACCTAGATTTCTAGAATTCATTGTTGTTTGCCGCCTCTCTACTGTGCGGTGGCACTGACCTGAGGCTTGGCTTCTCTTTGAAAGTTCTAAGAATAGTCTCTTCTTGTCAAAATACCCGTAGACCGCTCAAAAGTCTCCTGAGGAATGTTGATTACTATATAAGCGTGGGATCCACAAATGTTGGTTGAAATAATGTAATCTAGTACATCACCAATATGTGTCAAAAGTCTGTGTATGGATTTAAGTGGACAAGTATACTGACAACCGTCGTGGATGCACCGCCTGATGTTGATAATCAAAGTGTGTTACATATCAGATCAAGCATGATTCCCAGTTAGAATTTAGAAGTCTCAGATGAATGAGATATTGTGATATGTAAATATGCTAGTTTCCATTTCAATAAATGTATAAAAAGTTCCAAGTAATTGAGTTTATGCCTGTCTGATTCCACAAAAATCTGTCTTGGAAATGATGTTAATGCTAATAGGCTGATTTACCCAACCCTAAGAAAATCACAAAAACTTGTCTATTTTGCTACTTAGTTTAGTCTTTTAATTTATTTGTAAAGTGTGTCAGTGTCGGACTGTGCTATGTTACTCATTGCAGTAAATGTCACAATATGAACTTCACATTTAATCTAAAATCAATTGTTTCTGAAAGGATAAATGGATCATGTCTGAGATGATCAGGTGGATAAATGGATCATGTTTGAGATGATCAGGTGGATAAATGGATCACATGTGAGGTGACCAAATCTTGTTTTAATCTTAAATAGGTCATGTCTGAGATGATCTAATTGATCAAAAGGTTTTATCTATTGAAATAAAGGTATAAGTGTTCATGGATCAAAAAGGAAAAAATTCACAAGTAGAACCCATTCGCACGACTGGACCATAAGTATGGACCAGTCGTACGAATGGACCATGCGAATGAACCCATTCGCACGACTGGACCATGAGTATGGACCAGTCGTACGAATGGACCATACGAAACGAATGGACCATAAGAAAGAGCCTAATCACACGACTGGAAGTGACCGACTGTGACAGTCGCACTAATGAAGCTCAATCGTACGATCGGAGGTGACCAATTAGGCGATTCGCACGACTGAAGCTCAGTCGCACGAATTAATCATGCGACTAGGTTAAGTCGCACGACTGGAGTGTGCCCTAGTATAAATAGAAGGTGAAACAGCCTCAGTGGATCCATTCACTCAAATCGCCCCAAATCGTACGACACAACCCCACTCTGCCAAAATTTCATTTGATCGATTTTGACTTTTGTTTGTTTCTCTCTGACGTTGGTATTGATTATACAGGTACTACGCGATGTGGTGTATCACTAAAATCCGTTCCTACACTTCAAATGGATCTAAAATGTGACCTAACAGTGACCGGACTAAAAAGTGACTAATAAACCACTAAAACTAAGCTCATTGATCAAATTAAAGTTAATAGGTGTTTAGTCGGACATTTGCGAGTCTAATGAGCCAATCCACAACGTTTAACATCAAGTATTGCTCAAAAATTCAATTTGAATGGACAAATAGTAGGATATGCGACTGGACACACTGTTGAACTTCAATCGCACGACTGATCCATGCGTCTGAGCTCAGTCGCACGACTGAGATGGACGAATGGTTCAATCGCATGACTGAGATAGACGAATGGTTCAATCGTACGACTGATCCATGCGTCTGAGCTCAGTTGCACGACTGAGATGGATGAATGATTCAATCGTACGACTGATCAATAACATACGACTAAGGTGAGTTGCAAGAGTCAGTCGTACGAATGAGTTCAATCATACGACTAGATCTCAGTCTCATAGTTCAGTCATACAACTAGATCTCACACCATCAGGAGTTCAATTTTTGGGGAGGCCATCCAGATCACCAAAGAGGATATACGGATGGTTCTTGAGTTTGGGGATGATGCTGATTACCCCACTAGATTACATCCCTTACCGTCTGTGGCTGCTTCATGAGAGCCAAGTATTCTGGGGACATCAACACAAGTATGCTCAACAAGAGCAACTTGTGCCCCCAGTTCAAATACTTGGCACATGTACTTCTTAGATGCATCGCATCAAGGAAGGGCGGCTTTGCTGAGTTGTTAGACCAGATGCAGAATGCATACGCTGCACTGGTGCTGAACCATCCTTTTAGCTTCTCCTGGATGATGTTCACCTACTTGGTGGAGAACATCAAGGCCAAGGGGAAGGAGAGTTTCTGTATGTACCCAAGCCTCATTCAGATGATTATCGATCAGAAACTCCCCCATCTGCTTAAGGAGAAAGATGATGATGTCGTATTGGAAGTTATGGACGATACGACACTGGGGAGAATAAAGGTATACTGGGGGAAGCAGGTGAAGCCCCCGATGAGGAGATTGTTTGGGCATTTGGCCCGTGAGGATTACGTGGCGCCAGATAAGAAAAAGTGGCATCACGATGATAGTGATTCGGACTCGGAGCCGATAGCTTTCCGGAAGATGATTCAGATGATGATGACGGTGATGGTGGAGATACTGGCCCACACAATCTAGGGTCATTACTACTGATGTGACATCTCCATCATCCACCCAAGGAGGAGCAGAGAGTGCTGGTTTCCATCAAGAATTTCAGCCTGATGAGGAAGAAGAGTCGGATGATGAGCCCCTGGTACGAACGGTAGGAAGCCGCATCGTAGCCACGGTGAGGGGTATTAGGACGGTTGGTAGACGTCCTGGAGGGTCTAGGGAGACTGTCACTAACCCATCTTAGATCCCAGACTCTCCCAGTAGCCGAGGGGGAGCCTCCGGGTCCAGGGGGACTCGGAGGAAACGGATGGCTCAGCCACATGGGCTGAAGCCCAAGCGAAGGAGGTTTACCCTACTCACTACCTCCACAGCCACCACCACTACCTCAACCACCCCTACTACCACTCCACCACCCACTACCACTCATCCACCCACTACTACTACACCACCTACCACCTCTATACCACCCCCAATCTTCACCACCACCACTACACCACCTACCACCTCTATACCTCCCCCAATCTTCACCACCACCACTACACCACCTACAACCTCTATACCACCCCCAGTCTTTACCACCACCACGAGCCACCAAGCTGGCCCATCCTCCTTTCCCACAGGGTCATCCCTCCCTCCTATTGGAGTGGAGGACCAGCTTGCAGCACTTAACCGAATGGTGCTGAAGCTGTTAGCTGCTAATGAGGAGAAGTTGGCTAGGCTTCATCAGCTTGAGGAGCAAAATGCTTCTCAAGCTCAGCATATTGCTCAGCAAGCTGAGTAGATCTCCCAATCCAGGAGCAAAATGTCATATCTTCTAAGAAGATTGAGGAGTTGGAGGAAGCCAAGAAGATGATCTTACTCAAGCTGAAAGGGTCGCAAGCTGAGCCATTGAAGATGGGTGAAGGAGAAGACGATGGTGATGATGAAGAGGATGACGATGAAGAAGATGAAAGTGAGGATGATGACGAGGAGGGTGATGGCAAGGCAAGAAGCAAGGAAGATGATGATGACGATGAAGGGGATGCAGCTGCATCTGCCTCTGCTCCTGGTCAAGAACAATGGACCAAGAGGAAACAAGACCAGGGAGCATCATCGTCTGCCCCGCCTACCTCCCCATCTGCTGAAGATCCGGCTATGATTCAGGGCAAAAGTACAGATTAGATGTTTTATTATTTATCTTTTGTACTTGAATCACCTTTCAATGTTTATGTAACTTATGTAAATATTTGATGCTTAATGATTATTTATCTTGATTACATACTAATGATTGCTATTCTACATGTTTAAATCAAGCAGATCCGGGATTTTAGTAAGATGAGCACGATGTTGCTCCCCTCTAACAGATCAAGTCTCAACTCACAATGATTCTTGATCTGTAGGGGATCGTCAGAAGGTCGGTGAGTTATACTCCTAAAGAAGGAGAAATAATTCACGACCTAACTGACGAGCAACTTGCTGAGATATTTCACCTAAATCCCGATGAGATTGAAAAGGATGCTGCAACTTTTGATGATGCTGATGATGATGAGCTTAGTGATGTTGAAGAGATTAAGATTCAAGACATCACAGATCAGCATTATCCGGAATACGCTGACCGAGAGGGCAATGTGTTTCCAGATCTGGTAAACACTCTCGGCAGTGATATTTTAGAGAAACTCAGTGAGAAGGAAAAGGGAGCTGAAGCATCAACGAGCCAAGCCCAAGCCTCGGACGCTGATGTAGATATCCAAAAGGCTGAATGGGCGGCTTGCTTCACTGAGGTCCGAGCCCAACGCGCTACAGCAACTCAGAGTACCTACACCAAGCTCTATAAAGTCAAGAAGAACATGAAGGTGTCAGGGAATATCATTGCTTGGGCTCATTTTGAGGACCTTGGAGTTTATACGGTGAAGAGGGAGAGGGAATCAAGTACTCAGATTCCCTTATGATCTAAAGACTCTCCCCGGGTTCGAGCTCAACCAGCTGGCACGCCTGAAGTTACTATATGCTGACCCGAAGAAAATGTCAGGCTGGTTTGAGGCTACCATGAAAAGGGAATACCAGATGAGATGGGTAAACTTCAAACCACAGCAGGCTACACGATACATCCGAAGGTCTAAAGTGAGTCCCATCACCGGTCTACCAAAGATAGTCCTGAAGTGGCGCCTTCCGCGTACGATGTCCAGAATTCCATTGAGGGAGATGCCACAGGACTTTACCCCACATTTTAAGTGGTGGTACTATGACTGGCGCTCTAGAGAGGCCGTCATTGTTTTGGATAAGGAAGGAACGGTGGACACAATAAGGGTGTTCGACCCCATGTGGCTTATCAACTTGTCAGCTTCAGATGTTTATACGCTATACAAGTGGCCACTATTTTTTGACACACAGGATATAATGCAAGCGCTACAGTTTCAGCATATCATACGTCTATGCTTCGCACTCAATATCCATGCCGGGGTTTCAAAAGAAGAACGAGTGAAGAGATTTGAAGAGTTCAAGAAGGAAGTCAAAGTTTAGATAGAACTAGGTCCAAAGGGGAGTTTGTTGGTACACATGTTCCTAGTTCTAGTCTAGTGAGCTTCAATGTAATAGACTTTCATCTTCTAACACATATGTAATGTTGAATCTATGTAATGAAAAATGCTTCTGTGAATGTTTATTGGTTGTTTAATGTTTATTGGTTGTTTAATGTTATATCTATTAATATTATTTATTGTTACACGCTTATATGAACATGTTATATAGGTTTACAGCTGTTAGACATAGTTCTGAATCATTAAAGGTTCAAGAATATGTTTAACTAAGTATTCTAATTCAGTCGCACGATTGGGCCATGCGAATGGGCCAATCGCACGACTGAACCAGGTGATTGAGTCAATCGCACGATTGAGTCATAAGACTGACTCAGTTATACGAATGAATCAATCGTATGACTCAGTTGCACGATTGAGCCAGTCGCTTGGCTCAGTCATACGAATGAAAGCTGTAACCTATAAATACCACTTAATTCATGGAAAAACGTAACACTTCGATAATTCATAACCCTAGCCGTCCCAGTTCGCACAGAGCGTCCCTTCCAAGTTCATAGAACGTTTCAGATCATTCCTACTTCATTCTTAACGTATTCTAATTGTTAGGTTTGATCCGATTAACGTTCTCCCTGATTGGATCACCAATCAAATAGAATTCCGCGCTATTTGATTCGGTTTCACGTAGAATCAGTTAGTACTCCATCTGTACTCGGTCCTAAAAATGTATATTGATCTTCTAGTTCCTTACAAAATGGTTTACAAAGTTCTACCCAAAACATACTAAGTTACAAGGAACAGAAAATACTTATACTATAACCTACAGCCGGCCATACTTTAAAGACCAGCTGAATACATGAACTAGACAATAAAATCCATGTAGAGTCAAAAGGCAGATTGCCTTTTGACTAGTGACTATGACATGCCATAGCTCACATCCTAATGTATTACAAAAATGATAAAGTACATAAAGTGGAAATTTACAGACTCAAGACCTTAATATACAGTTTACCAAAAGCATGGACCTTTTCACCAACTCATGAAAGGTTGGTGACTTATCAGAGTGGTAGCAGAAAGTGGTTTAGCTTTAGGTAAAAAGTACATCAGATAAAGCATGTAGTATAAAAGTCTTCGGAAGAAATCTGTCTTCAATGGTTAGCTTTGGAAGACTTTGTCCTTGAAGCTTCGGAAGACTTCATCTTTTGGCTTCGGAAGATATTGGTCTTGGCTTCGGAAGATTTAACACTTAGAATAATTTCTAAGGCAGTGTGAAACTTCCGAAGCATTCCACTTCAGTATACTTGTGCATGCATGCAGGAAAGACTTTGCGTGCTTGGGTTGCATCAGTGTTACTAATAACCTTACAAAAGTCCTTTTGATTTATGTATACTTTAGGTGTATTGTGAGAAAATATGATTATATGCATGGGCAAAAAAATCCTATTAGACTCGGTTAGGTGAATTGAGATTTAAAGTGTCATGACTTTGTTTGAAAGAACAAAATTGACAAATATATTTAAAAGAATAAAACTGAGAATGAGTAAAGGGGTTGGAGAATGTATTTGATAATAAAAGTTCAAATGTAACTTAAAAGTTTTGCTTAGGGACAAGCAAAAGGTTAAGTGTGGGGATGTGATCGCATGGCAATAATTTAGTGTTTAATTAACTTAAAAGTTTGATTTTACATCATGATTACTATGGACTAGGTTCAAGTTGTTAGTGTTTTGAATTATAGGTGTTTGGATCTAAGAAGGCTTATTTTGGATGTAAAGAAGCAAAAAACGAAACTACAAGGATTAAAGATGTTAATATTAAAAGTTACTAAAAAGGCACAATGGAAGACCATACCGGCATATGATACGCCGGGTATGGGCATATAATACATCAGGCGGCGTATTGGCAGCGTATTTGTGGGCGTATTTGATCAAAATAACATAAATTTGGGCGTAGGAACAATGAAGGGGATGTATGATACGCTGACCCTATACGCCAGGCACGAACCAACTTTCAGATTTTGTGGATCTTCAAGATTATTTAAGCAACATCAAACCCAAGTTGAAAAACAACTTTTCCTAACCAAAAATAGGTGATTTCAAGGAGATTTTATGTGCTTTCAAGCTTCCTAACATCCTCCATATCATCATTGATCATCATTGGAATAAAGATTGAAGATTTAATAAAGATGATGCGTGGCTAGGTTTTCAGGATTGCTTTCGGGAGTATGATTCTTGTCAACTGAGACAACTGGTATGTCTGATTAGGTTTTTGTAATGAACAATGATCTATTAAATATAACATTATTGTAAGGATTCCTATAAGTTTGTTGCAGCCAAAAAACATCTAAAGTCTCTCTGCATGCATGCTCTAAAGAACTGAAGTAGAAATGCTTCGGAAGTTTTACACCTTGCACTAGAAAATCATTCTAAATGTAAAATCTTCCGAAGCCAAGACCAACATCTTTTGAAGCCAAAAGTGAATTCTTTCGAAGCTTCAAAGACAAAGTCTTCCGAAGCCAAAGAGTGAAGACAGATTTCTTCCGAAGACTTTTATGAACATGCTTTTATTTGATGTACTTTACCATAAAGCTGGACCACCTTTCCGCTACACAGTTCTGTTCAGTCACCAACTTACACGAGTTGGCGAAAAGGTCCATGCTTTTGGTAAGTGTACACTGAGGTCTTTGGTCTGAGCTTTCTACTTTATGTACTTCTATCCTTTATGTAATATATTAGGATGTGAGCTATGGCATGTCATAGTCACTAGTCAAAAGGCAATCTGCCTTTTCACTCTACATTTGACTTTATTGTCTAGTCTTATGTATCCAGCTGGACTTCAAAGTATGGCCGGCTGTAGGATGTAGTATAAAGTATCTTAAGTACTTGTAACTTTGAAAAAATGCTTTGTAACATCTTGTAAAAGAACTTGAGAAGCAATATACAACATTCTTGAAAAACATATACTTGTGTTGTTAGCTATCTTGTTCTGTCTCACATTTTTACTTATGTTCTTAGCATCATCCATCATATAAGTTACCAGTTCCTTATTTGAGCTGTTAAGTGTTCTAAATAACTCTCCTCAATTGTGTTGTTGTGTTGTAAGTGCATACCCTTCTACGGTCTTGCATTTGGTATTAGAGCATTCCAGGCTCTTGATATAAGATTTAACCATCTTAAGATCCCTCACACACACAAAATACTTAACAACTCAAATGGTGTCTATTACTAAAGCTGATATGGAAACTAGAACTATGACAAAGTCTCCACTGATCATTCCTGAAGACTTTGATACCTGGTGTCAAAGAATGGAATGCTTCATCAAGTCTCAAGACTCCAGGATGTGGGACTCTGTTGTTCAAGGACCTTACATACCAAGCACCACTTCTGCTACTGGTGGTGGTATGATTCTAAAGGATGTGGCTGATTATTCTGAAGAAGATAGAAAAAGAATAGATATTGATCAAAAAGCCATGACAGCCCTTCAAACTGCTCTCCCAAACTCCATCTATAGAGGGTTTAAGAAGTGCAAAACTGCCAAGCAACTATGGGAAGCACTGAAGCTTATGTACTAGAGGTCAAAAGAAGCAAAGGAGAATAAGAAGGATCTCCTGAAGCAGCAGTTTGAAAACTTCACCTTCAAAGTAAGTGAGACCATGACTTAATAATACTTCAGGTATGTTGAGATTGCCGATACTCTAATGGATGTTGGAGTAAATCTTGAGAACAGGGACATTGTAAGGAAGTTTATGTCCTCTCTTCCTAGACAATGGACACATTATTGTGTTGTTATCAAGAGGACTAAGACTCGTAAGACTCTTACTCTTACAGAGTTGTATGATATTCTCAGTGGATATCAGATGGAGATGAATATGCAAAACTCATCTGGTAACTCCAGTAATCAACTGAGTTCAGCCCTCCATGTGGTTGAAAGGGAAAGCATTGAACCACAACATCATCTCATATGCTACCATGACAACTCACAAAAAGGTCCTTTCATCACCTTCCTAGAGACTCCAAGAGAAAGCTACACTCAAGGAAGTCCTTTCCAAGAGACAAGCTCTTCTCATGCTTTTGTCTCTGCTGATGAAATCACAGGCGGTACGCAAAAATGGACTTGGCGATCTCAAAGGTGACATTCTCGTTTCCAACTCGAAGAGTGATTTTCCCGTCAAATATATCAATGACTGCCTTGGCGGTACGCAAAAATGGACGCCCTCGAATAAGAGGTACTCTATGGTCGGCCTCCATATCTACTATCACAAAATCAGCGGGGAAGACGAATTTATCAACTTTGACTAACAGATTCTCTACAATGCCTCGCGGATATTTCACGGATCGAGCTGCAAGGGATAACGTCATACGCGTTGGGATCAGCTCTCCCAGGTCTAGTTTCTCATAAAGTGAATAAGGCATCAAATTAATACTAGCACCTGAGTCTGCCAACGCGTGACTCTGCATGTTACTACCAAAGACACACAGGATAGTGAAGATTCCCGGGTCCGACAACTTCTCTGGCATTTTGTTCAGAACTACTGCAGAGCACCCCGCTGATAAAGGAATATTTACGAGCTCTCCTAATTTGTTCTTGCTTTTCAGCAGGTCTTTCAGGAATTTAGCATATTTGGGCATATGCTGGAGAGCCTCAATGAATGGAAGATTAATTTTGAGCTGCTTGAACAGATCAAGAAAATGTCCATATTCCTTTTGGTTCTTTTGGTGTTTCAAATGCTCGTGGTATGGGACACGTGTGTGATCAATAACCGGGTAAGACTTAACCTCTACCGGTTTCTTTCCTACACTCTTCTCAACCCTAGACTCACTCTTCGGTGTGGTACTTGCTGGGCTTAGCCTAAATTGCACCCTACTAGGTGGAGTCTCTAACTCTATCTCCTCATCCATAATCTCTTCCTCTTCCTCTCCTACCACTACGGGTTTCTCTACTTCTCCACCTCTAACACTGCGTGTGGTAACATCATTAATCTGACCCTTTGGGTTTTGTTGAGTGTCACCCGGAAACTGACCCGGGGCGCGCTCATCCAACCGTCTAGCTATGTTACCTACAAAACGCTGAAGATCTAAAAATGCAGACTATTGATTCTTAAGTAGGATGTCATGCTCTGTAAGGGTCTTTTGGGTGGTAGCATCCTTAGCAACTAATTGTGTCAACAAGTCTTTTATTTCACCCAAACCGTTCCCACCATCCCCACTTGAATTAGTTCCTGAATTCCTAGGAGCAAACTGACCCTGCCCGGAATTATAATGTTGATTCGAATGAAATCCTGGGGGGTTTCCTGAAGACCTAAAGTTATTGTTGAACCTAGAACCTAAATTAAAACGAGTACCAAAGGGGTTAGTGGGTCCTTGGTTCTGACCTCCTATGAAATCTACTTGCTCCTGGTTGAGCAAGGGGCACTCTAACATACCATGACCTCCCCGACACATCTCACACTTATCAACCTTAGCCTTAAGCTCTTTCATTTCTCTTGTCAGGTTTTCTAAAGCAGCAGCCACATGAGTATCCAAGGTGACTTGGTGAACACCTCGTGAAGACGAGGGTTGGCTCGAGGAAGGAGTGAAATTCCTAGTTAGTGACCGCTGCTCATACTCAGACTGGGCAAAACTCTTAAAAAGGTCAAGGTACTCGTCTACAATTTTCTTTCCCATCAGGTGCCCTCCTGCAGAAGTATCAAAACGGGCCTTCGTTTCATAAGTGAGACCATTGTAGAATTTCTCTACAAGGGCCCAGTTAGATAAACCATGCTGGGAGCATTTTCTAGGTAGGTTTTGGAAGCGCTCCCAAGCAAGATAGTAAGGCTCATCTGGCTCCATACAAACTGGCTCCATACAAAATGAGTGGATCTGGTCACGGAGCCTGGATGCTTTTGCAGGTGGGAAATACTTGTTCAGAAACCCTTGGCGAAGGGCTGCCCAAATAGTGAAAGTCCCAGCAGGCTGCGAGTCATGCCAAGTGGCGGCTCGTCCCGCTAATGAGAAAGGAAACAACAAGAGAAAGATTGCATCATCATTCGCACCTTGAAGCTTGAAGGTACCACAGATGCGGGTCAGGCGGGCAATATGAGTAGGTGCATCCTCCTCATCACGTCCATGGAATTGGCATGAATTGGTGATCGCAGTCATGATGTAGGATGGTATTTGCCAAGAGTTTTCATTGGCAATCTGGAGGCCAGTGATTGGAGAATTAACTCCGGTGAAACCCTGGGTGGATTGCTGGTGGCCCTACAGTCTCCCATTGGTAAAGGATTGGCTTTAGGACTAGTAGGTGCGGAAGTGGGTGGTGTAGAGTTTGGTGTGGACTTGGGTGAGGTTTGTGGGGTGCTATCAAAGATGGATGGTTTCGAGGGCGGAATAGAAGTAGGAAAGTTTAAATTTGAAGTAGAAGCACTTACCCCTGATCTGACGGAAGAGAGCGCGGAATCCGTTGTGTGTCTCGGTGGTGGTCCCTTCGATCGGGTATGTGGCATGTACTGCAACTCAAGAATAGCAAACAAAGTAATAAAAATTAATAAAAATTACAAAGAAATAAACCAAACAAAAGGAAAAACAAACAAAGTAGACACAGAATAGCAAAAAAAAACAGACTAGAACAAGCTAATTAACGCAATTGCTAAGAGTCCCCGACAAAGGCGCCAAAAACTTGATATGCAGAAAGTAATTTAGTAAAAACGACTTAAGTTAACCCTATTCTAGGCACTAAGTAATACTATAGACTTACTAAAAGACACTAAACTACTAACCGGCAAGTGTATCGGTCGACTCTAGTACAGCTAAAGTATGTCCGGATATCGAATTCACAAGACTCTAATGTATTACAATAATTAACTCGATCTAGTCTAAAAAGACACGGACTGTTTGTTTTGTTCTTGAGAAGGGGGTTTTCTAACAATTCCTACAAAAAACAAGTAATTGAAAACTAGAAATAACTAAAGACACGAATTTAAAACAACTTAACTTGGATGATAGAAAGGCACTACCTAGATTGGAATCCTGATTTTGTTTAGAGATGACTGGTTTGGGAAATTGTAAACTTTGAGGAACCGGGATCTTAAAGTTTTCACCTTTTGAGATGCCTAAAGCCTCCTAATCACTCTCAAGAGTACTGAAGCGACATCCTAAGATTAATGTAACTACCGGATGCTAGACTCACTCTCACGAGATGTCTAACGGGTCTATGAAAGTACCTATGTGATTCACTCCTTCACGGGATCTAAATCAAGGTAAGTTGAACTCTATTAATTGAACTTGCTAGACATTAGTCAAAGGCCACTCCCTCACAGAATCTCCTGCCTTACAGCTTAATGACTTAGATCTACCAATAAACTCGCACCTCACAGATTATGAAATTAGCAAAACACTTGAACTAGTAAGATTACCGATTAATTGCTTTTAAAGTCTATTGCACATTCAACATTAAAGATCCTAAATTTATTATGTGACATAGATAATCACCAAAACTCAAGACCTAACACAATTCTATTATATGATAAAGACCGTCACCAAGAGTTATGTAAAGAAAATAAACGACGACCAAACCCATTCAAATACTCATATGCATTCAATTAAAGAGCCAACTATTCTTACAATTCAAAGACTACCAAGGTTTTCATAAGAATCCCATAAAAATCATAACTTTAACAATCCATCATCCAATCTAGGTAGTAGCAAAGTGTCTAGCCGCTCATAATTGCAGTTTCAATCAAAAGTAAAGTTGAATCAATGAAATGAAACATCTAGGATGAAAAGAGAATGAAAATAAAGACACCCGAACGTCACGAGGGCGACCCGAATGCTTCCTTTCCCTCAATCTTCGAACCGGGTGCTCCGAATCTTCAAAATAACTCAATTTTTGCTCTCCCAATCGTCCAAGAACTGCCTCCTTCATCAATTAGAGTTCATCCCCCAAAAAGTGGGCTTAAGTACGTTAAAAACAAGAAAATTGCGACTTTTCTGCAAATACGGGCCTCTCGCAGGGCGCGAGAGGCTTTGGAATTCCGGTCGCCACCCGCCACCTTGTTAAAGTAAACACCCACGTCTCGCACACCCTCTCGCGGGCCGCGAGATGATCAGGAAAATGGGTCGCGCCCCACCAGCTACTCCTAGTTTCAGACATTGACTTCCTTTCAGCTTGTGATCTTGCGTATCGCTTGGGGACTCGTTTCTTCTTGTATTTCAGCTTATTTAGGCTCTTTTTAACCCACAAGGCCTGCAAAATAAAATATAAACAAAAGTTTATCTATTCTAAAGGAAAACGACACTAAACATATAAAAACTAAACAAAATATGCATGAATAACCGATGTATTTTGCAATACATCACATATGCTACCCTGACAACTCACAAAAGGTCCTTTCATCACCTTCCCAGAGACTCCAAGAGAAAGCTACACTCAAGGAACTCCTTTCCAAGAGACATGCTCTTCTCATGCTTTTGTCTCTGCTGATGAAATCACAGGCAACTTTCTCTTCACCCTTGAAGACTTGGACTGTATCCATCCAGATGATCTGGAGAACATGGAGATAGTTCAGTAGATGGCTCTTCTCATTTACAGAGCCAAGAAGTTCTATAAGAGGACAGGGATGAAGTTTCCAAGCAATGCAGCCAGTGAAAAGTTTGGGCTGGATAAGAGCAAAGTAAAGTGTTACAACTGTAACCAGATGGGACACTTTGCAAGGGAGTGTAAGGCACCAAGGACAAATGGTGGCCAAACACAAGCCAGACTAAATTACATTGAGAAAGCTCCCTAGAATAAGAAGCCAAAGCAGTAAGCTGTAGTTGCCTTTGAAGAAGGAGGCTTTGATTGGAGCTTTCAGGTGGAGGATGCATCTCCAAACCAAGCACTCATGGCAAATCATGATGAAGCCAAGGTATTGGAACTTCTTTGTACTCCTGAATGTATTGCTAAAGTTAATAGATATAGGTCCTATAACATAGAAATGAGATCTGATCTTGAGTCCTTAAATATCCTAAAACGTGATTTTAAAATAGCTAAAAATGATTATAAACCTAAGATAGAGAACTTAGATAAAACCATTTCAACTCTTAAACATGAGCACATAAATTACAGGACTCAGATCAAAGACCTCATAACTAAGTTAACTGAACGTCAGGCTGAGCTTGTGATCAGCAAAGCCAAGGCAGAAAAATGTGTTCTTGAAGAAGAGACCTTCAAGAACATAATATCCACATCCTTACATGCAAAAGTTTGTTATCAAAAAAAGCAGGGACTGGGATCTAGTAAGATAGCTCCTCCACACATAATCTTGTTTGTAAGATCTTCTAGGTGTGGAACTTATGAAGATGAGCTTCCCCTCATAGACCCCTTGACTGAAGAGGATGAAGAGGAAATGGTGAAGAATGGCTCTGAGAAGAGTGAAGAAGAGTATTCTAAGAAGGGTCATCATCCCTATGAGGAGCGTAACGCTGTTGGGATGACCAAGTCCCGAAAGAAAGAACTTAATCTAGAAGGCCAAAAGAAAGTCCAACAAGGCTCAAGAGATCAAGGCCACCTTCAACTCTGCACAGAAACAAGTCTTTATTTCTGCGGGATTTGAAGTGGTTAAGGCTGAAGACACAAACTTGAACTCCAACAACAAGAGTACTAGTTCATGTCCAAATCATCCCATCATCAAGAAGAAGGCTGATCAGTTGTGCACCACTGCTGTACAACATGAACCATCAAACTCCAAAGGTAGTTCTATCCCCACATGAATTGCCACAACATCTGAAAAGATGAAAATGGAGAAGAAAAGCGATCAAGTTCAGCCTTGTTCATAAAAGAAGACTTCTAGAAGGAAGAAAATGGACTGTGTCAAGTGTGGGAGTACCTCTCATCTTGCTAAGGATTGTGTTTACAATCCAAAGAGTACTCTACACATTACAAAGAAAGAAACTTCTAAGAGTTTGGAGAAGAAAAGGCAAGCTTTGGAAGGAAAATCTTTTTCCTTCGGAAGCTCCAAAATGAAGAAGAAGACAAGTGGAAACTTGCTTTTAGAAGAAAATTTGGTCTCGAAAGAAAGGAATACTTACAAAAAGGAATACTTACAAAGCACTGAAGCTTGCTGCAGTGAAAGCAAGATTTTCTGAAGGTCCTGTCATTAAAACTTCCGAAGTCAACAAAACTTCCAAAGTATTGAAGGTCAAGTCTAAACTTCCAAAGGTGGTGTGGAAGACAAAGAAAGACCAAGTGGCTGAGAGTTCTTCATCAACTTTAGCAAATGATCTCTCTAGCATGACTATAGGATCAATTACTGTTGCATCATCTTCAACTTCTTTTGATGAGCTCAAAACCAATGAGGCTTGGGTTTATAAATGTAACTAACCATCTCTTTTATGCAGGAACAGCTTAAAACAAACAGAAATGTATGGATGATTGACAGTGGTTGTTCCAGGCACATGACAGGCAATAGGTCACTACTCCAAAAGTTTGAAAGAATTGATAGAGGACCAGTTGCTTTTGGAGGAGATGCAGGGGGTTACATTACTAGAAGGGGCAATGTCATAAATGGTAAGCTCCGTATTGAGAAGGTACACTTCATCAAGGATCTTGGGTACAATCTTCTGAGTGTATCCCAATTTTGTGATCAGAATCATTACATGCTGTTTACTGAGCATGAGTGCATTGTTCTCAGGCCCGGGGTGGTCATTCCTCATGAGCACATTCTACTCAGAGCCCCCAGGAAAGGGGACATGTAAGATGGATTTGCAAGAAACATCTACCACAGGAGAAGTTTCATGCTTTGTATCTAAAGCAAATAGTGATGAGTCTTTTCTCTGGCATAAAAGAATGTGCCATGTAAACTTTAACAACATGAATAAATTAATTATGAATAATTTGGTAATTAGAATACTAAAGAAAGAGTTTACAAGTGATGACCACTGTGTTGCATGCCTGAAGGGGAAGCAACAAAAGGTATCTCACAAGCCAAATGAAAGAAATTCCATCACTAATCCCCTACACTTACTACATATGGATCTCTTTGGCCCCAGTAGTGTAATGAGTCTAGGAAGGACCCCTTATTGTTTGGTGATGACAGATGACTTTACAAGATTCACTTAGGTCTTCTTTCTTAGAAATAAGGATGATACCCCTAAGATTCTAAAGAATTTCATCTTAAGAATTAAGAATCAATGTGATCACAAGGTCAAAACCATAAGATGTGATCAAGGAACTGAGTTCAAGAACCAAATCCTTGATACATTTTATGATGAAAAGGTATTACAAGACATATAGTGCTCTCAGGACTCCTCAGCAAAATAGTGTTGCTGAAAGGAGAAACATGACACTAATTGAAGCTGCAAGAACTATGGTGTCTAACTCTAAACTGCCTATGACCTTCTGGGCAGAGGCAGTGAAACTGCTTACTATGTGCAAAACAAAGTTTTAGTAGTTAAAACACATAGTAAGAATTCTTATGAACTTTGGCACAGGAGGAAACCTTTCATTGGCTTTCTTAGGTCATTTGGATGTCCTTGCACCATCTTAAATACCAAAGATCAAAATACCAAGTTTGATGAGAAAACAGATGATGGACACTTCATTGGATACTCTTCTCAAGCTAAAGCTTATAGAGTATACAATCTCAGAACTAGAGTAGTTGAGGAGTCAGCCAATGTGACTTTCAATGAGCACACTCCAAGTGTGAAAGGTTCTGGTCCGGATTGGCTATTTTATCTTGATTTAGTTACCAACTGTATGAACAAATCTTGTGAGCATGTTTCAGGGTCCATAGATATATTACCTATAGGTGATCCTGATCCAAGATTTAAGCTAAGAAGACCTTCAAGCTACACATCTTCAACTCCAGTGGTAACAAATCCTGCAAATAAAGTTCCTACCAGCACATCAATGACAAATTCTGCTAATACTTCTAGGGTGCCTTCAAATTCCAGCTTAGAGGCACAAAACTCAAATGTAGGAGCTTCAAATGTTGGAGAGAATGGAGGTGGTGAAAGTGATCAGGAATTTCTTGATGTTGATAACCACTCCTTTGAAGAAAATGTTAATGATGTCACACACTTATTGGATCAAGTCAATCTTGATAAGTGTGCTGATGTGGAGGGTGAACCCTTATTACAAGATCAGAATTTCTCTAATTTAGATCTGTTTAAGCAACTTGTTGTGATCCTTCGGCTAAGGATCCACAAGTCTCACCCCTCCACAAACATCATTGGAAATGTTGATTCAGGGGTAAGAACAAGAGGACAAACCCATGATGCAAATGTTTGTCTTCACTCTTGTTTCTTGTCCCAGATAGAGCAAAAGAATATTGATAAGGCTCTAAAGGATGGATGTTAGGTTGAAGCTATGTAAGAGGAGCTGCTTCAATTCAAAAGGCAAAAGGTTTGGAACCTATGTCCTCTTCCTCAAGGGAAGACTACCATAGGAGCCAAATGGGTGTTCAGGAATAAGAAGGATAATAGAGGACTTGTCATCAAGAAGAAGGCAAGACTAATTGTTTGAGGGTATACTCAAGAAGAAGGAATTGACTACATAGATGTTTTTGCTCCTGTGGCAAGACTTGAAGCTGTCCGGATATTCCTAGCTTTTGCTGCATCCAAGAACTTCAAGGTCTACCAGCTTGATGTCAAGTGTGCTTTTCTCTATGGGGTGATTGACGAAGAGGTGTATGTCAGACAACCACATGGGTTTGCAGATCTTGGTCATCCTGATTACGTCTGCAGGCTTGATAAAGCTCTTTATGGGCTGCACAAAGCACTAAGGAAATAGTATGAGACTCTATCTCAGTATCTCTATCAGTATGGCTACAAAAGGGGTACTATTCATGGAACTCTCTTCATCAAAGGAACAGGAGATGACATAATGTTAGTTCAAGTATATGTAGATGACATTATCTTTAGGTCAACTAATCCAAAGCTCTGCAAAGACTTTGAGAAGCTGATAAAGCACAAGTTTGAAATGAGTGCCATGGGGGAACTCAATTTCTTTCTAGGAATTCAAGTGAAGCAAGTTGACAATGGCATCTTCATAAGTCAGTCAACGTATGTACAAGACATACTTAAAAGGTACAACATGACTGGTTGTAAGGTTGCTAAGACACCCATAGCCAGAAACCACTCCCTTGGACCTGATCTTAAAGGGGAGTGTGTTGATGAATATCTCTACAAGGCAATGATTGGGTCTCTTATGTTCCTCACAGCTAGCAGGCCTGATATCATGTTTGCTACATGCATTTGAGCAAGATATCAAGCCAACCCCAAGATGTCACACCTAATCACTGTCAAAAGAATTTTAAGATATCTCAAAGGTGCTCCATCACTTGGCCTTTGGTATCCAAAGAATTCTAACTTCAATCTGTATGCTAATACAGATAGTGATTATGGTGGCTGCAACATGACTGCAAAGTTTACATCAGGGGGATGTCAATTTCTTGCTGGAAGGATAGTCTCTTGGCAATGTAAGAAACAATCCTGTGTGTCTGCATCAACTGCTGAGGCTGAATACATTGTTGCTGCAAGCTGCTGTGCTCAAGTGCTTTGGATTCAAAATCAGATGCTGGACTATGGATTCAACTTCAAGGAGGCTTTTATCCACATAGACAACAATAGTGCTATCTCAATCATAGAAAATCCTATGCAGCACTCAAGGAGAAAGCACATCAATATCAGGTATCATTTGATTAGAGATAACTTTGAAAAAGGATTAATCAAACTAGTCAAAGTTAACACAAATGAACAATAGGCTGATCTCTTCGCCAAAGCTTTTGATGTACAAAGACTTAAATATCTTGTATCAGCTATTGGGATGATTAACTTTGAATAGCTTTTCTTAAAACTTAATCATATTATTTCTAAAACCTGTGTGTCCTAAGTTGTCTATTTTATCACCTTCATAAGCCCCTGTTCTTTTTGGAAGAAAAACTTTTTGAAAGATATTCCTTAGATTTTTGGAAAATTTTGATCTCTTTACCCTTCAGAAGATTTAAAATTACCTTCGGAAGAAACTTATGTCTTAGCAAACAAATATCTACTTGAGTAGTTTTACCTTCGGAAGAAATTTCTGAAATATCTTTCGAAGCTTAAAAATCAACTTAAGTAATTTTATGTTTTAAAAGAACAATTTTCTTCTGAAAGTAATTTACCTCTGGAAGTTTTCATTCATCTTAGAATAAAAACTCTGAGTTTTAAACCTCTTCCGAAGCAAAATTTTCTAAAAATCTTTTAAATATCTTCTAAAGACAATTTGCCCTTGGAAGCTTCTGTTCAGAACTTCCGAAGCAAAATAACCTTCGGAAGATTTCTCGACTTCCAAGAAAACTACATTTTGGGCAAAAGGAAACTTTTTTTAGAGGTGGGACCGACTTCCAGATTTCAATGTTTATCCTTTTTCATTAAACTTACCCAACGGTTCCCCCCTCTTTCACTAGCTTCTTCATTTGCACTATTCCTTAAACCTAAATTCTCCGAAACCGTCTTTGTTCTTCACCTTCCTTCACCCTTAAGCTTCTCAAAATGGCCAATCTTAACCGTAGAAACAACCCTGATTTCTCCATGCAACTTCATAGGTAACACAACCAGGTTGCTCTATTGAACTCTAAGAAAGACGATAGTTTCTCAGAGGTTTGCCATTTTCTAGCTTTATCCAACTACTTCACCTCCTTAACCATTGATCCTACTCTCTATGAGGATCATTTGCTTGAATTTTGGAAGACCTGCCAAGAGGTCATCATGGATGGGGAGAAGGCACTTTCTGCCACAATGCAAGGGAGGACAATCTTTGTTAGTACTTCTTCAAGATTAACATGTTGTCTTTAATTATCTTTGTATTTTAATTTTTGCAATAGTATAGGGACTTATGTTTAAATATATGTTCCTTTAGTTTTTTTGATTAGTATAAATAGGATTATATGTATTTTTTGCAGGTAGACGTTTGAACTATCTCAATTGTACATTGTAATCCTTTGCAAGTATCAATAGAAACTGCTATGAATTTTTGCATGTGTTGATTACTTTTTTCATATAATTGTTAATTGCTTAGTTACAAACACAGAATCGATTCATTTGAACCTATCAAACGGTATCAGAGCCTTCGATTCAGTGATTTGGAGCTTCAAACGACTTTTAATTGCTTAATTTCAGTTGTCTTTCATCATTTGAAACATGAATTGAATCACAATTGACTGATTTGACACCTTCAGATCTGAATTTTCATCAGATTTGAGTGCGAACTGTTCTTCGTTGTTCGAATACAAATTTTACAAATTTCAGTAAAATTCTAAATTTTTGTTGTTAATTGAAGGAAAATGATGTTAAAGGATTGATAATCGCTACATTCTACACTTGATTGAAGAGTTTGAGATCAATTAAACGAGTTTTGAAAAGTTTGTTAAGATCAGGTTGTTACAAAGAGGATGAATTAGGCATTTGGTGTGTTGAAATTATCTGAAAATTCCTAAGTGTTTAGGCGCATGAACAATGTCCAGATGCTTTAGCACTGTGTAGGCGTTTCAGAGTGAGCGTTTTGACACTGTTTGTGAGCATTTTAGCACTATTTGGAAGTTTTTCAGAAACAAAGTCCCATGCGTTTTGGAACTGTTTAGGCGCTTTAGAACTGTTCAGGCGCTTCATCAATGTTTGGGCATTTTAGAACTGTTCAGGTGTTTCTAGTTTGGGAGTTTCAAAAATACACTAAGGCATTCCCTTAGATGTTTCAAAGTCAAAGTGGACGCTTCAATACTATTCAAGCGCATCAGAATCAGACTTTTCTTTCAACACTTAGAAAATTTTTCAAAATCTAAAATCCAAAAAGATTTACATTTCTTTATTTCATTTTAAATCTAAAAACAACAAAAATAGTATATTTTCTTAAATTCAAAACTTAAACATGGTTAAGTCTGAAGATTCTAAGAATAGAGTACCAAAGTTGAAGAATAGAGCTGACTTCAAGATCTAGTCACTCTGGCTGAAACTGTTGTATCTTATATGCCCAAGACACATACAAGATTGATGTGGTTAGTACGTTATGATTCAAGTCGGGTCATACCCAATAACAAGCCAAACAAACACCAATAAATATTTGTTCGTCGATTAGATCATACAAATAAATATTGACACCAATTTAGAAAATGGGTTTTCTAAAACATTGCTTATGTAATTGAACAACATTATGTGGATAATTTGTTCTGAGAAATTATTTGTAATATTATTTAAGTAAGTTAAATAACGACAAATAATAGTGTATTGATGTTATAAAACTAAAAGGGTTTTAGTTTTATAAAACTTATGATAAATAAATATAAGGAGAATGTACATTTTATAAATAAGAATAAAAAAAAGGGGGGGAACCCATTTAAATGGGGATTCGGCCGCCCTTGGCCTTGATAGCCCCACCCTTTGTCTTGAACTTAAAAAGGACTTGATTGCTCTCATTTCTCCATACATTTACACTATCTCTCTCCAACATGCAAGAGTCCTTTCTTCTCTTCTTTCTCTCCAAATCTCAATTTCCTTGGCTGAGTTTTGAAGGTTTCCTTGCTGAAATTCGGATTTGCAAGGAGAAGAATAGAATTGGTGGATAGTTCCCTAACAAGCTTGGTGTTTGCAAAGGGTTTGTGGGTATTAACTCTTGAGGTCTTCCACATTGAAGACCAAACCCATTTAAATGGGGATTCGGCCGCCCTTGGCCTTGATAGCCCCACCCTTTGTCTTGAACTTAAAAAGGACTTGATTGCTCTCATTTCCCCATACATTTACACTATCTCTCTCCTACAGGCAATAGTCCTTTTTTCTCTTCTTTCACTCCAAAATCTCGATTTTCTTGGCTGAGTTTTGAAGGTTTCCTTGCTAAAATTCGGATTGCAAGGAGAAGAATAGGATTGGTGGATAGTTCCCTAACAAGCTTGGTGTTTGCAAAGGGTTTTTGGGTATTACCTCTTAAGGTCTTCCACATTGAAGACTTAGCTTTCAAAACAGCTTTATCTTCATCCTATTCTCGATTTCTAACAGTTAGAAAGGTGGTTTTCTAAACATCCTATGGTTGGTTTTATTATATGCATTTCGTATATGGATCCGGGGTTTGGGTTTTGCATTATTAAATGGGTTTTTTAATCTTCATATTAACAAGATTTTAAACTTATAATCCACTGCATTTTCCTATAAATTAGCTTATATGGACTTTGATAATCTTGTTAAATCCCAATAATGGCATCAAGAGCCACTTATACGAATGCATACATGTATAGATCAAACAATTTCAGGGTTTTATGGTGTGGTTCACCATATGGCCGAAGCCTTTAGGGCTATTGGTTACCCCTTGGTTTTTCAAGATTATACTTTACATGCATGTGGTAATCTTTGAAAACTAAGTCACATTGATGGTTGATTGTTTTGCTTGGACGAAACCGAAAGTTTTCGGTTTGTTTAACCTTGGCCGAAAACTTTAGGGTTCATAAAGGCGAACCATTTTGACTTGTAATACTTGCATATTTTCATGTGTATATGGATGTCCATAACCTAGCCAAGACCTTGCGTTTGGATGTGTGTTTGTGTTGTGATATTGTTTGATTATTCAATTGGGTTGTAATATTTATTTATTTGGGTTTCTAATCTGTTTATTATTTCATGTTGCTTTGTAATAATAAGTAGATTAGTTGATGTAACACCTCTGAAATATGACCCAATTGAAAACCTTAAAATAGTATAAACTCAATAAAGGTCCGGATTGATTTGGGCTTACCAAAGAAATCTTGCAAAACAAAACCAGCCTTTTGGGCCCAATAAGCCCAATAAGAGCCCGAACATACAAACAAGGCTCATTTAAGGCCCAAATGCAAGTTTAGGAACTAATTAAACAAGAAACCATGAAACAATGAATTATTAGGTGATTTGAAATAACTATGGAAAGATCCAAACTAAAACAGATTCAGAACCCATACTGGGTAAAATCCGGCAATATACCGCGTACTACGTCTGAATTCCATCAAGAATTCTTATAAGGGCTTGTCATCCAATCTAAATCATTGTTAATCTCAACTAATACCATAAATAAGGCTCTGTAAAAGATTTTTCATCAATCATGCATAAACAACGGAATTTCGTAACTGAAACGCGAATACCGGTTTTCACCGGTATTTAAATGTCATCTGATACGTCGATCGAGCCTCGTAGCTCTGTAAATATTCGTCTAACCATTGTTTATTATCATAACATAGTAGATTTGGTGAGTGATACGTTGCTCGGAATAAATGCGTTCCGAAACGCAACCATGACGCGAACCGGGTTACGATCAGGTCAAACCCGAGAATTCATCAGATAAGGCTTTAACGCGAATAAAATAGGAAGTTAACGCTCAAATTATCATTTAAATACTTAATTACATATATTTTGACAGCAAAATGATAATATTAACGCTCGTTCGAGGAAACGCGTAAAACCGTTAACGTGTCGATTTTGCTGTATCATTTAACTGTTCGGTATGTTTTTAGTGCAATAAAATTCATAATCCCGGAATACTTATAACGTTTCGTATAATGGAATCAAACGGTAGCGATATTATAAAGTCGTGCGAAAAACTTAATCGAACGCGTTACGAACCGACCCTTTTAACGAACCCAATCACTTAACCCCTATATAAACAAACTTTCTCCCATTTTAAGGTTTTGCACATCAAATTAGGGCAGAAAGGGAGAGAGAGTTCGTAGCCCCCACCCTCCCCCTCTCTCTCGGTCGAACTTCGGACACCGGCCACCGGTGACTTCTCCGGCGAGTGCCGACAAAGGGCACACGGAACTGGACTCTCCCAGACGCCCTGAACACAACGGTGGGCTTTGATTTCTCTAAAGCACAACAAGATGACGGGAATCGGAGGCGAGAGTGACGATTGTAGGTCGGATTTGAAGGTGGCGTCGATCCGAGCTAGGGAAGCGGCGATGGTTGTGTGGTGGTGCGACATTAGCAGTCGCGCGACCTGGATAGGGTTTGGTTCGAAGGTTGCTCGTGGTCGTCAAGGCTGTGTCTCGTGGCGTCGGCCGTGGGTGAAGACGGGGACTGCGGAGATCGACAGCAATAGTTGCGATATGGACGATAGGGTTCAGGTGGTGACTGCCGACCGCGGTGACCGTGTTGGTCACGGTTGTGGCTGTTGATTGGTTGTGATGGTGATGGTTGTCGATGGCCGTGGCTGTTGGGGTTGTTAGAAGAGGTCGACCGAAGGTGGTCGGGACGTTGATGGTAGGGTAGATGGTGCTGCGGTGGTGATGGTGTCAGCTGCGGGTTGTGGCTGCTGATGTTGGTGGTGTCCCGATCGGTGGTTCCCAACAACTGTCCTAAGGCTGCAGCAGTAATGATTGTGGATGGTTTTGCAGGGATGGTTTTGGCGATGGTTGCATTGTGTGGTTGTGGTTGTGGTGGCTGCGGCGGTGCAGAGGCCCACAGGGCGCCGAGCAGCAGCAGTAATGGCTTGTGGTGATTGGTTTAGGCTGTCAAATGGTTATGATAGTGGTGATTATCGGTTGGGAAAACAGTGGTGTGATAGTGGTTGCTTTGAAGGTGGTTGTGGTATTGGCTGATTATATGGTTGCATGCGGGTTTTGGGTGTGGTTATCGTCGTGGTGATGGTTATGGCTACGATTGTGGCTGTGATGGTTGTTGGCTGCGATTTATGGTTTTGATGTTACAGGCCGATGGTGATGGTGATTATGATAATGGTTGGTTTGGGCACGAGATTTAAGTAACAATGTTATTTATTAGAAATCAACCTAGATAAAATATATGAAGCATTACATTTATGGAAATGGTTATAACATGTTATTGATTAAACAAATAAGTTGATCTCATGCCACGTTAAATCATTACAAGACTTAGAGAAGTAAAATATAGTCAAATACGATTGTGCATTTGTGTATATATATATATACACAACAAACATTTGGGTTAACCGACATCTATACGTCTTATTTAAGGTAAAAGACCTAAAATGCGATAATGATCCACTATCTTGTCGTTATTAGTAATTGGCCATCTCATTGTTATTGACATAAATTAATTGAAACACTCTTTTATACAAATTATCGTCAATCAAGTTAACAATACGATATAAACGCGAGCATTATAAACATCGTTTGAAACATTATATATTACTTACATTGTTAACGCAAGTTATTTATAAAGACTTGGAATCCACGATATAAATTGATTTTTCGATATTCTTCATACTAAGACACAACTCTTGATTAAATGCATTAATTAACCTAATGTACACGAGTTAATTCATAACAATTAACAAACACACAAGAAGCTAAGATGCACTAAGAATACTAATCACCAACCTTAAGTCAACTAATGAGCTCAACCACACGCATGTAATAACATCATGCTAATTCTAAACGTGAACCTTATATGTTCTAGTTAGGTTTGCTTTGTTGGTGATCATCACATCTCTTTATCAAGCTCTGAAATTATATTAGGATACCAGGTGAGTTCTCGTGTTCCCCTTTTTACTTTGGTTTTAGGGATGATGCATGCTCTTTTAAACTGAAACTTTCATATTGTGCTTTATTTGATGCTTGTATGTGGGACTTTTTTGGATACCTGCTGATACATTTGTCATGATCATTAATTCTTTTGTGAACCGCTTTCTTTATGTGAATAGATCTATTTGGGGAATCCCCCACGCACAGTGGCTCCCGCTACAGGGAGGTACCCCACTGAGATCCTGAGGGGTCGTTTGTGGCATGTAACAGGTTTTGAATAAGATGCTATGGTGAACCATCCTAGCAGAAATGGTTCACTGTTCTGAGGCTTGGTTCTTTCCTACGGGAATATCCGGTTAAACACAAGTTTAGAAGAGGCCAACCGGGGACCAAGTGCAGGGTTGATTGTGACCCCACAACCGCTATAATAGATACAAAAACTTTAACTTGTGGACTCTAAGAGTCCCTTTTGTTTTCTGAAACTTTAACCACTTGAACTCACCAACTTTATGTTGACACAAATTTTCTTTTAAGCATGTCTTCGGATACAGCTAGGGAGAATAGTTGAGCTATAGAAGTTACCCAAATCCAAAGCAAGATACGAGGGTGGAGATTAAAGACAAAGGTTGAGCCTAGAAGCCTTAGTTGCTGAAGCTTCAAGAAATATTTCCCGAGAGATTGATCACGACACCTATAGATTGTAGGTTGAAGCACCTTTTGAATTGGAAGCAAAGCCAATATTTTAATGTAACATCATGTGACACTTTGTAATAAACCATTTAGTTTCCGCTGCATTTTGGTTGTTGTTTACTAATCGTGACGTCTCGCCTCTCTGGGCCCGGGGTGTGACAGATTGGTATCAGAGCCAAAGGTTGTAGCGAAGTAGGTCTGCTTCGCGAGACCTAAACTATAACCATATGAACCTCATAGGACCACCTTAGTAAGAAGACTCTTCTGAGCTTTGCTGAACCAATGGTGTAGAAATACGAGTTTGCTTTGCAATACCTAAGGTGTAACCATAAATAGGACCAGCCTAGTAGGTTGTTTTCATGACCCAGTGATCCAAAGTTTGCAGCAAAAATAGGTTTCCTTAAGAACACCCTTCTTTAGCCTGGATACCTTAAGGATTTCATATATCCCATTAAGAATTCTCTACCCTATAAGAAACCTTGATACATTAGGGTATTACCTATGATAGGTGCACCCGAGTAAACCATGAAAGTATGGAATCTTTTGGAGTTGACTCTTAGGACTACTGAAGGTCAAGTACTAAGAATGTTAGAAACCAAAGGTGTGCATATAAATTAGGACATAAATCCTGGAGAGATACTTATCTGATTGCACAGTTGACTTTTGTCACTATATGAACAACTGCTGTTAGCTATACACTTGATACGACTTGTGTCGTTACCTGAGACAACTGTTATACTATACTTGTTTGAAATGATGATACTTGCTATTATGCCTCATTTGTAAGATGATACATGTTGGAATTTAGTGATAAGATATTGACCATGATGCCTTTTGTTTGTTATGCTCCCTAGGATAGCATGTACCTGAATGCTCATTTATTGCTTGATTTGCTTAAACTTACTTTGAAACAATTTCTGGGTTAACTTGAATGATTAGCATAATTGGAATCTAAGTGTGCTTAATTGTAGATGATGACTAAATGAAAATCATTAACTCCAGGACCTAAATACACAAACTTGGAACTTATGATGGGAATGACTAGAATGATAGTGTAAGGTAAATTGACGATTACGGGTGCACACGTAATGGTGAATTTACAGGTACCCTTGAATTCTGGTGGGCCCTGTCATGTAAACTAATATCAATGTAAAACACTTAAAGAACCAATAAATACAAGAATAAACATAAATATTTGGAATATATTCAATAATTTCAGGTTCAAAACTTTCATGCTAGGCGAAAACCATTTGACACTTGAAGAGCTACCAAGGACGATGTTGCAGTAACTATTCCTTTCTCTTATTCTCTTTTCTTTTATTCTACTCTCCTATTGGAATTATAATGATAAGACCATCAGACTCTGAAGATCATTAAATGATGTTCTCAAACTTAACTGTTCTCGTGCTGAGTATGGCACTTCACCTCGTTGTGCGTGTGCTTTAGCCATACTATTTTTAGCGATGCCTGAAATTTCCTTCCTACCCAACATTGAATTTGTAAAAACATCCTCAACATAGTGGAAGACTCTCTAAGAAGGCTTGTGCAATGGAGAACATACCAGAGTAATAAATTTCCGAGACACGCCTCTTGTGGTCAATGACATAGAAAACTTGTCACTTCTTTCTTTCTTAGTAGTTCACATTTCATAGGATCTTCCGGATTCTAGATATTCCTCTGATCATTTTCTCAAAGCCTTTGAGGAATATGACTTCTCTCTACCTATTCACTGTAATGTAAGCACCTAACTCAAAGGAATATTCTTAATATCAGCTCCGATTGTGATTGATAATCACCTTTCTTAATACTACGCTCGTGAAATCTTTCATCATCTTCAACCGTTAGTCACCTAATGACAATCTTCACGTGAAACTTAGGTTGAACTATTTTGACCCTGCTTTTAGCTGACCGGGCTGTTGATAAAGTTCTGAACGCCAGAATATATAGGAAATGAAACCTCGTTCTAAAAATTCAGATTCTCCGAAGATAAATGCTCAAGTGCCAGAGATATTTGCCGAGAAAAACTAACCTTCGAGATTCCAAAACAAAAATATGAATGTACAACTTCAGTGGATCCCTGATTTTTCCACTCACCCTCTGTTCTCGATTTATTCTCTTAACGAGTAGTGCTACTCACCTTAAGCCCTAGAGCACGACCCTCATCTTTGGAAACGCGTGATAGCCAATCCGGAAAACTTTAAAACCTTGTAAGTCATCTCTACTGGGAGATCTCTACTATTTGAGTGATAAGTTTGTGATTCGAGCGCAAGATCTGAAGTAGAATACGATCTCGAACTATACGATAAGTTATTAGAGTGGTAGTTAACCTTCATGTTGTAGCGAGCAGCTTGATAAAGTCCTAAACTTGTTTGAATCGATGCGGTCGATAATAATGAAGAATTCATGGGGAAGACTCATGGTCGAACTTAAAGGATGGTATTGCTCAAAAGACGTATTAAGAAGCATAGGAGATCAGCTACAAGAAATCTCATGTGTTAAAACACTTGAGATCCAACTACAACGAAGTGATAAACATGCAGCAGATTGTAGACAAAGAAAATCTGCATAATCACCCCCGATCATAAGCGTTGGTGTTATTCCTCTCTAAATTTTCAAACCTCTCCTAAAATTGATTCTCTAATACCTTACCCCAGAACGCTCCGTATCATCGGGAATTCGAGCAAAAGTCTTACTCCCATATCTCATTGGAACAATCGATATGATTACAAAGGATTGCAATCTAAACAGAGTTACTTGCTTCACGAATAGACCCTCTACAAGGCACAGCTACCTTGTAGAATATGGACCGAGGAAGAGGTCATCTAGAAGGTTGACCTTAATTGGGAAGCATTATGAAGAAATTAGTGGGAACGTTTACAACAATTCTGTGGCTTAAGACAACAGTTGAGGTTGCTCTTAAGGAAATTGAGTCGGAGAATAGAAGTAAAATATATAAATGGAGGTTCTGGACTTGAAGCTTATATTAAGGAGCTGGTGGAAGGAAAGCAGATTCGATAGCTGCTAGATAAACAGTTCATAAGACCTAGTATGTCGTCTTGAGGAAACTTAATGCTCTTTGCGGAAGGAAATAGAATGCTCCAGTTATGGAGTTAAATGAAGTCACTAAGGATAAGTGATATCGTCTTCCTAGAGATGATAACCTACTTAATCCATTTCAAGATGCTACCTACATCTTAATTGATATCAGTCGTGTTTATAAGGAAAACGACATTTCATAAATAACAGTTGAAATCAGATATGGCAAGTACGAAGGTTGTGGTCAAGCCCGTGTTGGAGGACCTACACATCTCATGTAATTAGGAGTCTCATGGATAGGATCTGTAGGACATAATTAGACATGTCTGTCATTTTGCCACTACTACTAAGCATGAAATTCGAGACAAATTGCTATAGTTGAAGCTATAAAATTTCAGGAAGAAGTAAAAACCACATTGAGATGCGTCAATGCTTAGGGTTACGAGAAAGTTGTAAAAGGATTAACCAAAACTTGATTCATGTAACTATACGACTAACATCGTTATCCTTGGAGAAAAGCGGAATTCGTTTGGGCGCGTATAAGAAAGTTACAGATGTGTGTTGATACAACAGTACAAGACAATTTTCTAGTCGCCCGATTGAAGCTGAGAAGATATATGGAGAGCTACATTAAGCATGAACTGGAAACTTCCGTAAAATAAAAGGATGCACCTGGACACATTATCAATGCGACACTACCCACTACATACCAGAATACTAGACCAAGCATAATAGGGTGATCGACAATCGGTAATGTCAACCGCGTTGGCAAGTGCGAATGGAGGCCATCATCCGCATTGTCCTAAGACATCCGTATTACCAAATGTGAGAGAACAAGTATTGACCGCATTTGTATCTGCTTACCCTCCTTGACGAATGCAGATAGCCTACAGTTAGGCTTTCCTTCTATTACCTACACCGTATCATTTCTTGAACTTGTGATTCTACCAGCGTCAGTTCACGTGAATATGTATATATAGCACATCCCATCTCGGAGAGACTCTTGTCATGCGTCAGATAAGATGAACGGATCTACTCGAAGACTGAGGTTCTGATGTACAGAACCGTTCCGGAGAAGGATGCATACTAGAAGAAGCACGTAGTGGAAGAAAGGACTTAACCCCTTAAGATGAAATCATAGAAGGAAGAGATCGAAGAAATTTTTAGGAAGGAAGTTGAGAACTAGAAAGTAGGCTTTGAAAGCTGAAGACCTTTGTGCATGACCTAATCTCTCTATTCTTAGAAATCGTGAAAACTTCTTAGTCTTAGCTTCATAGAAATGATTGTGCGATGCCTAGATATTCATCTGTACTTGTTGGGAAAACCCAGATCCTTCCTGATTTGAAACCTTTAATCTATTATAGCACGACTATCCTGTCTAATTAATGGCATTCACGCTAATATCCTCTACTTTTCAACCGTTCTTAAGATTCTCAGTGAGGACGGTAACACCGTCGGGATATTGGGAATCGTCTCCTTGCTAGATCTATTTTGTAGGTAGGTGTATCGAACCATGGTGGAGAGTCTCTTCTGGTTAATTCTGTACGGTTGTTAAATGATCTGATTGTAAAGCCAAAAACCTGCTCACAGTTTGACTCACTGATCCTGTCAAGCATGATTCTAACATTCGGATAGTTACTCCAATTCAAATCAAACATGATTATTTGACACCTAATCATCAACATTTGTCCTAGGATGCTCAGCTAAATAACTTTAAATCCTCAAGATTCATACTATGATTGTATCACACTCGGAGACAAATATTAACGATACTAAAATTTCGAGGGCGAAATTTCTAAAAGGAGGGGAGGATGTAACACCTCTGAAATATGACCTAATTGAAAACCTTAAAATAGTATAAAACTCAATAAAGGTCCGGATTGATTTGGGCTTACCAAAGAAATCTTGCAAAACAAAACCAGCCTTTTGGGCCCAATAAGCCCAATAAGGGCCCGAACATACAAACAAGGCTCATTTAAGGCCCAAATGCAAGTTTAGGAACTAATTAAACAAGAAACCATGAAAAAATGAATTATTAGGTGATTTGAAATAACTATGGAGAGATCCAAACTAAAAACAGATTCAGAACCCATACCGGGTTAAATCCGGCAATTTACCGCGTACTACGTCTGAATTCCATCAGGAATTCTTATAAGGGCTTGTTATCCAATCTAAATCATTGTTAATCTCAACTAATACCATAAATAAGGCTCTGTAAAAGATTTTTCATCAATCATGCATAAACAACGGAATTTCGTAACTGAAACGCGAACACCGGTTTTCACCGGCATTTAAATGTCATCTGATACGTCGATCGAGCCTCGTAGCTCCGTAAATATTCGTCTAACCATTGTTTATTATGATAACATAGTAGATTTGGTGAGTGATACGTTGCCCGGAATAAATTCGTTCCGAAACGCAACCGTGACGCGAACCGGGTTACGATCAGGTCAAACCCGAGAATTCGTCAGATAAGGCTTTAAAGCGACTAACATAGGAAGTTAACGCTCAAAATATCATTTAAATACTTAATTTCATATATTTTGACAGCAAAATGATAATATTAACGCTCGTTCGAGGAAAACGCGTAAAACCGTTAACGTGTCGATTTCGCGGTATCATTTAACTGTTCGGTATGTTTTTAGTGCAATAAAATTCATAATCCCGGAATACTTATAACATTTCGTATAATTGAGTCAAACGGGTAGCGAAATTATAAAGTCGTGCGGAAAACTTAATCGAACGCGTTACGAACCGACCCTTTTAACGAACCCAATCACTTAACCCCTATATAAACAAACATTCTCCCATTTTATGGTTTTGCACATCAAATTAGGGCAGAAAGGGAGAGAGAGTTCGTAGCCTCCACCCTCCCCCTCTCTCTTGGTCGAACTTCGGACACTGGCCACCGGTGACTTCTCCGGCGAGTGCCGACAAGGGGCACACGGAACCGGACTCTCCCAGACGCCCTGAACACAACGGTGGGCTTTGATTTCTTTAATGCACAACAATATGATGGGAATCGGAGGCGAGAGTGACGATTGTAGGTCAGATTTGAAGGTGGCGTCGATCAGAGCTAGGGAAGCGGCGATGGTTGTGTGGTGGTGCGACATTAGCAGTCGTGCGACCTGGCTAGGGTTTGGTTCAAAGGTCGCTCGTGGTCGTCAAGGCTGTGTCTCGTGGCGGTCGGCCTTGGGTGAAGACGGGGACTGCGGAGATCGACCACAATAGTTGCGATGTGGACGATGGGGTTCAGGTGGTGACTGCCGGTCGCGGTGACCGTGTTGGTCACGGTTGTGGTGTTGATTGGTTGTGATGGTGATGGTTGTCGATGGCTGTGGCTATTGGGGTTGTTAGAAGAGGTCGACCGAAGGTGGTCGGGACGTTGATGGTAGTGCAGATGGTGCTGCGGTGGTGATGGTGTCAGCTGCGGGTTGTGGCTGCTGATGTTGGTAGTGTCCCGATCGGTGCTTCCCAACAACTGTCCTAAGGCAACAGCAGTAATGATGTGGATGGTGTTGCAGGGCTGGTTTTGGCGATGGTTGCGTTGTGTGGTTCTGGTTGTGGTGGCTGCCGGCGGTGCAGAGGCCCACCGGGCGCCGAGCAGCAGCAGTATTGGCTTGTGGTGATTGTGGTTTAGGCTGTCAAAGTGGTTGTGATAGTGGTGGTTATCGGTTGGGAAAATAGTGGTGTGATGGTGGTTGCTTTGAAGGTGTGGTATTGGCTGATTATATGGTTGCATGCGGGTTTTGGGTGTGGTTATCGGTCGTGGTGATGGTTATTGGCTGCGATTGTGGCTGTGATGGTTGTTGGCTGTGATTTATGGTTTTGAATGTTACCAGCCGATGGTGATGGTGATTATGATAATGGTCGCCGGGATTAGGTGGTGAGGATGGTGGTTGTGATAGTGACTGTCGATTGTTGTTGTGGCTGTTTAATCATGGTGGCCAACCTAGACGATGATAGGGGCTGATTGTTGTTGATGGCGGTGCACAGTGGTTGTGGAGATGATGGAGAAGGAGGTGATTAAGGATGTTGGTTTGGGTTATCAAATTAAGTGGCAAGTTGGGCCACTTTGATGATGGTCTAAAGATGATTAGAATGATCATAGAAAATAGTAGTTATAATGGCGTTTTAGTAGTGTTGGAGTGGTCTTGATCGTATGGTTGTTGCTGTTAAGGGTTGTGGTCGTGTTAGGATGGCAAAGAAAGGCTTTGGACAACGTGGTCAACGAGAAGTCAACGGAACGGGAACACGATTAAATCAAGGCGTAAACGAGTGGGTTAGAATTTATGACCGATTGGAAGGTAAAATCGCACGCGTAACTCATTGAAATTGAATCATAATTTGCATTCGTGTTATTGAGCTCTAATTATATAAAAAGGCATAAATTATAAAATACGTGAATTAAACGAAAATGAACATCACTTGTTATAATTATCTGATTTAAATGGATGGTTTGGGCACGAGATTTAAGTAACAACGTTATTTATTAGAAATCAACCTAGATAAAATATATGAAGCATTAGATTTTGGGATATGGTTATAACATGTTATTGATTAAACAAATAAGTTGATCTCATGCCACGGTAAATCATTACAAGACTTAGAGAAGTAAAATATAGTCAAATACGATTGTACATTGTATATATATATATATATATACAACAAACATTTGGGTTAACCGACATCTATACGTCTTATTTAAGGTAAAAGACCTAAAATGCGATAATGATCCACTATCTTGTCATTATTAGTAATTGGCCATCTCATTGTTATTGACATAAATATTAATTGAAACACTCTTTTTATACAAATTATCGTCAATCAAGTTAACAAATACGATATAAACGCGAGCATTATAAACATCGTTTGAAACATTATATATTACTTACATTGTTGACGCAAGTTATTTATAAAGATTTGGAATCCACGATATAAATTGATTTTTCGATATTCTTCATACTAAGACACAACTCTTGATTAAATGCATTAATTAACCTAATGTACACGAGTTAATTCATAACAATTAACAAACACACAAGAAGCTAAGATGCACTAAGAATACTAATCACCAACCTTAAGTCAACTAATGAGCTCAACCACACGCATGTAATAACATCATGCTAATTCTAAACGTGAACCTTATATGTTCTAGCTAGGTTTGCTTTGTTGGTGATCATCACAACTCTTGATCACGCTCTGAAATTTTATAAGGATACCAGGTGAGTTCTCGTGTTCCCTTTTTACTTTGGTTTTGGAGATGATGCATGCTCTTTTAAACTGAAACTTTCATATTGTGCTTTATTTGATGCCTGTATGTGGGACTTTTTTGGATACCTGCTGATACTTTTGTCATGATCATTAATTCTTTTGTGAACCGCTTGCTTTATGTGAATATATCTATTTGGGGAATCCCCCACGCACAGTGGCTCCCGCTACAGGGAGGTACTCCACTGAGATCCTGAGGGGTCGTTTGTGGCATGTAACAGGTTTTAAATAAGATACTATGGTGAACCATCCTAGCAGGAATGGTTCACTGTTCTGAGGCTTGGTTCTTTCCTACTGGAATATCCGGTTAAACACAAGTTTAGAAGAGGCCAACCGGGGACCAAGTGCAGGGTTGATTGTGACCCCACAACCGCTATAATAGATACAAAAACTTTAACTTGTGGACTCTAAGAGTCCCTTTTGTTTTCTGAAACTTTAACCACTTGAACTCACCAACTTTATGTTCACACAAATTTTCTTTTGAGCATGTCTTCAGGTACAGCTAGGGAGAATAGTTGAGCTATAGAAGTTACCCAAATCCGAAGCAAGATACGAGGGTAGAGATTAAAGACAAAGGTTGAGCCTAGAAGCCTTAGTTGCTGAAGCTTCAAGAAATATTTCCGAGAGATTGATCACGACACCTATAGATTGTAGGTTGAAGCACCTTTTGAATTGGAAGCAAAGCCAATATTTTAGTGTAAACATCATGTGACACTTTGTAATAAACCATTTAGTTTCCGCTGCATTTTGGTTGTTGTTTACTAATCATGACGTCCCGCCTCTCTGGGCCCAGGGTGTGACAGTTGTATTTCTTTTACTAGAAAAATGTATTAGGATATATTTTATAAAAGAAGTTCAACAAGATTTTGGGTTTTGGTTTGGGCCATTTTAGGCCCAAAGGGCCTCGTAGCCCAAGATTGGTTTTAAGCCCAATAACTAAAGCCCAAGCATGGAGGCCCAAGGAAGCTAGGAGCTGAAGTTCGAGCCCAAAGAAAACCTAAATAAAGCAAAACGATGACAATACAAAATGGACACTTGATGCATTAGGATGCGGGATCAAGTGGGAGCACACCATCTCAATGCCTTGTGTAGTGTTTGTCCCTTATAATAGACCTTTTTGGCACTCTTGTTTTGGCCAACAAGTGTTGCCAAATCCATTGGCTATGGTTATGAACTTGTGGTTGCTTTATTATGCATGTGTGGTTGATTTATGTTCATCTTATCTTATTGTTGAATTGGATAGTTAACAACTAGAAATCAACAACTTGCATAAAATTGGTTCCTTAGAAATCAATAGGTAATAAAATGGATTTTACCAAAGGTTAATGATTTCATAATTAAATGGGTTATTAAAAGGAACTTTGAAATAAGATTTTCAAACAAACTACCATGCATTTGAATGCATGGAAATGCAAGGTATGAAAATTGTTTTCCAAACTAGAATTTTTAAACTTAAATCCCTTTTAAACAAGTCAAACACCATTCTCTTATACAACACTCGAATCATTTTGGAACTTGATATGGGATAAAGGTCACCTTACCATATTGGAGGGAACTTATGAGTTTGAGGTGGGTTTACCATATTTATGGGATAAAGGTCACCTAACCACTTATGTTTGCAAATTCACACATGTGTCTCAGTAGGACAACTTGATTTGGATATCATGCATTAGGATCACCGAAGCATGACGTACAAAGGGTGTTGATGGGATAAACATGCCAAACAAAATATAAGATGTTCAAACCGATCCCATACACTAGAAATTGTAATAGGTTACAATTATCAAACGTTGACTACCTTGTTAGTTTAAATAAAGGGATAAAGGTCACCTAACCGATATTTAAATGTAACGTTGGATTCTAGATTTTGATTATTAATTGTCTATGAGACAAAAGGGGTATTAATAATCAAAATACATTGATATTAAAAATACTAAAATTGAACTTTGTAATTTTATAGATGGCCACCAATAACAATAATAATCATGATAATTCATCCACGTCCGCCCAATCTTTACAAGCGATTCTCCAAAAGGAACGTTTAAATCATAACAATTTATCGATTGGTATGGAAACTTGAGAATTGTTCTCAAGCAAGAGAAACGATCATATGTATTAGACGACCCTATCCCCGATCAACCTAGTGAGGATGATGATGAGGCCTTTATGAATTGGGTAAAATACACTGAGGACTCGGTCTAAGTGTCTGGCCTCATGTTGGCAAGTATGACTCCTGATCTCCAAAAGGAATATGAACATCATGGAGTGTACGACATTATTACCCATGTGAAGGAAACGTTCCAACAACAAGCAAGGGTAGAGCGCTTCGAAACGGTTCGAGCACTCCATGCATGTCGTATGGATGACACCCAATCTGTTTCATCATATGTACTTAAGATGAAAACCCACATCGACCGCCTCGAAAGGCTGAATTGTCCCGTCTCGAAAGAGTTGGCCATTGATTTAATCCTCAACTCTTTGTCAAAAAGGTTTGATAATTTTGTCATGAATTACAACATGAACGGATGGGACAAGAACATAAGTGAGCTTCACTCTATGCTTAAAACTGCCAAGGCGGACATGGGTAAACAGGTTTTACCCGTTCTCACCATCAATGAAGGTGGGAACAAGAAGAGGCCTCATCCCGCACCCAAGGCAAATGTTGCCAAATGGAAAGGGTACGTTAGGGGAAAGGGGAAGGGAGTGGTAAGAGCGCCACCACCAAAACAAGTGGAGAAGAAGCAAAAGGTTGCTTCAAATGACCCATGCTTCAAGTGTGGGGAGATTGGACATTGGGCAAGGAATTGTCCAGTCCATCTCAAAGAGTTGCAAGCAAAGAGGGATGGCGGGCAGACCTCAGGTACCATATACATGATCCATATTGATTTAAACATAATATCCTCTAACACATGGGTATTAGATACCAGATGTGGAACTCACATTTGCAATTTTTTGCAGGGGTTCAAAAGAAGTGGCAACTTCAACAAAGGGGATGTTAGCCTCTATATGGGCAATGGGGCTAAAGTTCAAGTTGAAGCCCGTGGTGACTACATCTTGAAACTTGCAAATGGTTTGGAAGTAATTTTGAAAAATGTTTTGTATGCTCCTAGTTTGACTAGGAACATTATTTCTGTAGCCATATTAAAACATTTTGGATATGTAATATCATTATTGGAAATGAAATCCATGTTACTTTGAATGACATGTTTTACTTTAAAGTTATTCCCATCAATGGTATCTATGAATTGGTTCGTGAAAATACATTGAATGATAGCTTATTATACCAAACCAGTACCAAGAAACTCAAATCAGATTTGAGTGACACTTACCTTTGGCATTGCCGTCTTGGTCATATAAACAAGAAAAGAATACAAACACTACAAAAGAATGGTCTTTTAAAAACAAGTGAATATGATTCATTTGATGTATGTGAATCTTGTTTACAAGGTAAAATGACCAAGGCGCCTTTTAGTAGCAAAGCCAAACGGCAAAGGATTTATTAGGAATCATACATTCGGATGTATGTGGTCCTTTTAAGGCAATAACTAGGTACCATGAAAGATACTTCATTACCTTTACCGATGACTATAGTCGATATGGTTATGTGTACTTAATAAGACACAAAGATGAAGCTTTTGAAATGTTCAAAATCTTCCAAAATGAAGTAGAAAATCAACTCAATAAGAAAATTGAAATTCTTCGCACCGATAGAGGAGGTGAATACCTGAATGATGCTTTTAGGGACCATCCTTGATGCTTTTAGGGAACATCTTAGAACTTGTGTGATTGTCTCAGAACTATCTCCACCGGGAACACCACAACATAATGGCGTGTCCGAGCGGAGAAATCAAACTCTATTGGCTATGGTTCGATCTATGATGGCTAGAAGCTCATTACGTCTGTCATTTTGGGGTTTTGCTCTGCTCTCTGTGGCTCGTATTTTGAATATGGCCCCAACCAAGAAAGTGGAAACGACACCTTTTGAAATATGGCATGGAAGGGTTCCATCGCTTTCATATTTAAAAGTATGGGGTTGTAAGGCTTTTGTTAAGACTCCCACCCCAAACAAGCTAGAAAGCCGTTCCACTAAGTGTATCTTCATTGGATATCCTAGAGATTCTATGGGATACTATTTCAATGATCCATTAGAACAAAAGGAGTTTGTTGCCAGGAAAGCTGAGTTCTTAGAAGCTAAGTTCCTTATGAAAGGAACTAGCAGTAGAACTGTGGATCTTGAGGAGGATCAAGAACCACAAACCGATACACGTTTAATTGACACTAGCACTCAACATGAGAATGTTGAGAATGATCAAGTGGTTGATCAATATACATAAACGTTCACAGATATGGTAGAATTAGTAATCCACCTGAAAGATATGGATTTAGCATAGATGGATGCTATGTGGTAGATTCCGATAAACCAACCACCTATCGTGATGCAATGTCCAATTTGGATTGTGACAAATGGCTTGAAGCCATGAACGTTGAGATGCAATCCATGTATGACAATCAAGTATGGGACTTGGTTGTACCACCTCTTAACTCCAAAGTAGTTGGAAGTAAGTGGGTTTTCAAGAAGAAAACCGATATGCATGGAAACTTGGATACTTATAAAGCTAGACTTGTAGCAAAAGGTTTAACTCAAACTCAAGGGGTTGATTATGGTGAAACCTTTTCACCTGTTGCGATGCTAAAATCCATTAGGATATTGTTTGCCATAGCTGCTCATTATGATTATGAGATTTGGAAAATGGATGTCAAAACCGCTTTCCTAAATGGATATCTTAAGGAAGATGTCTATATGGTTCAGCCTGAATGTTTTATCGATCCAAAACATCCTAACAAGGTATGCAAGTTAAAGAAATCAATCTATGGATTGAAACAAGCATCAAGAAGTTGGAATCACCGTTTTGATGAAGAAGTAAGTAAATTTGGATTCACCAAGAACGCTGATAAAGCTTGTGTATATAAGAAAGCCAGTGGGAGCATCATCACTTTCCTAGTATTGTATGTTGATGACATACTACTATTTGGAAATGACATTCCAACCTTGGAAGGTGTAAGAACCAGGCTTGGAAGTTGTTTTTCCATCAAGGATCTTGGTCAAGCCGCCTATATTCTGGGAATAAAGATCTATAGGTATAGGTCAAGGAGGTTGATTGGTTTAAATCAAAGTGCATACATTGATAAGATCTTGAAAAGGTTCAAAATGGAGAACTCTAAGAAAGGTACGGTACCTATTCAAAGAGGAACGATATTGAGTACGACTCAATGTCCAAGCTCTAAGGATGAGCAAGATAAGATGAAGGCAATCCCATACGCATCTGTTATTGGATCCATCATGTACGCAATGATATGCACTCGGCCGGACGTTTCATGCGCCTTAAGCATGACAAGCCGATACCAGCAAAATCCTGGAAACAGTCATTGGATGGCTGTTAAGAACATACTTAAGTACCTAAGGAGGACTAAAGATATGTTCCCAATCTATGGGTCTGGTGATGAGGAACTCGTTGTAAAAGGTTACACGGATGCGAGTTTCTAAACCAATCGGGTTGTCCCAATCTGAATACGTCACCGCCTCATTGGCGGCTTAAGAAGCTGCCTGGTTGAGGAAATTCATTGCCGATCTACGGGTTGTCCCTTTCATTCAGGACCCCCTAGAGATCTTTTGTGATAACGAGGGTGCGATTGCTCAAATCAAGGAACCTCGTGCTTATCAAAAGACTAGGCACATTGAGCGGAGGTTGAACTACATACGAGATGAAGTTGAGAAAAGAAAGATATATTCGAGCTACTATCATTTCTTCATTATAGATTGAGATCAAAATCGGGGGGAAGGACAAAAGTAAAGACACAGATCAAAACATTACGGATCCTCTTACGAAGCTCCTAGAAAAGGAAAAGCATGAAGGTCATAATTGTGCCATGGGACTTCGATATTCTAGTGATTGGATTTGATCTGTAATTTCGTATTCGGGTATCTGGAACCTTCTTATTACTTGAATAAAATTATTTGGTCATAATATTTCAATAAATGTTTCAATTTAGCATGTTTAATCCGTGAATAAATAAGTTATTCTGAACTTCCGTAGTCGATCATACTTGTGGGACCAACTATGAATGTAAGACTATAATGAACTTGGATTGGTTGATATTCATAAGGTATGAATATAGAGCAAGAGTTTGCTACCAAGGTTCATTGATATCTATGGGATATAGATATAGGACTGACCCGCTCTTAATTATTTCTGCATGGAATCTTTGTGATTAGTCATAAGAGATATTGAGTAAAGGTGAATATCATTGTATCCTCAGGCCTGAGATACATATTGGGTCTTGATATTCACCAAGTGTTGTACTTTGACTTAGTACTTTGCTCTTCTGAAAGATTGGTAGTACATAAGGCTAAGTTCAGGTATGGTATAAGGTGATTGTGAGAGACGTATGTAATCAAGATGGAATTTGTTCCTCATATTCGTTGAGAGTTAGATGTCTAAGGCCTGTTAAAGTTAAATCATCGGAGAATGACAATTCTGTGTCTCTAGGATTTAACATGACATCTGTGACAAAAGGATAGAATAGGACTGATTCACCTAAAACATTCAAGTGTGGTACTTGAAGAGGATGATGTTATTGAATGGCACTTAGTCATACGTATTAAGGGTAGTAAACCGTTGTTAGGCGGTATTTACTACTTGCATCAATCTTCTATGAATCTTGTGCAAGTGGGAGATTGTTGCATCTTATATGCCCAAGACACATAAAGATTGATGTGTTAATACGTTATGATCCAAGTCGGGTCATACCCAATAACAAGCCTAACAAACACCAATAAATATTTGTTCGTTGATAAGATCATACAAATAAATATTGACACCAATTTAAAAAATGGGTTTTCTAAAACATTGCTTATGTAATTGAACAACATTATATTGATAATTTGTTCATGAGAAATTATTTGTAATATTATTTAAGTAAGTTAAATAATGACAAATAATAGTGTATTGATGTTATAAAACTAAAAGGGTTTTAGTTTTATAAAACTTATGATAAATAAATATAAGGAGAATGTACATTTTATAAATGAGAATCAAAAAAAAGGGGGGGAACCCATTTAAATGGGGATTCGGCCGCCCTTGGCCTTGATAGCCGCACCCTTTGTCTTGAACTTAAAAAGGACTTGATTGCTCTCATTTCTCCATACATTTACACTATCTCGCTCCTACATGCAAGACTCCTTTCTTCTCTTCTTTCTCTCCAAAATATCGATTTTCTTGGCTGAGTTTTGAAGGTTTCCTTGCTGAAATTCAGATTTGCAAGGAGAAGAATAGGATTGGTGAATAGTTCCCTAACAAGCTTGGTGTTTGCAAAGGGTTTGTGGGTATTACCTCTTGAGGTCTTCCACATTGAAGACTTAGCTTTCAAAACAGCTTTATCTTCATCCTAATCTCTATTTCTAACAGTTAGAAAGGTGGTTTTCTAAACATCCTATGGTTGATTTTATTATATGCATTTCGTATATGGATCTGGGGTTTGGGTTTTGCATTATTAAATGGGTTTAATAATCAGCATATTAACAAGATTTTAAAATATAATCCGCTGCGTTTTCCTATAAATTAGCTTATATGGACTTCGATAATCTCATTAAGTCCCAACAGAAACATCATTTGAATTCTATTGATACTGATCTATGGAAATCAATAGAGAAAGGACCTTACATTCCTGTCACCTCTGATGGTCCTGATAGAGGTTTTGGGTAGACAAAAGATTCATAAGAACCTTATCTAGAAGATGATTTACACGGGGATGATGTGAAGAAGGTGAAAAATGTTATTAAAGCCTATTCTCTCATGTGTAAAGCGTTGCCTTTGGAAGTACTATCAAGGCTTGAGAACTACCAAACTGGGTACACCATGTACAAAACCTTGAAAATTATCTGTGAATGAGGAAAAGAAATTCATGATCTTAATAGAGAGAGATTGAAAAGGCAACTTGAACTATTTGAGCATATCTCAGGAGAACCATAAATTAGATGATGAATAGATATGTGCAACTTACAACAGAAATGTCAACTTTAGGGATTAAGTATGATCCTAAAGAGCTAAATAATAGACTTCTGAGTGCACTTCCATCATCTTGGAAACAAACTGTGACTTTGTTGAAGCATACTGAAAAGTTTCCAATGGATCTTGATCTCCTTATTGCTAAGATTGAGTCAGTGGAAATTAATGAAAGCTCAAGAAATAATGACAGAAATGCGTCAACTTCTCAATACAAATATGTTGCTTCTCCAACAAATACTGTAGAGAATGATTTTTCATGCCAAGGATGAATTTACTCCTGAAGATGAGGGTGATTTGTTTGTGGGCGCAGGATTCTTCACTAGTACACCTGTCTACTTAACTCAACCACAACCACAGTCTCCTGCAAAACCTCAAATGCCTAAAACTCCAAATGAGACTCCATCTTCTAGCTCTACTAATCCTAGCAAAGTTAAAGATGTTATAAACATCCTTTTACAGGATGAAGAGTCCAAATCTGCCTTTACAGCATTTATGGCAAGTTTTCAAGCATACCAAGGCAGTCATTTGACTCAAGTTGATTTAATTTTGTAGGATTAGTTTGAGATGGATCCTGACGATGTAGAAGAGATGGATCTTAATTGGTAGATGGTAATGATAGCTTACAGGACTCAAAAACACTCTTATGCCAACAGAAATTACAAACCAAGTGCAAACAAAACAATTGGATTTGATAAATCAAAGTCAAGGTGTTTTAACTTGTAACACCTGGAATTTTCCTTTCTACAGTATCATGCGACTGAGGCGCCAATCGGCCGACTGAGACCCGACTGAAGTTCAACCGACTGGAGACTCAGGCGCATGAAAACCAGGCGACTGGGGCTTCATACGCATGGAGTCATATGGTTAAGGTACGATTTAGGGCTTGCATATGCTTATATGATGTCCTAGTATGAATCCCCGAGATTTAGGAGGGTTAATTTGGGCTGGAAATGAGTTTAGAGGAGTTTGAAGGCCGTAGGTCGCGGCTGCTGTTCGTGATGAACTCCAGTCGCTGCCCAGTTAGGGCTAGGCGACTGAAGGGCCAGTCGCATGACTGAGGAAAGACTGATGTTTGATCGTATGACTGAGGCTCAATCGTACGACTGGGGCTCAATCGCCCGACAGGCCATGCGATTGAGGGATTCGCTCGCATAAGTCCATTCGCATAGTAGTTTAGTCTCACGACTGAGGGTTAGTTGCCTAGTAGTCCATTCGTATAGTGTTCATTCGCATGATAGGAGGTCCATTCGCACGATTGTATGCCCATTCGCATAACTGCCCAATCGCATGACCCAGTCGCATGGAGGCCATGCGACTGCAGTATGTTCAATCGCCCAAATAGGGCTGATGTGAATGAGGAGAGATGTGTATGTAGGACGTAAACATGATAGGTATGATGATGCCGTATATGATGGTAGTGACTGATGATTTGTAAATACCGGTGTTCCTTGTGTCGATGTATGTTTATCTTCCCGTAGCTTTACGTGTATCGTATATGAATGAATGAAAGTAATAAATAACGTAAAGTGAAAGGTAATGAAAGAGGAACATGATGAATGAATGCATGCATTAATGAATGAACGAATGAATGTAAGAAAGGCTTGCAAGCAAATTAATGGAGGTGCACATCCCTGGCAGGTGTTAGCTCAACTGTGATGCGGGTTAGCTACCCCGAAGGATGCACACAGGGTCAATCTTTGAGATTGATAATGAGGTGAGCAACTTTGTGTTGCAACAGACTCGGTTAGCAGGCAATCATGAGATTGCCACTGAGGTGAGCAGCCGTGTGCTGCAACAGACTTGACTAATGTATGATAGAATGGAAGTGGAAGATAAATGGTGCATGTACCTACCCCGGGTGACTGGATCAGCATTTGTGCACAACGTTCGTGGTTGATCACCACAGGTCCAACACCAACAGTATAGTATGACGTTTGGGGTACCGTACATGTCACCGAATGTAATGAACGTTCGAACGAATGTAATGAATGTAAGAATGAAAGTAAAGAACGTATGAATGAATGTAAAGAATGTATGTACGAACGTGAATGAGAAAGATGAATGTTACACGAATGAAAGATAATGAACGAATGATGAAGATAATAATAATATTATCTAAGTGTACGTATGTTGTATGATCGCGTGTATGTAAGAACAGTTATAACATATGAAAGTATGTTTTATTATAAAACTAGAACTCACTCAGCAACGCTGACTTTTATGTGTTTCCAGTTGACAGGTAGTGTTGCTGAAGATGGCACGAGGCGGCTACTCAGCTCTTTTGGGATGGCGTTCTCCTTTTGATAATGCTGCCACGCATTAGGATGCGGGCGCATAACGCATGCAACAACTTATGTTGCATGCAAGTGTCAAGTGTTCCTTGAGTATCCCGATAAACGGGATTACTTAAGGAATCTTCTTTATGATGAAAATTTAATGTTTTTATACTAGAGGTCACTGTATATGACCATTTTTTGTAATCAGTAACGATGTAATCACTGTACAAGCTTTTATGATGAAATGAAATGTATCTTTTGAAGGTTTCCGCTACAGTGTTTATTTAAGATGTTTATACATATATACCAAATGTATGTTTTATGTGCGATGAACGACCAACTATGAGGTGTCCGGGAACGGGGCCTTACAAGTTGGTATCAGAGCTAAAGTTTAAGTGAAATGGGTAAATTTTCAAAATTAACCTAAACTTAAACTGAAAACGGGACAGAAAGGAAGAGAATGCCATCTGAGTAGTTGTGTGCATCAGGTATTTTCTTAAAGATTAACTGGTATTATGTGCGCATGTGATGTGTTTATGTGTACTGTTAGATTTAGATACAAATGTAGTCAGGACAGGTAATGCTCGGGGTGCAAAGAGTAAAGTAAGTGGCTAATCACAGCTGGCCACTGTAATTAGGGACTTACCATACTTGACATAAACTGAGCTACTCACTTGAATGACCGTGTTGGTGTTTGAATCTTTCAGCGTGATAGAGAATGGCTGGTGGTAGATCTTCTAAGGCCTCACGGGGTGGAGGTGGTGGCGGACGTGGTGCTGAACCGCGTGTCATGAGAGGAAGACCTAGGGTAGAGAAAGTGGTTCATGAGGAAACCGAGACCCTCATCAGGAGGGAGTAGACGAGAGCGCCAACTTAAGAGCCTCGGTAAAAGAGGCAGTGGTTGAAGAGGTACATCAGGTCATGCAGACGATCTTACCGTCTGTGGTGACCGAAGTGATTAAGTCTGTCAGGGAAGGTGAAAGAAAAGAGAGGAACAGGTCCTCAGGAAGACAGGAGCAATCAGGACCGGGAACGGTTCTTTCTGATGAAGAAAAGGAAGAGGAGGAGGAGCCGGTGCATGAACCAGCACGAGGCTGTAACTATGGGGCGTTTATGAGGTGCAAGCCCCCTACTTTTGACGGTAATGGTACTGCGGGCGATGCTCACCAACGGGTGAGAGAAATGGAGGCTGTCCTCTATATTAGTGATTGCCAGGAGGACAAGAAGGTGAAGTTTGCCACCCACTCTTTCACGGGTCGGCTTTGTTCTGGTGGGACAATATAGTCCAAGCCGAAGGTAGCAGGGCCATTGGGAAAATGAAGTGGTCCGAATTGAAGAAGTTGGTGATCGAGGAGTTATGTCTTCATCGGGAGATGGATAAAGTTAAGAGAGAGTTCCTGCAGCTGGAGGCGGGGACGATGACCTACCAATAGTACACCACAAAATTTAATGAAATGGCACGTCTGGTGCCGGACCGGGTGACACCTCTGTCACGAAAGATCAAGAGGTATATATAGGGTTTGCCGGCGGATGTTCGCAGGCATATGATCGCCGCCCGACCAACTACCTTTAGGTCGGCGGTGGACCTGGCTGGGAGGTTGTATGATGAAAGGGCGGTGGTGGTGGTGACTGATGGTAATAGGAAGGGTGGTGACAGCAATTGGAACGGGAAGAGATTGGTCGGAGTGATGCTTCGACGAGCAACAAGAAGGCCCGGGTGGGCGATCGTCGTGTGGCCACACAGGGTACGAGACTGAGGAGGTGTGGTAAATGTGGAAGGGAGCATGGTGGGGAGTGCAGACTGGGGCTGAATGTTTGTTTCAAGTGTGGAAAGCCCGGTCATATGGCTAGGGAGTGTAAGGGCATGAGATGCTTCAATTGTGGGGAAAGTGGCCATATGAGTAAAGATTGCAAGAAGCCGAGGTCTGAAAGTTCCGGCGTGAAGAAGACGGGGAATGAAGGGTCGAAGGCAAGCGCCAGGGTATTCACGATGATGCAGGAAGAGGCTAGGACGGACCCTGATGTAGTGTCCGGTACGTTTCTGGTGAACCAAACTTTAGCCTCGGTATTATTTGATTCCGGTGCCAGTAGGAGTTTTATTTCTGCTACTTTCTGTGCCAAACTGCCTGTTAGTCGTAGACGTGTAGACGTACCGTTTGATGTAGAAACTGCGATAGATAAATCTACCAGAATTTCGAGGTAATAGAGGGTTGTGACGTGGAATTAGAGGGCCACAAATTTCCGATTAGACCGTTTGCGATGACTTTGGGTGGTTTTGAATTGGTGCTTGGGATGGATTGGTTGGCGGACTTTGAGGCGAATATAGTGTGTCGAAAGAAGATGATTTGTTTGATAGCGCCTGACGGAAGCCCGGTAACTGTTTATGGGGATCGGGTCACGACAATTCCGTAGGTGATCTCAATGGCGGTGGCGGGAAAGTGTATGAGGCGGGGGTGCAGCGCCTACTTATGTTATGTGAAGGATGTAGAGATGCCAACACCACAACTATCTGATGTTCCGGTTGTGTGTGATTTTCCAGACGTGTTCCCGGAAGACTTATCGGGATTGCCACCAGACCGAGAGATCGAGTTCCAAATCGACCTGATACCGGGTGCCCAACCTGTTGCCAAAGCACCGTATCGATTGGCTCTGATGGAAATGAAAGAGTTGATGGAGCAGTTGCAAGAGTTGTTGGATAAGGGGTTTATTAGACCGAGTATCTCACCTTGGGGTGCTCCGGTCCTGTTCGTGAAGAAGAAAGACGGTAGCATAAGAATGTGTATAGGTTACCGTGATTTAAACAAGCTGACGGTAAAGAACAGATACCCCTTGCCGAGGATCGATGACTTGTTTGATCAACTTCAGGGTGCCAGTTGGTTTTCAAGGATAGATCTTTGATCGGGCTACCATCAACTGAAAGTGAAAGAGCAGGATGTCCCTAAAACAACTTTTCGCACGCGCTACGGTCACTACGAGTTCCTTGTCATGCCTTTTGGGTTGACCAATGCGCCAGCTGCTTTTATGGATCTGATGAACAGGGTGTGTTGGCCGATGTTGGATAAGTCAGTGATTGTATTCATCGACGATATCTTGATTTATTCGAAGAGTGAGACGGAACATGCCGGTCACATTCGAGAAGTTCTGGAGACGTTGAGAAGGGAGAAGTCGTACGCTAAGTTCTCCAAGTGCGCATTTTGGTTGCGTGAAGTTCAGTTCTTGGGTGACGTGGTTAATCCAGAGGGGATTACGATCGATCCGGCAAAGGTGGAAGCAGTAATGCAATGGAAGTCTCCAAAGATGCCATCCGAGATTCGTAGTTTCTTGGGTTTGGCGGGTTACTACAGAAGATTCATTCAAGACTTCTCCAAGATTGCTTCTCCGCTGACCAAGTTGACCCGGAAAGATGTGAAGTCTGTATGGGGTCAAGCTCAAGAGAAGGCGTTTGAAGAATTGAAGGCGAGATTGACCCAAGCTCCTGTTCTGTCATTACCCGAAGGAAGCGAAGATCTGGTGGTTTATTCTGATGCTTCATACTCGGGATTGGGGTGCATGTTAATGCAGAGGGGAAAGGTTATAGCCTATGCATCCTGACATTTGAAAGTTCATGAGGTTAATTACCCTACTCATGACTTGGAGCTAGCAGCCGTGGTCTTTGCATTGAAGATTCGGAGGCACTATCTCTACGGACGAAGTGCACCATCTTTACCGACCACAAGAGCTTGAAGTACTTCTTCGAGCAAAAAGATTTGAATATGAGGCAAAGGCGATGGTTGGAACTTATAAAGGATTATGATTGTGAAATCCACTACCATCCGGGCAAAGCCAACGTGGTGGCGGACGCCCTTAGCCGAAAAGAGAGGCCCGAGCCGATTCGAGTGAAGGCGTACCAGCAGATCATGACCTCTGACGTGATGAAGCAAGTCAAAGAGTTCCAAGATGAGGCATTGAAAGAAGATCATCTTAACTCTGAAAGAATGAGAGGTCTAGCCGTGGAGTTGGGTGAAAACACAATTGGTGTTAGAACCCGGTTTGGGCGTATGTGGATTCCTCGTCTTGTGGATCTACGGGTAAAGATCATGGATGAAGCTCACAAGACTCGGTACTCCATTCATCTCGGTGCTACCAAGATGTACCAAGAGATGACAAAAGATTATTGGTGGCCGGGTATGAAACGCGATGTGGTCCAGTATGTGAGTAAATGCCTTACTTGTTTGCAAGTGAAGGTCGAGCACCAGTAGCCGTATGGAAAGATTCAACCCTTGGATATACCGGAATGGAAGTGGGAGCACATCACCTTGGATTTCATCACTAAGCTGCCGCGTACCCCGAAAGGGTATGATACTATATAGGTGATTGTGGATCGTCTGACGAAGAGTGCTCACTTCCTACCGATGCGCGAGACATATTTATCCGAGAGGCTGGCCGATCTTTTCATCAAGGAGATTGTGACTCGTCATGGTGTACCAGTGTTGATTGTGTCAGATCGCGACACCCGGTTTACATCCAAATTCTGGAAGAAATTCTATGATGCTATGGGGACGAGATAACATATTAGCACTGCTTATCATCCTCAAACTGATGGTCAGTCGGAAAGGACCATTCAGACCTTAGAGGACTTACTCCGAGCATGTGTTATCGACTTCGGGGAAGCTGGGATGACCACTTGCCGTTAGCTGAATTCTCATACAATAATAGCTATCATGCCAGTATTAGCATGCCACCCTATGAGATACTGTACGGCAGGAGATGTAGGACACCCGTTTGTTGGGGTGATATTGGTCAAAAGGAATTGGGGAGCGTCGAAGTGATCGAGGCTACAACTGAAAAGCTTGAAAGGATCAAGGCCTACATGATGGCAGCCAAAGACAAACAGAAGTCATATGCTGACAAACGACGCAGGCCTATTGAGTTCCAGGTGGGAGATCGGGTTATGTTGAAGGTCTCACCTTGGAAGGTTATCATTCGGTTCCGAAAGAGGGGCAAGTTGAGCCCGAGGTATATAGGCCCATTCCTAATCATTGCTCGAGTAGGAGAGGTGGCCTATAGGTTGGATGTACCACATGAGCTAAGTGGAATTCACCCGACCTTCCACGTATCGCATCTGAGGAAGTGTTTGGCGGACGAAGATATGATCGTCCCACTGGGGGACATCGAGGTAGACGAACGGCTCAACTATGTAGAGCAACCAATGGCGATTATCGATCGCAAGGAAAAGAGGTTAAGAAATAAAGTGGTTCCTCTTGTGCGTGTACAGTGGAGGCACAGGAAGGGATCCGAGCCAACGTGGGAGACAAAAGATGAAATGAGGCAGCATTACCCACGCTTGTTCGAAGAATAACAGGTTTCGGGGACAAAACTTAAATAAGGGGGTGGACTTGTAACACCCGGAATTTTCCTTTCTGCAGTATCATGCGACTGAGGCGCCAATCGGCCGACTGAGACCCGACTGAAGGTCAACCGACTGGAGACTCAGGCGCATGAAAACCAGGCGAATGGTGCTTCATACGCATGGAGTCATACAACTGAAACTCCATAAGCCTGACAACCATACGACTGAAGGTCCAATCGCATGAAGCTCAGGCGACTGAAGTTCCGATGCGACTGTGGCATGGGCGAGTGGACGAGGGGTATTTAAGGAGGAGGGCAGTTCTTACCCTCTTCCATACTCACAATTTCAGTAAGAAAAGAGAGAAGGGGCGACCGAAGGAGAAAAGAGGGAAGAACGTGATCCGGGCTTGAAACTCGTCAACCAACTAGTTCAAACGGAGTATTTCATCTCCTACCTGCTTATGTGAGTTCTAGAACCCCTCATTTACTTGTTTTCATACGATTTTAGGGCTGGAACACATTCAAACCCGTTTTTGAGAAAAGTGTATGTTTGACCCGTTTGAGAGAAATCTTGAGTAATATGGTTAAGGTACGAGTTAGGGCTTGCATATGCTTGTATGATGTCCTAGTATGAATCCCCGAGATTTAGGAGGGTTAATTTGGGCTGGAAATGAGTTTAGAGGAGTTTGAAGGCCATAGGTCGCGGCTGCTGTTCGTGATGAACTGCAGTCGCTGCCCAGTTAGAGCTAGGCGACTGAAGGGCCAGTCGCACGACTGAGGAAAGACTGATGTTCGATCGTACGACTGAGGCTCAGTCGTACGACTGGGGCTCAATCGCCCGACAGGCCATGCGATTGAGGGATTCCGTCACATAGGTCCATTCGCATAGTAGTTCAGTCGCACGACTGATGGTTAGTCGTCTAGTAGTCCATTCGTATAGTGTTCATTCGCACGATAGGAGGTCCATTCACATGATTGTATGCCTATTCGCATAACTGCCCAATCGCACGACCCAGTCGCATGGAGGCCATGCGACTGCAGTATGTTCAATCGCCCAAATAGGGCTGATGTGAATGAGGAGAGATGTGTATGTAGGACGTAAACATGATAGGTATGATGATGCCTTATATGATGGTAGTGACTGATGATTTGTAAATACCGGTGTTCCTTGTGTCGATGTATGTTTATCTTCCCGTAGCTTTACGTGTATCGTATATGAATGAATGAAAGTAATAATAACGTAAAGTGAAAGATAATGAAAGAGGAACATGATGAATGAATGCATGCATTAATGAATGAACGAATGAATGTAAGAAAGGCTTGCAAGCAAGTGAATGGAGGTGCACACCCCTGGCAGGTGTTAGCTCAACTGTGATGCGGGTTAGCTACCCCGAAGGATGCACACAGGGTCAATCTTTGAGATTGATAATGAGGTGAGCAACTTTGTGTTGCAACAGACTCGGTTAGCAGGCAATCATGAGATTACCACTTAGGTGAGCAGCCGTGTGCTGCAATAGACTTGGCTAACGTACGATAGAATGAAAGTGGAAGATAAATGGTGCATGTACCTACCCCGGGTGACTAGATCAGCATTTGTGCACAACGTTCGTGGTTGATCACCACAGGTGTAGCACCAGCAATATAGTATGACGTTTGGGGTACCGTACATGTCACCGAATGTAATGAACGTTCGAACAAATGTAATGAATGTAAGAATGAAAGTAAAGAACTTATGAATGAATGTAAAGAATGTATGTACGAACGTGAATGAGAACGGTGAATGGTACACGAATGAAAGCTAATGAACGAATGATGAAGATAATAATAATATTATCTAAGTGTACGTATGTTGTATGATCGCGTGTATGTAAGAACAGTTATAACATATGAAAGTATGTTTTATTAAAAAACTAGAACTCACTCAGCAACGCTGACTTTTTATGTGTTTCCAGTTGACAGGTAGTGTTGCTGAGGATGGCACGAGGCGGCTACTCAGCTCTTTTGGGATGGCGTTCTCCTTTTGATAATGCTGCCACGCATTAGGATGCGGGCGCATAACGCATGCAACAACTTATGTTGCATGTAAGTGTCAAGTGTTCCTTGAGGATCCCGATAAACGGGATTAATTAAGGAATCTTCTTTATGATGAAAATTTAATGTTTTTATACTAGAGGTCAATGTATATGCCATTTTTTGTAATCAGTAACGATGTAATCACTGTACAAGCTTTTATGATGAAATGAAATGTGTCTTTTGAAGGTTTCTGCTGCACTGTTTATTTAAGATGTTTATAAATATATACCAAATGTATGTTTTATGTGCGATGAAAGACCAACTGTGAGGTGTCCGGCAACGGGGCCTTACATACTTTTCTAGAGAGTGTAAAGCTCAAAGAACACAAGGAGGAAATGGTCAAAGTAGTTCTAACAGTCAGAAATATTATCAACAGGCTCATAAGACATTTCAAAAGCCATATCAAAGCCTGCCAATGCCAAAACTAAAAGAAGAAAAGACCATTGAAGAACCAAAGAAAGCATTAGTTGTAAGCATCAAGGATGGTTATGATTGGAGTGCTTATGCATATCAGTTTACAGCTAATCTAACTTCTGGTATAGCATGGATTGCTGAGATGAATGACGCAGACTGGTCTGAAGACAAAGATCCAAAGACAGAAGGTGAATCAGACACCGAGGTAGACTATGACTAGAGTGACAAAGCTGACCCAAAGGAAAATTCTGAAGAAGTTGCTCTTATGGCACAGTCTGAACAACCAAAGGTTGTGAACACATCATCTGACACTGAGTCTTCAAATTCTTACCCAGAAATCCCAGTGGAAGTAAGGGAGAAAATGTGCACCAAAGCATGTTTTGAACAATTAGAATACTACAGAACATACTCGTTCAAAATATGTGATAAACTTAAACAAGAAGAGCTAATGCACAATAAGCTAAAAACTAATCATAAAATTTCTGATGATAAAATCATATCTCTTCAAGCTACTTGGAACAAAACTTCAAAAGAACTTGAAATTGTAAAGAAACAACATGAAGAGATGACAAAAACTCTTGAACAAGAGAAATTGGCACATGCAGCAACTCAAATTGACTTAGCCAAAGTGAAAAGTTCAAAGACAATTGTTGAGCAACTGGTGAATGGAAGGAAAGATAAAGATAAAACAGGATTAGGATTCACACATGAACCTATGCCTGAATCTATTACAAATAGCTTAAAGAATTTCAAGAAAAGAAAAAGAATAGTCAATCATATGTCGAGAGTGAAATCAAAAAGATAAACGTTGAAATATTTGAGGAGAAAGATTCAGAAAAGATAAAGAATGGTCATCCCATTAAAGTAAAATCTTATGAACCGCGACAAACAAACAAAAAGCTCTTTGTACCAAAAAGTGAGAGTATTATGGAACAGAGTGAACCTGAACAAAAGGTTGAAAAAGCTAATGATATCAATAACAAAATGAAAGGAAAATGTGAAGAAGAGAAATCAGACACTTCATGTTCTGATGATTCAAGCTCAAATGAATTAAATCAAAACAAAGAATATGAAAAAGAATCTTCTCAAGATTCAATCAAATCCAAAGCACTAAACTACATCAAGAACAAGAAATCAAAGAAGAAGAAAAGCTGATAAAGCTAAAAAGTCTGAACCATTCAATCAATCAATTCAACTTAAACCAGTGAAGTTTGTGTCAGCAGGAACTTTTGACATAAACCCAATCTCTAAAACATCTAAACCTAAGATCAAATCTAACTCTGATCTGAAAACAAGTTCAGGTCCTAAGTCTTCCGCTATTCATAAAAGATTTGTATCTAAGGAGTTAAAGAGTTGTGATCAAGTTCAATAGAAAATTCCTAGGAATCAAAAGACCAAATTCACAAAAAAGAAACAACATATTAACCTAACTACCCCTAAATCTAAACAAGAATCAAATGTGGCTTCCACATCAAGGGTTAATAAAGTGTTGTTTAATCATTATCAAAAGTATTATGATACATGTGATATGTACAATCATATCATATCTGAGTGTTATTTTAACAAGTACTGTCACATCTGTGATATGATAAATCACATAACAGCTAATTGCTACTTTAACAAATATTGTGCATTGTGTGATGAGCAAAATCGTAATACTGAGGATTGCTTCTTCAGAAAGAACTCACCTAGGAAGGATTTTGGTAATCAAGGATATGTTAATCCAAAGTTTCAAAGCAATCATAATCATGGTTTTCAAAATCTACCAAAACGACCTTACCTGGGTCTGAGATCCTTCATAAGAATCAATTCTGATTATGATAATCAGTCCGCTGTTAGATCACAGTAGTACAATCAAGGAAATTTTATTCCACGTTCAGTGAGAATGAAAAATGAAACATTTAACAAGAAAAACTTTTCTAATGTTTCAAATAATGGTTCAAAATTTCTTCATGATGATCTTGAAAACAAATTTAATGCTTTGAGGTTAAAACAAAGAAAAGATAATTAGATAGTTTTTCAAAGAGGATTTGAAAATCCAAAATTTCAAAAGAAACCTGATATAAACAAATTCCATTTCAAGCAGTTTACCATTGTGGATAAATATGGAAAGCCTATGACCATCTCAGCTTGGGTTACTAACTCAACTTAAATGTCTTTGAATGCGGGTACGCTCGTGGAGACCAGTAAACACATGGTATGTTGACAGTGGGTGTAGCCGGCATATGACAGACAATCAAGCCTTACTTACAGACTTTAAGACAAAAGATGGTGCTCATGTAGCTTTTGGTGGAGATGCGGTGGAAAGATAACCGGTGCAGGAACAGTATCTAATGGAATTATAAGCTTTGATAAAGTCAACTTCTCTGAATAGTTGAACTTTAATCTTTTAAGTGTTTCACAAATATGCGATAAATAATATTCTGCTTTATTTGATGACTCTTATTGTTATATTTTAGAGCCAGGATTTCAGATTAGCAAGGAGTGGGTGGTTGTTAAAGCTGCTCGAGATAGAGATGTCTCCAAGTTAGACACGTCTCACATTGATCCTTCAACAGAAACAACTTGCCTCATTGCTCACGCATCAAATGATGAAAGCCAGCTTTAGCATAGGCGTCTTGGTCATTTCAACTTCAAAAACATGAACAAACTTGCTGCAGGAAGTCATGTAATAGGAATTCCATCAAAGAAGTTCGCTACATCAGATCTCTATAAAGCGTCTTATAAGTCCAAGCAAATAAACTCCAATTCAAAGCCTCTACGGATGTTACACATGGATTTATTTGGTCCTGTAAACGTGCAGAGCATTGGAAAGAAATCATATTGTTTAGTTATCATTGATGACTATACAAGATTTTCTTGGGTTTTCTTTTTGCGTGCAAAATCTGAAATGGTTGAATTATTAAAAGAGTTTATCACTAAAGTAGAAAATCAACTTAATCTAAAAGTAAAATAATTAGAAGTGATAATGGAAAAGAATTTAAAAATGCTAATATTGACTTGTTCTATGCAGGAAAAGGGATAGCTCATCAGTTCAGCGCTCCTAGAACTCCACAACAAAATGGAGTTGCAGAAAGGAAAAATCGAACATTGATTGAAGCAGCCCATGCAATGTTAGCAGATGCTATGATTCCAATCACTTTCTAGGATGAAGCCATATCAACTGCGTGTTTCATCACAATCGTACTCTATTAGTGAAAGACAAATAGAAAACTCCTTATGAGTTGATTTTTGGAAGGAAACCAAACATAGATTTTCTTAAATCTTTTTGTTTTCCGGTTTTGATTTTATATTCAAATGATCAGCTTGGAAAATTTGATGCAAAATCTGATGATGGATTTTTTCTTGGATATTCGTCAGCTTCTAAAGCGTATAGAGTTTATAACTCTAAGACCAATGTTATCATTCCAACGTTCAATGTTAAATTCCTTGAAAATGCTTTTCCATCAGTTGCGAATGGTCCAGCGTGGTTATTTGATTTAGACTCATTGTCAAACTCATTCAATTCTAATCTGTTTGAATCTTCTTATGTCAACAGGAAATAGGTAGGAGATCTTGGCTCCTTTAGTGATGATTCAGACTCTGATGATATGGATGATTCAAGCCCGAACTATCCGTTTTTCTCATTTGTGAGCGATCCCATATTGAATTCAGAGAATCATGAATAACAAATTCCTGAGCAATAATAAGTTACTGAAAATTCTGTTGATTCTCAACCAATTCCTAATGATGGTACTGAATTTGTACAACCTGAGTCTGGAACAACATCTATCTCCGTTGATGCAGTTGATACTTGTAATCTTGATTACTTTATCAACTCACCGACTCAAGTTCCAAATTTCAATCCACATTCTTCTAGCCTACTTCATCAGCACTCCAACTTGAATCAAACAAATCTAGATGTTAATGTTTAAGGTGATGAGATTCTAACATTTCGTATTCATAATAACCATCCAACATCTCAGATTATTGGTCCATTGAATGAGAGAATAACAAGAAGTAAATCAGAACAAGCAAACCTGTGCTTATACTCTTGTTTTCTGTCTCAAGTTGTTTCTAAAAACATTACCAAAACATCAAAGGACAATGGTTGGATTGAGGCTATGCAAGAAGAATTGCTGCAATTCTTAAAACAAGAAGTATGGAATCTGGTGGATTTACCTGAAGGAGAAAATGCTATAGGAACGAAATGGTTGTTTAGAAATAAAACCGATGATCGAGGAATTTTCATTCGAAATAAAGCAAGACTTGTTGCACAAGGATACACACAAGAAGAAGGAATTGATTATGATGAAGTATTTGCTCCAGTTGCAAGACTTGAATCCATTCGTGTCTTCCTGGCTTATGCATCATTCATGAAATTCAAAGTGTATCAAATGGATGTAAAACGTGCATTCTTGTACGGTCCAATCACTGTTGATGTGTATGTGAAGCAACCTCCGGGTTTTGAGGATGCAGAATTTCCACATCGGGTGTACAAGCTTAGCAAAGCTCTATATGGACTCCATCAAGCACCTAGAATCTGGTATGAGACATTGTCACAACACTTAATCCAACATGGATACATGAGAGGGAAAATCGATCCAACTTTATTCATAAAGAAGGATGTTGATGATCTTTTATGTGTGCAAGTATACGTTGATGATATCATATTTGGTTCTACCAATCAAAGTTGTGCAATGAATTCAAAGAAATCATGGAGTCTCGATTTCAAATGAGTTCTATGGGAGGAATCAATTTCTTCTTTGGATTACAAGTTCAACAATCTGCAGATGGTATATTCATCAATCAAGAGAAGTTTGTTGACAAACTCTTGTAGAAATTCAAACTGCAAGATTGTCAGTCCATAAGAACTCCAGCTGACGTAAACTCAAAGACTGAGTCTGATCCAAAGGAAAATCAGTTAACCAAACTTTATACAGATCTATGATTGGTTCTTTGATGTATCTTACTACATCTAGACCAGACATAATGTATGTTGTTTGTGTCTATGCCAAGTATCAATCAGACCCGAAAGAATCCCACTTAATTACTATCAAAAGGATATTCAGGTATCTTAAAGGTAAACCAGATTTAGGGCTATGGTATCCTTACAAGGGAAACTTTGAGCTACAAGGATATACTGATAATGATTATGGAGGATGTTGTCAAGATAGAAAATCTACAACGGGTGGTTGTCACTCTTTAGGTCCCCGATTAGTCTCGTGGTAATGCAAGAAACAAACAAATGTCTGACAATGAATCTAAATCAAATAACCAAGTAGGACCATTTGAAACGGATGGAAAAGAATTTTCCAAGAATCTAACATTGAATGTTTCAATTATAACATTAGTCCTAGGGTTATAAACTCGATAGGCTTTTGAAACAGATGAATATCCAATGAAAAATCCATTATCATATTTTGCTTCAAATTTTCCTAGATGATCACTTGAATTTTAGAATCATGACTAGACAACCAAAAGATTTAAGGAAATCTATGTTTGGTTTCCTGCCAAACATAAACTCGTATGGAGTTTTCAGCTTATCTTTCACGATTAATGTTCGATTCTGGACGAAACACGCAGTTAAGATAGCTTCATCCCAGAAAGTGATTGGTATTTTAACATCTGCTAACATGGATCGTGTAGCCTCAATCAGTGTTCTGTTCTTCCTTTCAGCAACTCCATTTTGTTGAGAAGTTCTGGGAGCACTGAAATGATGAGCTATTCCTTTCTCTACACAAAACATGTCAATGTTATCATTTTTGAATTTCATACAATTATCACTTCTTATTATCTTCACTTTGTGATGTAGTTGATTTTCAACTTTAATGATAAATTTTTTTAGTAATTCAACCGCTTTAGATTTAGCATGCAAAAAGAAAACCCATAAAAATCTTGTATAGTCATCAATGATAACAAAACAATATGATTTTCTTCCAATACTCTTAACATTGGTTGATCCAAAGAGGTCCATGTGCAACATCTGGAGTGGTTTGGAATTTGAGTTTATCGGCTTGGTCTTATAAGACGCTCTATGTTGCTTTCCCTTCAAACATGCTGAGCAGTGGTCAGTCGTTGCAAACTTCTTGGATGGAAGTCCAATAACATGATTTCCTGCTACAAGCTTTTTCATGTTCTTAAAGTTGGAATGCCCGAGACGTCTATGCCAATGCTGACTTTCATCATTTTATGCTTTAGCAATAAGGTAGGTTGTTTCTGTTGATGGATCAACTTGAGACATATCTAGTTTGTATACATCTTGATCCCTTTCAGCATCAACAATTACCCAATCCTTGCTAATCTGAAAACCTGACTTCAAGACATAACAGAAAGAATCATCAAATAGAACAGAATATGATTTGTCACATATCTGAGATACGCTTAACATATTAAAGTTCAATTGAGAACAGAAGTTGACTTTATCGAAGCTTATTATCCCATTGGATACTGTTCCTTCTCCTGTTATCTTTCCACCTGAATCACCACCAAAGGCGACATGCGTTCCATCCTTTAACTTAAAATCTTGCAGTAAGGCATGATTGCCTATCATGTGCCGGCTACACCCGCTATCCACATACCAAGTATTGAGTGGTCTTCTCGGGTGTACCTGCACAACAAAGAAATTTAAGTTGAGGTATCTACTCAAGCCGAGATGGTCTTAGGTTTTCCAAATTTATTAATAATAGTAAATTGCTTAAATGAAGATTATTCAAATCTGGCTTGTTCTTAATGAATTTACTAATTTTGTTATTTCTTTGTTGTTGATTATTTTTGTAAGTATTCATACCAGTTGATTGACCAACTTTTGAAAAATATTGATTACCAACATTTTTATCAGTCATTCTTACAGCTCTTGGTATGAATTGATTGTTTAGAACTTGTTTTGGTCTCACATAATCGTTCCTTTGGAAAGACCTCAAACCAAAAGATGGTATGTTAGTTAATCTTTGAAATCCATCAGTTTGATTTCCCAGATACTGAGGATTAACATAACCTTTGCTCAAGTTTGAATTGACAAATCCTCTATTAGGTGTACTCTTCCTAAAGCAACAATTTTCAGTGTTGTGAGTTCTCTCATCATAATAGGTACAATATTTTTCGAAATAACAATCTGCTATGGAATGATTTCTCATGTCACAGATATGACAGTACTTATTTAAAAAGCACTAAGCAGTATTGTGATTGTACATATCACATATTTCACAGTACCTTTGGGGAGACTTAAACAGTCGTTTGTTAACTTTTGATATTGACGTAATATTTGATTCTTGTTTATATTTTGGTGTCAAAAAGTTAAATTGTTGTTTTTGATTTGTCAATTTTTACTTTAATTTGACATTTTGTTCTTTGACAAATTACTTTTTATCTTTTGTTCATGAACTTCCTTCTTGGATTCCTTAGGAACAAATCTTTTAGTAACAGCGGAAGTATTAGAATATGAACCCGTTTTCAGATCAGAGTGAGATTTGTTCTTAGGACTCAGTTTAATTTTTGGAAAGAGTTCATATTCAATAAACTAGCAGACACAAATTTTACAGTCTTGAGTTTAGTTGCTTGATTTGTTGGTTTGATCAGATTTTCTAAACTTTTTTTTTGTTCAGTTTTTACTTTATTTGCTTTTCTTCTTCTTCGTTGATTCTTTGATTTAGAAGAACTTGGTTTAATTTCAGCTTGAACATCTTCAGGTGAAGATTCTTTTTCATTTTTTTTCAGTTTCAGATCAACAGAATTTGAATCTTCTGATGTTCCTTTCTCTTGTTTAGCTTTATCTTTGCTTTTAATTGTCATTTCTTCCAACACAGAATCAGTTGGATCAGAAGTTTTCTTACATTTCTGTTTTGGTATATATGATTTAGTCTTTATGGGATGACCATTTTTGATCTTTTCATCATCCTTTTCAACAAAGATTTTTACATTATCCTTTTCTTCTTCATTGTCAGAGTTCTTGGTTTTATTTTGAAAAGCTTTAAGTTTAGCTTTGTTTTCAGGTGAATGATCATGCGTGTTAAAGTTTTTGGTAGAGTGTTGGTTATTGAATCAGGCATTGGTTCATGAGTGAATCCTAATCCTGCTTTTTGTTTATCTTTTCTTTTACTCACCAGTTTTTCAATAATCATTTTTGAACTTAAACCTTAGCAAGATCTACTTGAGTAGCAGCATGTGCTATCTTCTCCTGTTCTAGATTTTTGGTCATTTCTTCCAACTGTTTGGAAATAATTTCTAACTCTTTTAACGTTTTGTTCCAAGATGTTTGAAGAGAAATGATCTTCTGATATGCTATTTTATGATCAGATTTTAATTTATTATGTATTGAGTCTTCTTGTTTTAGTTTCTCGCATATTTTATATGAGTAGCTTTGATAGTATTTGACATGTTCGAAGCATGATTTTGTGAAGAGTTTTTCCCTTACTTCAGATGGAATTTCAGGATATCTTGGGGATGAGGTTTCAAAGTTTGAGGATGAAGTTTCAACCTTGGGTTGATCAGACTGAGCTATCAAAGCAATCTCATCTGAATCCTCTTTAGGATCATGTAGGATTCCATGTGCCCAAGACACTTAGAATATTAATGTGGTTAGTACATTATGATCCAAGTCGGGTTATACCCAACAAGAAGCTTAGCAAACGTCAATTAATATTTAATTATTGATATGATCATACAATTAAATATTTACACCAATTTAGAAAATGGGTTTTCTAAATAAGTTACATATGAGATGGAACAATTTATTAGGATATTTTGTTCAATAATATTATTTGAAGTGTTATTTAAATTAGTTGTATAACACCAAATACTAATAAGAGTATACTACTTATACAATTAAATGGTTAATTGTTACAAGACTAGACATATGTGTGTGTGTTTAATTAAAAAGGGAAACAAACAACAAAACATGGCCATGTGACCATCCCCTTGGTCTTGCCATAGATTCCCTTGAGTGATACAAGACATGCATGCTTGTGTTGTTTCCACTAACCCATTTCTTGATAAACACCAACACATGCATATATCCACTTACAAGTAAGTGCAAGCTCTCATTTTCTCAAATCAACAACACATGCAAACAAGCAACAAAATCAGCTTCCTCTCTCTCTCTAGCTACGGGTTTCAGCAGCAGTGAACAAGAGGTTTTCAAGCTGGGTTTTGAAGTTGTTTTGGTGTTTTCTACCTAACAAGAAGGTGTGTTTGCAATGATGATTGGGGTATACACACTTGAGGGTTCCTCCTCTTGGAACCTTGGTCGATTTCATCTTCATAAATCATCAAGTTTGCTGCTGGAAGATCACGATCTTGAAGGGTTTTGGTAGCTTTCGTTTTGGTGTTTTTGGTGTCCAACTTCAAGCAAGGATGATGCTTACTTAGAGCTTTGTGGGAGTCAACGTTTGAGGACATCCAACCTTGAAGATTTCGCCATATTTCAGCATCATTCAACTTTTCTTTGGTCGACCTTTTGCTGCTGCAGTAAGGTAGATTCACAGCTCAATGAAGCTGTGATTTTATGTAGTTTTACATATGTTCATAGCTTGCTAATTCACATAAATGATCCTTTGCTCTTTGGGTTTGTTTTATACACTAACATGGTCATCTAATGAACATATTTTTCAGCTTATAAAAGGGTTTATAAAGTTGTAATTCCGCTGCGTTTTCAGAAAGTTTAAAATGTTAAACTATGATTTTATGTTCTAACAAACCCAACAATGGCATCAAGAGCCGGTTATGTGGATAGCTTGCTTGTTCTTATCCTTTAAAAATTGTTTTAAAGGATGTTAATCAACTAATTAGGGACTGATTTTGGTTGATTTAATAAACTCCAAGTCTTTCAAAGTTATATCTTCATGCTTATGATTAAACTTTGAATGATAGGAATGTCAATTGGTTGATATGTTTGGTTGATTGTTTGTTTGGACAAACAAACCCAAATTTTCAGTTTATGTTGGCTGAAAATTTAGGGTTTGATGGGGTTTATTTTGTTTATTGAATAATATTTATGATTGTTCATATGATAGTGCATAACCTAGCTTTTGGCCTTGTGTTGTTTGGATGCTTGCAATGTTTGTTTTGGTTATTTTCATTTGGGTTGTAATATTATTCTTTTGTGCTTTGTTTAAAAATGTAATTTGTCTATTTATTCATTGGGATGTAATAATAGATTAGGAATGTTTTTCTTTTACTAGAAAATATGTATTAGGATATATATTTTGTAAAAGAAGATGCTCGGGAAGGAAGCACAAGAAGAAGACACAAAAGAAGGACTTGAAGCATATGGATGCAAGTTCAAGTGGGAGTCAATGAAGACCTCTATTTTGTGTTGTATTCAACCCTTAGGAAAGACTAAATGACCACACTTGTGATGGCAAACAAGTGTGGTCACAATAGTAGCTATGGTTATGCTCATTGTGGTTGTTAATATTATGCTTGTTTGGTTGTTTGTTGTATGATTGTTGTTTGATATTTGGATATGCATAACAAACTCATTAGCAAACTTAACAAGCTGAAAATTTATGGTTTCTAATCATTAAGTGGTTAATAAAAGGTTATTAAAAGGATTAATGATTTAATAAAAGAGGTTTTATTAAAAATAAACCATAGGATACCTTGCATTTGAAAGCATGCAATACAAGGTATATAGAGTTTTCAAAACTAGAATTAATGAAAACCAAAAATCCCTTTTGAAACAAGTTTAACACCATCCTTTTACACGACACTCGAATCACTTGAGAACTATTTGTGGGATAAAGGTCACCTAACCACTTATAGGGAACTTGTGTGTTTGAGGTGAGTCTAACATACTTGTGGGATAAAGGTCACCTAACCACTTGTATGTGAAAACTCACATGTGTGTGTAAGTAGGACGACTTGAATTAGAAACCATGTGCATAGGGTCACCGAAGCATGGCGTACAATGGTGTTGATGGGATTAAACATGCCAACCAAACATAAGATGTTTAACCGATCCCATAAAGGCTAGAAGTTGCAAAAGGTTGCAATTGTCAAATATTGACTACCTTGTTAAATTAAATAATGGGATAAAGGTCACCTAACCATTATTTGAATGTAACATTGGATTCTAGATTTTAATTATTAATTGTCTATGAGACACAAAAGGGTATTAATAATTAAAATAAAATTTTAAGAAATACTAATAAGAACTTTGTAAATTTTGTAGAATGGCCGCAAACAATAATGCTACCACCCCGACCGTCCATGCCCTATCACTGAGAATCGTTATCAAAATGAGTAAAGGCCTATGTCCTTGACGACCCCATGTCTCACCAACCAACACTGTTGATGTTAAGGCCTTTTGATGATTGGCTTAAGCACATTAAGGATTCTGTGCTAGTTTGCTAACTCATGTTGGGAATATGATTCCCGAACTCCAAAAGGGCTTGGAACATCGTAGGGCATATGACATGATAATCTAGTTGAAGGAAATGTTCCTTCAACAAACTTTAATAAGATTGCTTCGAAACGGTTCAAGCACTTTATGCATGTCACATGGAAGAAACCCAATCGATATCATCTTATATATTCTTAAGATGAAAAGCCACATTGATAGCCTCAAGATGCTTAAATGTCCTGTCTCAAAGTAATTGGCCAAGGATTTGATCCTTGATTGCCCAACTAAAGGTTTGAGACATTCATAATAAACTGTAATATGAACGGGTGGGACAAGAGCATCGGTGAAATTCACGCAATGCTCAAAGCAACCGAGGCAAGGATGGGTAGAGAGGTTCTACCTATTCTCTCGATCAATGAGGGAGACTATAAGAAATGACCAATCTCGATCCTAAGGCAATTATTGCCAAAAGAAAGGAATACACCAAAGCAAAGGTTAAAGCGAAACCTCAAAAACCTAAGCTTATAAAGCCTAAAGTAAAGGAGAACGATCCATGCTTTGAGCAAGGAGAGATAGGACAATAAAAGGGAATTGTCCCTCCTATCTCAAGGAGTTGAAAAATAAGAGGGATGCTAGGCGAACCTCGAATACAATTTTCATGATTCACATTGTATTAAATGTCATTTCTTCAAACACATGGGTATTGGATACCGGATGTGAGACTCATACTTGCAATTGTTACAAAGGGGTTCAAAAGAAATGAGCGCTTCAAAGAGGGAAACTCTATTTTGAGACATACAAATGGTTTGGAAGTTGTTCTCAAAACCTTTTGTATGCACCTAGTTTGACTAGGAACATAATTAATGTTTCCTATTAAAACAATATGGTCATGATTTAAAGTTTGTATATAATGGTATTAAGTTTTATGGATGATGTATTTCATTTTAAGGATATGCCTTTTAATGATATTCATGAATTAGTTCATGATAATTCGTCCTATAATAACTCATTATACACATTAAGCACCAAGAAACTTAAAATCGGTTTAAGTTTATCTTTGACATTGACATCTTGGTCACATAAACAAGAATTGGATTCAAACACTTCAAAAGAATGGTCTTTTGAAAACAAATGAAAATGTTTCATTTGATAAGTGTGAACCAAAAGACTTATTAGGAATGATACATTTGGATGTATGTGGTCCTTTTAAGACAATGACAAAGATTGGTTAAAAGATACTTCGTTACTGTTACCGACGATTACAGTCGCTATTATTGTGTGCACTTGATGACACATAAGAATGAAGCTTTTGAAATGTTAAAAAATCTTCAATAATAAAGTAGAAAATCAACTCTACATAACTATCTAAGTTCTTCATTCTGATAAAGGAGAAACTGAACCCTATTTGGATATGGTTCAATTCATTAAGGCTATGAGCTTACCACCTATATCATCTTGGGTTTTCGCACTACTCTCCACGGCTCGTATTTTGAATATGGCCCAAACCAAGAAAGTGGGTTCGACACTTTGAAATATGACATGGAAAGAGTTCTATCGCTATCATATTTAAAGGTATGGGTAGTGAAGCTTATGTTAAGCTTCACACCCAAAACAAATTTGAAAGTCGATCCATTAAGTGTGTATTTGTTGGATATCCCAAAGACTGTATAGGATACTACTTCTTTGATCTAATAGAGCAAAAGGAATTTATTGCTCGAAGGGCAGAGTTCTTGGAATCCAAGTTCCTTATGGAAGGAATGACGCCTAGAACAATGGAATTTGATGAAGATCAAGATCCACAAGCCGATACACGTTTGGTTGACACTAGCTGTCAACAAGAGGTTGTTGATGATGATCAAGAGGTTGATCAATACACACAAAACATTCACAGATCTTGTAGAGTCAGCATTCCACCTGAAATATATGGATTTTTCATCGATGGATGCTATGAGGTTGACTCCGATGAGCCAACTACATACCATGATGCTATGTCCAATTCGGATTGTGACAAATGGCTGGAAGCCATGAATGTAGAGATGCAATCCATGTATGACAACCAAGTTTAGGAATTGGTTGACCCTCCACTTAACTCCAAACCGGTTGGATGCAAGTGGGTTTTCGAGAAGAAAACAAATACGCATGGAAACTTGGATACTTACAAGGCAAGACTTGTAGCAAAAGGTTTCACTCAAACTCAAGGGTTGATTATGATGAAACCTTCTCACCTGTTGCGATGCTAAAGTCAATGAGGATATTGTTTGCCATAGTTGCTCATTATGATTATGAGATTTGGCAAATGGATGTCAAAACGCTTTCCTAAATGGATATCTTGAGGAAGATGTCTATATGGTTCAGCCTGAATGTTTTGCCGATCCAAAACATCCTAATAAAGTGTGCAAGTTAAAGAAATCAATCTATGGATTGAAACAAGCATCGAGAAGTTAGAATCAATGTTTTGATGAAGAGATCAAGAAATTTGGTTTCATCAAGAACGCTGACAAGGCTTGTGTGTATAAAAAGGCTAGTGGGAGTGTAATCACATTCTTAGTATTGTATGTTGATGACATAATACTATATGGAAAGGACATTCGAACCATGGAAGGTGTTAAATCCTGGCTTGGAAATTGTTTTTCCATGAAAGATCTCGGTGAAGCCGCCTATATTTTGGGAATAAAGATCTATAGGGATAGATCGAGGCGGTTGATAGGTCTAAACCAAAGTGCATATATTGATAAAATCTTGAAAAATGTTCAAGATGGAAAACTCTAAGAAAGGTATGGTACCTATTCAAAGAGGGACAACATTGAGTGCATCTCAATGTCCAAGCTCAAAGGATGAGCAAGATTGTATGAAGGACATCCTATATGCGTCTGCTATAGGATCCATCATATATGCGATGATATGCACTAAGACCGGACGTGTCATGCGCGTTAAGCATGACAAGAAGATATCAGCAGAATCCAGGTAATAGCCATTGGATGGCTGTTAAAAGTATATTGAAATACCTTAGGAAGACTAAGGATATGTTTCTAATATACGGATCTGAGAAAGAGGAACTTGTTGTAAAGAGTTACACGGATGCGAGTTTCGAAACTGATTGAGATGATCCTCGATCACAATCGGGGTATGTCTCCATTATGAATAGGGTAACATTGTCCACTACAAAATACGAATACATAGCCGCCTCATTAGCAGCTTTGGAAGCTGCCTGAATAAAAGGTTTATCGCCGATCTAAGGGTGGTCTCTACCATTCAAGACCCCTTAGAAATCTTTTGTGATAACGAGGGTGTGATTGCTCAAATCACGGAAACCCGTGCACATCAAAAGATTAGGCACAATGAGCGGAGATTCAACTACATAAGGGATGAAGTTGAAAAGGGAAAGATATGTATTCGCAAAGTTCACTTTGATCAAAATATTGCGGATCCACTCACGAAGCTCCTCGAAAGGGCAAAGCATGAAAGTCATACCTATGCCTTAGGACTTCGATATTCTAGTGATTGGACTTGATCAAATTTTGTATTTGAATATGTGGAACTCTTTATTATTTGAGTAAAATTATTTGGTTATAATGTTTCAATTAATGTTCCAATTTAGCATGTTTAATCCATGAGTAAATTATTTACTCTAAATGTCCGTAGTCGTTCATACTTGTGGGAACAAGTGTGAGGGTAAGATTATTATGAACTTGGATTGGTTGATATTCATAAGGATGAATATAGAGCAATGGGTTTCTACCAAGGTTTATAGATATTTGTGGGATACAAATATTGGACTAACCCGCATCTCAAATTTTACTACATGGAATCTTATCGATTGATCATAAGTAAATTTGAGTAAAGGTGAATATCATTTGGTATCCTCCGACCTGAGATACATATTGGGTTTTGATATTCACCAAGTATTATAACTTGAGCTAATTCTTCACTGTCCTGAAATAGTGGACAGTACATAAGGGTATGTTCAGGTATAACACGAGGTGTTTGTGAGAAACGTATGTAGTCAAGATGGAATTTGTTCCTCTTATTCATTGAGAGTTAGATGTCTAAGGCCTGATTAAGTTAAATCAACAAGGAATGATCATTCTGTGTCCTTGGATTTAACATGACATCTGTAACAAAAGGATAGATGATTGATTCACCTAAATCATTTCAAGTAAGGTACTTGAATGGGATGATGTTATTGAATGGCCATAAGTCATGCGTATTAAGGGTAGTAAACCGTTGTTAGGCGTTATTTACTGCTTGCATCAATCTTCTATGAATCTTGGGCAAGTGGGAGATTGTAGGATTCTATGTGCCCAAGACACTTAGAATATTGATGTGGTTAGTACGTTATGATCCAAGTCGGGTTATACCCAATAACAAGCTTAGCAAACACCAATTAATATTTAATTAGTGATATGATCATACAATTAAATATTTACACCAATTTAGAAAATGGGTTTTCTAAATAAGTTGCATATGAGATGGAACAATTTATTAGGATATTTTGTTCAATAATATTATTTGAAGTGTTATTTAAATTAGTTGTATAACACCAAATAATAATGAGAGTATACTACTTATATAATTAAATGGTTAATTGTTACAAGACTAGACATATATGTGTGTGTTTAATTAAAAAGGGAAACAAACAACAAAACATGGCCATGTGACCGTCCCCTTGGTCTTGCCATAGATTCCCTTGAGTGGATACAAGACATGCATGCTTGTGTTGTTTCCACTAACCCATTTCTTGATAAACACCAACACATGCATATCTCCACTTACAAGTAAGTGCAAGCTCTCATTTTCTCAAATCAACAACACATGCAAACAAGCAACAAAATCAGCTTCCTCTCTCTCTCTAGCTGCGGGTTTCAGCAGCAGTGAACAAGAGGTTTTCAAGCTGGGTTTTGAAGTTGTTTTGGTGTTTTCTACCTATCAAGAAGGTGTGTTTGCAATGAGGCTTGGGGTATACACACTTGAGGGTTCCTCCTCTTGGAACCTTGGTCGATTTCATCTTCATAAATCATCAAGTTTGCTGCTGGAAGATCACGATCTTGAAGGGTTTTGGCAGCTTTCATTTTGGTGTTTTTGGTGTCCAACTTCAAGCAAGGATGATGCTTACTTAGAGCTTTGTGGGAGTCAACGTTTGAGGACACACAACCTTGAAGCTTCGCCATATTTCAGCATCATTCAACTTTTCTTTGGTCGACCTTTTGCTGCTGCAGTAAGGTAGATTCACAGCTCAATGAAGCTGTGATTTTATGTAGTTTTACATATATTCATAGCTTGCTAATTCACATAAATGATCCTTTGTTCTTTGGGTTTGTTTTATACATTAACATGGTCATCTAATGAACATATTTTTCAGCTTATAAAAGGGTTTATAAAGTTGTAATTCCGCTGCGTTTTCAGAAAGTTTAAATGGTTAAACTGTGATTTTATGTTCTAACAAACCCAACAGATCAGACTTGCCACTCCAGTCATACTCATATTCATCATTCTCACCTTCCACTTTTAGATCATAGTCCCTTGACCAATCTTCCCCTTGGATTTCTGCAACAAGAGATAAACTTGAAGTTAGATCATTGGTAAATTGTTCAGCATAGGCACTGAGGCACTCTAAGCCACCTTTCACACTGACTACAAGAGCTTTCTTAGGTTCATCAGATGATTTTGATTCATCTTTAAGCTCATGCATAGGAAGACTTTGAAATGGCTTTGGAATGTCTTCTGAGCTGATTGAAATCTCTGACTGCCAGAACTTGATTGAGCATTTCCTCCATTATTCCTTGGAGCTTTGCATTCCCTAGAAAAATGCTTATAACTGTTGCAATTGAAACACCTCGACTTTGACTTGTCAAAACTAACAGTCTTATTAGCACTAGGATTATATTTCCTGTTGACATACGAGTGTTTTTGTGTTCTGTAGGCAATCATCACCATCTGCCAATTTAGATCCATCTCTTCAACATCTTCAGGATCCATTTCAAACAAATCCTGCAAAACAAGATCTAACTGTGTTAGATGACTGCCTTGATATGCTTGAAAGCTTGCCATTAAGGTAGTGAAGGCAGTTTTAGACTCTTCATCCTCTAATAGGATGATTATCACATCTTTAACTTTACTAGATTTAGCAGAGCTAACAGATGGAGTCTCTGTTTATGGCTTTGAACTCTGAGAAATAGGAGGAGACTGAGGTTGAGGTTAAGGTTTGGTTGCATAAGCAGGTGCACTAGTGAATGATGAATCAGTGAAGAATCCTGCTCCTACAAATAAATCTACCTCTTCTTTAGTTACACTTTCATTTTTAGCCATGAAAGCATTCTCAACAGTGTTTGCTGGAGATGCAACAATGTTGGTCCATTTGATCGTATTACAGTGCAAATAGAATGATGAATCGTTCAATATCAAACACACAAACTAAACAAGATGAACAATGAAGATAGAAAAACAATGAAAACTCATTCAATATAAGACAATGAAGATCATAACATTCAATAACATCAAAGCACAATGATATTTCTGTGAATTCACTGTTTAGAAAAGGTAACTTGCAATAAGGATCAACGATTAGGGTTTTCAAGCTTGCCCACAATGATAATGATCAAAAACTATATATAGCAGTCTTAGTTTCGCAGACAGTTTCGCTATCAGCGAAACTGTTCTAGCGAAACTGTAGTTTTGCCTGGCAGAAACAGTAGTTTCGCCGAGCGAACTAATCAGCTGACTGTGAGCGAAACTATAGTTTCGCTCACAGTTTCGCTGGACTACAAATTTACATAAAGCTAATTACATACAAAAGGAAACTAACAAAAGACCTATTACAAGCAAAAATAAACATTCTAATCTAAGGTGAGTCCAACCTATACATGATCTTGAACACTACCCTAGGTTGGAACTCACCACTTTCACTCATCTTGATGTATCTTGTCAGCTCCAGTTTCCTCCGTTGCCTTTGATTTGACTTCAACGCCTCCTGTAACCACTTCCTTAGGGGCTTCAGCAAATGATTCTCCATGATCTCTTCCTGCTTCACGAGCCCCTTCGGTATGAGCACTAGTTTGCCCAAACTACCTTGTCAGATCTTGTATATCCATGTTTAGATCGTCTTGAGCCCTTACTCGCTCTGCAAGCCTTTTCACTTCTGCTCTCACTCCTCTAATCTTATTTTCCACAGTCATAAATAGACTGGCTTCTTTTCTTGTCTCTTCTCCCACACCTTCTTTGATAGGATTCTCGCACAGAACCAGCAGGTCTTCATCACAAAAGCTAAAAAGTTCCATCAGATCAAAGACTTTGAATTCAGCACCATTCTTCACTCTGATTACCGCCTCCCCCGTATTGTTATCATAAAACCACTTCTCAAAATTCTGTAGTTGTTGGGGGAGGGGATCTGCCAATCTGACCCTATTCACGGTCCTTGGGGGTTTCACCCTTAGTACAATCTTTCCCTTTCCAGTCTCCCAATCCTTGTCCTTCTTTGATCGTTTCCTCTCAGCCTTCATGTATCCAAAAGACTCAAAGATGTCATTTAAGCCGTTCTTAATCTCTTTCTCCAAAAGTGAGGCTCGTTCACTAAGATTTGCATTCAGTAATGACAGAGCCGCCAACCTCCTCAGATCCCATTTAGGCAAGGTCTTGAATGCCTTCCTCTTATGCATGTAGCTAATTCCACCCCCTCTTATTTTCATCATGAACATCTTGAGGCCGGGGTTATAACACCAGCTTATAATCCTCTTATCAGCCTCTTTTTTACTCAACCTTTCCAAGTGTTGGAAAAGGGGAGTTAATTCTTCAGTCTCCTTCTCTTTAACAAACCATTTATCTTTATCCATCTCAAAGATATCTTCATCTAGCTCTCCCTTTTTGGCTACATATATCAATGGTCTCTCATCAACTTCATAGAATTCTGGCTCAGAATCATAATCTACTAGTTGTTCATCGTCCTCTTCTTCATCAACTAGCCCTTTTCCTTTCTCAGCATCTCTCTCAACCGACTCCTCCCTCACAACCTCTTCTCCTACCAGATCTTTTTCTACATCAAATCCCATGTTCACAAACCCAGCCTCCAGAATCTCCTCTTCATTCTCCCTAACTTCATTTGCATTCCTTATTCCAGACCCTTCTGCACCAGCAGTTGCTGCACCAGATGTGCCCTCTCCTGCCCTGGAGGAAGTACCCACGTTCAAAAACGAGTATTTAGAAGTATCAGTTAAATTATCTAACTCAGATTTAGTTAGTTGATTGGGTAGGCCGGTAGCAGCTTTCAACTGAGCAGCTTTCAACTGAGCAACTTCCTCAAACAACTTCTTTAGCAGTAAGTTTTGATCTACCAGCTACTTCTTCATTCCCTCTATTACCTCATCTTTTTGCCTTTCCCGCATATCTTGATTAGTGAGTTTGGTCTTTATCATGCTCAATTCATTTGCCAGAGAATTGTTAAGGTTACGAATCATATCCTCATCTAAGCCTCCTCTTTCTTCCCTCCTTGGTGTTTCAGTGAATACCTGATGTCTCTGTTTAATTCTCCTTTCTGATTCTCCTATATCAGCTTTCTTCTTCGATCTTTTCTCCTTTTCAACCCTTATCTCCTCAGCCCTTTCATTTACTTCTTCTTCAAAATCATAATCCTTCTCTTTTGTATATCTCTTTCTCTTCTTAGCTGCATCAGTCTGTTGTGCTCTAGTTTCTTCAGCTCATTTATTCTCCGACTCGTCCACCCTTCTAATATAGTTCCATCTTTCAGGTGGGTACATGTTTTCCAATAGATGGGTGATCTTCCCGCTAAAGTCATGTCGGATGGCACAACAGTCTGCAAAAATACGTGGGTTCATATGCACCAACCTTTTCACCTCCCCGTGTCTTGGCATATTTGGAATTAGGTCATCAAAGATCATCTGAAGAAATCTAGGATACAAGAGCCACTTATCCTTCTTCAGGGCCATCACATTCTCTACCATACAAGCAAATACCAGTCTCGTAATGTTTGCCTTTTCCCCTCTGCAGCATAACACCATAGCTTTTGCCCAGTTTATGTTCAACCCATCTGATCCACCTTTACGGTGATCTAAACACATAATAAAGACATGGGCAATGAATCTCCATTCCTTTGAGAGAAATGACTTCTTGATCTACTTTCGGGAACCAAAAGCTGGCCCCTCATATCCCATACTACTGAATGCTGCGAACACCTCAGTATCTGACATAGTAACCTCTTCTCCTGAATCCTCTTCTAGTCTTAGGATCCTTGAAACTGTCTCTGCTATAATAGTCACCTCATTCTCCAAGACTTTAGCAGTTATCCTTTGGGTGTTCCCTCTCGTATCATACTCAGCAGATCTCCAAAAGTCTCTGATGTGTAGATCATATATGGTAGTAGAATGAGAGATAGCGTAAGCTATAGGGGATATTTGCAGCCACCCGAATACAAATGAAATATATTTAAAAAATTAAAGTAATAAAATAATAATAAAAAATAAGAAAAGAATAAAAATAAAAAAAAATTAAATTCGCTGGCCAAAACTATAGTTTCGCAGGATGAGATTTAATTTCGGCAAGCGAAAGTATAGTTCCGCCAGCAAGATGACACCAGTTTCGCCCAAACAGTGAGGTAGACTCGACATGCCGAAATTCGGCATAGCGAAACTGAAAAATAGTCAGCGAAACTGTTAAGTTCGCTCGGATAGCATAACCTTACAGTTCGGCTGAGGATTCAAGAATTTTCGTTTAGTTTCGCTGGATTATCGGTAATTTCGCTGGAAGAACAGCGAAGGTACCGAAGAGTCTCGATCAAATAAACTCACAATGTGATATTATAAACAAGATTAAATGATGGTCCGGAGTTTGAAACTCGCTTGCGAATATGAAACAACAAACAATTGATTATCAAAATTACAGAATCCCAGAAATGCAAGTAGATGTCACGGAACAACCCTAAAGAACCTAACAGTTCGATGGTGCGAAAGTGAGAAGTTAATTTCTCAAACTGACTTAAATAGCATATAGTTTCGTAGGTAGCGAAACTATAGTTTCGCCAGATGAATCTACAGTTTCGCCAAGCGAAGCTGCAATTTCGACAAGCGATACACGGATCAAAAATGACATCGCACAGGATGAGAATGCTGAGCGAAATTGCAATTTCGTCTAGCGAAACAACTAGCGAAAGTATAGTTTCGCTATTTTTTTAATTTAATATATAAGAATAAACAGAGATCTAAATCGATCAGAGATCACATCCTCAAGATATATATTAGCACAAAGATGACTTTAATCATCGACAAGCAATGAGATCATACCGATAACTAAATCTGGTCACATCCTTTGAAGGAATTTTGAAATTCTTAAACATATCAATAACGATTGCTGATATGTTTGTCCACTTAAACCCATGCCTTATCTTTTTCTATAAATAGCATATGATTCGTTAAGGTTCGATTAGATGCTTTAGAATGTTAGGACCCCACAATCATTTGGCAAAAACCCTCACCCAACCTCAGGATTTCTTGAATTTTGATACGATCTTTATTGAACAAGGCTTGTGCATTAGAGTGTAAGTGATTATCAACAGAATATTGCATTCTGTGATGAATTCATCATTTAGATGATTTGACACAACTTAGATCAAGATGGTGAGAGCTCCAGGTCTATACTCACGTATAACAAAGGAGATGACCTTTTAATCATGTGCCGATGAGAGCTCCAGGTCAGTACTACCGTACAGCAGTGGAGATCATCACTCCAGGTCAATACTACCGTACAGCAGAGGAGATAAGCACAAGTACAAGACACATAAATACACCAGACATGATTAAAAGATATGGCTTATAAGATTTGTATCATGGTGGGTGAAAGACAAATTCTCAATCCAATTTTTGTCAGGACTCAGTTTTCGTGCAGGCCAAAATGATTGCGTAAACCCAGACATCCTTAAGCATAGATTTTAATTTAAATCATTTTGCTGATGTCTATTTTATTCTTCAGGCTGAGTCTACCAAGCATATTGTTTAAAGAATCTGTTTAATTTTCTTTTATTTGCAATTTAAAAATAAGATGTAAATCAGAAAGCAGCATCAGTTACTATCATTTCGCATTTTAAATGCCAGTCATGCATAAACGAGCATATCCAGAAGATATACAATCATTTCTCATCATCTCAAATCAAGTTCCCAGTTTTTATTTTATTTTATTTTATTTTATATAGAACTTATATACACTCCCCCATAATTTTATTTTAGAAAAAAAACCTTTATTTTTATAAAGATAAGAGAAAAGAAAAGAGGTTTGAAAAGATATTAGCCCTAGTATAGAGATCAATTCATAAAAGCGAGGTTTACCAAATGTTTTTGTGAAAAGATCTGCCTTTTGATTTTTAGTATCAATGGGAATAATATCGATAAAACCCTTTTCCTGTGCATCACGAATTGCATGAATCCGTGTTTCGATGTGCTTGGTTCGAGAATGATGAATAGGATTTTTAGCGACCCCGGTGGCGGCTTCATTGTCACAAAACAACGGTGTGTGGAGAAAATTAATTCCATAGTCAATCATCTGATGTTGTATCCAAAGAACTTGTGAACAACAACTAGAGGAGGCAATGTATTCTGCTTCCCCTGTAGAAAGGGAAACAGTGGTCTGTTTCTTGCTTTGCCATGAAACCAGAAATTGCCCAGGTATTGACATCCTCCAGTCACCGATTTCCTGTTTAACCTGCAACCATTAGAATCACTGTCAGAATAAGCATGTAAATCAAAATTCCCTCCATAGGGATACCAAAGACCTAAACGAAGAGGAGCCTTTGAGATAACGAAAAATTCTCTTGACGGCTTTTTCATAAGACTCTTTTAGAGCCGACTGGTAACGAGCACAATATCCTACAGCAAAAGTGATGTCAGGATGACTTGCTGTAAGATACATAAGGGAACCGATCATAGATCAGTAAAGATGAGGATCAACAGGTTTCCCGTTCTCATCAGGAGTGAGGCACGTTTGAGCAGTAAAGGGAGTCATTTCAGGAGACGCGTCATCTATCTTGAATTTCTTCAAAATTTCTTTAACATACTTCTCCTAACTAATGAGAATGCCTTCTGGATTTTGTTCTACTTGTAATCCAAGAAAAAAGCACATTTCTCCCATCATACTCATTTCAAACCGATTACGCATCACCTCTTCGAACTCCCGACATAATTGTGAATTGGTGGAGCCAAAAATAATGTCGTCGACATAAACTTGGACAATCAACATTTCACCATTCACTTCTCTCTTGAATAGAGTCATATCGATGGTGCCATGAGAGAAACCATTGCTTAAGAGGTACTGTGTTAGGGTTTCATACCAGATCCTAGGTGCCTGATGAAGACCATAAAGAGACTTGTCAAGCTTAAAAACTTTATCGGGAAAATCAGGATCCTCAAAACCTGGTGGTTGACACACATATATCTCCTCATCAATGTCTTCGTAAAGGAAAGCACACTTGACATCCATCTGATAGACCTTGAACTGTTTATGAGCAGCATGAGCGAGGAAAATCCTTATTGCTTCAAGACGAGCGACGGGAGAAAAAACTTCAGTATAATCAATCCCGTCTTCTTGAGCAAATTCTTGCACAACCAATCTTGATTTGTTATGCACCACAACACCACGGTCATCTGCTTTGTTCTTAAAAACCTATTTTGTACCAATGGGAATTTGTTTGGAGGCAAGTCAACCAAAGTCCATACTTTGAGTTTTCTAAATTGTTGAAGCTCCAATTGCATTCATTCCACCCAACAAGGATCCTGGAGAGCGGCATGCATGTTTTTCGGGATAGATTGAGAGATAAAGCAAGAGAAGAGACAAATATTAATCAAACCAGATTGACTCCACGTCCATAGACCATTAGTGATAGATCCAATAATGTTATCATGAGGATGATCTTTCAAAGTTTTGAAATCTGTGGATAAAGGCAAGATGTTTGGAGATGTTTTGCTAACAGATTGTGAATGAGTAGAAGAGGGTGAGAGAGATGGAATAGGCTGTGGTGGGATATATGTTGGTGATGAAGGAAGAGATGTAGAAATAGGTGTTTGAAAGATCAAATGATGGAGAAGATGATCCAACATCAGCTGACGTGGCATCATTTGCTGAAGAGGTGGAATGGACAGGAGATGGGGTTGAGGAAATAATATTTGTTTGAACATTTGAGATGGACGCATCATCGTCGAAAACTGGAAGATTAAAAGAATTAAACACAGTATCTGAGTCAAAGAACCATGCTGGTTCAGATCAAACATCTAAAGAGTTAGACTCTTGCCAATCAACATAGAACGACTCTTGAACGATACGTGTTCTCTTGTTATATACCCGATAAGCCTTTTGAGAAGAAGAATAACCGACAAAGTAACACTCGTCAGACATGGCACCGAACTTTGTCTTTTGGGATTGAGTATTCAGAAGAGTGCATGAACAACCAAATGGTCGAAAGAAGTTAATTAAAGGTTTCTGTTTATGAAAAAGTCCATAAGGAGTCTTCATTTTGTCCTTGACTATTAACACCCGGTTTAGAACGTATGAAGCACAATTTACCGCTTTAGCCCAAAAGATAATGGGTAACGATGATTCTATCAACACTGTATGGGAGCCGCTTCAATAAGAGTACGATTCTTTCGTTTAGCTACACCATTCTGTTGAGGCGTCCTTGCAGCACTAAATTGTCTCACAATTCCTTTTTGAGCACAGAACGAATCAAGAATCTGATTTTTGAATTCAGTATCGTTGTCACTTCTCACGGCCAGAACCTTTCTCTTGCTTATTGTCTCGATTGCAAGTATTAACTTCTGTAATTCCTCAGCAACCTCTCCCTTGTGAGATCAGTTGCACCATTATCATAATCAGAACAAAAAGCATCACCACAATGTACAGAATTTAAAGATGAAATAGAAACATCATGAGAACATGATGCGATAGTGTCTGTTACAGGTGTACTAGAAACAAAGACAGAATTTAAACTTGACTTATGATTTAAAATAGATTGCTAAAAATCAGGTGTACTAGTACTAGTGCATCCAAGCCCACTAGTTGGTCCATAGTCGTAGTCCTCACGAACGTGCTTAGGATTAACACCTCTAAACCTGCAGACATACTGTTAGTATCTGTTTTGATTAAATCATTAGAAGGATGAGGAATTGGCATAGGGGAATAACAGTATGTACTAGGCGGAGGATAAATTTTTACATTTTCATATCCCAATCCCGTTTTAGTCCTAGCTCCCCATTGAGATTTACATAAATCATTATGTTTCATTCCTGATATGGTCCATTTGTCTAACTTTGACTGAAGTTTGCTTGTTTCAAATTCAGCAAGAGCAACTCTTTCAGTCAAAGTGTTAATCTCAATATTTCTTTCCAAAACAATTCGTTTTAAGTGATCATTTTCTTTCAATGCCTCATTTAATTTAACAAAATATTTTGATTCATTGATTTTAAGTTCCTCATTAATTCTTTTTAAATCTTTTTCATTATCAATTAATAACCGATTAGCTTTACAAATCCTAAATAATCTTATCTTGCAAGCAGATGAACACATATCCTGAATTACCTTATATGGAAGTCCTATCACCACCTTTTCTGCTGCTAAGGCCTTTTCATATTGGCACACCAGAGTACTTGACTTGCTTTCCTCAACAGTGATAGTAGCATCATCATATTCCTTTCCTTGCTTAGTGGATAAACTTCCTTCCTGCTTTAGTCCTTCAGATTTACCTTCTTTCATTCTCTCATCCTTCTTTTCTTTCTCTTTCACAGACAACTCAGCCTCCTCTCTGAACTCCTTGAAAGGATCAAATTCATCTTTACTTTCTGCCTTCCCCTTCCCTTTAACAAACTCAGCCACCAGTGCATGATTAATCTCAGTCCTTGTCTCTTCAACCTCTGCACTCCAATCAAAGTTAGAAATCAAGGCAGACTCCTTTTTGTGATTCATATCTTACTTTTCCCTCTTAATGGTTAATCGTGGAGCTCCTGAATTACTTGAATCGGTGACAATTGGTGACGGACATTCATGTTTAAAATGTCCCAATTGTTTATAGTTGAAGCATCTCAGTTTAGACTTATCAAATCCCGGTTTTGAATTAGAAGTTTGGCCTCTGAAGTTCTTTCATCCGGTGCGCTCCATAAATCTCCGAGCTCTAAGAGTCAACATTGCCATTTGCCACTGAATGTCAGTTTCTTCTAGATCATCAGGATCCACCTGATACATATCCTCCAAAGTCATTCCTTTCCCTTTCAACTCTCCAGCTACAAGTGCTTCATAGCTTTGAACAAACATTTCAAAAAGAGCCATTGTTTCTGATGGAACTGAAGGTTTAACATTTACCTTAGAATTAGCCTGATCTCTTCCAACACTAATGTTTCCTCTTGAAAAATTACTTGTATTAACACCTCCTTGAGTTGAAGTCTGTATTTGAGAGCTTGCAGTGGATGATAGTAAAGCAGCATTTTGAGTGAAACCAGATGTAGGCATCATGGTCTAGTTAAATTCCCGTCTCTTCATGTCCAACTCAAAAGATTTAAGCTTATTGATAATAGCCATCAGCTTGTAATCTGTGAACCCTCTTTCTTGCTTTAGCATTCTCACCTGAAGGCTCCACTGAGGTGGGAGAGAGTCTAGTAGCCTGTTAACTTGTTCACTGTTGGAAAGTTTTTCATAGTATTTCTTTAAGGTGCTTGAAACTGTCAAGAAGCGATTTGTGAGATCTGTCAGACTCTCGTTCTTGTATCCAACAAAGGAATTGAATTCCTTCTCTGCTTGAATGCTCTACATCAGTATCTAAATCTACCAGCAACACATAAGCACATAACATGCGCACATAATACCGGTTAATTTTAAGAAAATACCTGATGGCACGCAGCAACTCAGATTGGCATCCCTCCCCTTTCCGTCCCATTCTCAGTTTAAGTTCAAGTTTATTTTGAAAATTTACCCATTTCACTTAAACTTTGGCTCTGATACCAACTTGTAAGGCCCCGTTCCCGGGCACCTCACAGTTGGTCATTCATCGCACATAAATCATACTATTATTTAAATCATCGCAGAGGAATCAGTGAAAGAACTTTTTCATTTCAATATAAATGCTTTTTCAAAGTAATACAACACTCATTACAAAATATCGTTTGTTTGTATTATAATACAAAAACATTAACAAAAGAATGCCATCCCAAAAGAGTTGAGTAGCCGCCTCGTGCCATCCTCAGCAACACACCTGTCAATTGGAAACACATAAAAACTCAGCGTTGCTGAGTGAGTTCTATTTTTATATTAAAACATACTTTATTCTCATTAAAACCTTTTCTTTACTTCCATGCTATCACACATTATACGTACACGTAGATAATATCATTATTATCTTCTCTATTCATTCGTTCATCGTTTCATCTTTTCTTGCGCAACAGATACCTTCCGTACCAATACCATATGCTACACCCCGAACTATATAGCTACTGGGCCGAAGTCTATAAAGAGACAGCTAAACGTGGTGCCACAGTACTAGGGGTAAGCGGTAGAGGTTCTATAATAATGGTCGATCACAAAGAAAGACCCCGATGTGCATCCTCCCGGGGATATCTTCCGTACCAATACCATATGCTACACCCCGAACTATATAGCTACTAGGCCGAAGTCTATAAAGAGACAGCTAAACGTGGTGCCACAGTACTAGGGGTAAACGGTAGAGGTTCTATAACATCATACTCCCAGGGTAGCGATCCCACACCGTTGGGCTAACACCTTAATTGGCGTGTCCCGATATCCAATGCTCGTAAGACTATCATTACTTTCATCATTCATTAATGCATGCATTCGTTCATCATGTTCCTCTTTCATTATCTTTCACTTTACGTTACATAATACTTTCGTTTCATTCATTAAATCATAACACATGAAGTCACAGAAGGATAAACACGTATCGAAACACGGAACATCGACATTTACAAGTCATCGGTCATCACCATCATACAGGCCTATATCATACTTAACATACATACGGAAAAGATGAACATACATTGACACCAGGAGCATCGACATTTACAAGTCATCAGTCATCAGCATTATATAGGGCCTCATCATACTCAACATACAAACATCATGCATAAACATGCAACACTATCATCATCATGCCCAACATCACTTCTAAGGCCTCAACGACCATCTTACATGCACTTACGAGAACTTCTACGTCAAAACTTACCTCTGCACTTCCCTCAAAAGTCAGTACTCTAATTAGGTTCGTCCTCAGGTACAGTAGCCCGGTTTGGGCGACTGGGCACCCTTCAGTTGTATGGCCTCCATGCGACTGGAAATCATGCGATTGGAACCTATGCGAATGAACATCCAATCATGCGAAGGAATACTAGGCGAATGGATCTCATACGAGTGGAACTAATGCGGATGAACACCTATGCGGCTGGGCTCTCAGTCGTGCGACTGAGCACCTATGCGACTGAGCACCTATGCTACTGGACTCTCACTCGCATGACCTGTCATGCGATTGAACCTCCAGTCGTGCGATTGAACCTCAGTCGTCTAGCCCTAACTAGGTAGCGACTGGAGTTCATCCCGAACTGCAGCCGCGACATTCGGCCTTCAAACCCTTACAAACTCATTCTAAGCCCAAATCAACCCTCCAAAACCTAGGGAATCATACTATGACACCATACAAGCACATACAGGTCCGAAATCACCCTCTAAACACATTTCACACAATCACACCCAAATGGGTCAAACACACACATTTTCAAAAACAGGTTCTATGTGTTCCAGCCCCAAAATTGGTTGAAAACAAGTAAAAGAGGGGTCCTAGAACTCACACAAAGAAGGAGAAGATGAAGAGCTTCATTTGGACTAGCTACACGACGAATTTCGAGCCTGAATCACCACTTTTCTCTTCTTTTTCTCTTCTTTTTCTCTTCTTCCTCTCTTCTTTCTCTCTTCTCTCCCTTTTGGCTGATTTCACAAGTGTAAGGAGGGGGAGATGGCCGCCCCCTCCCTTAACATACCCCCATTTGCCCTTCTTTCACGCGTTGGCGGGTTTGGTCCCCCGACTTCGGACTTTATTTCTTTTTCTTCTTTCGTCGGCTTTAAAATAAATAACCGGACGTTACACAAGCCTACATTTACATAGTTTCCTCATTAGGAGAGTGTAGCATAAACAATCCAAATTTCATAAGCCAAACAACAATCCATCATCCATATGATTAATCTAACCTATATTAATCATATTAAACCAACAAACATCACTAGAACTCAATATCTAAGATTCTTGGATATTAAAGTTTCCTTTTAGCGTGTTATGAACAACGCATCTGTGACAATCGGCCTCAAGGTCATTATTCTAACCCTAATCTACGTGCATCATTACCCATCTTATGAGTACTAATAATAGAAATAATCTAACTCTATTAGTGAATTTAGAATCATCATTTGCTATTAGTTCCATTTTATGATTTTATGTGATTTTAGTGACTTTTAGTTAATTTAAGTTTTATCTTTTAGAACTTGGTGTCCTGGGAAAGTCAATTAGTCACCCTTACAATGAAATCAATTTATTATTGAAACAATTAAAAATGTGTGCATACACACATTAATTTTTGGCTAATGCATGCATAATCATGCACAGACACATCAACTAACTAAAAACTTTTAACATCTAAAATACTACACTACACAACAAATTAATACTACATAATATTAATTTACATTTAAAATTAAAACAAAAACAACCCACTAGAGGACAAGGCTCGGCCGCCCCCTCTCCTCCACTCTCCTCTCTTCTACACCACCCACATATCCACCACTCCCACTCCATGCAAATGCTTTGCAAGACCCACACTCCATCCTCATTCCTCCCTCACTCCCTCTCGGATTCTTTCTCCAGAAAACACACACACACACACACACTCACAGTTATAGCAAGAATCCCAGCCACATTTGAAGAACAACTACAACACAACCATCGGCCAAGCTCAAAACCGCAACAAAGTGAAGTCTTGTGAGCTTTTGATACACATCTTCATCTTGTTCGACTTCTCCAGCCTTGTTCGAGATTCTCCAGCTTTTCCAAGGATTTCCAGACCATTCTTGACCATCTACACTCTCCAAAACGTGAACAATACCAAGTGTAAGCTTCACGTCACCCGAAAATGGTCATTTCATGTGTTTTCTTCACTTTTCTTCTAAACTTACCTCCTCTCTTTGTTGTAGCAGAAACCCGACATCATCATCTTGTTCTTGAGGATATTTTAACTTCACAAAAGGTATCTCACATGTTATATTGGTCATTCTTGAGGTGGAAACCGATTTCCACCATGAAAACCCTCTTTTTGGGTGTTTTGCACCATCTAACTTGTGTATCTTGTAGCCCTTCGAAGCAAAACGTGTAACCTGCTTGTTAATGGTTTATAAGATCCCTAATAACCTTTTTTGAAAGTCACAAAGGATATATACCATGAACATGTGGTTATAGCATGAGTTACACCTTAGAAAACCTTCTTTTTACATGAAATAGCACTATTGAAGCACTTGTTTGAAAACCCTCTCAACCAAGGATCATAACCTGCACAAGAACAACTTTGAAACACCTTAATAATCTGATTTTAAAGTTAAATAAGGTTTTGATAATGTTTAGACTCAAGTTATAGTGATTTACACATGTGTAATGGTCGGTTATGGCATAATCACTATGTCTATAGTTTATTGTTGTGTTGGATGTCTTGACATGAGTTTGGGACTTGATTTCAGAAATTTTTGATGAATATTAAGTGTGTGATAAATGGTTAATCTCTGGAAATTAAAGACATGTTAAGATTAGACCCACATTAGTCACTTTCGGGACCCGAAACATGGTAAAACGACTTAAAAATAAGAGAGCTAGGACTTTAAACCTTTTAAATATAATTACAGGCTTAATAATGGATAATAAAATTTTCTAGAATAAATGTATTGATTAAGTGGTCAAGAGATAGGTTAAACAGTATTTTTAACTAAAAATGGGTGTTAACCGGGTGACGTTTTTGAGAAAAATCCAAGAAATATGGGTGTAGAGATAAAATATATATAAACCATGATATTTCAGTAAGTTAAGTGTGAAAAGAAATTATAGAGTCGAAAAATTGGTCAAACAAGCTTTTAAACGGTCAAATTCGGTTAAAAACGCTTTTTAACGGGTTAAACATAAAAACGAGGCTTTCAACTATTATAGAAAAAAATTTCATAATCAAAGGACTTGAAACTTATAAAAATGTCTTTAAAATGTTATTTACTGGTCTAAGACTCAAAAACATGAAAGTTAATACTTAACCGTTAAAACCCTTCGGTTTACCGTGACTGGGAGCGTTAAACACATAGGTATTAAACCGGACCTATATTATGAAAATTTGTGTACAATTACTTAATAATAATTTAATTTAAATTCAAGAACCTGATTTTGGTCATAAAAGTCATCTAGTACAAGAAACCAGACGTGAGGGTAGAAACTATCAATTTTGAAACTTGAGGGACTGAATTGTAAAATTTTACCAAATTTCATAACCGACTCATATGAGGCTAATAATCACTTGAACAATATTATTTAGCCTATATCATTAACTTAATGGTGTAAAATCCTAAATTACATAAGAAACCATGACTTTCCATAAAAGGAAACGTTTTATACAAACCATAATCGAATCAAAGCCAAATCCGACAACTAAATCTTTGACACACTTTATACACCTTGATTGAGTTTAGAGAGTAGCTTACCACATAATATTGATGCTAGGGTGCTAGGCTTGAGACATTCCCGGCACACGAAGAGTTATTTTTGCTTAACACCTAAGGTGAGTTCTAGTGATCCCCCTTTTTACTACTGCTATGGGATGAAACATGCTCTGTTATTTATGAACTATAATTGTGCTTTACTTGGTGATTGTATGTGGGATTTATGGTTACCTGCTGATACTTATATCATTATCATTATTCTTTCGTGAACCGCTTGTTTTATATGGATAGATCTATTTGGGAATCCCCACACACAGTGGCTTCCGTTTAGGAAGGGTACACTACTGAGATCCTAAGGGATCGTTTATGGCATGTGACAGGTTTTGTTAAGAAACTATGGTGAACCATCCGGGCAGGTATGGTGCACTGGTTTGGGGCTCAGTTCTTCCTTCGGAAATAACCGGTAAAACACAACTTTAGAAGAGGCTAACCGGGACTGAGTGCAGGGTTGATTATGATACTCCCATGATGTTGAAACTATGATTCTTTCCTTTTTATCAAATGAAGATTTGGTTAAGTCCAATTGTTTTTAAACATTAAGCACTTGAATTCACCAACTTTTTAGTTGACACAATTTCTTTTTGAGCATGTTTCATGTAATCCATGAAGAGACTCTAGCTATTGTTGAAGACCTAGACTTATCCCCGTGACCATGGCATTGGCTTATTTTACTTAAGGAACAATTTGAACAATTGAAAATTTCTGTTAAACAATACAATTTTTCTCTATGTTGGTTGTATAACTCATTTGGGGGCTAGATCTGTTTCTAGCCCCGGTATCTTTTGAAAACTTTAAATGCCATATGATATTCTCTCCTTTGAGCTCTTGTATTGGTTTGTTTCCGCTTCCATATATTGTTGGTAGTCTGTGACGTCCCACCCTACCTGGGCCCGGGGTGTGACAGATTGGTATCAGAGCCAAAGGTTGTAGAGAAGTCAGGAATACCATAGTAGACCCTAGGATACAACCCTGATACCTTAGGACTGTCCTTATGGGAAAGTGATGGGATGATCAGGTTGGGTAAATTGATGATTACACTTGATGAACGTAATCATGAATTTACGGGTGCGTAAATTCAAACATGGACCTTTAGGTAATAATTTGACCTTCTCTGTTGGAAACTCATGATTTCTAAAAATTTCTTTGAGTAGTCTAAAAGTTTTCTTAAGATAAACTACCTTGCCTGTTATTATTTGAAGAAGCTAATCATATCTGATGCTATTTCTTATTGATACCTATGGTTATGGATACTATCAAAATATCTGATACTAGTGCCATCACTACGATACTATCAAAATATCTGATACTAGTGCCATCACTACTACTATAAGTACTATTATTATTACAATCATGAGCTATGAGAAACCAAATTACTCATGATATTCCTTGCAAGACACCAGACTATGGCTGACAGAGGTAAAGCACCTGCACACCCTGTTGATGAGACGGCTCCTGTTGGGACCCTTAGGAGGGTGAAGCCACAGACGGAGTACGGGGCATATATACGGAGATGCGGACACCCTGGCTGGCTATCCGCGACCCCTGACGACCCTGAGACATCTGAAGACTCGTCCCCGACATCACTGGCTAGGAGCCGAACACGCTCCAACTCACCACATGTCGTAGCTCCTAACCACTCGCCTATCCCACCTATTGGGAATAGGGGTGCCCGAGTTGTCACCCGACCTAGGAAGAGTGCTAGACCAGGACTCTCTGTTTCCTTTAGGATTCCTCCTCCCCCACCTCCACATGCAAGGGCCCCGACACTAACACCTTCTATACTTGCCCCACCTAGACGCCTGCTTCATGACGAGTACTGGATGCCACCTAGGCATAGTATGTATGACGGCTCCAGCGTACTCGCTGGAGATTAGTACTCTTAGTCTAGTCGTCGGGCTAGTGACTTTGGTCTGTCCGACCCTAGTTTGAGTGAGATCCTGAAGACCATCCAGCGTCATGAGTTTACCCTCCAACACGCCACTCGAACTTTACAGTCCGCTCGGTTCCAGATGATGGATGGCGTCATATGGAGTGCAACGCTTGGAGCAGGAACAAAGGAAGAAGAGCTCAGGCTGGTTCGGATGGTTGAAGAAGAAATGGCAGGGGTGATGTAGCTGGTATTTGAATGCGTGGCAGTGGGCCACGAGACTATTTGAAGGAAACTATTTCTATCATTATTCAATACTATTATTATTATTATTATTATGGGGCTGATGGCACCTTCCAACTTGTCGGAGCATGACTCTGATTCAACTTGCTTGCTAATACTACTATCTCTGTTTAACTATGAAACTGCTTGTTTGGATGCTAGGTTATTGGACTATTTATATTGAGTTGCCATGTGTTATGTTATGCTTTGAAATTGGTCCGTGCCCCATTCTGATTGATTATCTAAACTGTTATGATATGCTTTGAATTGAACCTTGTAAGAATCACTTAGTGGGTTGTATATAAATATATATATATATATATACACCATGATTCCTCCTCCTGAGTCAAGGTATAATAGGGTATTGATGCATGAGCTATTCGAAAAAATTTTGAGATGCTAAACGAATCTATCTGTGATACTATCAGAATGCCGACTAGGAGAGGATCATGATTTGGGAGGTGAGGAGCTACAAGGGGCCACCATGAGGAGGCCAGGCAAACTGGAAACCAACCTACCCCACCGGGAACTCCGCGCAGGGAAAATGCTAATCAAGAAAATGACGAGAGGATTGCTAACCTCGTAGCACAACAGATTGCTAACGCTATTCCAACCATTATCGCTCAAATCAATGCTGATCGGAGTAATACTAATGGTAATGATGGGCCTGGGAACAACGAGGACCACAACGAAGAAGCCGAGGCGTTAAGGAATGGATGCTCCTATAAGACCTTTATGGCATGCAAACCCAAGGACTTCTATGGCACCGAGGGTGCTATAGAGACTTACAGATGGATTGACGAGATGGAAGCTGTTTTGGACATCAGCGAATGCAAAATGGACCATATGGTGAGATTCGCTTCTCAATCACTCAAAGGATCGGCATTGGAATGGTAGAAGTCGGTCACTCAAGCACGTGGAAGGAATGCTGCAAATCAAATAAGCTGGACCGAATTCAGAGAGCTGTTAACCAACAAGTATTGCCCCATCAATCAACTTGAGAAGCTAGAGTCAGAATTCTTGATTCTGGAAATGAAAGGTCCCAACTACACGGAGTACATCAATCGGTTCTTAGCCCTATCCCGACTGGTTCCCCATCTGGTGACACCCAAATCTAAAGGTGTAGCACGTTTCATCTGGGGGCTACATCCTAGAGTTAGGGGAATGGTCCGCTCCTCCAAGCCTTTGACCCTACAAGCTACGGTTGACCTTACCAGAAGTTTGACTGATGACATAGTTAGGGCTGGATGGACTAAGTAAACTAGGGCTGATGAGAAGATGTTAGGACCGTGTACGTGCGGAGTACTAACTGATTCAACGTGAAACCAGATCAAATAGTGCGGAATCCTATTTGATTGGCGATCCAATCAGGGAGAACGTTAATCCGATCAAAACTAACGATGAGTATACATTAAGAATTGATTAGAATTGATCAAGAACGTTCTATGAAGTTGGAAAGGACTCTCTGGACAAACTGGGATGGCTAGGGTTAAGAATTCTCGAAGTGTTTTTTTTTCCAAGAATTAAGTGGTATTTATAGGTTTCAGTTTTCATTCGTACGACTGAGCCATGCGTATGGCTCAGTCGTGCGACTGAGTCGTACGATTGATTCATTCGTACGACTGAGTCAGTCTTATGACTTAATCATGCGTATAAGCGTGTAATAATCAATCATATGAATAGATATAACATTCAATAACCAATACACATTCAACAAAGAGTTTTTCATTTCATATATCAAATATTACACCAGTGTTACAAAATGAAAGTCAATTACATTTAAGCTCACTAGAACTAGAACTAGGGACATGTGTACCAACAAACTCCCCCTTGGACCTAGTTCTTTTTAATCTTTGACCTCCTTTTTAAACTCTTCATATCTCTTAACTCGTTCTTCTCTTGAAACCCAGCATGAGTATCCAGTGCGAAGCATAGACGTATAACATGTTGAAACTGAAGTGCTTGCACGATATCCTGCATGTCAAAAAATAGTGGCCACTTGTACAATGTGTAAAGATTAGCTGCAAACAAGTTTGTGTGCCACATTGGGTCAAATACCCTTATTGTCTCTACCATCCCCTCCCTATCCAAACTATGACAGCTTCTCCAATGCGCCAGTCATAATACCACCATTTTGTCACACCCTCAATTTCCACGAACGGGGTTTTACCATTAGGCGTGTGACATACCAGGATCTCAGACACAGTCATATCGAATGACACTATATGAATTTAAAATAAACATTTGACTTCATTCAAAAGAACATAAACAAAGTTTACAATAGTGCGGAAGCGAGTACATAATTAGTAAATCCATTACAATACAGTTACAATAGCCATGTTTAGACAAAATGTTCAATGCTGAAAATATAATAGATGAATGCATGTCCTGAGTGCGTTTCCTTAGCGTGCATCTTGAGCTTATGCATTCCTGTGACCTGAGAAAACATGCTAAAGTGTGTCAACATAAAGTTGGTGAGTTCACAGGTTTATTCAACAATAAATGTGTTCGTAAGCGTTCAGTAGTTTGCGTTTTAATGGTTTAGTATATAGAGCATATCGTTAGGTAGCTAGCCTATGTTCTTGTTACTTAGCGTTTCGAACCGAAGCTGACTGTTTACGTCCTATATGTGTTTGTTGTATCCCCGTCACGTCTCGCAAGACCGTGACAAATGTTAGGTCAATAAAGCACCCGTTTGACCTCCAATCAAGCTAGCGCGACTAGCCCGGGCGGGGTTTGTCAGACCCAGTAGTACTACTCAAAATTACCTCGCTAATCCCATTACTAACTGTTCGAGTGTGTCAGGACATGTTGTGTGTTTGCACTAACGTAACAAGCGATATCAATAATACTACAACCATTTAAGTAAATCTGTTTTGCATGTTTTCTCCCACAAAAGAAAAGAGAGTAAAATAGGGGCCGTGAAACTCACTGATGATGTAACCAGTATGTAGGATGTAAGTCTCCCAAGTGTTGTTTACGATGCGCTGTCAAACACCTATTGACAGTTATGTTAAGCGTTAATGTTGTGTTTAGCTTTAATAGACATGTTTAGTTGGGTCGGGTCGCATGGGTTCGGTCGTGGGTGTCACACACACAAGCAGGCATAGACGTATCAGACTTTAGGTAGATTCCCAAATGAGTTATCGATATCTGTAGATGGTTAGGTTATGTTATGTTGAAAAAGTATGTGCCGGTTGATTGCGTTGACTTTAATCTTTGTGGTCAAGAAATAACACTTTACTGATTGTTACCATATCATCACACGATAGGCACACCGCACACAAGGAGAATCCACTCATAATGACTCCAATCGCATATCAAGGCTAGACGCACGACTGGACACTTCATTTGCACGAATGGGCCTTCAATCGTACGAATCAACCTCATTCGTACGGTTGAACCCTCACTCGTACGATTTAGCCTTCAGTCGTACCACACATCACCCATTCACCCGAATCAACAACCAATCGCACGAATGAACCTTCATTCGTGCGGTTGAACCTTCAGTCGGGTGATACTCAGTCGCACACATTCATTCGGTTGACTCAATCGCACACATTCATTCGGTTGACTCAATCGCACACACTCTCAATCGCATGCATTCATTCGCACGTCTCACCCCAGTCGCCCCGATCAGTCGCACGAAGGACCCAGTCGCATGACTCAATCGCACGGCTGGCCCAGTCGCACTGCAGCAGGTCGCGACTGCTGGGCGGGTCGAACAGCCTTCGGCTGTTCCGTGCTCGGTTTTTTCACAATCAGGACTTCCAGAAACACTCTCCTAACATGTCTAAGTGAAATGCACACGCTGATTGACCTCACACGCACCCCCACCACCACATGCATTCGGGTTGAACCCGAACACCCGAACCCCATATTTGCAGCAGTGAAACGAGCGATAAAACGGATGAACGAGGTCGCCTACCTGCTGGGAACGTGATTTCTCAGCTGTTGTGTGGTCTACTCCGACGAAAACGAGCTCAATCGGGTGGAATTTGGTGCTAGAATGAAGAAATGGAGGTGCAGAGAGCGTAGGAGAGAAGAGAGAGCAGAATGTGGAGTGTTTGGCTGGTGGATGGCTATTTATACCCAGCCCCAGTTTGCCAATTGACAAGTTTAGTCCCTGCACTTAGGTACCGAGTTCCCGAATTTGTTTCGGTTGATAACGACGTAGATGAGCGAGCTATGTTAATTAAGAGGATTCTTTAGAAAATCTCGTTTATGTGAATCCTCTACAAACACCCGTGTTAGTATTTTATCATAATTTATTTAACGATGTCGGTGGCGGTGTTTGTATACGTTTCGTGTATTAACGAGTATGTGGCAATGATAACGACAATGTTTTGAATAGTGTTAGCCTGAAATTACGGGGTGTCACATCATCCCCTTGTTGCAGGAATTTTCGTCCCGAAAATTAGTACATCATGTTATGTGGTTTTACGGGGAAGTACAAGGCTCAACGGTTTGTGACGCATGTTGAATAGAGTACCTGCGTATCTAAGAGGTAGATGCCTGATTTTGGAACAGTTGCGGGTATTTCTTCTTCATCTGATCTTCGCGTTCCCAGGTAAACTCTGGTCCACGCTTTGAGTTCCAACGAACTTTGATGATAGGGATATGACTATGTTTGAGCGTCTTGACCTCTCGATCCATGACTTCCACTGGTTCCTCGACGAAATGTAGTTGTTCGTCCACATGTATCTCGTCTAACGGAACGATAAGAGTCTCGTCTGCAAGGCATTTCCTCAAGTTGGAGATGTGGAACACATCGTGTACTCCACGGAGTTCTTCGGGTAGGTTCAATGGTAGGCCACGGGGCCAACCCGTTTGACAACCTCAAACGGTCCCACGTACCTAGGGCTTAGTTTCCCGCGTTTCCCGAAACGAATCACACCCTTCCAAGGTGACACTTTCAGAAGCACCCTGTCACCTATTTGGAATTCCAATGGTCGGCGATGCTTATCAGCGTAACTTTTCTGTCGGTCACGGGCTGCTGCCATACGGTTTCGGATCTGCACAATCTTCTCAGTCGTCTCGTGCACGAGTTCAGGGCCAGTGAGTTGACTTTCTCCAACTTCCGCCCAACAGATAGGTGATCGGCACTTACGCCCATACAGCGCCTCAAATGGGGCAACTTTGATCGATGTGTGATGGCTATTGTTGTATGAAAACTCAACTAGCGGTAAGTGAGTTTCCCAACTGTTGCCGAAATCTATAACGCAGGCACGTAACATGTCTTCTAAAGTCTGGATCGTTCGCTCGCTCTGGCCATCGGTTTGAGGGTGATACGCGGTGCTCGTATCCAACCGCGTCCCCAATGCTCGTTGCAAAGACTGCCAGAAGTGTGAAGTGAATCGAGCGTCACGATCAGAGATAATGGAAACCGGTACACCATGCGAGAGACTACTTCCCTTAGGTAGATACGAGTTAACTTTTCCATACGATCAGTCTCCCGGATCGCCAGGAAGTGTGCGGATTTCGTCAAGCGATCCACGATCACCCAAATGGTGTCGCATCCGCTGGGAGTTCGAGGAAGTTTTGTGATGAAGTCCATAGATATCTGCTCCCACTTCCATACTGGTATTTCTGGCTGTTGGAGTAGACCAGACGGTCGTTGATACTCTACCTTAACCTTAGAACAGGTCAAACATCTGCTCACGTAGGTGGCGATATCTGCTTTCATGTTTGGCCACCAGTAAAGAACCTTCAGGTCGTGGTACATCTTGTCTGAACCTGGGTGGATTGAGTACCGCGATTTGTGAGCTTCGTCCATTACCAGTTCTCGTAGGTTTCCATACGAGGGAATCCATGTTCGATCCATGAAATAGCGAATTCCGTCAGGCTTGGTTTCCAATTGCTTCTCCATGCCTCGTAGGGACTCGGCTTTCAGGTTCTTGTCTTTTAACGCCTCAAGTTGAGCATTGCGGATCTGGTCAGGTAAACCGGTGTGAATGGTGAGTTGCAATGCTCGAACTCGTCTTGGCTTGTGTGTTTCCTTCCGACTTAGGGCGTCTGCTACTACATTGGCCTTGCCCGGATAATACTTGATCGTACAGTCATAGTCGTTTAACAACTCGACCCAACGACGTTGTCTCATATTTAGCTCCCTCTGTTCAAAGATGTGCTGGAGACTCTTGTGATTGTTGTAAATGGTGCACTTGGTACTGTACAAGTAGTGTCTCCATATCTTGAGTGCAAACACGACTGCTCCAAGCTCTAGGTCGTGTGTCGTGTAGTTTTTCTCATGTATCTTCAGTTGTCGTGATGCATAGGCAATCACCTTATTGCGTTGCATTAGTACACAACCGAGCCCTTGTATAGAAGCATCACAGTAAACTACAAAATCATCGGTTCCCTCCGGCAGGGATAGAATCGGCGCTGTACAGAGTTTTTGCTTCAGAATCTGGAATGCAGATTCTTGTTTATCACCCTAATCGTACGTAGTGCCTTTATGAGTCAATGCGGTGAGAGGTTGAGCAATCTTCGAGAACCCTTCGATGAACCGTCAATAATAGCCAGCCAACCCGAGAAACTGTCGTACCTCGGTCGGAGTCTTAGGCGTAGCCCAGTTCTTGATAGCTGCTATCTTTGCCGGGTCAACGTGTATCCCATTCTCATTGACCACATGACCCAAGAAATGGACCTCTCGTATCCAAAAGTCGCACTTTGAAAATTTCACATACAATTGTTCTCGTCTCAACAGCTCCAGAATCAGTCTAAGGTGCTCTTCGTGTTCTTCCTTATTTCTTGAGTAAATAAGGATGTCATCGATGAAGACAATGACGAACTTGTCTAGATAGGGTTTGCACACTCGGTTCATTAGGTCCATGAAAACCGCTGGTGCATTGGTCAACCCGAATGGCATAACTAAGAACTCATAGTGGCCGTACCTCGTTCTGAAGGCAGTCTTTGAAATGTCTTCTTCTCGTATCCTTAGTTGATGATAACCCGATCTTAGGTCTATCTTGGAATAATAACTCGACCCTTGTAGTTGATCGAACAGATCGTCAATGCGCGGGAGAGGATAACGATTCTTTATTGTTGCCTTGTTTAATTCCCTGTAATTGATACATATGCGGAAAGTTCCGTCCTTCTTCTTGACAAACAGAACTGGGGCTCCTCACGGTGATGAGCTAGGTCTGATAAAACCCTTATCCAATAGTTCCTGCAATTGCATATACAGCTCTTGCAGTTCCCTTGGAGCTAATCTGTACGGTGCTCTCGCGATAGGGGCAGCTCCCGGCACCAAATCGATTTGGAACTCGACTTGGCGATGCGGTGGGAGACCGGGTAGGTCTTCAGGAAAACCTCAGGATAATCACGTACAACAAGGATGTCTTCAATTTTCTTTTCCTCGGTTTCTTTTTCAGTGACCATGGCTAGGAAAGCGGTGTGACCCTTACGCAAACACTTCTAAGCTTTCATGTAGGAGATGACTCCAGAGACCATGCCACTCCTTTCGCCCTTAACCGATAAAGTCTCACCACTAGGAAGTGGTATACGAACGATTTTCTCTCCAGATGATTTCGGCTTGATTTTTGGATAGCCAGTCCATACCCACCACTACGTCGAAACTACCAAGTGTGACAAGCATCAGATCGATATCTATCTCATGACCACATAATCCTAGTCTGCACCCCTTAACGATATGAGTTGCCTCAATTAGTTTTCCGTCAGCTAATTCTACAACATAACTAGGTTCCACGACAGTTAAGGTTACATCTAAGAACTGAATGAACTGGTTGGAAACAAAGCTCCTATCAGCTCCAGTATCAAATAGTATAGAAGCAAAGCAACCATTCAGGGGAAACGTACCAGTAACCACATTCTGATCATCCCTTGCCTCGCCAGAACCGATCACGAATGCACGACCCTTGGCATTGCCCCCGTTATTGCCCTTGTTTCCACCCTTCAGCTATGGGCAATCCTTCCTATAGTGTCCCACCTTACCACACTCATAGCAGGCTCTGGTCACTCCACCCTGGCGTTGTTGTTGAGGTTGTTGTTGCTGAGTCATTATTTCACCCCTGCAGTCTTTGGCTGCGTGACCCATCTTTCCCACATCTCTGACAACGGAGTCGATCACACGGGCCATGATGGTGGAAGTTGCACCGGTTACACTTAGGATTCTTGCCCGCGTAGCTACTCGATCCCTGGCCATAGTTGTTGTTGTTCTGATTGTTGAAGCTTCTTGAAGGGTCAAACTTTTTGGTCTGCTGTTGCTGGGGTTGTTGGAGCTTGAAGACTTGTTGTTATTGTCGTCCCATTTCCTTTTGTGATCAGAAGAACCAGAAGCAGCGCCACGTTTAGGCAAGGTGCCCTGTGCCACTGCCTGGTCAGTGAGTTTATGAGCCAGTCAGATGGCCTGCTGAATAGTGACAGGATCAGCAGCCATCACACTAGCCTGGATCTGAGGAGCTAGACCATCATGTATTTTTCGATCCGTTTGTAGGCCGAAGTCACCATCTGTGGACATAATGCAGCCAATTCGTGCGAACGAGTCGTGTACTCCTCAATGTCAGAACCAACCATCTTTAAATTCCAAAATTCTACCTCCAGTTTCTGGACTTCGCTCCTGGGGCAGTACTCTTCTTTCATCAGAACCTTGAAGTCATCCCATGACATACCATTAGCAGCACCAAGCCCTAAGGTTTGGACTTGTGAGTTCCACCATCAGGGCTGGTCCCTCCAATGTGCCGGAGGCGTACTTGACGCGATTTCCATCAGGACAGTTGCACATGGCAACACTGACTCGAGTTTCTCCAGCCAGCGTAGCAATGTGACAGCACCCTCAGAGCCGCTGAAAGAATGAGGCTTGCAATCCATAAACATCTTGAAGGTACAGACTGTGGGACCTCCTTGATTCGGATTCTGGTTGTTTTGGTCCTGATTGCGGGCCTGCTCATAGGCTGCCAGCGCATCAGCCATGCGCTCATTGATGATAGCATTCAGCTCGGCTTAAGTCAGGGTGATATTTCCTCGTCCACCCGCGCGTCCAGCTCTTCTCCCAGACATGATTTCTTCAATTCACAACACATATTAATCAATAATCGGATAATAATTATTGACAATAATAAATTGTATCATGCTAGTAAGAATGAAGGGTTTGTTTGCATATTGATAGTGAAGCTATATGAGGATCGGAGGCCTCATGCCTCCAAGTATGAAATTGAGAATTTGTACCATTGACCATAACTGTTATCACCAATAGAGTTATTATCAATAGATAGAAGTATCAAAGATGTATTTGTTATACCATGAGTCGAATAACTAAAGTTGTACTAAGGTTGTACAAGAGATTTGGTTAAGATAATAACGGGAGTCAAGACTATTTGGCCTTCTTCTCTTCGAAGTTCTAAGTGTTTGAATGTCTAAGTCCGATTTTCTAACAGACTTGAATATCTTAGTTGTCCCTCATTTACTGCTCGGGCTAGTGTAGGGGATAGGATATGTTAGGGAATGGTAACAAGTGTGAGAGAGTTGAGAGATTGAGGTATTGTTCTTTTCGTTTGTCATCGTTATGCTTATCGTGTACATTAGGAAAGAGTTTCGTGTTCCAATCGTGGAAATGTTTGGTTCAACTCGTTGTTGCTTCCACTCCGAGAGTGAAGGATCAAGTGTAAACGTCAGTAGTGAGCGAGTGGGATTCTCCACCCCTCTGTCAGCCAGTAATGACACGCATGTCATACCCATAATGTTACGTTTGCTCAGCAACGTACTGTCAGTACACCAGAAGGTTGTTTGCACAACAGTGGTAACCATGTAAAAGTGTCTGTGCAATACTATTGTTGTGTCTAAGGCTATAGTCTAGATGCAATGCAATCCTAGTTCTCTATAACCTGTGGCTCTGATACCAATCTGTCACACCCTCAATTTCCACGAACGGGGTTTTAACCGTTAGGCGTGTGACATACCAGGATCTCAGACACAGTCATATCGAACGACACTATATGAATTTAAAATAAAACATTTGACTTCATTCAAAAGAACATAAACAAAGTTTACAATAGTGCGGAAGCGAGTACATAATTAGTAAATCCATTACAATACAGTTACAATAGCCATGTTTAGACAAAATGTTCAATGCTGAAAATATAATAGATGAATGCATGTCCTGAGTGCGTTTCCTTAGCGTGCATCTTGAGCTTATGCATTTTGTGACCTGAGAAAACATGCTAAAGTGTGTCAACATAAAGTTGGTGAGTTCACAGGTTTATTCAACAATAAATGTGTTCGTAAGCGTTCAGTAGTTTGCGTTTCAATGGTTTAGTATATAGAGCATATCGTTAGGTAGCTAGCCTATGTTCTTGTTACTTAGCGTTTCGAACCGAAGCTGACTGTTTACGTCCTATATGTTTGCTGTATCCCCGTCATGTCTCACAAGACCGTGACAAATGTTAGGTCAATCAAGCACCCGTTTGACCTCTAATCAAGCTAGCACGACTAGCCCGGGCGGGGTTTGTCAGACCCAGTAGTACTTCTCAAAATTACCTCGCTAATCCCATTACTAACGGTTCGAGTGTGTCAGGACATGTTGTGTGTTTGCACTAACGTAACAAGCGATATCAATAATACTACAACCATTTAAGTAAATCTGTTTTGCATGTTTTCTCCCCCAAAAGGAAAGAGAGTAAAATAGGGGCCGTGAAACTCACTGATGATGTAACCAGTATGTAGGATGTAAGTCTCCCAAGTGTTGTTTACGATGTGCTGTCAAACACCTATTGACAGTTATGTTAAGCGTTAATGTTGTGTTTAGCTTTAATAGACATGTTTAGTCGGGTCGGGTCGCATGGGTTCGGTCGTGGGTGTCACACACACAAGCAGGCATAGACGTATCAGACTTTAGGTAGATTCCCAAATGAGTTATCGATATCTGTAGATGGTTAGGTTATGTTATGTTGAAAAAGTATGTGCCGGTTGATTGCGTTGACTTTAATCTTTGTGGTCAAGAAATGACACTTTACTGATTGTTACCATATCATCACACGATAGGCACACCGCACACAAGGAGAATCCACTCATAATGACTCCAATCGCATATCAAGGCTAGACGCACGACTGGACACTTCATTCGCACGAATGGGCCTTCAATCGTATGAATCAACCTCATTCATACGGTTGACCCTCACTCGTACGATTTAGCCTTCAGTCGTACCACACATCACCCATTCACCCGAATCAACAACCAATCGCACGAATACATAATAAATTAAAATCTGATCATAAAATAGCATATCAGAAGATCATTTCTCTTCAAACATCTTGGAATAAAACGTTAAAAGAGTTAGAAATTATTTCCAAACAGTTGGAAAGAATGACCAAAATCTAGAACAGGAGAAGATAGCACATGCTGCTACTCAAGTAGATCTTGCTAAGGTTTAAGTTCAAAAATGATTATTGAAAAACTGGTGAGTAAAAGAAAAGATAAACAAAAAGCAGGATTAGGATTCACTCATGAACCAATGCCTGATTCAATAACCAACACTCTACCAAAAAACTTTAACACGCATGATCATTCACCTGAAAACAAAGCTAAACTTAAAGCTTTTCAAAATAAAACCAAGAACTCTGACAATGAAGAAGAAAAGGATAATGTAAAAATCTTTGTTGAAAAGGATGATGAAAGATCAAAAATGGTCATCCCATAAAGACTAAATCATATATACCAAAACAGAAATGTAAGAAAACTTCTGATCCAACTGATTCTGTGTTGGAAGAAATGACAATTAAAAGCAAAGATAAAGCTAAACAAGAGAAAGGAACATCAGAAGATTCAAATTTTGTTGATCTGAAACTGAAAAAAAATGAAAAAGAATCTTCACCTGAAGATGTTCAATCTGAAATTAAACCAAGTTCTTCTAAATCAAAGAATCAACGAAGAAGAAGAAAAGCAAATAAAGTAAAAACTGAACAAAAAAAAAGTTTAGAAAATCTGATCAAACCAACAAATCAAGCACTAAACTCAAGACTGTAAAATTTGTGTCTGCTAGTTTATTGAATATGAACTCTTTCCAAGAAATTAAACTGAGTCCTAAGAACAAATCTCACTCTGATCTGAAAACGGGTTCATATTCTAATACTTCCGCTGTTACTAAAAGATTGTTCCTAAGGAATCCAAGAAGGAAGTTCATGAACAAAAGATAAAAGTAATTTGTCAAAGAACAAAATGTCAATTAAAGTAAAATCCTTTGGTTACATAGCTATTATGTTCAGGGCAGAAGCTAATAACCATCACAACATAGCTGTTAATCAAAGGATTTTACTGAAAGGGATCAAGATGTATACAAGGATTAGGTGGTGAGGATGGTGTTTTGTTTTTGAATGTTGAACCCGATGGTTGTGATGATATCGAAGTTCATGACCATCCTTGTATACATCTTGATCCCTTTCAGCATCAATAATGGTTGTCGGGATTATTAATTTGTCAAACAGCTATTATACTGGAAAAGTTAATTCTTATGATTAAACTAAATCATCTATGCATGTATGTGTGTTCATCTGAGTACTTTTGAGTTGTATTAGCTTATCAGATTGATTGCTTGTAAAGTTACAACACTCACACCTGTGGTGATATGAGTACCAGTTACAACACTCACACCTGGTGGTGATATGAGTAACCATGAGATCTGTTACAAGCATCATCTCAGTTCTTTGATATGATTCATCATAGACCTGAAGTGATGAGATATCCTTTGTTGTAGTGTAGGATTCTATATGCTCAAGACACGTAGAATATTGATGCGGTTAGTACGTTATGATCCAAGTTGGGTTATACCCAATAACAAGCTTAGCAAACACAAATTAATATTGATTGATGATATGATCATGCAATTAAATATAAACACCATTTAGAAAATGGGTTTTCTAAATTAGTTGCATATGAAATAGAACAACTTATTAAGATACTTTGTTCAAATATTATTATTTGAAGTGTTATTTAATTTAATTAGATGACATCAAATAATAAATTGGGTGTATGAGTTATACAATTAAGTGTTAATTGTACAAGTTATTTAAAAACTAGTCTAATATTGGAGTTATATAAAATTTTGAGGGGGAAACCCTGTTGGATTTCATATGCCCAAGACACATAGAATATTGATACGGTTAGTAAGTCATGATCCAAGTCGGGATATACCCAATAACAAGCTATACAAACACCAACAAATATTTATTTGTTGATAAGATCATACAATAAATATTGACACCTATTTAGTAAATTGGTTTTCTAAATATTGCTTTTGTGATAGAACAATATTATATGGATAATTTGTTCATGAGATATTTATTTGATACATTATTTAAGTTGGTTAAATAATGTCAAATGAAAAGTGTGTCATGTTATAAAATTAGACTACGTTTTAATTTTATAACTTAAAATGCATGGGAGAGTAGTTTTTTTATAAAAATTTCAAAAGGGTGGGAAACCCTTTTTTGGATGGATCTTGCGGCCGCGCCAAGGGGCATAGGGAAGCACATTATGTCTTGGCTTCTACAAGACTTAATTCACTTATTCAAGCTACCTCCCATGCAATACTTTCTCTCTCACACACAAGCAACATTTCTCTCTTGGAAGAAAGCTGATTTTCGGATTCTAAGAAGCAAAACAAAGCTGAAAAATCGGTTTTTCATGGCTGTTTTGCTTGATTCGGAATGTATCTTCTAAGGGGTTTTCTTTTGGTGTAAAGCTCCCTAACATAGCAAGGTGTTTGGAAGAAGCTTGTGGGTATCACAACTTGAGGTTCTCTTCTTTGAAGGCTGCATATTCAACATCATCATCATCTTCATCTCATTCTTTTCATCCATGTTTTTGAGGACTGCAGTAAGGTAGTTTATGGCAGCCCTTTGAGGCTGTCATATTATGTTGATTTATGCATACATAGGATGCTTGTTCACATAGATGATCCTTTGATAATATGGGTTTGTTTTAAACATATATATGTCATCATAAGAACATGATTTTCAGCTTATAAACCAAGTTATAATGCTAAACTTCCGCTGAGTTTTTCAGAAAGTTTAATGGGTTAAACTACGTTTTTGTGTTCTAACAAACCCTTCAATGGCATCAAGAGCCGGTTATGTGGATAACATGCTTGTTCTGTCCTTTAAAATCAGTTTTAGAGGATGATTATAAACTCATAATAGGCTGATTTTGGTTGATTGAATAACCCCATGTCTTTCAAAGTTATATCTTCATGCTTATGATTAAACTTTGAAAGATAGGAATGTCAATTGGTTGATATATTTGGATGTTGTTTGTTTGGACAAACAAACCCTAATTTTCAGTTTATGTTGGCTGGAAATTTGGGGTTTGATGGGGTTTATGTAGTTTGTTGAATGTTGTTTATGATTGTTCTTTGATAGTGCATAACCTAGCTTTTGGCCTTGTGTTGTTTGGATGATTAGAATGGTTGGTTTATTCATTCAATTGGGCTGTAATATTTATGTTTATTATTTGGGTTTTAATTATTTATTCATTTGGTTATGTAATTAATAGATTAGGTGCATTTCTTTTATTAGAAAAATGTATTAGGATACAATTTTTGTAAAAGGAAGATGCACAAGATCAAGACCCAAAGATGGACATCAAAGACATGGACCTTGAAATATTTGGATATGGATTCAAGTAGGAGTCCATGGACACATATAATGTGTCATTACAAACCCTTAGGAGAGACCTTATGACAACACTTGTGATGGCAAACAAGTGTTGTCAACTTAGTGGCTATGGTTATGCACTCATGTTTATATGTTTATGCTTGTTTGATTATTTGTTGTTTGATTGTTTGGTTGATATTTAGTTATACATTACAAACTCATTAACAAACTTAACAAGCTGAAAATTGATGGTTCTTAATCATTAAAAGTTAATAAATGTTATTAAAATGATTTAATGATTTTAAAGATTTAAAGTAGGTTTTAATCAAAGGACCATAGAGTATCTTGTATTTGAAAGCATGCAAATACAAGTACATAGAGTTTTCTAAACTAGAATTATGAAAACTCTAAATATTCTAAAACAAGATCAACACCGTCCTTTTACACAACACTTAAGTCACTTAGGAACTCTTAGTGGGATAAAGGTCACCTAACCACTTTGAGGGAACTTATGACTTAAGGTGAGAATGCCATATTCGTGGGATAAAGGTCACCTAACCACTCATTTTGGCAAACTCACACGTATGTGTAAGTAGGATGTCTTGATTTGCAAACCATGTTAATGGATCACCTACAATATGGTTTCCAAATGGTGTTGATGGGATTAACATGTCAACTTTACATATGATGTTTAAAGTCGATCCCATACCTCTAGAAGTTGCAAATGGTTGCAACCGTCAATCGTTGACCACCTTATTAATTTAAATCATGGTATAAAAGTCACCTAGCCACAATTTAAATGTAATGTTGGATTCTAGATTTTAATATAAAATGACCTTAAAGGCATTAATTATTAAAATAGCAATATCGAAAATTCTAAAATAGATCTTTGTTAAATTTTGTAGATGGCCACCAATAATGACAATCATGATAACTCATCCGCGTCCAACCAATCATTACGAGCGATCCTCCAAAAGGAACGTCTAAATTATAACAACTTTATTGATTGGTATCAAAACTTGAGAATCGTTCTCAAGCAAGAGAAAAGATCATATGTTTTAGACGACCCTATCCCTGATCAACCTACTGAGGATGATGAAGAGGCCTACAACGATTGGCTGAAATACACTAAGGACTCCGTCCAAGTGTCTTCTCTCATGCTAGCAAGCATGACTCCGGATCTCCAAAAGGAGTATGAACGTCACGGAGCTTATGACATGATAACCCAGCTGAAGGAAACGTTCCAACAGCAAGCATGGTTGAGCGCTTCGAAACGCTTCGAGCACTCCATGCATGTCGTATGGATGACAACCAATCTGTTTCATCTTATGTACTTAAGATGAAAAGTCATATTGACCGCCTCGAGAGGCTTAATTGTCCTGTCTCGAAGGAATTGGCCACGGATTTGATCCTCAATGGCCTTACCAAAAAGTTCGAGACATTTGTGTTGAATTACAACATGAATGCATGGGACAAGAGCATTGGTGAGCTTCACTCAACGCTTAAAATAGCTGAGGTAGGCATGGTAAAAGGGTTTTACCCGTTCTCACCATCAATCAAGGTGGGAAAAAGAAAAGGCCTTATCCCGCACCCAAGGCAAAGATTGCCAAGGGTAAGGGACCCGTTTAGGGAAAAGGGAAAGGGGTGGTAAGGGTACCACCCAAACCACTAAAGAAGAAGCTAAAGGTTGCTACTAATGACCCATGCTTCAAGTGTGGGAGATTGGACATTGGGCAAGGAATTGTCCTGTCCATCTCCAGAGTTTGAAAGCAAAGAGGGATGCCGGGCAGACCTCAGGTACAGTATACATGATTCATATTGATCTTAATGTTACATCTTCTAACACATGGGTATTGGATACCGGATGTGGAGCTCATATTTGCAACTTGTTGCAGGGGTTCACAAGAAGTACGGACTTCAATCAAGGGGATGTTAGCCTCTTCATGGGCAATGGAACTAAAGTCTTAGTTGAAGCTCGTGGGGAATACATCCTAAAACTTCCAAGTGGTTTGGATGTTATTTTGAAGAATGTTTTGTATGCTCCTAGTTTGACTAGGAACATTATTTCTGTATCCCAATTAAGACATTATGATTATGTATTATCTTTTGTTGAAAATGATATTCATGTTTCTTTAACTGATATGTTCTATTTTAAAGCTATTCCCATCAATGGGATTTATGAATTGGTTAATGAAAATACTTTAAATAGTTCATTGTACCAAACTATCACCAAGAAACTCAAATTGGATTTGAGCGATACCTATCTTTGGCATTGTCGTCTTGGTTATATAAACAAGAAACACATACAAACACTTCAAAAGAATGGTCTTTTAAAAACAAATGAATGTGATTCATTTGATGTTTGTGAATCTTGTTTACAAGGAAAAATGACTAAGGCACCCTTTAGTGGAACTAACAAAAGGATAGATGATTAATTCACCTAAATCATTTCAAGTAGGGTACTTGAATGGGATGATGTTATTGAATGGCTATAAGTCATGCGTATTAAGGGTAGTAAACCGTTAGGCGGTATTTACTGCTTGCATCAATCTTCTATGAATCTTGTGCAAGTGGGAGATTGTTGGATTTCATATGCCCAAGACACATAGAATATTGATGCGGTTAGTACGTCATGATCCAAGTCAGGTTATACCCAATAACAAGCTATACAACACCAACAAATATTTGTTTTTTGATAAGATCATACAATAAATATTGACACCTATTTAGTAAATTGGTTTTCTAAATATTGATTTTGTGATAGAACAATATTATGTGGATAATTTGTTCATGAGATATTTATTTGATACATTATTTAAGTTGGTTAAATAATGTCAAATAAAAAGTGTGTCATGTTATAAAATTAGACTATGTTTTAATTTTATAACTTAAAATACATGGGAGAGTAGTTTTTTATAAAAATTTCAAAAGGGTGGGAAACCCTTTTTTGGATGGATCTTGCGGCCGCCCAAGGGGCATAGGGAAACACATTATGTCTTGGCTTCTACAAGACTTAATTCACTCATTCAAGCTACCTCCCATGCAATACTTTCTCTCTCACACACAAAGCAACATTTCCCTCTTGGAAGAAAGCTGATTTTCAGATTCTAAGAAGCAAAACAAAGCTGAAAAATTGGTTTTTCATGGCTGTTTTGGCTGATTCGGAATGTTTCTTCTAAGGGTTTTCTTCTGGTGTAAAGCTCCCTAACATAGCAAGGTGTTTGGAAGAAGCTTGTAGGTATCACAACTTGAGGTTCTCTTCTTTGAGGGCTGCATATTCAACATCATCATCATCTTCATCTCATTCTTTTCATCCACGTTTTTGAGGACTGCAGTAAGGTAGTTTATGGCAGCCCTTTGAGGCTGTCATATTATGTTGATTTATGCATACATAGCATGCTTGTTCACATAGATGATCCTTTGATAATATGGGTTTGTTTTAAACATATATATGTCATCATAAGAACATGATTTTCAGCTTATAAACCAAGTTATAATGCTAAACTTCCGCTGCGTTTTTCAAAAAGTTATAATGCTAAACTTTCGGTTCAGAACGTAAGTTGCACAATTAACTGTTTCGGCCCAAAAGATAATTGGAAGCTTTGACTCGATCAAAATCGTTCTAGCTGCTTCAATTAGTGTTCTGTTCTTACGTTCAGCAACACCATTTTGTTGAGGTGTTTTGGCAGCATTGAACTGTCTGAGAATACCCCTTTGCTCACAGAATGAATTGAAGATGTGGTTTCTGAATTCTGTTCCATTATCGCTCCTGATGGATTGAATCTTTCTTTTCCCAAGAACCTCAATCAGCGGAATCAGCTTTATCAACTCCTCAGCAGTCTCACTATTGTTAGACAAAATCTCACCTAAGAGTACCTGGAGTAATCATCTGTGACAACAAGACAATAAGATTTCTTAGCAATTGATTTAACACTGATAGGGCCAAATAAGTCAGTATGTAACAATTCGAGGGGATGTGTGATCGAGTTTTGAAGTTTTAGTTTATGTGGCTTTTTGTGCTATTTTCCTTTTGCACGGGCCATACATTTTTCTACCACAGAATAATCCTTCACTGTAGTCCCCTGACTAAATTGTTTTTAACTAACTTATTTATCAATTTAAAATTGATATGCCCTAATCTTTTATGCCACTGAAAGGATTCATGAGAAGAAGCTTTTGATAAAAGACAGGTCACGATGGACGATGATTCTTTTGATCCCATATTTAGCAAATAGGTATCATTTCTCCTTGGAGCTCGCATAATCGCCATCTCTTCAGGGATAGAAAACTCTGATTTCAAGAATAGACATTCATTGGCAAGGAACATCATGGGAATTTTTTATCACAGATTTGTGATACACTGAGAAGATTGAACGCCAATTCTAGAACATAGTTGACTTTCTCCAAAGTAAGGGAACCATTCGAGACATCTCCTTGGCCAATCATCTTTCCACCCTTCTTGTCTCCAGCAAAGCAACATATCCACCATCAATTATTCTAAAATTTGTCAGCAGGTCCTTCAACCCAGTCATATGTCTGGAACATCCACTATCTACATCCAATAACTATTTACAGCGGCTCTGAATGTTCCTGACATTTTCAAAAAAAATAGTTAGACTTTGGAAATTAGGACCCAAGTCTTTGTGTACTTGGGTCTTGGAGTAACAGATCTTCTGCAAAAGAAACCATTACAAGAGCTGTCAATCTAGTTCCAAAAGGTTTAGTCTGTATACTACTACCACCTGATTTAGGACATTGCTTTATTAAGTGATCATCGTTTCCACATTTAAAACAAAGATCTTAACCGTGTTTTGAAAAATTTGATGAAGGAATTCTATCAATAGATATTTCTTCATCACATTCAGACAATCTTGAATCTGAATCACTGTATGAGTCATATGGCTCTTTTGACTTCCTACAATGACTTCCTCTTTAACTGATTTTTATTCATTTTATCCTTGTTATTTCAGTGGAAGAAGACATTTCTTTATTTTTGTTTTGAAATCATTATCGGTGTAAAGATAGGATTGGATGAGAGAAGAATTTGATAAAGCAGTTAGTTTTGTTTGACTTTCAGAGACAAGACCTGAAAGTTGAGCTTCATCATTCAGACACACATTAACATCAAGCGCGGAATTTAAAACATTCAAGTCATCACAAGAGTTTGAAACAGAACATCCTAAGTTACTATTACATGCCCCAGAGTTTGAATCTAAAATATTCCACCAGACACAAAATAATTACTTAAGCTAATGCCTACAAAGACTTCTTGGAATTAAAATCATGACTACTAGAGCTGCCAAGACCACTACTACCACCATAATCATATCCTTCTAGCAACTCCTTAGAAATACCCCTTCTAAACCTGCAATAGAGCTGTTAGTATCATTCTGTATAATCTCTTGTATCAACTCATTTGAAGGATGAGGAGTGGGCATAGGAGAATAACAGAAAGTACTAGTGGAGGATATACCAATGCTTATTTTCATTACCCAAACCGGTCTTAATCCTTGCCTTGTTTTTTTTCATAATTCCTCCCTTTTCATGCTCTGATACCATATTGTTGGTCCATTGGTGATCGATTTCAGTGCTATTGAAATGATAATCACAGTAATATCCTACAAATATAGAATCAAACAGAGCAAAACAAAGAAATGAGTTTCAATATTTATCCATATGACCCAAACTCAATCAATATTAAGAAACAAGGCTCAAAGATATGAAACAAACACAATTCCAGCCTCAAACAAGCTATGAAAAATAGTATGCAAAAGTGTATCTCGATTAGGTTTGGCAAAACTTGCCCACAAAGTTACAAGAGATGAAAATATATAACAGTACAAATTCGCTAGTAGATTCACTTGGGCGAAACTACCCTGACCAACAAGTAGGTTCACCCGGCAGCGAACAACAGTTTCATCGGGTGACCTTTATCAGCTGACTACGAGCGAATCTATAGATTTGCTCGTAGTTTCGCTGGGTCAGTGCGAAACTAAAACTAACTAAACATTACATACATAAATGAAAGTCATCTAACATTAGTCCTATTATATAGAAGACAAAAGAAGCTAAACTAAACTAGGTGAGTCCAACCTATCTAGATCATTAGTGTGCTTCACTCAATACTCAAAACGGCCGAGGCGGCCATGGGTAAAAGGTTTTACCCGTTCTCACCATCAATGAAGGTGGGAACAATAAAAGGCCTCATCCCGCACCCGAGGCAAAAGTTGCCAAGGGTAAGGGACCCGTTTGGGGAAAGGGGAAAGGGGTGGTAAGGGTGCCACCCAAACCATAAGAGAAGAAGCAAAAGGTTGCTACTAATGACCCATGCTTCAAGTTTGGAGAGATTTGACATTGGGCAAAGAATTGTCCTGTCCATCACCAAGAGGTGAAAGCAAAGAGGGATGCTGGCTAGATCTCAGGTACAATATACAAGATTCATATTGATCTTATGTTACATCTTCTAACACATGGGTATTGGATACCGGATGTGGAACTCATATTTGCAATTTGTTATAGGGGTTCACAAGAAGTAGGACTTCAACCATGGGGATGTTAGCCTCTTCATGGGCAATGGAACTAAAGTCATAGTTGAAGGCCGTGCGAACTACATCCTAAAACTTCGAAGTGGCTTGGATGTAATTTTGAAGAATGTTTTGTATGCTCCTAATTTGACTAGGAACATTATTTCTGTATCCCAATTAAGACATTATGATTATGTATTTTCTTTTGTTGAAAATGATATTCATGTTTCTTTAAATGATATGTTCTATTTTAAAGCTATTCCCATTAATGGTATTTATGAATTGGTTCATGAAAATACTATAAATAGTTCATTGTACCAAACTAACACCAAGAAACTCAAGTTGGATTTGAGTGATACCTATCTTTGGCATTGTCTTCTTGGTCATATAAACAAGAAACGTATACAACACTTCAAAAGAATGGTCTTTTAAAACAAATGAATGCGATTCATTTGATGTATGTGAATCTTGTTTACAAGGAAAAATGACTAAGGCACCCTTTAGTGGAACTAACGAAAGGGCAAAATATTTATTAAGAATCATACATTCGGATGTACGTAGTCCTTTTAAGCCAATGACTAGGAATGGTGAAAGATACTTCATTACCTTTACCGATGATTATAGTCGCTATGGGTATGTGTAGTTATTAAGGCACAAAGATGAAGCTTTTGAAACCTTCAAATCTTCAAGAATGTAGTAGAAAATGTCAACAAGTCGATTAAAGTTCTCCGCACCGATAGAGGAGGTGAATACCTAAGTGATGCTTTTCAAGATCATCTTAGGAGTTGTGGGATTGTCTCACAACTCACTCCACCTGGAACACCACAATATAATGGTGTGTCTGAGAGGAGGAATCAAACCTTATTGGATATGGTCCGATCTATGATGGCTAGATGCACATTGCCTCTATCTTTTTGGGGTTTCGCTTTGCTCTCCACGGCCCGTATTCTAAATATGGCCCTAACCAAAAAGGTGGAAAGGACACCCTTTGAAATATGGCATGGAAGAGTTCCATCCCTATCATACTTAAGGGTCTGGGGTTGAGGCTTATGTTAAGACTCCCACCCCAAACAAATTGGAAGTCCATCCACCAAGTGAATTTTTGTTGGATATCCTAGAGATTCTATGGGATATTATTTCTATGATCCACTAGAACAAAAAGTGTTTGTTACCAGAAAGGATGAGTTCTTAGAAGCAAAGTTCCTTATGGAAGAAACTAGCAGTAGAACAGTGGATCTTGAGGAGGATCAAGAACCACAACCCGATGCACGTTTGGTTGAAACTAGCACTCAACATGAGGATGTTGAGGATGATCAAGCGGTTGATCAATACACACAAAACGTTCGCATAAGTGGTAGACTAGTAATCCACCTGAAAGATATGGATTTTTCATGATGATGCTATGTGGTAGATTCAATGAACCAACCACATACCATAATGCAGTGTCCAATTCGGATTGTGACAAATGGCTTGAAGCCATGAACGTTGAGATGCAATCCATGTATGACAATAAAGTTTGGGAACTTGTTGTACTACCTCTTAATTCCCGTAGTTGGAAGTAAGTGGTTTTCAAGAAGAAAACTGATATGTATGGAAACTTGGATACTTATAAGGCTATACTTGTAGCAAAGGTTTTTACTCAAACTCAAGAGGGTTGATTATGATGAAACTTTCTCACCTGTTGCGATGCTAAAGTCTATAAGTATATTGTTTACCATAGCTGCTCATTATGATTATGAGACTTGGCAAATGGATGTCAAAACCGCCTTCCTAAATCGATATCTTGAGGAAGATGTCTATATGGTTCAGCCTGAGGTTTTGTCGATCCCAAACAATGTAATAAAGTATGAAAGTTAAAGAAATCAATCTATGGATTGAAACAAGCATTAAGAAGCTGGAATCACTGCTTTGATGAGGAGGTAAAGAAATTTGGCTTCATCAAAACCTGATGAGGCTTGTGTGTATAAGAAGGCTAGTGGGAGCACAATAATTTTCCTAGTATTATATGTCGATGACATCCTACTATTTGGAATGACGTTCCAACAATGGAAGGTGTAAAGCCTGGCTTGGAAGCTGCTTTTCCATTAAGGATCTTGGTGAAGCCGCCTATATTTTGGGAATAAAGATCTATAGGGATAGATCAAGGCGGTTGATTGGTTTAAATCAAAGTGCATACATTGATAAAATCTTGAAAAGGTTCAAGATGAAGAACTCTAAGAAAGGTACGGTACCTATTCAAAGAGGAATGATATTGAGTACAACTCAATGTCCTAGCTCAAAGGATGAGCAAGATAAAATGAAGGTAATCCCATACGCATATGCTATTGAATCCATCATGTATGTAACTATATGCACTCGGCCGGACTTGTTATGCGCCTTAAGCATGACAAGCCGATACCAGCAAAATCCTGGAAACAATCATTGGATGGCTGTTAAGAACATACTTAAGTACCTAAGGAGGACAAAAGATATGTTCCTAATCTATGGATCTGGTGATGAGGATCTCGTTGTAAAAGGCTACACGGATGCGAGTTTCCAAAACGATCGTGATGATTCACGATCACAATCGGGATATATTTTCATTCTGAATGGAGGAGCAGTCTCTTGGAAGAGCTCCAAACAGGATGTGGTGGCTGTATCAACTACAGAATCAGAATACGTCGCCGCCTCATTGGCAGCTCAAGAAGCTGCATGGTTGAAGAAATTCATTGCCGATCTAGGGGTTGTCCCTTCTATTCAGGACCCCCTAGAGATCTTTTGTGATAACGAGGGTTCAATTGCTCAAATCAAGGAACCTCGTGCTCATCAAAAGACTAGGCACATTGAGCGGAGATTCAACTACATACGAGATGAAGTTGGAAAAGGAAAGATATGTATTTGCAAAGTTCACACGGATCAAAACATTGCGGATCCTCTCACGAAGCTTCTTGAAAAGGCAAAGCATGAATGTCATACTTGTGCCATGGGACTTCGATATTCTAGTGATTGGATTTGATCTGTAAATTTTGTATTTGGATATGTGGAACTTTTATTATTTGAATAAAATTATTTGGTTATAATGTTTCATTTAATGTTCCATTTTAGCATGTTTAATCCATGAGTAAATTGTTTACTCTAAATGTCCGTAGTCGTTCAGACTTGTGGGAACAAGTGTGAGGGTCAGATTATTATGAACTTGGATTGCTTGATATTCATAAGGATGAATATGGAGCAATGGGTTGCTACCAAGGTTCATAGATATTTGTGGGAGACAAATATTGGAGTAACCCGCATCTCAAATTTTACTACATAGAATCTTCTAGATTGATCATAAGTAAGTTTGAGTAAAAGCCGAATATCATTTGGTATCCTCAGACCTGAGATACATATTGGGTTTTGATATTCACCAGATGTCTACATTGAACTAGTTCTTCACTGTCCTGAAATATTGAATAGTATGTAAGGCTATGTTTAGGTGTGACACGAGGTGTTTGTGAGAAACGTATGTAGTCAAGATGGAATTTATTCCTCTTATTTGTTGAGAGCAAGATGTCTAAGGCCTGATTAAGTTAAATCAACAAGGAATGATCATTCTATGTCCTTGGATTTAACATGACATCGGTAACAAATGGATAAATGATTAATTGACCTAAATCATTTCAAGTAGGATATTTGAATGGGATGATGTTATTGAATGGCCATAAGTCTTGCGTATTAAGGGTAGAAAACCATTGTTTGGCGGTATTTACTGCTTGCATCAATATTCTATGAATCTTGGGCAAGTGGGAGATTGTAGGATTCTATATGCCCAAGACACGTAGAATATTGATGCGGTTAGTACGTTATGATCCAAGTCGGGTTATACCCAATAACAAGCTTAGCAAACACAACTAATATTTGATTGATGATATGATCATGCAATTAATATAAACACCAATTTAGAAAATGGGTTTTCAAAATTAGTTGCATATGAGATAGAACAACTTATTAAGATACTCTGTTCAAATATTATTATTTGAAGTGCTATTTAATTTAATTAGATGACATCAAATAATAAATTGGGTGTATGAGTTATACAATTAAGTGTTAATTGTATAACTTATTTAAAACTAGTCTAATATTGGAGTTGTATAAAATTTTGAGGTGGAAACCCTCCTAATCAAAATATTCGTCCGCCCCCCCCCCCTCTAATATCATTGGTCCTTTGCTTTCTTGAGACTCTGCAATATTTACTAGTTGAACACACTACCCAAATTATCTCATTCATACATGCAAAACAAAAAGAAAACTCCTCTCTCTCTCCCAAGAAGCTCACGGCAATAGTAGCTGGAAAGGAGGGTTTTTGGAGTTGTTTTGGGTGTTACTTCTTCCTAACAAGAAGGTATTTTGCAAGTTAGCTTGGGGTATACAAGCTTGAGGGGTCCTTCTCTTGGAGCCTTGGCTGAATTTTGAACATTCATCATCTTCTTTCATTCGACCTTTTGAGGCTGCTGGAAGGTAGTTTGGCAGCCCTTTGTGGCTGTCATATTATGTTGTATTATGCTTACATAGCTTGCTCATTCACATATATAAGATCCCCTTGTTCTTGGGTTGTTTACACCTTAAAACACCAAATAGAAGTTGAAATTTTTAGCTTATAACAAGGTTATAAAGCTATTATTCCGCTGCGTTTTTACAAAGTTTAAATGGCTAAACTATGTTTTGTGTTCTATCAAACCCATCAATGCTCTGATACCCAATATGTTCAAGGTATAACATCTGGTGAATATCAAAACCCAATATGTATCTCAGGTCTGAGGATACCAAATGATATTCGCCTTTTACTCAAACTTAATTATGAACAATCTAGAAGATTCCATGTAGTAAAATTTGAGATGCGGGTTAGTCCAATATTTGTATCCCACAAATATCTATGAACCTTGGTAGCAACCTATTGCTCTTTATTCATCCTTATGAATATCAACCAATCCAAGTTCATAATAATCTTACCCTCACACTTGTTCCCACAAGTCTGAACGACTACAGACATTTAGAGTAAACAATTTACTCATGGATTAAACATGCTAAATTGGAACATTAATTGAAATATTATAACCAAATAATTTTATTCAAATAATAAATGTTCCACATATCCAAATACAAAATTTACAGATCAAATCCAATCACTAGAATATCAAAGTCCCATGGCACAAGTATGACCTTCATGCTTTGCCTTTTTAAGGAGCTTCGTGAGAGGATCCGCAATGTTTTGATCCGTGTGAACTTTGCGAATACATATCTTTCCTTTTTCAACTTCATCTCGTATGTAGTTGAATCTCCGCTTATGTGCTAGTCTTTTGATGAGCACGAGGTTCCTTGATTTAAGCAATCGCACCCTTGTTATCACAAAAGATCTCTAGGGGGTCCTGAATGGAAGGGACAACCCCTAGATCGGCAATGAATTTATTCAACCATGCAGCTTCTTGAGCTGCCATTGAGTGCATATTCATGATACATGATGTTCCGAATAGCAGGTGCGTATGGTTCTTAACAGCCATTACCTTCATTTTATCTTGCTCATCCTTTGAGCTAGGACATTGAGTTGTACTCAATATTGTTCCTCTTTGAATAGGTACCGTACCTTTCTTAGAGTTTTCCATCTTGAACCTTTTCAAGATTTATCAATGTATGCACTTGATTTAAACCAATCAACCGCCTTGATCTATCCCTATAGATCTTTGTTCCCAAAATATAGGCGGCTTCACTTCCAAGCCAGGCTTTTACACCTTCCATTGTTGGAACGTCATTCCCAAATAGTAGAATGTCATCGACATATAATACTAGGAAAATTATTGTGCTCCCACTAGCCTTCTTATACACACAAGCCTTATCAGCATTTTTGATGAAGCCAAATTTCGTTACCTCCTCATCAAAGCGGTGATTCCAGCTTCTTGATGCTTGTTTCAATCTATAGATTGATTTCTTTAACTTGCATACTTTATTAGGATGTTGGGATCGACAAAACCTTCAGGCTGAAGCATATAGACATCTTCCTCAACATATCCATTTAGGAAAGCGGTTTTAACATCCATTTCCCAAATCTCATAATCATAATGAGCAGCTATGGCAAACAATATCCTTATAGACTTTAGCATCGCAACAGGTGAGAAGGTTTCATCATAATCAACCCCTTGAGTTTGAGTGAAACCCTTTGCTACAAGTCAAGCCTATAAGTATCCAAGTTTCCATGCATATCAACTTTCTTCTTGAAAACCCACTTACTTCCAACTACTTTGGAATTAAGAGTGGTACAACAAGTTCCCAAACTTGATTGTCATACATGGATTGCATCTCAACATTTATGGCTTCAAGCCATTTGTCACAATCCAAATTAGACACCGCATTATGGTATGTGGTTGGTTCATCTAAATCTACCACATAGCATCCATCCATTAAAACTCCAAATCTTTCAGGTGGATTACTAGTTCTACCACTTCTGCGAACGTTTTGTGTGTATTGATCAACCACTTAATCATCCTCAACATCCTCATGTTGAGTGCTTGTTTCAACCAAACATGCATCGGATTATGGTTCTTGATCCTCCTCAAGATCCACTGTTCTACTGCTAGTTTCTTCCATAAGGAAGTTTCCTTCTAAGAACTCACCCTTTCTAGCAACAAACACTTTTTGTTCCAGTGGATCATAGAAATAATATCCCATAGAATATCTAGGATATCCAATAAAAATACACTTGGTGGATCGGACTTCCAATTTGTTTGGGGTGGGTCTTAACATAAGCCTCACACCCTAGACCCTTAAGTATGATAGGGATGGAACTCTTCCATGCCATATTCAAAGGGTGTCCTTTCCACCTCTTTGGTGGGGCCATATTTAGAATACAGGCCGCAGAGAGCAAAGCGAAACCCCAAAATGATATAGGCAATGTGCTTCTAGCCATCATAGATCGGACCATATCCAATAAGGTTCGATTCTTCCTCTCAGACAAACCATTATGTTGTGGTGTTCCAGGTGGAGTGAGTTGTGAGACAATCCCACAACTCCTAAGATGATCTTGAAAAGCATCACTTAGGTATTCACCTCCTTATCGGTGCGGAGAACTTTAATCGACTTGTTGAGTTGATTTTCTACTTCATTCTTTAAGATTTGAACGTGTCAAAAGCTTCATCTTGTGCCTTAATAAGTACACATACCCATAGGGACTATAATCGTCGGTAAAGGTAATGAAGTATCTTTCACCATTCCTAGTCATTGGCTTAAAAAGACAACATACATCCGAATGTATGATTCCTAATAAATCTTTTGCCCTTTCGTTAGTTCCACTAAAAGGTGCCTTAGTCATTTTCCTTGTAAACAACATTCACATACATTAAATGAATCACATTCATTGTTTTTAAAGGACCATTTTCTTTTGAAGTGTTTGTAGACGTTTCTTGTTTATATGACCAACACGACAATGCCAAAGATAGGTATCACTCAAATCCAACTTGATTTTCTTGGTGTTAGTTTGGTATAATGAACTATTTAAAGTATTTTCATGAACCAATTCATAAATACCATTATTGGGAATAGCTTTAAAATAGAACATATCATTTAAAGAAACATGAATATCAATTTCAACAAAAGATAATACATAATCATAATGTCTTAATTGGGATACAGAAATAATGTTCCTAGTCAAACTAGGAGCATACAAAACATTCTTCAAAATTACATCCAAGCCACTTGGAAGTTTTAGGATGTAGTCCCCATGGGCTTCAACTATGACTTTAGTTCCATTGCCATTGAAGAGGCTAACATCCCCTTGATTGAAGTCCCTACTTCTTGTGAACCCTGTAACAATTGCAAGTATGAGTTCCACATCCGGTATCCAATACCCATGTGGTAGAAGATGTAACATTAAGATCAATATGAATCATGTATATTGTACCTGAGGTCTTCCCGACATCCCTCTTTGCTTTCAACTCTTGGAGATGGATAGGACAATTCCTTGCCCAATGTCCAATCTCTCCATACTTGAAGCATGGGTCATTAGTAGCAACCTTTTGCTTCTTCTCTTGTGGTTTGGGTGGCACCCTTGCCACCCCTTCCCCTTCCCCAAACAGGTCCCTTACCCTTGGCAACTTTTGCCTTAGGTGCGGGACGAGGCCTTTTATTGTTCCCACATTCATTGATGGGGAGAACGGGTAAACCCTTTTACACATGGCCGCCTCGGCCGTTTTGAGCATTAAGTGAAGCTCACCAATGCTTTTGTCCCAAGCATTCATGTTGTAGTTCAACACGAATGTCTCAAACTTTTGGTAAGGCCATTAAGGATCAAATCCGTGGCCAATTCCTTCGAGACAGGACAATTAAGCCTTTCGAGGCGGTCAATGTGGCTTTTCATCTTAAGTACATAAGATGAAACCGATTGGTTGTCGTCCATACGACATGCATGGAGTGGTCGAACCATTTCGAAGCGCTCAACCCTTGCTTGCTGTTGGAACGTCTCGTTCAGCTGGGTTATCATATCATAAGCTCCGTGATGTTCATACTCCTTTTGGAGATCCGGAGTCATGCTCGCTAGCATGAGACAAGACACTTGGACGGAGTCCTCAGTGTACTTCTGCCAATCGTTATAGGCCTCCTCATCATCCACAGTAGGTTGATCAGGGACAGGGTCGTCTAAAACATATGATCGTCTCTCTTGCTTGAGAACGATTCACAAGTTTCGATACCAATCAATGAAATTGTTATGATTTAGACGTTCCTTTTGGAGAATCGCTCGTAAAGATTGGGTGGACGTGGATGAGTTATCATGATTATCATTATCGGTGGCCATCTACAAAATTTAACAAAGATCTATTTTAGTATTTTCGATATTGCTACTTTTAATAATTAATACCTTTTAAGGTCATTTTCATATTAAAATCCAGAACCCAACGTTACATTTAAATTGTGGTTAGGTGACCTTTATCCCATGATTTAATTAATAAGGTGGTCAACAATTGACGGTTGCAACCATTTGCAACTTCTAGAGGTATGGGATCGACTTTAAACATCATATGTAAAGTCGGCATGTTAATCCCATCAACACCATTTGGAAACCATATTGTAGGTGATCCATTTAACATGCTTTGCAAATCAAGTTATCCTACTTACACACACATGTGAGTTTTCTAACATAGGTGGTTAGGTGATCTTTATCCCACAAATGTGGTATCCCCACCTCAAATCACAAGTTCCCTCAAAATGGTTAGGTGACCTTTATCCCATTGAGAGTTTCCAAGTGACTCAAGCGTTGTGCAAAAGGACGGTGCTAGACTTGTTTTAAAATATTTAGAGATTTCATGATTCTGGTTTCAATTGTTAACCACCTTATTAAATGACATCAAATAATAAATTGGGTGTATGAGTTATACAATTAAGTGTTAATTGTACAACTTATTTAAAAACTAGTCTAATATTGGAGTTGTATAAAATTTTGAGGGGGAAACCCTCCTAACCAAATATTCGACCGCCCCCCTCTAATATCATTGGTCCTTTGCTTTTGAGACTATCTAATATTTATTAGTTGAACACACCACCCAAATGATCTCATTCATACATGCAAAACAAAAAGAAAACTCCTCTCTCTCCCCCAAGAAGCTCACGGCAATAGCAGCTGGAAAGGAGAGTTTTTGGAGTTGTTTTGGGTGTACTTCTTCCTAACAAGAAGGTGTTTTGCAAGTTAGCTTGGGGTATACAAGCTTGAGGGGTCCTTCTCTTGGAGCCTTGGCTGAATTTTGAACATTCATCATCTTCTTTCATTCGACCTTTTGAGGCCGCTGGAAGGTAGTTTGGTAGCCCTTTGTGGCTGTCATATTATGTTGTATTATGCTTACATAGCTTGCTTATTCACATATATAATATCCCCTTTGTTCTTGGGTTTGTTTACACCTTAAAACATCAAATAGAACTTGAAATTTTCAGCTTATAAACAAGGTTATAAAGCTATTATTCCGCTGCGTGTTTACAAAGTTTAAATGGCTAAACTATGTTTTGTGTCCTATCAAACCCATCAGTAAGTGATTACAGACCTGGATATTCTCCTTTGATGCAAAAGATGCCAATGTGCACAACACATTCCATTGGATGGTTAGTGTTGATCAAATGGTTTATCCATGATCATTCTCTACTAAATTATCAACACGAACTCTGTTTATGCATATATATCAGGTAATAAGTTGAGAATTTGTGCTTTCTAGCATGTCTTGATGATAGTTGATCTCTCTAAGTCCTTGTATGAGTCACATCATGTCATATATAATTCTACCCTAATCAATCCAAGAATTGAAAAAGTAAGTGAGCTGATTCATTTGTCAAAATACTCATTGTTTGTCCTTGGATCTTGTGTCTCCTTTGCTGTGAAATCATGACCTGGAACACACTTGATCAGGATTTATTCATTGTTTATGACTATTCACACTTTATTTTATTTTAATGTGTTGATCTTCACTGATATAATCTCACTGCAGACGTTGATTCTATTATAAATATTAGATTTTACTCTGCTTTACTTTTGATTTTATGCATGTTTTATGTGTGCATGCAATTTTACAATGATCAGTGTGATCTTCTGGTGACAACTTAGGAAACTTCTAAGTTTATGAAACTTAAAAGTTTAGGGGGAGTAATAAAGGTAAGAATTTCCAATAAAAATCAATATTAAAATGTTTGAATGGAAAGGATGAAGCTAAATGTTCAAAGCACGTGTGTGTTGATAATGTAAAATTTTGATATTGTGATAAAATGAGCCTATAAAATTTTCAAGTGGAAAAGCTTCTTGCAAATTTTGTAAATGAGACCATTTTATTTAAATTTGAGACTAAAATGAAGGTAAATTGTATTTTAAAAAATTAAATAAAAATAAAAGGGTTTAAAATGTAAAAGTGAAAATTGAGGGTCAAAAATGTAAATTTTGGGAAAAAGTAAAAATTATGAAAATTGTTTGAATATTAGTATGTGAACAGTGCTAATATTTCTAAACAATGTTCAGGTGAAAGATGTGAAAAATATACAAGTGCATGGAAACTCATGCGCCTAAACAGTGGCCAGAAGTCCAAGTAGGAGCATGATGAGATTTCTGAATTTTACAAGCGTTTGGGCATTTTTCATATCCTCATGCGCCTGAACAGTTGTTATACGTCTGAAAAATTGGTTAAGTGTTGGGCGTTTCAACATGCTCATGCGCCCACGCAGCACAAGACGTTTCAAGTGAAAATATTCACCAAGTGTTGGGCATTTCATATAATCTCATGCGCCTGAACAGTGCAAAAGCGCCTAAACAGTGATTATGCGACTGAACGGTGTGCATGTGCCTAACCTCATGCGCCCATACAGTGCTCATGCGCCTAAACTTTTCACTTATTATATAAACAACACTTCTCATTTTTCACTCATTCACACTTCTAAAAACCCCTGAACACAGTCGACACTCAATTCACCTCATTACACTTAATATGTTCATCTGTTTCTGAAATATTGTGATCGAAAGTGTGTATATTAGATTGAAAAACGTAAGTTCATAGTCAAATTCATTCCGTTTCAAGTCATTGATTCATAATCAGTCGGACGTTTTAAATCTGTTTAGGTGTTTTTAACCCTAAAAAATTTGAAAACTTTGAAATTGTTGCATTAAAACGAAACTAAGAACTTAAGTTGATCATAAATTGTTAATTACACTGAATTTCAAGCAGTTTGATATATGGAACAGTCAATTTCATGAACATTGATTGAAGGGTGTTCTTCATCAGTTCGATGGATGAAGATGAACAGTTTCAAAATTTTAATTTGTTAATAAAAATTAAAAATTCATAAAAACTTAATTGTTAAATAACTTTGATAAAATGTTAATTGAATTAGTGTGTTTAAAACAAACATACAACAACTTGTATGTAATATGATTTGGATAGAATTTTTAAGATTCTAGAAAAGGATAAGTACAAGTTGATGTAAAACAAAAAAGTGTTAAAAACATAATAATTCATTAAAATTAAATCAAAGTTTGTTAAAATCAAATTGTTTAAAAACAAAATCAAAGTGTCTAAAGTTGTGTTTTTTATGCAGATGGATTATCTAAAGTTTGTGCCAAAGCATAACGTAGCTGCTTTGCTTAACGAGGATGTTCAAGATGTTGTATCCTATGAGGAGATGATCAGATCCTACTGAGGACAAAGTATGTCTATGCTATGTGTTACAAGCCAGTGATCTACTCAAGATTGATCAACAAATTCTGGAACACAGCCTTAGTGAAATTAATGATAATGGAAGAAAGGTGGTAAGAGGTTTTATCACCAATGAAAGAATGCTTGAAGTATCTGAAGAGTCTATAAGATTTGCTCTTAGATTGGGACAAAATGATCTAGCTGATTGTCTGAGCTGTTATTTCATGAATGTAGACAAACATTCATGGAAATGGGTCATCCCAATCATTTCCTAGAGAAACAGTTTTTCAGAGCAAGAGTGTATAACCATTAGAAGCTATTATGCTACATTTTTCAGCATTGCACGTCCAAAAGAAGTGCTGGATGGAATTCATTTCCAGTGGACATTGCATCCCCAATAGTTGCCATTGCTACAAACAGAAGATTTAATATCGCAAAGTGGGTTCTAAATGGATTTATATTCAACCTTGAAAAAGGAATCAAGAACAAGTATCTGATGTATCCAAGGTTCCTGCAAATGATGATAAATGAAGAATATCCAGATATCCAAGTCTATGGTGTTAGTGGTGATGTCATGGAAGTTGAACATATGACTGAGATATCATATAAAAGACTAGCATGATCACAGGAGCTCAAAATGTTCCTTTGTTTCAATATTTGAGGAATGTTGCTAATGATAATGTGGATATCATCTTAGATCACTTCCACTTGATAGAAGGTGAACCAGTGGATCCAGCTGATCTAGTTGATGAAGCTCCTCAAGTCTTATCTGATGATGATGATGAGAATGATGAAGATGATGATGAAAGTGATCATGATGATGAATCTGATGAATGTTCATCAAGTGATAGTGATGATAATGGTGTTGATGGTGTAGCTGAGGCACATCAAGCAGATAGTAGTGAGTCTATTGATTCTGATCATGCTGCTGAGGCACATGATGTTGGTAAAGGATCTTCTGAAGGCATGACTCATGATGAACCTATGACTGAAGCTCAAGGTGATGAGGAAGCAGATGTTAGTGTTTTAATCAACATTTGATTTTGATTTCATGGATACTATGTTGTCTGAGCCTGTATTCCAAAGCAGAGCTCCAATTGAATCTGAAGACATTCCAGTTGCTACAGCACACAATGTGTATGTACAGACTGATGATATTATTGATGTTGATGAGCTGGAAAAGTTAAATGAAATCAATATGGCTCAAGAAAAGGAAATAGTTGATTTGAAAGAAGAAAATTTGAAGCTTAAAGAAGTTATTCAAATGAAGGATGCTGAGGGGATTACTTTGTTAAAGATAAAATGAAATCATGAAAACTTTTAATTTGATGATAAGAGATTATGATGTAATGGAAGAAAAATTCAAAAAGCTAACTGAAGAAAATGAAACAATGAAAGAGGAGTTAGCTAAATTAAAAGAAACTCAAAAGCTTGATTCACCTGAGATTGAGATTGCGTCTGAAATCAATCCAATCAACATTGAAGAAACTCCTGCTGTTGATAAGGGTAAAAGAAAGTTAGACGAAGTAGATGAATCAGTTCTACCTGAGTCTTCATCTAAAATCCAAAAGCTTTCTGAAATTCAAGAGGAAAGTGATAAATTTGTGCAAGAGACTATAGAAGCATTGATGATATTGAAGATGAGTTTAATGATGACTTGTATGATGAAGTTCTTGAAGATCATGACATTGACGAAGCTAACTTTGAACAAAACTTCACACTATTGGAAACAACTCAAGAGAAGATACCAATTGATTTTGAAGATAGATATTATTTTTTGGTTAGAATGAAATATAACAGAGTACTCCTGGATGGCTTGACTGTGACTCAGATAAATGAAGAGTATGAAGAGTGAATAACTGCTGAGTCAGTAGCCCCAGTGGATCAAAATGAAATAGTGGTGGAGCAAGGTGAGTGGAACCCACTTCAAGAGAGTATTAATGTGGAAGACATGCCTAGCTCTGAACTTCACCATCCTGATCCTAACGAGATGTGTATTCTAGCTTTGAGATCTTGGCTGCAAGCTAGAAATTATCCTTGGAAGAGGCTAAAGAGACTTCAAGGTGAATCATTGAGGAATCTTGTCAGAAGCTTTCAAGCTACTGAAAAGCAATCTACCAAGATGATTATTCTCGATACTGATAATCCTCAATACCTTGAAATAACTAAGAGAACACGAATGTTGAAACCATCAGAGATCCGGTCGATGGCTTAAAAGACCAATGTATTTGAAAGAAGAAAAGAGCTTATGAAGTTGTTTCTTGAATCAGAGAAACAAGCTTACAAAGTTTTTCTTGATCAGAAAGAATTATTCAATAAAGCTAGATCGACTGGAGACTTGGTAAGAAATGTATTGCAGAAAGGACAATCAATCTCTGAGCTACAAAATGCTATGATTGCTCCTGACTCTACAAACCAAGTAAAGATTCTTGCATGGAAATATGATGAAATATTTGATGCCTTCCTGATTAAGCGAGTTAATGCGGTATGTGATGTATGTCATTTTTACTCGAGCATTATCAAGCTCCTAATTCAAGACCTCAAGGAGTTGAATAAACTGCCTTTAATTAATCCAACTGGAGCTAAACATGGTGATATGTTTGTTGAGATTTTAAACAGAGGGATAACTCGAGCAAGTGCATTTTTAGAAACGAGATGCTCACAGGAAGATAAAGAATATTTTGCTACTTTGAAGAAGAACAGGAAGATTAAAGGAAAACAATAAGAAGATGAACACTTCTTGATAGAATTTTATGATGAGTACTTTGAGAAAACAACTACTCCAGGATTGAAAGTTATAGAAGGGACTCAAAAGTCAAAACCAATCCTGAGATGGTTCTACAACACTAAAACATTTGATCTCAAATTAGTCCGAAATCTTGAGAACTGGGATGAGGATATGATCAAGTTGTTTGGTGTTTTTGAGCTTAAATTATTACACCCAAGCTATATCTCTTTCCTATCAGTCCAAAAATTTGAAAGAGTATATCCAGAGATTGCAGAGAATGATAAGAAACTGTCAATCATTAAAGTTATGAATGCTACAATGGAGAGAATCTCACTAAGGAAAGCGTTAGCTTATGCTAACATAGTCAAGAAAGATATTAAAGAGATTGAATTTATAAGAATATCAAGTAAAGGCGTGTGAAGGTATATTCAAAAAGTAGTTCAAAACCTATCGAGCTGTATGCTAACATTGATAGTTAGGATTATCAAAAGATACACTAGAGGTAATGAACTAGATAGAGATAAAGACAAATGAGGCTAAGCCTGAACAAGGTATCTTAGCAAGCAAGTTCAAATCTGAAATTGCTAAAGCCTAAAAAGAATAGAAGTTATACAAGGAAAAGCTGATGTTTAATATTAAAGAAGAACCTAAAGATTATTTTGAAGTTTGAAGATGAATGAAAGAAGAAAGAGGACTGAAGATGAAAAGAAGAAAGAAGACTAAAGCAGAGAAGACTGAAGCAGAAAAGATTAAAGCTGAGAAGACAAAGATAAAGAAGACTGAAGATTCTGAAGACTGAAGACCATGTAAATCTTAGGGGGAGCATTGTTAGTACTTCTTCAAGATTAACATGTTGTCTTGTATTTTAATTTTGCAAAAGTGTAAGGACTTATGTGTAAATATATGTTCCTTTAGTTTCTTTGATTAGTATAAATAGGATTATATGTATTTTGTGCAGGTAGACATTTGAACTCTCTCAATTGTACATTATAATCCTTTGCAACTATTAATAGAAACTACTATGAATTTCGCATCTGTTGATTACTTTGTTTATATAATTGTTAATTGCTTAATTACAAACATAGAATCGATCCATTTGAACCTATCAATCTTCATCACTCCGGCCATCATCAACACTCATCTTCAGCTGTATGATGAAGAAGGTGAGTTGTCTTTCTCAAAGGAAGCTGTTAATCATTCCTTTGAGCAGATGGGCTATGAGGGAGATTTGTCTGTAAAGACCTTCAGAAAAGGGAAGGTCGCATCCCAATGGAAATACTTGCTCCATGTGGTTATCCACAGCTTGTCAAACAAGCGTAGAGGGTGGGACTAGATTCCTAAACATCTCTCCTTTATAGTGCATGGAATGGTTCAAGGGTCAAGTTCAGGTACTCTCTGTTTGTTTACACAAATTTGCTTGCCAACTTGGACTCCTTAGAGTATTACATGTTTCCTAGATATATTCAATACATTTTTAACTATGAACTGGGCTCACAGTTGAGGGAAACATGTAATATTCTTAAATTGGGATAGATGAAGCCTGACATCATTAAAATCATGAAGAAGCCAACTGTAGGCTTCTCAGGGGTAGAAACAACCCTTGTCCCTAAAATGTTAGAGCTCACTGCTCAAGGTGACAACCTAGCAACACAAGCTAGTGTTGAACCCACACCTTCTACCTCCCAACCACCAAAAAGACCCTCACAAATCACCCTCACCTACCAAAGAAAATCCTAACAAACCCCTGCTCAAGCTATTGAGTTTATGCAGGCCCCCATGCACTCACCCATATAGGAGGAAGAGGATACTAGAGCTCCTACTTCCCTGAGGAGCAAACCACTCCCTTCTCTTCAAAGAATCTGTGCTGAGGTTCCTCATGTTCAACCTGATGAGCTCACAATCCTAACTGCCTTAAGCCTTCACTCTGAGTCTCAACACTCAAGTGAACAACCTTTAGGGGGCAGTTACAATCCCAACCTTTAGACTTAAACCACCCTATTCCTAACCTTGAATTCTATACTGATGAAGACTTAGGTTTCAGTGATTACCATGAGTCTCTCTACTCTTCCCCTACTCAAAGAGAGATGAGTGCTCCCTCGCCTATGTCTAGCCCACATTAGTCACCCATTACTGAGGTGGATTTTTATGAACCTGTTCAGGAGATCCATATGGAAGAGGCTCTCACTTCTGCAAGTGACTACATCATTATGACGTCAACCATGGCAACTCAGCCAATTGACACTTCAACTGAAGCTGTCAATGAGTAGGGGAAATCCAGTAGGTAAGAACTCCATGCTGGTGGTGAGAGAGAAGACTTTGGTATAATTCTCTCATCCCCCATGATTCTTCTGATAAAGATGAGGGGAATCTGAGGCTGAAGGTGCAAAAATTATCAAAAACATGCACCTATTTAGTCTCTAAGGTTAGTCACCTTGCATATCATGTGACTACCCGCAAAACAGGGTCAATGACCAGCAACTTGAGATATCCTATCTCAAGGAACAACTAGCTGAGAGACCTTTAAGAAGAGCTCAAACAGGAACACAAGAACCTGTGAATATGATTGACCTAACTCCTAGCTCACCTATGCAAAAGGGTGATGCTACCAAAAAGGGGAAGAAAGTCATTATAGTCACAGAACCTGGGACTTCTTCAGGGAGTATGGACATTGAGGACTCACCATCCTCACTTGCAATTATGCATACTCAGCACCTTCCTTAAGTTCACATTGATGTAGACTCTATAGACTCCTTAATTCAGAGTCTCTTTGAGGAAGGCATTCCAAGGGCTATGCCACCCCAACAAACTTCAAACTACATCATGGGGTGGAGATATGATGCTGATAGAAGAGCCCTCATTCTTTAAAGAGTTCAAGGGCAGCGAGAGGTATTCAACTATCAGACCTTGAACTACTATGAAGGTCTTGACCTGATCAACATGCCACTTGTCAACCCAAGTCAATCTAGACAAGCTGACAGGCTGGCACAAAGGATTCAAGACAGAATTACTGATGAGTTTAGTCTAAGAAGGAGACAAAGGCAATTAGGTAATATCATTTGTCAATTGGATGTTGAGGCAGACCCTAAGATTAGCTTCATAGGGAAAACCTTGACTGAAAGCCCAGTGATAGAGCCTGAGAACGCTATCACACCAAAAACTACTTTAGTAATTCATTCCCTCAGTGAAACACCTGCTGGTGAAGGTGTATCACAACATCTCTCTGGCTAGAGCTTGGATGCTACACCAAGCAATAAAGGCCAAAGCTCTCTCCACCCTATATCATAAAGGTCAGTGGGTGACAAAAGGAAAAGGATTCTAACTCCTGAAAAGATTGAGGAGGAGGAGAGAGAGAGGAAGAGGAAGCTTTAGGGAGGAAGTTCCTTTGGGTCTTCAGGATTCATGCAAGCTGCAATCAGGGCTGCCCCAGACCAAACACTTAAGATGATGAGTTAAGGGCAGTCAGGATTACATACCTGCAAACCAGGAACTATGGCATTGATGAGATCTTATCTATCCCTTTAGAGGAAGTTAATGAACTGGCTGACATGGAAATGTCAAGAGAGAGGAAGGAAGTAGAGGATACAAGGGTACTTCTCCAAATCAAAGAGGAGAAGAGACAGAAAAGATTATATAAGCATGTTCCCACTCTCTCCCTAGTTCAAGAAAGCCCTGTGCAAGAGACTGTTGCATCTACATAAGAACCTCAGATAGACAAAGAAACAGATAGGCAAAATACGATCAACTATCTGAGTGCCATAGGTTTCTACCAGGCATCTGCACTTCTTCCCTTGTCCTTGAGTACATTGAGTTTGAATAACTCAAATAGCTTGAACTTCAAGTACTTAAAGAACAAAAGGAAACAAAGAAAAAGATGAGGGAAGAGGCTGCAAAGTCAAGAGCTATCATCCAAAAGAGTATGAAGAAGTCTGCTGACAGACAAAAGATGATGAGCTTCTTGAAGCTGTACGGATTCTCCGAAAGGAGACTTGCCCCTATGTCTCTATCCATAATGGATGAGCACATCAGGGTAATCAAGTTGAAGATCAAAAGTGGAGAGCTAATTGACTTACACTCCCCTCCAAGTCAAGCTCCTCGTAAAGTGGAGGTTAAGGTTGAACAACCTGAGACAACACAACCTGGACCTCCAGCTGAGTCTCAGCATGCTTCATCTTCTGATCCACAGCAGAGTCAAACTCCCTCTGAAAGAATCTCAGCCTCTAGTTTGATCAATTAGGTTGTATTCGCAGTGGATTTAGCACAAGAATTAATAAATTCAAACAAGAACACAGGAGATATATCAATGTAACAGTAGGTTACAGAGAAAGAGAGGAATTCTGCAAAAAGGTGTTTTCTATTAGATCACACGCTTCAGCAAGGATTACAATTAGGTCATCTTCCTTTTATAGGAAGAATGACGTCAGCTGATGTCACTTGATAGTGACATCAAACCATTATTTTAACAAACTACTGAAACTACCTTAACTACTGAAGATGTCAACAGCTAACATCTCCTTACAAAATGCCAAGTGTTAAACTTATTACAACAGCTGAAAAGAAACTACTGAAAACTACAATGACTGAAGAACATACTCTTCAATCATTTTACAAACTACTGAAATAGAAAATACAACTACTGATAATAAAAAGCTGAAAGGTAAACCATCACAACAACTGAAGAATACTTCTTCAGCTGTTGTGATAAACTCTGAACCTTCAACACTTGTCTTCAGAGTTTAACTTCAGATGTTTCATCAGCTGATGACTTCAGTAGTTGTCATCAGCTGATGTCTTCAGTCTTTGTCTTCAGTCTTTGTACTTCAGCTGTTGATCTTTAGTACTTTGATCTTCAGCTGATAGTATTCAGTACTTGAGTCTTCAGTACTTGAGTCTTCAGTACTTGAGTCTTCAGTACTTGAGTCTTCAGTACTTGAGTCTTCAGTACTTGAGTCTTTAGTACTTGAGTCTTCAGCTGATGTTCTTCAGTACTTTGATCTTTAGCTGTTGAGGCTTTCAAACTTTGTCAAATAGCTGATGATGCTTTTAGCAGTTGTTATGATGTCTTGTGGGACTTAGAGGTTCTTCTGATCTGGCTCATTGGTTCTTTTGGTCCAACAAATTCCACCTGACCAATGCAGCCAAAACCTCTAAGCTTATTGTTGGTCCCACTTATTATGGCAGAATGATTGGTCTATTTCCTTTTGGATCAGCTCAGAAGTTGACCCATATAAGCACTGGCCTGGGAAGAGGTCTCAAGGATCTGATTGGCATAGTATGGATGGGAACTCTGTTTTGGGGAACTGGACACAGAGTTGTTGTCCCATCCATGAGACCTACTTCCCAACTATGAGCCTGTAGGATTCTCTGGTGTAGGCTTCTAAAAACATTACTTGTTCCACCATGGTAAGATCCTCTGCCTCACCCTCAAATAATCCTTCAGGCCCATAGAGCTCTGAGATGAATTTGGCGTGTTTACCATTTTTGAGCTCCACAGTTGTTATAGCCCTATAGGCGAACTCATCAGGGTGATTACCCTCTATGAACAACTAGAGCTCATTTTTCCTAAGATTCTCAAGCCTCTTGTAGACTAACCCCTTTTTAACCACCCTATTCTCTAACAACTTTTGTGGTGGCAGGTTAGCCTAATAGGTCTTCTTGAAATCTTCAATGATCTCCTAGGGTGATACTACAATGGCCAAAGAGATCACTTCATCTACAATCCTTTTACTTGGCCATTGTATCTCAGTGGAATGTCTTTCTTAATGATCCTGTGAGACACCCTGGGATCAGGCCAAATACTCACTTTGTCCTTTTGATATTGATACGTATGCCTTAATGTGAATAATCTCAGAGCTTGTTTCCTCATATTAATGATTGATGAGGAAGCAGCATAAACTTTATCTACTCTTTTCAACAGCTCATCATCATGTAGCTTATGCTGCTGTTCTTCTTCAATTTTAACCTTCACAGCTTCCATCTGTGAGGCAGGAGTGATGGGTAAAGGTTTGGCTTTAGGCAAAGATAGAACTGTAGAGAGAGGCAGCCTATCTTCTTTCTCATCATCCTCTTCTTCTTCTTCTTCTAGCCTCAGCACCCTTCTCTTCCTCTTTAAGGGTGCATCATCGGCTATGGGATTTGATGGTGAAGGGGTTGGTTTTATGGGTGGTGGTTTGGTTTTTGGTGTGGGAAATTGGGCAGGCTGAGCTAGCAATTTATATGTGAGAGAGGATTTGGTTTGTTTGGCTAAATCAGTCCTGTTCCCAGCACTGGCTTCACTAAGGGCTTCTATGATCAGTCCCTTAGTGAATACCTCAGACGAACAGATCTTGGGCGCTATTGCCAAGATGTTGTCCCTGGGCCATGATCTGATCTCCAGTACTGATCTCCCTAGACACTTCGAAATGAATCTTGTCTTAGCCTCAAGTCTCTCTTTTTCCTCTTGGCTATAACAAGACCATCGGTATTCTATCTCTTTCACCTCCAACTTCCTTATCTCTTGATCTAGCTTAGCAGTGTCCTTGACAAAGCCTTGCCTGAACAGTTGATCAATGATGTTATCCATTAACCTACTATGTTCAGCATCAGCCTCCTTGACAAGCACAGCTAGATCTTTCTCCTTCTCTCCCTTCTTCTTCTTGTATGTGACATGAAAGTCTTTTGACTTTTAGTCACTTTTTCCAATTCAGTACTCTCCTTCTCCTTCTCCCTCTCAGTCTCCACCACCAACTCCCTCTCATATACTACCTCATCCTCAACTTCTTCCTCTGTCACTTCCTCCTCCACTCTCTTTCTCTTATCTTTCACTGAAGTCTCCCCTATTTTGGTTGCATTGGTTGCAAGGGTTTGACTGTTAGAAAGCTTCTTTATCACAACAGCTTCCACCAAAGGCTGTATAGTAGAGGGAAGCCTCTCATCAAGGGTTTTGATCATAATATCTGTGATAATGGGTGTGATGAGAGGTAAGGAATTTTGAAAGATAGTAGCTAATTGCACAGGGGGGTTCTGTCCCTGAGAACTAGTGCCAGAAGCAACGGCAGGTGGTTGAGTTTGTGGTATTGGCTAAGTGTTTGTGAGACCTTCAGGTGAAGGTGCCATCTGTGGTGTATAGTGGCAGATGGACTTTGGTCTTGAGTCATTTTGGCGAGTAGCTTTTGAGTCTGCTCACTTCATCCTCAAGAATAGTGTTTTGAGCTACTACATCGTAGAAAAAGCTCAGGTCATCAACAGTTGTAACTGAATCACCTGACCTCCTGATTGAATCAGGATGTACATGTGCTGAGTGTGGCTCAGTGATCACATGTGCCCCTTGTTCTTGGTACTAGGGACTTCCTGCCTCCGGATTGGATCCATCATCGGCAGATGCCTCTAGTGAGGACTTAGAGATGGTACCAACTTCTTCCTATTCATGTGCTGATACAGTGGAAGTGGCAGCCTCACCAGATTGTTCCATCTCCTTTGCCACACTTAGAGATGAGACATTTGATTCCCTGTGTTGTGGGCTCCCATCAACACTTGTATCCACCCTCTCTGTGGTTGGAGTTTTCCTAGTTGTGGTTTGAGTTTTCCTAGTTGTGATTGGTTCCTGGGGAGAGGGTGGAGTGTTAAGATGAGTCAACACTTCTGCAATGATGAATGTAGGGCTTTGAGGGGCGGTTGCAGTGGGAGATGGGGTAGAAGCAGTACGCACATGGGGAGATGTGTGCTTTTCAATGGCAACATCCTCAAGTGAGAGGTTCCAGATGTGTGGCACCCACAGAAATGGTTGCATCAGGCTCCTGTAGAGAGGATGCCTGTGCGGTTGTGGTTGGTGGAGTCGTGGTAATTGCTGGGAGAATCGTGCCAGCAATTACTTCCTGCCTTTGTTGTGCAGGGGCATCCTCAGGGCACTCATCTCCCTGAGTAGCCTTTTTGGGTTTCTTTTCTTTGGGTTTGGTGGGGACTTTGGATTTTGAGGTGGAGGCTGTGGGTTCCAGCTGCGTGCGTTTTCGCAGCTTGGCAGCCTTTTTCAACGTTTGGTCAGTGTTGTGCCTGGAGTATACCTCAGGCAATACAACCATGGCAGGGACTCCAAGGCCAACAAGTCCCTCAGCATGTAGCTAGTTCTCTATTATGGCCATTATGAACCGTGGATATAGTATCCAACAGTTAGCAAAAGGTTTTGTGGCCATATCCTTAAGTTCCAAAAAGATTATTTCAGAAAAATTTAAGTTTTGTTTCTCAAGGATAGAGAATAATACCTGCTGCCACCTTGATGACATTTGGTCCCATGAGAAGGTCTTTGGAGCTAAGCAAACATTCACCATGTGGAATATAAGGCGTTCGGCATCATCGAAATGTTTCTTGAGCAGGGTAGAGGCATGAAGGTCACCCTGATAGTCATGGTGTGCAAATGAAAGATCAGTGGTGCCTTTTGGATATTTGATTGGGAAGGTGGCATCATCCAATTTTAGGGTTTGGCGGATGATTGTCGGATTAATAACCACCTGCTGGTTGTTGACGAACGACTGGAGAGAGACGTCGGCGTCGTTCTCTCCAGTAAGGGTGACGTTCGTCCAGAACTGTGCAAGGGAATCGGCATATATTGTGGGATTAAGGAGGAAGGCCGTTTGGTAAGGAGAATCGACCATGAGATCTATGTCATTATGAAACTTGGTCCAAAATGGGGATTTGGTAAGGTAGGCGACACAGTCGTGTCTTGGCTTGAGCTGCATGGTCGCCATTAATGGTATGAGAGAGGTTTCAGAGTTTTTGAAATATTAGGTTATGAGAGAATGAAAAACTCTGAAGGTAGGGTTAGGTATTTATAGGGTACGGATTGAAACGGCTGAAAGAAAACGACTGAAGGTTTTGGTGTTAAGCATCAGTTGTTGAAACGACTGATGACATGGTTTTAACCTTCAGAGGTTATAAACATCTGAGGACTTGGTGTTAGTCATCAGTAGTTGAAACTACTGAGACTGTGGTTTTGTCCTTCAGATGTTGCAAATGACTGAAGACTTGTTGTTACTCATCAGTAGATATAAACTACTGAAGACATGTTTTTCATCTTCGTAAAAAACTGAAGACTTGGTATTAGTCATCAGTAGTTGTAAACTACTGACATCAGTAGTTGTAAACTACTAAAGACATGGTTTTGGCTTCAGTTGTTGTAAACAACTGAGGACTTGGTGTTAGTCTTCAGTAGTTGTAAAACTAATGAAGACATGGTTTTGTCCTTCAGTTGTTTGGTATGAAACAGCAGAAGAAATCAGCTGAAGAGTAAAATTACTCATCAGCTGTTGTCGTCAATTCAGTTGTTTCATGCTGACCTCGTCATTTACTCATCAGCTCTTTGGCTGACTTTCAGATGTTTTATTGGCCTTCAGCTCTTATGAATATGTATTCCTCTGCTCTTGTGAACAAATGTTCATAAGACCGGATGAAATTAATTATTCTTCAGAGCTTGTGAACAAATTTTGTCTTCAGTACTTATGTGGAAGATTACACATCAGTACTTGTGAACAAAATTCGTTCTTCAGTACTTATTTGTTTGAAAAACTATACATCAGTAGGTATAACCACATCAGTAGTTGTAACTACATCAGTTGTTTTCAATAAATAATTTACTTCAGTACTTTGAGGCATTTTAGTCTTCGGTAGTTATGAAAAATACTGAAGACTAAATTACTCATCAGTACTTATTTTTTGACTTTTGCATAATAATACTCATCAGTACTTGTGAGCTGAGAGCATCAGTATTAGTCAAATTATTCTAGCTACAGCATACCAAGCCTTAGTACCAGATTTTGAAATGTGGCACTATCTAAAGGCTTAGTAAATATGTCTGCAAAGGCACAAACTTTGGCTCAATCAGACCTTTTCATAGCAATCCCTAATAAAATGATGTCTGATCTCAATATGTTTGGTCCTAGAGTGCTGGACTAGATTTTTAACAATACAAAGAGCTGAAGCACTATCCATTAATAATGGAGTCTTAGTCTCCGTAATGCCATAATCCAAGAGTTGATTCTGAAGCCAGAGTACCTGGGATGTACAACTTGCAGCAGCAATGTACTCAGCTTCAGCAGTGGATGTAGCAATTGATGTTTGTTTTTTACTCTGCCAAGAAACTAAACAATTGCCTAGGAATTGGAAACCACCACAAGTGGATTTTCTGTTGACTTTGCATCCTGCATAGTCACTACCAGAGAAAGCAACTAATTTGTAAGAATGCCCAGTAGAATACCAAAGACCTAGAGATTGGGTACCTTGCAAATATCTAAAGATCCTTTTGACTGCAATCAAATGGAATTCTTTAGGTGCAGCCTGAAATCTAGCACAGGCACATGTTGTAAACATAATGTCTGGTCTAGAAGCTGTAAGGTACATCAAGGACCCAATCATACATCTGTAAAGGGTTTCATCAACCGCTTTACCTTTCTGATCAACATCCAGTTGTGTGGTGCTGCTCATGGGAGTAGAACAGGGCTTACACTTTTGTAAATCAAACTTATTTAACAACTCTTTTGTATATTTGGACTGATGAACGAAGGTTCCGTTTTCCCTTTGTTTGATTTGCAACCCTAGATGAACTGTAATTCTCCCATAGCACTCATTTCAAACTTTTTCTTCATTAGCTTAGTGAATTCATCACACAACTGTGGATCAGAGGATGCAAAAATTATATCATCAACATAAATTTGAACAAGTAGCTTATGCTGTCCCACATTCTTAATGAATAAAGTTTTATCAATGGAGCCTCTAGTGAAATTATTCTGTAGAATAAAATTAGATAATGTTTCATACCAGGCTCTAGGAGCTTGTTTCAACCCATAAAGAGCCTTATCAAGCTTATACACCCAATCAGGATGTTTACTATCCTTAAAGCATGGTGGTTGACACACATAAACTTCTTCTTTTATTTTACCATATAAAAAGGCCCTTTTGACATCCATTTGAAAAACTTTAAGATTGTGAAAGGCAGCATAAGCTAAGAACAATCTAATTGCCTCCAGTCTGGCTACAGGGGCAAAGGTTTCATCATAATCAATACCTTCTTCTTGTGCAAACCCCTGTACAACCAACCTGGCCTTGTTCTTAACAATTTGGCCCTTTACATCTGTTTTATTCCTAAACACCCATTTAGTGCCTATTGCACACTTACCTTGGGGTAAAGGAACAAGCTCCCACACTTGCTGCTTTTTGAACTGAAGAAGCTCAAGATGCATTGCTTCAACCCACCCATTGTCTCGTAGGGCAACATGGTAGTTCTTTCGCTCTTGCTGACTGATGAAGAGAGCATAGAAGCAGAAATTGGACAATTGACTTCTTGTTGAAACTCCAGCATTGATATCACCAATGATTTGAGACATTGGGTGATCCTTCAGCTCTTGATAAACAATGAGGTCTATGCAAGTGTTTGTAGGACCTTCAGCAGCAACTGATCGTGATGCTGATTTTTGAAACCATGTTGGAGATGGCAACTCAAATGAAGTAGATGATTCAGAAATCTCATCAGCATTTGTTGTGGATGGAACAACTAAAGCTACAGGAGTATCAGGTTTAGTTGACTCAGGCAGGTGGTCACTAAACCTGAAAAGGTGAGTACTGGCTACATCATCATCAGTACCACCAGGTGGAGAATTGTTGAGAATTGTTGACAGGAACAACAGCTAGAGGTTGATAAGGAACATATTGCAGTATGTCCAGATCAAATAACTCCACAGGGTTTTGTGGAATCTTGTCCCTTGGAGATTCATTAAACTTTGCATGCAAAGTCTCTTCAACCATCTTTGTTCTGTTGTTGAAAACACTGTATGCCTTACAAGTTGATGAATAACCAACAAAATACCCTGCATCCACCTTTGATGCAAACTTCTGGAGTGGATTGCTTGTCTTGAGAATGAAACAAGGACACCCAAAGGCTCTAAAAAAGGAAATCAAAGGGGCCAAATGATGAAGTACTTCATAAGGAGTCTTCATCAACCTTTGATTCACTAATACTCTATTCTGCACATAGCAAGCTGTGTTGACAGCTTCAGCCCAAAAGGTCAGTGGCAATCCTGAGTCAGCCAGCATTGACCTTGCAGCTTCAATGAGGGTCCTGTTTTTTCTCTCCACCACTCCATTTGTTAGGAGTTCTTGGAATGCTGAACTGCCTTTTGATTCCCTTTGATAGATATAAGTCATCAAGTGTGTGATTTCTAAACTCTATGCCATTGTCACTCCTCACACACTTGACTGGAAGGGAATACTGCTTCTCCACATATAACACAAAGTTCATTATAGATTTTGCAGCTTCATCTTTGGAGTGCAAGAAGAAAGTCCATACAAATCTGGAGTAATCATCCACAATTACCAGACAGTATTTCTTCTTTGCCATGCTCATCACTCTGACAGGACTAAAAAGATCCATGTGCAAAAGTTGCACCCAGGCATTGGACTTTGGTTCTTCTATTGGAGGGAATGAGACTTTGTGTGGTTTTCCTTGAAACAAGCAGTGCAGTTGTCTTCACATTTGAACTCCTTCAAAGGCAACCCTCTTACTAAACCATGGTGTATCAGCTGATTCATGGACCCAGCCTTCTATGACATAGAGTACATTCTTGAGAAGAAGCCTTGGAGAATAGGCAAGGATGGCCTTTTAGATCAATTTTCTGTGAAAGATCTAAGTCATATACTCTTCCTGTTCTGTTGGCCTTCAGGAGAGTATATTCATCCAACACCTTGTCAATCAAACTCAGAACTTTGGATGACAGAATCCGACATTTCTGGCTGGTGAGAAGGGCAACATGGCCTTTATCACACATTTGACTGACACTCAAGAGATTGTACTTGAGATTCTCCACATGGTTAACATCATTAAACCTTATTTCCCCATTGGAAACAAAGCCTTTGCCTATGATATAACCCTTAGCATCATTGCCATAAGAGACAGACCCCATCTTTCCTTGAGAGTAGCCATTAAGAATAGAGCTGCTCCCTGTCATATGCATGGATCCTCCACTGTCTACATACCAGATGCTTCTTTGGCATGCTGAAGAACCCTGCAATCGTCACAACAAGTTAGTTAGTTTGTGAGACCCAAACCTTTTTGGTGTTGGGTCTGTTCTCATCAACAGATGTGACACTAACTGGTTTGTTATGTGTGAAAGCCTGAGGTGAAGGAGATGGTGTAGAAGAGGAATCCTTTGGCTTGGATTTCCTTTTCTGTGGTTTCAGCACAGGAGCATCTAATTGGTTGACTCTTCCGATTAGATGTTGAACCATCATAACAAGCTGTGTCTGATTTTGTGATAAAGCCTTTAGCTCATCAGACACATTACTTCTTGCTTGTGATGGATTCCTGTGTTGCACCATCTTCTTTTGAGCAACCTCAGCTGTTGCCAGATTAACCCCATCCTTTTTGGATTTCTTCTTGGACTTAGGGGTTTCAGGTTTTGATGTTGCTGGTATAAACTTGGTCTCAAACTCAGTTTTTATTACATTCATTTTCTCTTTAATTTTCTCCTTTTGTTTGAGTTTGGAGCCCTTTTTGTACCAGCAATCATCAGTAAGATGATTGAACAAGCCACATATTTCACATGGCTTCTTCTTCATCTTTAGTTGATCATCTACTGAAGAAGATGAAACTGCTGAAGACTTGTTCTTCAGCAATTTGCTATCAGTACTTGCAGTTTTCTTCCTTGCAGTACTTGCTTTCCTGATATCTTCTTCAGTAGTTTTCAAACCCTTTCTACTTGCAGTTTTCTTCCTTTCAGTACTGGCAGTAGTTGGGGTTTGAACTTCAGGTGTTATCACTTGCTCTCCAGTACTTTCAGTACTTTAGAGACAACACCTGAGTTGATCAACTTTTTGATCATGTGACAGTCAGCATTTGAACCATCAGCTGTTGTAGCATTAGCTGATTGGTTTTGTGAGGAATTAATGCTGACTTCAACCTCTGATGGTGCTGTATCAGATAGTAGGTCACATGATGAGAAGGATTGGTTATTGCTTTCTCCATCAGATTCTACTTCTGCTCTGGAAGTAAAATTCGTTGGAGGAGCAGTGTGATTATAACCAATGCCAAACTTCACATTGGAAGCTGATTGCTTACTCAGAAGCATTTCAAAACCCTTGCAGGATTGCACCCAGCGATCACACTCTACTAGGGTAGCTGCAAGTGTTTCCTTGAGGTCTCTGTACTTCTCTAGACGTACGTCTTCCCTACCCTTATCATCTTTTATTTGGCATTTCAGTTTATAAATCTCATCATTTTTATCATTAAGCACAGACTCAAGTTCAGCTTTTCTTTTGGAAAGGGTTTGCTCTAGCTCTAGATTTTTATTAATTAAAGCTACATTTGCTTCTCTAATAGATGCAAATGCAGTTATGCAAGATTCAGAACATAGCTTAGCTTTGGCCTCAGAAGATACCTGTGATGAAGCATTGGAGGATGACCCATCAGCAGACTCCAGGGCCATGAGAGCAAGGTTCCCAAAAGAATGATCACCACCATGTTGACCAGCACCAGGAAACAGTTGTTTATGACAAAATAAATTATCTAGTAAACTGCTCCAGTCAACAACTCCTAGGGTGAAGAAGCCGTGTTGTTGAGGCTTGGTTTGATGATGAGATTGAGAAGGTTGAGGCATAAGACGAGCATGTGGTTGTTGAGAAATGGGTGCTTGAGCTTGACTTGTCTGTGGCATGTAGAAGCAGGGGTAAAGATATGGCATAGGACTTTGAGGAACAATGTATGCAGGTGATGACTGAGCTTGTGATGGATGACCAGAACTGGTGGAATGTTACCTTTGTTCTGTGAGCTATTGCTTGGGAAAGTCACAAAGGGTGCAGATGAGTTAGATCCAGATGATCTACACTCTCTAGCAAAGTGTCCAAGCCTATGGCACTTGTGACACCTCAACTTGCTCTTATCAAAACCAACTTTGGTTTTGGCAGAGAGTCCAGGGAATTTCCTACCAGTTCTTTTGTAGAACTTTTGAGATCTGATATTGATCATTGCCATTTGGTTCAAAATATCCATCTCTTCCAGATCATCATCTGGAATGCTCTTCAGATCCTCCATCAAAAAGCATAAGTTATCACTGCTACCACCTGAACTACCATCAACACCAACAAAAGCATGTTTAGTATTAGTAGAGAAATCAATATGCTCATCATAGGCACTCTCTGATGCAGCATATTCTGATTCCTGACCTATCAATGCATTATTGCCTGATACAAACTCATCAGTGAGCTTACCAGATGATGATAACTTCCTTTTCTGTTCTACCTCTCTCTCAAACGTAAGCTGTTTCCCATGAAGTTGGGTGAGAGATAGAGTGCTCAGATTTGCACTAGAGCGTAGGACAATAGTGTATGTGTCCCATCTCGCAGGAAGGGATCTGAGGAATTGGTTGTTCATCTGTTGTTTGAATACTCTTGTTTAACCATTTTCAGCTCAGAAATCAAACATGAGAATCTCTCAAACTATTGAGTCAGAGTCTCACCCTTCCTATGAGAGAATGTCTCATATTATTGGGCCTAGGATTTCCCTAGTGTTTGCTAAGACCTCATCAGTTTCTCCGAATTGTTCCTTCAGAGCAACCCAGAGATCATGAGCAGTTTCATGATGCAGAAGCCCCGAATAGATTTCATTAGGCAGTGCCATGGCCAGAATTCCATGGGCTTTAGCATTAATTTCGAACAGCCTTAGATCTTCATCTGAATATTGATCAGGTTTCTTCGGAACCTTCTCATTTGATTTAGGAACGCTCACCATAGGCTTGTATGGTCCATGCACCACTGATTTCCAACAACCAGCGCTGTTGATAGAAAGATGATGGAGCATACGTCATTGCCATATGTTATACTCACTCCTAACAAGCATCAGAGGCTTTGTTAAGGTGCCAGTATTGTGAGGATCAATTGTTGATGTCGCCATTTTAGAATTCAGACAAATTCAAGTTAAACAAAACAAATCTAGCTCAAAACCACGAGAACCTCAAGTTTAATGGCCAGAAGCAGCAGAAACTCAATCTTTATAACCGATTCTTGCAAATTTGCTAATTCGATCAAACGTAGATAGCAAAAGAGCAGTTTCAATGATCAATTGTTAAATCGATCAATGATTAACCCGCTCTGATACCATTTGAAAGGATCTCAGCCTCTAGTTTGATCAATTAGGTTGTATTCGCAGTGGATTTAGCACAAGAATTAACAAATTCAAACAAGAACACAAGAGATATATCAATGTAACAGTAGGTTATAGAGAAAGAGAGGAATTCTGCAAAAAGGTGTTTTCTATTAGATCACACGCTTCGGCAAGGATTACAATTAGGTCATCTTCCTTTTATAGGAAGAATGACGTCAGCTGATGTCACTTGATAGTGACATCAAACCGTTATTTTAACAAACTACTGAAACTACCTTAACTATAGAAGATGTCAACAGCTGACATCTCCTTACAAAATGCTAAGTGTTTAACTTATTACAATAGCTAAAAAGAAACTACTGAAAACTACAACGACTGAAGAACATACTCTTCAGTCGTTTTACAAACTACTGAAATAGAAAATACAACTACTGATAATAAAAAGTTGAAAGGTAAACCATCACAACAACTAAAGAATACTTCTTCAGCTATTGTGATAAACTCTGAAGCTTCAGCACTTGTCTTCAGACTTTAACTTCAGATGTTTCATCAGCTGATGACTTTAGTAGTTGTCATCAGCTGATGTCTTCAGTCTTGTCTTTGGTCTTTGTACTTCAGCTGTTGATCTTCAGTACTTTGATCTTCAGTTGATAGTCTTCAGTACTTGAGTCTTCAGTACTTGAGTCTTCAGTACTTGAGTCTTCAGTACTTGAGTCTTCAGCTGATGTTCTTCAGTACTTTGATCTTCAGCTGTTGAGGCTTTCAGACTTTGTCAAATAGCTAATGATGCTTTCAGCAGTTGTTATGATGTCTTGTGGGACTTAGAGGTTTTTCTGATCTGGCTCATTGGTTCTTTTCGTCCAACACCCTCTCCTTCTGAACCTGTGAGGGAGGAACACCCAACTAAGCAAGACAAGACTGAGTAACAAGGGTGCTGCAGACCAGTCTTCTCAGTTAAAGTCATTAAAGATGAAGAAGAGGATGGATTCTAAACCAAAGTCAAAGGAGAAGAAGAAGTCTAAATCATCCAGCTCTATACCTTAGGATGAGTCAGACCAACCTGAGGAAGTGAATGAAGAGGCAGCCTAATCAACTCTAATCCAAGTGGTTCCTCTTGAATCTGAGAGACCAATCTTATCCTGGACCTTCACAACTAATCCAAAAAGATGGCATGTGATCAGAGATCAAGGTGGTGAAGATGTCTACACATGGCAAGACCTATTCAACCTACCTCTACATGATCTCTTTGAGATAAGAAGATACTATGAGAGTCTGAGTGATCCTGACCATCTAATGAAGAAGGGCATGGTCATCATCATAATGAGGACTGTCAACAGCTGAAGATCTTTAAATGTTTTGGTAGCATCAGCCTAGGGGGAGTTTGTAAGGATTGCTATAAGTCTAACACAGCCAAAAACATCCGAAGTCTCTCTGCATGCATGCTCTAAAGAACTAAAGTAGAAATGCTTCGGAAGTTTTACACCTTGCACAAGAAAATCATTCTAAGTGTGAAATCTTTCGAAGCCAAGACCAACATCTTCTGAAGCCAAAAGTGAAGTCTTCTGAAGCTTGAAAGACAAAGTCTTCTGAAGCCAAAGAGTGAAGACGGATTTCTTCCAAAGACGTTTATGAACATGCTTTTATCTGATGTACTTTACCATAAGTTGGACCACCTTTCGGCTGCACAGTTCTATTCGGTCACCAACTTACATGAGTTGGTGAAAAGGTCCATGCTTTTGGTAACTGTACATTGAGGTCTTGGCTCTGAGCTTTCTACTTTATGTACTTTTATCCTTTTTGTAATATATTAGGATGTCAAATATGGCATGTCATAGTCACTAGTCAAAAGGCAATCTGCCTTTTGACTCTATATCTGATTTTGTTGTCTAGTCTTATGTATCCAGCTGGCCTTCAAAGTATGGCCGAATATAGGATGTAGTATAAAGTATCTTAAGTACTTGTAACTTTGAAAAAATGCTTTGTAACATCTTGTAATAGAACTTGAGAAGCAATATACAACATTCTTGAAAACCATATACTTGTGTTGTTAACTATCTTGTTCTGTCTCACTTTTTACTTGTGAGGTTAGCATCCTTCATATAAGTTACCAGTTACCTATTTGATCTGTTAAGTGTTCTAAATAACTCTCCTCAATTGTGTTGTTGTGTTGTAAGTGCATACCCTTCTACGGTCCAGCAAGAGTTGGGCGTATGAACACTGAGGGGGATGTATGATACGCCGACCCTGGGCATATCATATGCCAGGCACTAACCAACTTTCGGATTTCATGGATCTTCAAGTTTATTTAAGCAACATCTTTCCCAAGTCGAAAAACAACTTTTCCCAGCCAAAAATAGGTGATTTCAAGGAGATTTTAGGTGCTTTCAAGCTTCCTAGCATGCTCCATATCATCATTGATCATCACTGGAATAAAGATTGAAGATTTCATGAAGATGATGCGTGGCTAGGTTTTCATGATTGCTTTCGGGAGTATGATTCTTGTCAAGTGAGACAATTGGTATGTCTGATTAGGTTTTGAAATGAACAATGATCTATTGAATATAACATTATGTTTTTGTTGATTAAAAGGGTTTGCTTATAAATAATGTTGTTTGCTTGATTATCAGTTTTCGGTTTCCTTGCATTGTGAGTTGATTAAGAAAAGTAGACAATTTGATATAGGTAAATTGGTAATGTTGTGAACAAACAAATCTTAAAAGCTTGTTCCTTTGTTATCACTTTAATCAAAAGCTAAGGTCTTAAAGTATTGTTTCTTATAAACCCTAGGCTAAACACACCAATTGTTGATCTCATAGAATTGAAAATTCAAAAGTGATTGTTTTCTCATTATTTATTAAATTCGTTCCAAAGTTTATTTCTTCTTGCACTTGTGTTAGTCAATTCATTTAAATTTTCAATTTTTAATTATAAAGTTTATGTCTTTTCTTTAATCGAGTTGAAATTGTTAAACACTTTTCACATATTCCCTATGGAGACAATCTTACTTATCCTTACACAATAAAGGTATCTAAGACCGACATAATAACTTGTTTTTTGATCAAGTCTCAACAACCAGATCAGTGCTACTCTAGAATGACACATATCTAGTATACGACAACCATTCTTCAACTTTTACGATAACAAACCCTCAACTATCAACAATACAATAATCTATCTAAATAAACTTACTTAGGGAAATACTCACTCCAAGTACTACAAGTTGCAAGATCAAGCCACCTACTTTGCAAGGTGAGTTCATAGCCGCTTTTCTTTTGTATTTTAGGGTGGAAATATGCTCTCTATATCAAAATGGGAATTCAAATTCTAAAGTCAAACTAGTCTTTCGCAAACTTCATGACAACTTTCTTATACTAGTAAACTAATCTGATTATACATGTTGCTATATTCTATGACACTTTTTACTACAAAGTCCCTCTATTTTCTAAAATCTACACAACCATTAAATTCGAAGAAGCCACGGGAGTACGCAAATAGATCTATTGGCCTGACAAGCCTATTTGGTACTTGGGTTGATGCATGCCAATCAATATCGAGCGTCCTTTAAGTCAACTTATTCTCTTTGACTTGAAAGGAGCTGGATGTACAAAAACTGCATACTAGACAATCATACTATTAGTCTGAACTGCATACTATACAAGCATACTATTAGTCTGACCTCTTGTGTCTGGGGGTTAGACGGGAGGGCATTCGATCACTAGGGTTGGTTGTGGACCCATGTATAATAGTTTACTTACTTGTATTTAGAAAATAGTGTATTGGTTTGTACATTTTTATCTACTATATGTATACTTCTAAACCTATATGTTGACCAACTTTTTAGTTGACATATTTTAGCATGTTTTCAGGCAATGGAAACTAAGTTTGTTGTCTTGCTCACACTAGATTTCAAGGATAAGCTTTAGTTGGACCTAGTTAGACTTTGAATAAAATAAAGATTAATTTACTTGTTTGGTTTATTTGTTATTACGATGGGATGTAACTAGTTATTCATTTTTAATAATTAATTTCCTTTAATACTCTTTATCCTTGTGTTATGATTCAATTTCATCATGCCTTGGTGTTTTTTGCTTTAGCCAGGGTGTGATAATTCTATACTTAATTTCAAGGGTTTCGTAGTTTTTGAAGAAGCCAATGGTGGTGATTATGCTCATGGTGTTGGGGGTGGTGGTTTGTTGTGTGTTTGCACTAACGTAGTGGTGATGGTGTTGTTAGGGGTGGTTGTTGTAGGGATTTAACAAGTTTATCAAAGTTCATATAAGCTTGTTTATATGAAAACACAGCGGATTATTAGTTTAAAACTTGTTAATAAGTTGATTATCAAACACATTTGATAATCAAAACCCAAACCATGGATCCATACACGAAATGCCTTTGCGTGTAACAGAGAGATTCTGGAGTTGGAGTGTGTGTGTTTCATTAAGTCTTGTACATTTACAAGACAAATAAGTGGGACAATATGGCCCCTTGGGCGGCCGAAAATATTCAAAATGGATTCCCATTTTCTTATTTTATTTACATCACTAACACTCTTTAATCTCTAGTTTATAAAGTTGAAACCAATTTTAACTTTATAAACTTAGCACTTTTTATTTGTTATCATTTAGCAAAACTAAATAATGAAACAAATAATACTTCATGAACAATTATCCACATAATGATGTTCATCTACAAAAGCAATGATTTAGAAAATCCATTTTTCTAAATTGGTGTCATTATTTATTTGTATGATCTTATCAACTAATAAATATTTATTGGTGTTTGTTTAGCTTGTTATTGGGTATGACCTGACTTGGATCATATCACCCTAGCCACGTCAACTTAATATGCATCTTGGGCAGATCAGGTCTTTCAATCTCCCACTTGCACAAGATTCATAGAAGGTTGTTGCAAGTAGCAAATGACGCCAAGCAACGGTTTGCTACCCCTAATGTATATGACTAAGTGCCATTCAATAACATCATCCCTTTCAAGTACCTTACTTGAATATGATTTAGGTGAATCAATCATCTATCCTTTTGTTATTGTGACACCCCGTAATTTCAGGTTAACACTATTCAAACCACTGTCATTATCGTTGGCACATACTCGTTAATACTCGAAACGTATACAAACACCGCCACCGACATCGTTAAATAAATAATGATAAAATGATAACACGGGTGTTTGTAGAGGATTCACATAAACGGGATTTCCTAAGGAATCCTCTTAATTAACATAGCTCGCCCATCTACGTCGTTATCAACCGAAACAAATTTGGGAACACGGTACCTAAGTATAGGGACTAAACTTGACAATTGCCAAACTAGGGCTGGGTATAAATACCCATCCACCAGCCAAACACATCACAATCTGCTCCCTTCTCTTCTATCGCCTTCATCTTCACCATTTCTTCATCCTAGCACCAAAATCACCCCGATTGAACTCGTTTTCGTTGGTTAGACCATGCAACAGCTGAGAAATCACGTTCCCAGCAGGTAGGCGACCTTGGTCATCCATTTTATTGCTCGGTTCTCTGCTGCAAACTTGGGGTTCGGGTGTTCGGGTTCAACCCGAATGCATGTGGTCGTAGGGGTGCGTGTGAGGTCAATCAGCATGTGCATTTCACTTAGACATGTTAGGAAAGTGTTTCTGGAAGTCTTGGTTGCGTGAATACCGAGCACGGGACAGCCGAAGGCTGTTCAGCCCGTCCAGCTGTCGCGATCTGCTGCAGTTCGCGACTGAGTCATGCGACTGGGCCAGTCATGCGACTGAGTCATGCGACTGGGCCCATCATGCGACTGAGTGGTGCGACTGGGTTGGGTCGTGCGATTGAGTCCGTGTGTGTGCGTGACGTGCGAATGAATGCATGCGACTGAGAGTTTGTGCGATTGAGTCAATCGGAGGAATGTATGCGACTGAGTACCACCCTACTGAAGGTCCAATCGCACGAATAAAGGTTCAGTCGTGCGATTGGTTGTTGAGTCGGGTGAATGGGTGATGTGTGGTACGACTGCATGCTAAGTCGTACGAGTGAGGGTTCAACCGTACGAATGAGGTTGATTCGTACGATTGAAGGCCCATCCGTGCGAATGAAGTGTCTAGTCGTGCGTCTAGCCTTGATATGCGATTGGAGTCATTGTGAGTGAATTCTCCATGTGTACGGTGTGCCTATCGTGTGATGATATGGTAACAATCAATAAAGTGTCATTTCTTGACCACAATGATTAAAGTCAACGCAATCAACAAGCACATACTTTTTCAACATAACAAAACCTAACCATTTACAAACATCGACAACCCATTTGGGAATCTACATAAATCTGATACGTCTATGCCTGCTTGTGTGTGTGACACCTACGACCGAACCCATGCGACCCGACCCGACTGAACATGTCTATTAACGCTAAACACAACATTAACGCTTAACATACCTGTCAATAGGTGTTTGACAGCGCATCGTAAACAACACTTGGGAGACTTTCATCCTACATACTTACTACATCATCAGTGAGTTTCACGGCCCCTATTTTACTCTCTTTCCTTTTAGGGGAGAAAACATGCAGACAGATTTACATAAATGGTTGTGGTATTATTGATATCTCTTGTTACGTTAGTGCGAACACATAACATGTCCTGACACACTCGAACCGTTAGTAATGGGATTAGCGAGGTAATTTTGAGTAGTACTACTGGGTCTGACAAACCCCGCCCGGGCTAGTCGCGCTAGCTTGATTGGAGGTCAAACGGGTGCTTGATTGACCTAACATTTGTCATTGTCTGATGAGACGTGACGGGGATACAACAAACACGTATAGGACGTAAACAGTCATCTTCGGTTCGAAACGCTAAGTAACAAGAACATAGGCTAGCTACCTAACGATATGCTCTATATACTAAACCATTGAAACGCAAACCATTGAACGCTTACGAACACATTTCTTGTTGCTTAAACCTGTGAACTCACCAACTTTATGTTGACACATTTTAGCATGTTTTCTCAGGTCACAGGAACGTATAAACTCATGATGCACGCTACAAGAAACGCACTCAGGACATGCATTCATCTATTTTATTTTCAGCATTGAACATTTTGTCTAAACATGGATATTGTAACTGTACTGTAATGGATTTACAAACTATGTACATGCTTCCGCACTGTTGTGAACTTTGTTTATGTTCTATGGAATGAAGTCAAATGTTTATTTTAGATTCATATAGTGTCGTTCGATATGACTGTGTCTGAGATCCTGGTATGTCACACGCCTAACGGTAAAACCCCGTTCGTGGAAATTGAGGGTGTGACAGTTATAGATGTCATGTTTAATCCCAGAGACACAGAATTGTCATTCTCCGGTGACTTAACTTTAACAGGCCTTAGACATCTTACTCCCAACGAATAAGAGGAACAAATTCCATCTTGACTACATACGTCTCTCACAATAACCTTATATCATACCTGAACCTAGCCTTATGTACTTCCAATCTTTTAGAACAGCAAAGTACTAAGTCAAAGTACAATACTTGGTGAATATCAAGACCCAATATGTATCTCAGGTCTGAGGATACAATGATATTCGCCTTTACTCAATATCTCTTATGACTAATCACAAAGATTCCATGCGGAAATAATTAGGAGCGGGTCGGTCCAATATCTATATCCCATAGATATCAATGAACCTTGGTAGCAACCTCTTGCTCTATATTCATATCTTATGAATATCAACCAATCCAAGTTCAATATAGTCTTACATTCATAGTTGTTCCCACATGTATGATCGACTACGGACGTTTAGAATAACTTACTTATTCACGGATTTAAACATGCTAAAATAGAAGAATAAATAAAAATCATAACCATATAATTAAGTCAAATAACATAAGTTCCAATATCTAAATACAAAATTTGATCAAGTCCAATCACTAGAATATCAAAGTCCTAAGGCACAAGTATGACTTTCATGCTTTGACCTTCTAAGAGCTTCGTGAATGGATCCGCAATGTTTTGATCGGTGTGAACTTTGCGAATACATATCTTTCCCTTTTCAACTTCATCCCTTATGTAGTTGAATCTCCGTTCAATGTGCCGAGTCCTTTGATGAGCACGAGGTTCCTTGATTTGAGCAATCGCACCCTCGTTGTCACAAAAGATCTCTAGGGGGTCTTGAATGGTAGCAACAACCCCTAGATCAGCAATGAACTTCCAAAGCCACGCAGCTTCTTGAGCTGTCAATGAAGCGGCGATGTATTCTGTTTCTGTAGTAGATAGTGCCACTACATCTTGCTTTGAGCTTTCTAAGAGACTGCCCCTCCATTCATAATGAAGACATATCCCGACTGTGATCGAGAATCATCTCGATCAGTTTGGAAACTCACATCCATGCAACCCTTTACAACGAGCTCCTCCTCACCAGATCCATATATTAAGAACATATCTTTAATGTTTCTAAGGTATTTCAAAATACTCTTAACAGCCATCCAATGACTATTACCAGGATTCTGTTGATATCTACTTGTCATGCTTAGAGCACATGACACGTCCGGCCTAGTACATATCATTGCATACATGATGGATCCTATAGCAGATGCATATGGGACTCCATTCATTCTTTCTTGTTCCACCTTTGAACTAGGGCATTGAGATGAGATCAGTATAGTACCCTTTTGAATAGGTACCAAACCTTTCTTAGAATTCTCCAACTTGAACCTCTTCAAGATCTTTTCAATGTATGCACTTTGGTTTAAACCTATTAACCGCCTTGATCTATCCCTATAGATCTTTATTCCTAAAATATTGGCGGCTTCACCAAGATATTTAATTGAAAAACAGCTTCCAAGCCAGGCTTTTACACCTTCCAAGGTTGGAATGTCGTTTCCAAGTAGTAAAATGTCATCGACATATAATACAAGGAAAGTGATAGTGCTCCAACTAGCTTTCTTATATACACAAGCTTCATCAGCGTTTTTGATGAAGCCAAATTTCTTTACTTCATCATCAAAACGGTGATTCCAGCTTCTTGATGCTTGTTTCAATCCATAGATTGACTTCTTTAACTTGCATACCTTGTTAGGATGTTTTGGATCGACAAAACCTTCAGGCTGTTTCATATGGACATCTTCCTCAAGATATCCATTAAGGAAAGCGGTTTTGATATCTATTTGCCAAATCTCATAGTCATAATATGCTGCTATGGCAAACAATATCCTGATAGACTTTAGCATTGCCACAGGCGAAAAGGTTTCATCGTAATCAACCCCTTGAGTTTGAGTGAAACCTTTTGCTACAAGTCTAGCTTTATAGGTATCCAAGTATCCATGCATATCGGTTTTCTTCTTGAAAACCCACTTACTTCCAACTATCTTGGACTTAAGAGGTGGTGTAACCAATTCCCAAACTTGGTTATCATACATGGATTGCAACTCAACGTTCATGGCTTCTTGCCATTTGTCAAAATCAGGTTTTGACATTGCATCATGGTATGTGGTTTGTTCATCTGAATCTATCACATAGCATCCATCCATGAAAAATCCATATCTCTCAGGAGGAACACTAATTCTACCAGATTTGCGAACGTTTTGTGTATCTTGATCATCCATATGATCATTCTCAACATCCTCATGTTGATTGCTAGTATCAACTAATTGTGTATCGTTTTGTGGATCTTGAACCTCTTCAAGTTCCACTGCTCTTCCTCTAGTTTCTTCCGAGAGAAACTTAGTTTTCAAGAACTCTGCCTTTCGAGCAATAAACACTTTCTGCTCTATTGGATCATAGAAATAATATCCAATACAACCTCTAGGATATCCAATGAAGATACACTTTGTGGATCGGGCTTCCAGTTTGTTTTGAGTGTATTGCTTAGGATAAGCATCAGACCCCCAAACTTTTAAATATGATAATGATAGAACCCTTCCATTCCATACTTCGAAAGGTGTCCTTTCCACTTTCTTGGTTGGGGCCATATTTAAAATACGGGCCGCGGAGAGCAACGCGAAACCCCAAAATGATAGAGGTAGTGTACTTCTAGCCATCATAGATCGAACCATATCCAATAGAGTCCGATTCGTCCTTTCAGACACACCTTTATGTTGTGGTGTTCCAGGTGGAGTAAGTTGTGAGACAATCCCACAACTTCTAAGATACTCTTGAAATTCACTACTTAGGTATTCACCTCCTCTATCTGTATAAAGAATCTTAACCGTTTTGTTGAGTTGATTTTCTACTTCATTCTTGAAGATCTTAAACATTTCAAAAGATTATGTTTGTGTCTTAACAAGTACACATACCCATAACGACTATAGTCATCGGTAAAGGTAATGAAGTATCTTTCACCATTCCTAGTTATTGGTTTAAAAGGTCCACATACATCTGAATGTATGATCCCTAAAAATCCTTTGCCCTTTCATTAGTCCCACTAAAAGGGGCCTTTGTCATTTTACCTTGTAAACAAGACTCGCATATATCAAATGAATCATTTTCATTAGTTTTCAAAAGACCATTCTTTTGGATTTTTTGCATACGATTCTTGTTTATGTGACCAAGGCGACAATGCCAAAGATAGGAATCACTTAAATCTTGTCTGAGCCTTTTGGTGGTTGCTTGGTACATTGAGCTATCATATGTTGTGTTTTCATGAACCAATTCATAAATACCATTGCAAGGTATAGCTTTAAAATAAAACATATGATTTAAAGAAACATGAATATCATTGTCAACAAACTTGAAATCATAATCACATTGTCTTAAATGGGAAACAGAAATAATGTTCCTAGTCAAACTAGGAGCATATAATACATTCTTTAAAATGACTTCCAAACAACTTGGAAGCTTCAAAATGTAGTCTCCTTGGGCTTCCATGTGAACCTTTGCACCATTGCCCATGAAGAGACTTAGTTCCCCTTTTGCATAATGCTCACTTCTTTTGAACCCCTACAACAAATTGCAAATATGAGTTCCACATCCGGTATCTAATACCCATGTGTTAGAAGAAATGACATTTAGCTCAACATGTATCTTAAAGATTGTACCTGAGGTTTGACCCGCGTCCCTCTTCGATCTCAATGCTTTGAGATAGACCGGACAATTGCGCTTCCAATGGCCTACCTCACCACACTCAAAACATGGGTCAACTTGAGCAACCTTTTGCTTCTTTTCTTTCGGTTTGGGCGGATCTACTTTTGCTTTACCCTTACCCTTCCCTTTGACGTGCCCCTTCCTTTTGGCAACACTTGCCCTAGGGTCGGGAAGGTGCCTCTTCCTACTACCACCTTCATTGATTGTAAGGACCGGTAGAACCTTTCTACCCATGCCCGCCTCGGCCGTTTTGAGCATTGAATGAAGCTCACCAATGCTCTTGTCCCATCCATTCATGTTATAGTTCATGACAAAGCTATCAAACTTCTTTGATAAGGAGTTGAGGATCAAATCCGTTGCCAACTCGTTGGACACACGACAGTTAAGCCTTTCGAGGCGATCAATGTGGCTCTTCATCTTAAGAACGTAAGATGACACCGATTGGGTCTCGTCCATCCGACATGCATGGAGTGCTCGAACCGTTTCGAAGTGCTCCACCCTTGATTGTTGTTGGAACATTTCCTTCAACTAGGTGATCATGTCATAGGCATTGTGGTTCTCAAAGTCCTTTTGCAAATCAGGAATCATACTCGCTAGCATGAGACATGAGACTTGCACAGAGTCTTCGGTGTACTTGACCCACTCGGCAAAGGCCTTAACGTCATTTTCATCGGGTTGATCGGGAATGGGATCGTCTAACACATAGGACTTCTTTTCTTGCTTGAGAACGATTCTCAAGTTTCGGTACCAATCCATGAAGTTCCCATGGTTTAGACGTTCCTTTTCAAGGATTGTTCTTAGTGATAGGTTATGGATGGTCGGGATTGCGTTGTTGTTGTTAGCCATCTACAATTTTACAAAGTTCAATTTTTAGTACTTTTAATATCAATGTATTTTGATTATTAATACCCTTTTTGTCTCATAGACAATTAATAGTCAAAATTTAGAATCCAACGTTACAGTTAAATATCGGTTAGGTGACCTTTACCCCTTTATTTAAATTATAAGGTAGTCAATGTTTGACAATTGTAACCTATTACAATTTCTAGTGTATGGGATCGGTTAAACATCTTATGTTTTGTTTGGCATGTTTATCCCATCAACACCCTTTGTACGTCATGCTTCGGTGATCCTAATGCATGATTTCCAAATTAAGTCGTCCTACTTAGACACACGTGTGGATTTGCTAATATAAGTGGTTAGGTGACCTTTATCCAATAAATATGGCAAACCCACCTCAAACTCATAAGTTTCCTTTAATGTGGTTAGGTGACCTTTATCCCACATTAAGTTCTCAAATGATTTGAGTGTTGTATAATAGGATGGTGTTTGACTTATTTTACAAGGGATTTATGTTTTACAAAATTCTAGTTTGGAAAACAATTTTCATACCTTACATTTGCATGCATTCAAATGCAAGGTAGTTTGTTTGAAAACTTATTTCAAAGTTCCTTTTAATAACTCATTTAATTATGAAATCAATAACCTTTGGTAAAAACAATTTTTATTTCCTATTGATTTCTAAGGAACCAATTTTATGCGAGTTGTTGATTTCTTGTTGTTAACTATCCAATTCCACAATAAGATAATATGAACATAAATCAACCATACATGCATAATTATACAACCACAAGTTCATAACCATAGCCAATGGATTTGGCAACACTTGTTGGCCAAAAAAAGTGTGCCAAGAAGGTCTATTATAAAGCACAAACATGACACAAGGCATTGAGATGGTGTGCTCCCACTTGATCCCGCATCCTAATGAATCAAGTGTCCATTTTGTGTTGTCATCATTTTGCTTTATTTGGGCTTTCATTTGGGCTCCAATTTCAGCTCCTAGCTTCCTTGGGCCTCCATGCTTTGGGCTTTGGTTATTGGGCTTAAAACCAATCTTGGGCTATGAGGCCCATTTGGGCCTAAAATGGCCCAAACCAAGAACCCAAGTCTTGTTGAACTTCTTTTACAAAATATATCCTAATACATTTTTACTAGTAAAAGAATTACAACTAATCTACTTATTATTACAAACCAACATAAATAATAAATAGATTACAAACCCAAATAAATAAATGTTACAACCCAATTTGAATAATCAACCAATATCACAACACAAAATACATCCAAACATACATCCAAACACAAGGTATTGGCTAGGTTATGAACATTTAAATACACATCCAAATATGTAAGCATTTCAAGTTAAAATGGTTCCCTGTTGAACCCTTAAACTTTCGGCCAAGGTTAAACAAACCGAAAGTTTTGGTTTTGTCCAAACAAAACAAACATTCCATCAATGTGACTTGGTTTTAAAGATTACTACATGCATGTAAAGTGTAATCTTTAAAATAAACAAAAGGGTAACCATTTTAGCCCTAAATCTCGGCCATATGGTGTTACACACCACAAAACCCTGAAATTGTATAATCTATACATGTATGCATTCGTATAAGTGGCTCTTGATGCCATTGTAGGGATTTAATAAGTTTATCAAAGTTCATATAAGCTTGTTTATATGAAAAACGCAGCGGATTATTAGTTTAAAACTTGTTAATAATTTGATTATCAAACCCATTTGATAATCAAAACACAAACCATGGATCCATACACGAAATGCATACAATAAAGACAACCATAGGATATTTAGAAGACAACCTTTCTTGTTGTTAGAAACCGAGATTATGAAGGTGTAGATGATGAAGTTAGTGGCTGAATCTTCAAGCAAGAAGACCTCAAGAGGGTGATACCCCAAGCCACAAACGAGCCCCTTTGAATGCTAGGTTTCTTGACACCAATTATCAGCAACTAAAACTCACTTTTGATGCTGAAATTTCAGCTTTCTTCTTCTCTAAAAACCGATTGAGAGAGAGAGAGAGAGATTGAAATGTTGCCTTTGCATGTAAGAGAGAGATTCTAGAGTTGGAGTGTGTGTGTTTCATTAGGTCTTGTACATTTACAAGACAAATAAGTGGGACCATATGGCCCCTTGGGCGGCCGAAAATATTCAAAATGGATTCCTATTTTCTTATTTTATTTACATCACTAACACTCTTTAATCTCTAGTTTATAAAGTTGAAAGCAATTTTAACTTTATAAACTTAGCACTCTTTTATTTGTTATCATTTAGCAAAACTAAATAATGTAACAAATAATACTTCATGAACAATTATCCACATAATGATGTTCATCTACAAAAGCAATGATTTAGAAAATCCATTTTTCTAAATTGGTGTCATTATTTATTTGTATGATCTTATCAACTAATAAATATTTTGTTGGTGTTTGTTTAGCTTGTTATTGGGTATGACCCGACTTGGATCACATCACACTAGACACATCAACTTAATATGCATCTTCGGCAGATCAGGTCTTTCAGTTGTCACACCCCAACCGATGACGGAATCACTGGGGGCAGATGAATGTGAATCGATTACTGATTGAACATGGTATTAAATGCGTTGAAGTAATATTAATTTCTAATTTTTATTAACAAACACTAACCAAAACATTCATTACAATCAAACAGTAATCAAATAGACATAACAACTCTTTTTACTATCTAGGTCTAGAATCCTAAGTGAAAACTTACATGTAATCAACTAAGCTGTATTTCCTGAAATTATGAGAAAAAGTACGAGTCAGCCAAAAAGTTAGGCGATGAGTAAACCCAAGTTTGCATACGTATGTAGATTGATTATAATGTTTATAACAATTCAATTTACATGACAATGTCAAGACTTATACAGCAGTAGTGTGACATCAAAGACAAACCAAACACAATCAAACCTAATGATTGAATTGACATAGTCCGCAGCAAAGCCTTGTCATTGAATGTATGAATCCAGTTCCTATCATCATTCGAATAATCATATGCGGTGAGTTTGTCAAACCAAGAGATCTATCTAATTAACGTGGTTGTATTATTAGATGATTGTGTTATCATCTAATTTATCTAACTATGAACACATAAGTGCAAGTAATAACATAGCTTGTTTTGAATTAAATTTTGAAATCAAATAACGATAAAAAAATAATTAAATATGTATCACATGAATTCCCCAAAATATAGAACATGTAAATGGCTATGAATACTCACTTGTGAGTTCTTGAGTATGAGTTAGACTTATAAATGATTAATAGAAATGATAAAGCCTAAAATTAGCATGATTATATGTATTAGAACTTATATTTAAGGTTATGATTAAGAGTATTGACCATAGTGATAAAAGAATAAAAAAACAAAGGAAAAAAAAAGTTGTTGTAAGATCACAACAGATTTGGACAGATTTATTGGTATAATTTCATATGATTATTAAAAATATCAAATCTTCAGTAAAACTTTTAAAACTCTCCATTATGTTATTATAAGATGTTATGAACAATTTTTGTTTGGAAAAGTTTTTTAAATTCATCTCAGAAGATGATCAAAACAGCAGTGTAAAGCAGAATGTGCAAATCTGCGCACTTACTTTGTAGAGGCTAGAAGTCTTGTGTACTATGGTTGGAAAGACAAATCGATACACCTTTTCATTGAGTCTAAGTTTATTAATTTTAGATTTATTATGAACAAGTTATGGTCATTTGAAGTTGTAATAGATTTTGTCCAAAATCAAAGGTATCACTTATGTGCACCTTTTAGGGTTTTAAAAATAGTAAGTGTATATAATAAATTTTACTAAGCATATATATAATAATAGGAGGGTTATAGTTAAAGAAAAAATATAAAAAGTTTGATTACAAAGTTGTTTATAATTACTTAGGACGAATTGAAACTTTTAAAGTCTTCAATGGAGGGTTGGGGTTGAAAATTTCTTGAGATTGTATAGATGGTGAAGAATAACTCTTTTTCATTTTGGGAAGAATAGTTGGTGTAAGAGAATTGTGCAATAAATGTTAGTAAATATAGGTCAGGATATGGGGGTTGTGGATGGAAAAGTTTCATGAGCACAATTATGTTTTAGGGTGTAACACCCCGAATTTTATTTAAAAGAAGAGCAAAGAAAAGTATCTAGAATGAAAAGAAAATGGACACAAGTGAAAGGGGGTAAAGTGTACAAAGTATAAAACCTTATTATTTTAAGGATTTAAAGGGGCATGGCCGCCCACTTAAAGTGGATCTGCTTTTCTTGCTCTCGGTTGAAGAAGGAGAAGAAGAAGAACTCTCGGTTCTAGAGAGAGAAAGGAAGAAGAGGCTGGAAAAAGGTGAGTTTTCTTGATGTACGTTTGGTTTTAACCAAATTCACAAGCTGTTGACCAAAGTTCTTGGTGTTTTAGAGTTTGTTTTCGAGAATTTGGAGTTGAATTTGCTAGTTGGAAGTGTCTAGCTCGAAGATCTACTTTAAGGTGAGCTTCTAGAACCCCTTTTTACTGATTTTTAAAGTGTTTGGGGCTATTATGCATACCAAGTAAATGTTTTTAAAGTAACCGTGAGTTTTGAGTATGTTGTTTGAATGTGCCTTGTTGTGGTAAGTTTTTAGAGGATGTTCTTAGGTTATAATTGATGTTTAGCATGTTTTAAGAACCTTAGCATGTTAGATCTATGTTTGGTTAGTGTTACAATGGTAATCGGATGTTGATTGTAACATAGAAAACATTTCAGGATGTTCCTATATGCCCAGAATGACCTCATGCGCCTAAGTGTGCCCATGCACCTAACTATCCTCATGCTCCTAAGGTCATGCGCCTAAGTAGTTATCATGCACCCAGAATTTGCCCATGAGCCTAAGTGTGGCCATGCGCCAAAATAATACCCATGCACCTAGTTTGTTAAAACACCTAAGTGTTGGCCATGCGCCCAAATAGTGCCCATGCGCCCAGAGTTGCTCATGCGCCTAAGTGTTAATGGGCCTGAATAGGCCTCATGCGCCTGCATAGTGGTAAAACGCCCAAACAGGGCTCATGCGCCCGTATAGTGCTGATGCGCCCAGACTGATTTATACTTAGAATTTTTAAGCTCATGCGCCTAAAAAGTCCCATGCACCCATTTTGGACTTAGGATTTTCAAACCCGAACGTGACGTTTGACTTGTGTTGACTTTGATCGTGACGTTGACTTTTGTTGACTTGACTATGTTGATAATATTAGACTATCCTTCAGACCCAACAGATGTGATGAGGTTTATGATGTGTATGTGTGTGAGTGATGTGTTACCTTTCTTCGTTAATGTGTTTTCAAAACGTATGTATTATGTTATGTATACGTTATGTATGACTTTACGTGGTATGATGTATGAAGAATGAATGAATAAATGAATGGATAAATGAATGATGAATAAATGAACGAACGTAAAGTATATGTAACGAAAGTGGAAGATAACGAAAGATGAGTATGGAAGTGATGGATGATGAGATCCGTGTCGCATACCCTGGTACTATGTCAGTCTTCAGACATGAGTATGTGTTTTGCAGACAGAATGACATGTGAAGGAGATGAGGTCTTGTTAACCGCCTCGGTATTGTGTCAGTCTTCGGACATGAGTCGGGGGTTTGATTACAGACCCTGGCACAGTATCAGTCTTTGGCATGAGCAGGGGTGTTGTATATGAGATGGGGTCTTTGTCGCATATCTCGGTGTTGTGTCAGTCTTCGGACATGAGTCGGGAGTTTGTGTATAGGCCCCGGCACAGCATCAGCTTTCGAGCATGAGTCGGGGATATTGCATGAGACAGGATTCGTGTAACGGTGTGTAATGAGCGAAGGAATGAATGAATGAACGAATGATCATGAAGATAATAATAATTATTATCAATGTTTACGTATGACGTATGACCACTAACGAATGTAAACTATGAAAACAAAGTAAGACAAAGAAAGAAAAGACAGTGAAAGGTAGCAACAAAAGTATGAATATGAAAGTGAATATTAATGAAAAGAATGAAATGATAAAAGTACGAAAGAACGAATGAACGATGAATGTAGAATGAATGTACGTACGATGTGTGCTCGCTTACGAAAGTAATGTATAGTATCTGAGAAGTATATTTCGTATATAAGACACACAAGGTATTTTAATACTTATTAAACTAGAACTCACTTAGCATCATTGACTTTTTGTATGCATGATAGTTGGCAGGTATCTTGATGATGTTGAGGAGTTACAGGCATGGATGCATAAGCTACTGGGAGTGTTTTGAGGTCGGCATCCATATTTTGAAATGTTATTGTATTTTGATATGACAATGAATGTTGTAATGTAATGAAATGACATGTTGTCAGTTATTAATAAAAGTTTTTAAATTCCGCTACAAATGTAACGTGTGTTTTAAAATGTATTATGTGCGATGAATGTCCAACTATAAGCGTCCCTGGAACGGGGCCTTACAAGTTGGTATTAGAGCTAAAGTTTAAGTGAATTGGGTAAATATTTTTAAAATTTAATATTAAACCGAGAATGGGACGAAAAGAAAGGGATGCCAGTCCTAGTAGCTACGTGCCTGCAGGTAAAGGTTTATTGTAAACATTTTATGTAAGCTAACGTTAACCGGTATGATGTGTGCATGTTATATGGCTAGTTGCTTTTGTGTAGGTTTAGATACTGATGTAGTCAGGATAGGAAATTCTTGGGTGTGAAGAGTAAAGTAAGTGGCTAATCACAACTGGCCACTGTAATTAGGGACTTACTATACTTTATATAATCCGAGCTTTTACCTTGAATGACCATGTTAGTGCTGGAGGTAGATCGTCTAAGGCCGTTAGGGATGGAGTGCATGGCGGACGTGGTGCTGAACCGCGTGTTACAAGGAATAGGGCAAAGACTACTGAGAGGTCCATGAAGAGCCCAAAATGCATCACCAGGAAGGTGGTGATGAAAGTGCGAATTTCAGGGCCTCGGTGAAAAAGAAAGTAGTAGAAGAGGTCCACCAAGTTATGCAGATAATTCTACCATCTGTGGTAACTGAAGTGATTAAAGTGGTAAGGGAGGATGAAAGGAAGGAGAAGAGGAGGACCACTGGGAGAGGAGAAAGAGAACGACCGGAAACTAAGACGATTGGCTCTAACGAGGAGGAAGAGGAAGAAGCGGTGCAGGAAACTGCACGGGGCTGTAACCACGAGGCATTCCAAAGATTCAGGACCCCAACGTTTGATGGAAATGGAGTGTTGCGGCTGGTCACCGTGGGTGAGAGAGATGGAGGCATACTCAATATCAGCGAATGCCAAGAGGATCAAAAGGTGAAGTTTGCTACCCACTCTTTTGTGGACTCGGCCTTATGCTCGTAGGGTAACATTGTCCAGGCTGAGGGTACTAGGGCAGTCAAAAGGATGAGGTGAAGTAAGCTGATGAAACTGGTGATCGAGGAGATTTTCCCTCATCGGGGATTGGACAAGAGTGAAAGAGAGTTCCTGTAGCTGAGGTGGGGATGCTGACACACCAGCAGTACACCACTAAATTCAACGAGATGGCGAGGCTGGTGCCAGATCAGGTGACACCTGTGTCATGAAAGATTAAGAGGTACATTCAAGGACTGCTGACAGATATCTACAGACGTCTGATCGCTGCCCAACCACGTACAATTAGATCGGTGGTCGACTTAGCTGGGAGACTGTACGACGAGTGAGAGGCGATGGCAATAACGGACGAAGAGGAGTAGCAAGACTATATTAAGAATGGGAATGGAAGGCGAGGCAATGATGGTGGATTTGTGTCTGGAGGTGAGACATTTAGGATCGATGATCGGAAAAAGGTAACAAGGAGGGAGGAGGTATGTAAGAAGTGTGGTAGAGGACACGAGGGGAGTGTAAGTGGGGCTGAGCATCTGCTTTATGTGTGGGAGAGAGGGCCACATGGAGAGAGACTGTCAAATGGAAAATGCTACAACTGTGGAAAGACTGGAAACATGAGCAGAGATTGCAAGAAGTCGAGGGCAGGAAGCTTCGGTGCGAGGAAAGAGAACAGAAGGTGAAGGCTAAAGCCTTTGCTATGACCTGGACGAGGCTAGATCAGACTTCGAGGTAACGTCAAGTACGTTTTTGGTATTTAGATTTGTGCATCTATGCTTTGATTATGGTGCTAGTAGTAGTTTTATTCCTACTGCCCTCTCAGATAAGTTGCATTTTAGGAGTAGGAAGATCAATGAGCTGCTCAATGTAGGAATTGCTATTGGTAAGTCCACTAGGTTACCTGATGCCCTAGAGGATTACGCGATCGAATTGAGGGAGGGCTTGTTTCCGGCTAGACCATTCACGACAGACCGCACACCTCCGGGTGAATTGGTCAGTAACCTATGAGGCAAACATCGAGTGTTGCAAGAAGATAGATTGATTAACTGTGCCCGACAAGAGCTCGATGCCAACCTACGGTAATGGATTATGATGAAGGCTTCGTCTAGGAAAGTGGATCATTCGATTTAGAAAGAGAGTAAAGCTAATACTAGGGTATAGAGGGTCATTCCAATTTGTTGCTCAGGTAGGAGAAATGACACATCGATTGTAGCTACCCGATGAGTTAAGTGGAATTCCTCTGACGTTCCATGTATTTCTTCAAAGAAAGTGCTCAATTGATGAGGATATGATCGTGCCACTAGAGGATATTGAGATGGGTGAAAGAATTAACTACGAGAAGCAACTTGTGGTCGTTTCTAATAAAATGAAGAGGGGGGCTAAGGAGAATGGTAGTTTCACTGGTGCGAGTGTAGTGGAGCCCAAAAGGGATCTAAGTCTATGTGTAAGATTAAGGAAGAGGTGGAACAGTATCACCCACGACTGTTCGAGAAGCGACAGGTTTTCGGGACAAAACCTATTTAAGGGGGTGGACTCATAACACTCCGAATTTTATTTAAAAGACGAGCAAAGAAAAGTATCTAGAAAGAAAAGAAAATGGACACAAATCTAAAGTGTACAAAGTACAAAACCTTATTTTTAAGGATTTAAAGGGGCATGGCCGCCCACTTAAAATGGATCTGCTTTTCTTGCTCTTGGTTGAAGAAGGAGAAGAAGAAGAACTCTCGGTTCTAGAGAGAGAAAGGAAGAAGAAGCTGTAAAAAGGTGAGTTTTCTTGATATATATTCGGTTTTAACCGAATTCACAGGCTATTGACTGAAGTTCTTGGTGTTTTAGAGTTTGTTTTCAAGAATTTGGAGTTGAATTTGCTAGTGGAAGTGTCTAGCTTGAATATTTGCTTCAAGGTGAGTTTCTAGAACTCCTTTTTACTAATTTTTAAAGTGTTTGGGGGCTATTATGCATACCAAGTAAACGTTTTTAAAGTAATCGTGAGTTTTTAGTACGTTGTTTCAAAGTGCCTTGCGTTAGGACCTTGTACGTACGGAGTACTATGGATTCTGCGTAAAACCAGATCAAATCACGCGGAATTCTATTTGATTAGAGATCCAATCAATGAAAACAAAAAACCCGATCGATCTAACGATGAAACAAACGTTAAGAACAGATTGGAATCCATCAGGAACGAAATATGAACTTGGATTTGCGACTTGGGACGCTCTGGACGGCTAGGGTACGAAAGTATACGAAGTATTACGAAGTGTTATGTTTTTCCACGAATTATGTGGTATTTATAGGTTATCAGTGTTCATTCGTACGACTGAACCATTAGCATGGTTCAGTCGTGCGACTGAAGCATGCGGTTGACTCGTACGCACGACTGAAGGGTCAGTCCTGCGATTGAACCAATCTTATGTCTCAATCATACGACTGATCCAGTCACCTGGTTCAGTCGTGCGACTGGTCCATAAGCATGGTTCATTCATGCGTATGGGCCATAAGTATGGTCCATTAGTATAATGTCCACATGACTAAGTTAAACATATTTCTAAGCTCTTATTGACTTAGAACTATGTAAAACCAACATCAAAGCTATATATTTAGTTCATACATGTGAATCACATTCAATATAAAGAAAACATGACATAATCAATCACATATAAACATCACAATGCACTTCATATATCATTCAATCAATTCATTACATTGGATTACACAAGTGTAAGACATGAAAGACTTTTACATTTGAGAACATAAACTAGGTACATCAATATGTATCAAAAACTCCCCCTTTGACCTAGTTTAGCCTAATGCCTAACATTCTTCACGTGTTCCTGAATTTTTGTACTTCTCTTGTCTTGTAACTCCTGCATGTATCTCAAATGCAAAGCAGAGTCGTATGACGTGTTGGAACTGTAGAGCTTGTACAATGTCCTGCATATCATAGAATAGTGGCCACTTGTAGAGAGTGTATACATCATCAGCAGACAAGTTCGTGAGCCATATAGGGTCAAACACTCGGATAGTCTCTATTTTTCCGTCTTTATGCAAAACTATGACCGCTTCACCTGTTCGCCAGTCATAATACCACCACTTGAAGTGTGGAGTGAAGTCCTGAGGCATTTCCCGTAGTGGGATCTTCGACATTATGTGCGGAGGACTCCACTTCAGCATAACTTTAGGCTTTCCAGTGTTAGGATCAACTTCTGTCTTATTTATGAACTGTTTAGGCTGTTGAGGCCTGAAGTTGACCCATCTGGTGTGGTATTCCTTCTTTAGCGCCATCTCGAACCAACCCGACATCTTCCTCGGATTGGCGTACAAAAGGTCTAAACAGGCAAGCCTGTTTAGCTCAAACCGGGAAGAGTCTTCAGATCATGAGGGAATCTAAAGTACTCTATCCCCTTCTCCCTCTTCAGCGCATAAACATCCAAGTCTTCAAAATAAGCCCAACTAATAATCTTGCCTGACACCTTCTGATGCTTTTTCACTCGGTAGAGTTTGGTGTAGGCATTTGACTTTGGCGGTTCTCATTGGGCTCTCATCTCAGCTAGACACACTGCCTACTCAGCCTTCTTAATATCGACATCAGCGTCCACAACTTGGGCTTTCCCTTCTTCTTTCTCTTTCTCTTTCTCCTTTGCATCTAGAGTTCTAAACGTATCACTGCCAAATGTTTTGCCCAGATTGGGGATAACATTTCCCTGTTGATCAGTGTACTGAGGATACTCTTCTGCAGTGATATCCTCAATATCAATCTCATCTACATCTTGCAGCTCTTCATCACTGATAAGATCAACCTCAGGAGCATCCTTGACTAGCTCATCCGAGTTGAGTCTAAACAAGCTGGCCAGCTTCTCACCTGTGAGAACATGAATGATCTCTCCCTCTTCGGGGGTGTAGCTCACAGATTGTTGCACGATCCCTTGCAAATCAAGAATCATGGTTAGCTGAGTCTTGATTTGCTGAAGGGGTGCGACATCATAGTTGTCTGGTTGTTCAGCTTCATCTGTTTGATTAAACATTCAAGACACAATCACACACACATCAATAATCAAGATAATTAAACATTAATAAACATTAATTACATAAGTGTATTACATAATTCAAGTATAAAGGTTTTCAAATAGAAAGACGTTCAATCATTACTTTTGCCTTGGTCGCTCGACTCTTCAGCTTGAGGAGCTGAGGAAGAGGGTCACTGATCTTGATTCCTCTTAGTGCGCCTCTCTCGAGCAGATGGATTTGAGGCTGATGCATATGCATCACCTTCATGCTCAGGCTCATAATCATCTCCCCCTTCTTTGTCCTTCCCACTGCTTCAGCCTCACCTTCATCATCATCATCATCATCTGATTCATCATTGGATTAATCGTCATCATCATCATCTCCACCATCACCGTCACCCTTTATTTTTAACGGGTCGCCCTTCGTCCCTTTAAGTTTAAGCAGAAGCTTCTTGTTTTTCTTCTCGACCTCCTCAATCCTCTTTACCCCAATTAGATGATTTACTTTAGGTTTTGCTTGATATTTGGAACAGAGACACTTAGCGTACATAATATCAGGACGAGAAGCTGTGAGGTACATGAGAGATTCGATCATTCCTCGATACATGGTGGCATCGACCAGATCACCATTTTCGTCGGGTGCCACATTGTGGTTTGTGGCAAGTGGAGTCCAGCAACCGTTGCATTCTCCATGTCAAACCACTAAGAATATCTCCTACATATTAGGTCTGATGCAGGAAGATACCATTTGGTGTCTGATCTACTTGTAAACTGAGGAAGAACTTCATCTCTCCCATGGCACTCATTTCAAACTCGGCTTTTATCACAGACTCAAATTCTTTACATAATGCTTCGTTCTTCGAACCGAAGATTATGTCATCCACGTATATCTGCACCAGTAGTAAATCACCGTCCTTTTCCTTGATAAACCACGTGCAGACAATGACCCCTCTGCGAAAACCATGTTTCAGCAGATGATTAGAGAGTTTCTCGTACCAGGCTCGAGGGGCTTGATGAAGCCCATACAAAGCCTTTTCCAGTTTATAAACTCTATCCTGATGATAAGGATCCTCAAATCCTTTAGGTTGACTGATGAACACTGTTTCCCAGATTTCACCATGAAGGAATGCACCTTTCACATCCAGTTGAAAGACTTTAATTTGCATGTTGGATGCATAGGCTAAGGAGATACGAATAGCTTCCATCCTTGCCACAAGTGCAAACTCTTCATTGTATTTAATACCTTCGACTTGCCTAAACCCTTGAATGACAAGCCGAGCTTTGTTCCTGATTATGACCCCTTGGTCATCTTTCTTACACCGAAGAACCCATTTTGTGCCAATCACCTTTGCACCTTTTGGTCTGTCCACAAGTGTCCAGACTCCTAACTTCTTGAACTGAAGGATTTCTTCTTGCATAGCACTTACCCATGCCTCATCTTTTAAAGCCTTGCTGACATGCTTTGGCTCAACTTGAGACACAAGGCATCGATAAGCACCATCGTGTAAGTATCCCTTTTCCATGACTGTAGCATAATCAGCTGAGTATAGCTGATTTCTTATTTCAACTCCTAATAGAATATCCCCTATGATGTTCTCCAGGTGATGGTGTACATTAACTCGAGTTCCTGGAGTGGTGGGTACTGCAACTTCAGTATCCAGATTCTGAACTGTTGGAGTATGCGGGTAAGAAGTTTCAGCTGCATCATGATTAGAGGCGGGAGTGCTTTCAGTAGTAGGAACCTGTTCTTCCTGATCCACATTTGGTTTTGACTGTTTCATCATCAGAGGAAGAATCACTTACCTCAAGCTCTCCCCCTGAAGGGCTAGAAGTATCATCTAATGGAACCGGTGATGTCGAGTCTAGTGTGGGAGCATTCACAACATCGTACATCATTCGTGTTCGTGCAGCAAAGTCATCATCAGAATGGGAGGGTGGTAGATCGAAGGATTTGAAAAATCCATCATAGTTGAAGAAAAAGGAAGGTCCTTTTCCTGCAGGGGGTGGTGTATCTTGAACATCAACATTGCATCACACTTCTACTGACCAGTTGAGTTATTGTAAACCTGTTTATCTGGTATACTGTATCCAAGGAAGATACCTTCTTCTACCTTCTCGCAGAACTTCCTAACCTGATTTTTCTTTAGTAGCATGCAAGGTGCACCAAATGGTTCCAGATACTCTAAATTGGGTTTACATCATTGGAGAAACTCATAACAAGTGTTTCCATGATGTTTGACTACCAAGACCTGATTTAGAGAATAACATGCAATAGCTACTGCCTCGTTCCAGAATTGAACTGACAGTTTGGAGTCAGCTAGCATAGTCCTTGCTGTCTCTATCAGCTTCGATTCTTCCTTTCAGCAACACCATTCATTTGTGAAGTGTAGGCAGAGGTAAACTGATGAACAATTCTCTTCTCTCGACGGAAGGCCTCCATCCACTGATTCTTGAACTCTGTCATGTTTTCTGATCGAATCCTTCTTACTTTCAGCTTGTAGAGAGACTCCAATATGGTAACAAGATGTTTGAATGATTCAAATGTCTCTAATTTAGCTTTTAGAAACATCACCCAAGAGAATCTTGAGTAATCATCCGTCACCACGAAGCGGTACCAATCCCCGGCTATGATTTTTGTGCTCAATGGGCCAAACTGATCCATGTGTAGAAGCTCGAGAGGAATGACGATCGAATTAACTTTCTTTGCTTTGTGAGACTTCTTGGTATGTTTCCCTCTCTTGCAAGCGACATAGAAATTTGGGAGCTTAAAAATTCTTGACTGTAACTCCATCTACCAGATCGTTCTGAACTAGATGATTCATCTCCCTGGGATTGATGTGTCCGATTCTCCTATGCCAGGAGACTGAATCTCATTCTGTTGCTTTTGACAAGAAGCACTAAGCTGTAGACTCAGTTGTGGAGGCTTTTGATAGGTCCAAGACATAAAGGTCGTTATATCTTGAAGCTGACATTAGAACTTGTTCCTCCGGGATGATATACTCCTTCTTCAGTATGTAGCACCTCTTGTTGTCAAACACAACCTTGAACCCCTTATCACAGATTTGGGAGACAGAAAGCAAGTTGTTCTGTAGTTGCTTAACATAGTTGACCTTGTCCAACTTCACTTTCTTGTTTCCCACTTCGCCTTGCGCGGTGATGTAACCTCCTTTGTTCCCAGCGAATGACATGTGTCCCCCTTTAATTTGCTTGATGTTGAAAAGGAAGGATGAATTCCCGGACATGTGCCTGGATGCCCCACTATCAATAATCCAGGTATTAGTGATAGCGACGTAGCGGACACCCTGCACATACAATGGAAATGGTTAGTTCAGGTTTGGGACCCAAGCCTTAACTGGCTTGGGTGTCCCAGAGGTATCACACATCATGAACTCAACCCACTGACCTTCAGAGGATGAGGGCCATCTTTCTCTTTCTTATCTTCACTATCAGACATAAACATTATTTTTCTTTCCATAAACCAGTTCTGTGTAAGCCTGTTTGTGGTAAACAGACGACTAGCTTATGGTTTAAACTTTAGGTTCACTAATAACCCTAGGTTTAACCTTAGGTGACACAGCTTCGCTATTAGCTTGTCTATGTTGACTTTGGTGTTTTGAAGGAGTATTAGATCTAATTTTAGAAAATCTTGGTTTTTCATCATCAAAAAGTTCAATTTTCCTTTTAGGTGTCTGATAGTAAGGACAATTTGGAGAGATGTGTCCTCGTTTTCCACAGCTGTAGCAGGATCTCCCTTCGACAGTATGAGGAAAACGTTGATGAGGGGTTGAGTTTGGTCGGGGGCTGGGTGGTTTCTTTTCCCTTTTAGATATTTCTCCTTCTTTAACAAAATTAATTGTTTTGACATTTGGAACAACTTTTGCTTTCATTTTATTTAAATTTTGATGACTTGCTGGTTTAGGGTTTGTTGACTTAGATTGTTTAGGTTCTGAAGTAGACGTTTTTGAACCCAATCCTAAGTTAACTTTCTCAATTTTATCAATCAAGTCTTCAACAGGCATCTTATCTTTTGATTCCAAAGTGGTATTCTTCTGTTCAGTGACAGACTTCACGGTTTTACCTGTAGAATCTGGATCACTGACCAGAAGAGTAGACACCACATGATCCTTTACAGGTTATTAGTTGTTGGTATACATTTAGTGTTCAAAAGGATAGCATGTGGTGGAGGTACTACTTTATAACCTAGACCTTCCCTGCCATTTTGTTCTTTCACTAAGTTTTGAACTATATGTGAAGAACTTGCCAAACTGTGCAGTTTTTGTTTTAACGATTCAACTTCTACTTGCAAAACTGCTTTCTCCTTTTTAGTTTCTTCTAAAGAGTTTAAATAGAACTTAATATCATTAGATCGATTTAAAGCAACAACCTCGGTTTCCCTTACTTGTTTCCCTAACAGTTCTATCTTTTCTTTGAAGTTGCACTCATTTTGTTTTAACACACGGTTTGCTTCAGTGCATAGTTGTAAATCATTTACAAGATTATAATTGTGTTCTAATAACCTATCAAACTTTAAATCAATGCTTTCTCTAAATTTATCACATTCAGAACAAGCATGTTTATCAAATAATTCGTCTTTAGAATATACCTGTGAAGTAGCAGACGAATCAGCCATTAATGCAGCGTCAGACTCTTCAATGACTGGAGAATCTGAGTTTGAAGCACTTAGCTCTTCTTCAACCAAATTATCAATGACATCCCTAGCTTCTTCAATATCTGAACAAGCATGATCAGCTATGATGTCTCCCTCACTTGCAGATCCATCATCCAAGGTATCAACAAATGCAACATTGGATTCACCCTCGGATACAAATCGAAAGGACCAGTCTTCTCCTTCATCACCTTGTGCAACCAAAGCCTTAGAAGCTTTACTTGATGATGCTCTAACCTTCACCTTGTCTTGACGGTTGAACATGGGAGAAGGATTTCCATTCCCAGTCTTCTTTGGCTTTGTGCACTCACGTTTGAAGTGCCCCTTCTCTCCACAATTAAAGCACGTGACTTTTGTTTTGCCAAATCCTAATGTTGTGTCTTTAGTTTCAACCAAATTCTGCCCCATCTTCTTGACAAACTTCTTGGCTCTTCTAACATCACTAGCTAAGGCCCACATAATATCCATGCGTTCCAGCTCAGTTTCATCAACTTGCTCGTAGTCCTCGTCAGCAAGATGACAGTTCCCAATCTTACCATCAACTAACCCATCATAAGATTGAACAACAGCAACTAGAAGGTCCATATGTTCTTTAGCAACTTCCACGGTGATATTTCCAAGATTCTCGGTCTTTAACTTGGTAGTATTTGCCTCAGGAACAATGTATTGGGTGCTAGTTGACCCTGATGTTTCGGTTCTTGATGAGTTGCTTTGGGAAGGAGGAGAAGAGTTAGACACAAACGCAATTTGAAGCGGTGCGCCTGAAGTAGTAGGAGTTGGAACTGAGTTGTATAGTGCAGGATTCTGAGCATAAGATCCTTTCTTTGACTTGTATTTCTGAAGCAGCTCTTCCTCCCTTAACTTCAGAATGAAATCATTTATGTCTAAAGTGGCAAGAATGTCGTTTTGCCTCAAATTAGACACAAATGGATACCATTTGTCTGGCAGACCACCAACAAAGCTAGAGACTTTATCTTCCATGGATGTGGTCACGCCATGAGTGTGCAACTCACTCATCAGATGATAGAATCTATCAATGATATCATCCAAGCTCTCTTTTCCAATTGGTAAGAAATTGTCGAATTCCTTTTTAAGAGCTTTTGCCTTCAATGTTTTCAGAGTTGCACTGCCTTCGTATCTCTTTTCCAATGCCTCCCATAGTTTCTTTGACTGCTTGTTCTCAGAAAATTGATGAAATATGTCCTTAGGTATAGACTGAGTCAGCAAGGCATATGCTTCCTTTTTAGCATTGTGCATAGTCTTCTGGGATTCACTCATTCCTCCCAAAGTCATCTTTACCCCATTAGCACTGACTGGTACCACATAACCTGTCTCAACAGACGTCCATAGATTGGGGTCAACTCCATTCAGGTAGATTTCAAACCGTTGTTTCCACTGTGGGTATTCATCCAACGTTAACACCTTTGGCGGTTTGTTGTGGTTCCCGATCTCACTTTCCAGAAGTAGAAGATTCTGGATTTGAGAGTCCTTTCCAGTAGTAAATGCAGAGAACTGATCTTCCATTTCTTTAAACTTGATGATTCTGGAAGACCCTCTCCACCACAGTTAAAACATCTAGCCACTCGACAGTCCTTTGCTATATGTCGTGTCCTCCCATACTTGAAGCATACATTCGATCCCCACCTACATTCTCCGGTATGCTCCTTTCCACATTTTCCATACCTCTTCGACCCCGCACCGGGTGTGACCACACATCGGTCATCCCCCGTGCACTCTTGTTATTTTCCGAAGCACCACCCGTCCAAACCGCTTGCCGTTCCAGTTCCGGTCACCACCACCTTCTTACTCACCTCAGCCACCACTACCTCCCTTTCATCATACGGTCTTCCCACCAAATCAACCACCGACCTGAACGTGCTCGGTCGGGCAGCGATCATATTCCTGCGAATGTCCGCCGGTAAGCCCTGAATGTATCTCTTGATCTTTCGTGACAAGGGTATCACCTGATCCGGCACTAACCGTGCCATCTCGTTAAACTGGTATACATATGTATATATATGTATATATATCTATATATATATATATGTATATAAAAATATACAGGTGTATATATATGTGTATATATGTATATATATGTGGTATATATATGTGTATATGTATATATATATCTATGTGTATATATATGTAATATATATATACATATATATACATATATATATATATATATATACATATATATATACATATATATATACATATATATATACATATATATATACACACACACACATATATATATGTATATATATATATACATATATATATATATATATTATATAATATATATGTATATTTACATATAAACATATATATATATAAATATATATATATATATATATTTATATATACACATATATATATATAGTATATATATATATCTATGTGTGTTTGTATGTGTGTGTATGTGTATATATATACATATGTGAATATCTGTGTGTATATATATACGTATATATATACCTGTATTTATACCTATATAGATATGCGTATATATACTTGTATGTATATACGTATACATATATGTGCATATATATAATATATATGTATATATATGGATATATGTATATACGTGTATGTATATACGTATATGTATATAGATAATGCGTATACGTATATGTATATATGTATATGTATATCTATATATGTATATTTGTATATGTATATCTGTATATGTATATATGTATATGTATATCTGTATATGTATATCTGTATATGTATATCTGTATATGCATATCTGTATGTATATGTATATCTGTATATGAATATCTGTATATGTGTATCTGTATATGTATATTTGTATGTATATATATATCTATATGTATATGTATATCTATATGTATATGTATATCTATATGTATATGTATATCTTTGTATGTATATGTATATTTGTATTTATATGTATTTCTATATGTATATGTATATCTATTTGTGTATGTATATATGTATACATGAATATATGTATGTATGTATGTAAGGCCATGTTCCCGGGCACCTCATAGTTCGTCATTCATCGTATCATAGATACATAATAATATACTTTTCATAAAATAAGCAGCGGAATTACTGTAACAAAAGCCATTCATGATTATTAATAAATACTGTTGTTAAGCAATACAATGGAGTTTGAGTTACAAAGGATGGTTTAATTGCATTACAAAACAACACTATCATAAGTAGTGAATGGATGTCAGTCTTGTCCCACCGAGTAGCTTTTCCCATGTGCCATCCTCAGCAATATTTACCTTCCAACTTAAAATGTATAAAAGTCAGCGTTGCTGAGTGAGTCCTACTTTTTAAAAGTATAAAAATACCTTATATAATGTATATATATGAAAATACTCTTTTTATAAAAATACTTTTCTTTACTTTTGTACGTGAGCGCGCAGCAACTATTCATCAAGGTAATGCTTTCTTTCTTTCTTTGTTTCTTTACTATACACCTTTGTTTATTTCGTACTTTTTAACTTTATCCTTCACTATCTATGTGGACCAATGTGTAATACCCTAAACTATGTGCGCGAAAAATGGTGTTGGGCCTATGGCCTATAAATAGACCACGAACTATGTGCACGAAGCTGACCCAGTCACCCAGGGTATGCTACAAAGGTCCTGCCAATCTCATTGATTGACCCTGTGTGCATCCTTTGGGGTAGTTAACCCGCATCACAGTTGAGCTAATGACAACATGGTCGTGCACCTCCTATGAGCTTGCAAGACTTTCATTATATATATGACGTTCCACTTTTCTTTATCATTAATCTTTCACTTTTGTTAAGGATAATACTTTGCATTTATGATCATAAACAAACCACATAAGTCACACAATAATAATTATCATGGACATAAGAACAACTTATAATAATGCAATATAATACAATTTAAAACCCTAAAGTCAATCTTGGTCAAACCTTAATGATTCTGTTTTTCTCAAATTTCAAAAAAAAGTCTAAGTGTTCTAGGCGCATGGGCACTATGCAGACGCATGAGGCCTGTTTAGGCGCATTGCAACTATATAGGTGTATAGGCTTACTTAGGCGTTTCATCACTTAGACGCATGAGGGATTTCAGGCGCATGGGCACTGTTTGGACGTATGGGTTATACTTAGGCATCTGAGACTAAGTCTTAGGTGCATGGTCTACTGTTCAGACACATGGACTATCACTTACAAATTCTAAGGCATTTTCTGGATGCATGGGGTACTGTTTGGGTGCATGGGCCCTATTTGGGCCCATGACCCGACATAGAAACTTTTCTAAGGCAAGTTTTAGGCGGTTGGGCCTTATTTAGGCGCATTAACAACCTATTCAATGTGTTTCTATGTTGTTTCCAGTCCCAAACATCATATTGTCTTCGTCTAAGCTTACTCATACGATTCTAAGCATGAACATAACATAAAACATTCATAAACATCATCGTACATGCATGGATACATCTGGTTACTCATAAAACATTTGTAAAAATACTTTACATACATTTTTAGCCCCAACAATTTATAAAACATGTAGAAATACGGGGTCTAGAACTCACCTTTGCTACTTTCAAGCTTCCAACTCTAAATCTTGAACTTTCCAAAGAATTCAAACACCTAGATGTGTCTAGAACACACAAACCCGAACACACATGCACATAAGAACATATAACCGAGGCTAAATATAGCAAAGAACAACTTAAAAACACTAAATCTTACCTTAAATTCGGTTGTCTTCTTGTTCCTCTTCAAGACCCGAAGCTTCTGTTCTTCTCTCTCTAAAATCTTATTGCAAAAATGTGAAAAGTAACATGGCATGGGCGGCCATGTTGCTTTTGTACAAAATAATATTAAATTTTGTACTTTTGACATATTTAACACCTCAACTTGGGTTAAATGACACTTTCCACTTTTATTCTTATTTTTACAAATTCTTATAATATCCGGGTGTTACAAGTCCATCCCCCTTATATAGGTTTCGTCCCCGAAACCTGTTATTCCTCGAATAGCTGTGGGTAATACTGTCTCATTTCTTCTTCAGTTTCCCACGTTGACTCGGAACCCTTCGTTTGCTTCCATTGTATCACACCAATGGAACCACTTTATTCCTCAACCTCCTTCCTTCCGATCAATAATTGCCACTGGTTGCTCCACATAGTTGAGCCGGTCATCCACTTCAATATCACCCAGTGGTATAATCATATCTTCATTCACTAAGCGCTTTCTCAGATGAGATACATGGAATGTGGGACGAATCCCACTTAACTCATCTGGCAATTCAAGTCGATAGGCCACCTCTCCTACTCGTGCGATGACTCGGAAAGGTCCTAAGTATCTCCGGCTTAGCTTACCTCGCTTCCTGAATCAGATGAACCCCTTCCAAGGTGAGACCTTCAACATAACTCGGTCGTCAACCTTGAATTCTATCGTCCTACGCCTTCTGTCAGCATACGACTTTTGTCTATCTTTTGCCGGCTTCATAAAGGCTTTGATCTTTTCTAACTTCTCAGTCGTAGCCTCAATCACCACGACACCTCCTAGCTCTTTCTGCCCAATGTCTCCCCAACATATGGGCGTCCTACACCTTCTACCGTATAGCATCTCGTATGGAGCCATACCAATACTGGGATGATAACTGTTATTGTACGAGAACTCTTCTAACAGTAAGTAGTCATCTTAACTTCCCCTAAAACCGATCACACACACTCGGAGCATATCCTCGAGCGTCTGAATCATCCTTTCAAACTGGCCATCTGTCTGCGGATGACAAGCCGTGCTACAAAACTTTGATGTGAATCGGGTGTCACGATCTGACATGATAGACACCGGCATACCATGACGAGCTACAATCTCCTTGATGAACAGATCCGCCAGTCTTTTGGATGTGTACGTCTCGCGGATCGGTAGGAAGTGAGCACTCTTGGTTAGACGATCAACAATCACCCAGATGGCATCGTACCCCTTCGCCATGTGGGGTAACTTCGTAATGAAGTCGATGGTGATGTGCTCCCACTTCCACTCGGGTATATCCAATTGTTGGATTTTCCCGTATGGCTTTTGATGTTCTACCTTCACTTGCAAGCAAGTAAGGCACTTACTCACATACTCCACCACGTCACGTTTCATACCCGCCACCAGTAGTCCTTCTTCATGTCTTGATACATCTTGGTGGCACCAGGATGAATGGAGTATTGAGTCTTGTGAGCTTCATCCATGATTCGCCCCCGCAGATCTCCATAACAAGGGATCCATATTCGTCCAAAGCGGGTTCTAGCCCGGTGGGTGTTTTCTCCCAGTTCCGCGACTAGACCTCTCATTCGTTCAGAGTTGAGATAATCGTCTTTCAACACCTCATCTTGAAATTCTTTCACTTGAGTCATCACGTCCGAGGTCATCACCAACTGGTACGCCTTCACCCGAATGGCTCAGGCCTCTCTTTTCGGCTCAGGGCATTGGCAACCATGTTGGCCTTGCCCGGATGGTAGTGGATCTCACAGTCATAATCTTTGATGAGCTCTAACCATCTCCTTTGCCTCATGTTGAGATCCTTTTGCTCAAATAAGTACTTCAAGCTCTTGTGGTCGGTGAAGATGGTGCACTTCGTCCCGTATAAGTAGTGCCTCCAAATCTTCAACGCGAAAACCACAGCCGCTAACTCCAAATCATGTGTAGGGTAGTTGACTTCGTGGGTCTTTAACTGTCGGGATGTGTGGGCTATCACCCTTCCATGTTGCATTAACACGCAACCTAGCCCTAAGTAAGATGCATCCAAATACACCACTAAGTCCTCACTCCCTTCGGGTAATGTCAAGACAGGAGCTTAACTTAGTCTCGTCTTTAACTCCTGAAAAGCACATTCCTGTTCTCGACCCCATACGAACTTCACATCCTTGCAAGTAAATTTGGTCAAATGCGAGGCTATTTTAGAAAAGTCTTGAATGAATCTCCTGTAATATCCCGCCAAACCCAAGAAACTACAGATCTCGGATGGCGTCTTTGGAGACTTCCATTGCATCACCGCCTCAACCTTTGCCGGGTCCACCATGATTCCTTCAGCATTAACAACATGACCTAAAAATTGGACATCGCACAACCAAAAAGCACACTTAGAGAATTTAGCATACAACTTCTCTCTCCTAAATGTCTCCAATACCTAACGTATGTGGCCGGCATGTTCTTCCTCACTCTTAGAATAAATCAGGATATCATCAATAAACACTATCACTGATTTATTTAACATTGGCCGACACACTCGGTTCATCGAGTCCCTAAAGGCAGCTGGCACGTTAGTTAATCCAAAAGACATTACGAGAAACTTGTAGTTCCCATAACACGTACGAAGTTGTCTTAGGAATGTCTTGCTCCTTCACTTTCAACTGATGGTAACCAGATCGAAGATCTATCCTTGAAAACCAACTGGCACCCTAAAGCTCATCGAGCAAGTCATCAATCCTCGGTAATGGATACTGATTCTTCACCATCAACTTGTTCAACTCATGGTAGTCGATGCACATCCTCATACTACCGTCCTTCTTCTTCACGAACAAGACCGGAGCACCCCAATAGGAGATACTCAGTCTAATGAATCCTTTGTCCATTACTCCTGCAATTGCTCTATGAGTTCTTTCATCTCAGTCGGAGCTAATCAGTACGGTACCTTGGCAATGGGTTGAGCACCAGGTATCAGATCAATCCGGAACACAATCTTGCGATCCGGTGGCACGCCAGGTAAATCTTTTGGAAACCTGTCTGGGAATTCACGCACCACTGGCACGTGGGGCAATTATGGTACCGGTGCATCCACATCTCTCACGTAGGCCAGATAGGCACTACATCCACGTCTTATGCACCTTCCCGCCACCGCCATTGAAATAACCTTCGGGATCGTAGTAACGCGATCTCTATAAACCGTCACCAAACTTCCATCGGGCGCAACTAGTCGAATCATCTTCTTGCGACACACGATGCTTGCGTCATAGGTTGCTAACCAGTCCATCCCTCGTACTACATCAAATCCTCCTAGGGGCATCACATGTAACTTAGCAGCAAACCTATGACCCTCTAGTTTTATGGCACAGTCCTTTATCATGCCATTAATTCTAGTGGACTTACCAATAGTAGTTTCTACATCGAATGGCTCACTAATACTTCTACTACTAGCAGACAACTTAGCACAAAAGTAGTATAAATAAAACGCCTACTAGCACCAGAATCAAATAACACAGAGACACAAGTTTGATTTACTAGAAACATACCTGACATGACATCGGGATCCACTCTGGCTTCTTCCCGGGTCATGGTGTAAGCTCTAGTACTCACCCTCTGTCCTCCTTCCTCCGGCTTCTTCTTTGCCCCAGAGCTCTCCGCCCTCGGCTTCTTGCAGTCCTTGCTCGTGTGACCCTCCTCGCCACAGATATAACCCTCAGCACCCTACAGTCTCTAGCGATATGGCCCGGCTTGCCACACCTGAAGCATACAATCAATCCGAACCTACACTCACTGGCATGCTCCCTTCCACATTTACTGCACTTCCCCAGTCCCGGGCCTGACGACACCCTACGATCATCCACCTTCATCTTCTTGTTGTCTGGAGTGAAACCACCACGTCCAAACCTCTTCCCATTCCAGTTCTTATCTCCACCACTCCTCTTCTTCACTTCCACCATGGTCTCCTCTCGTTCATCATCTAACCTACCCGCCAGGTCTACAACCGACCGAAAGGTACCTGGCTGAGCAGCGATCAGATGGCTGCGTGTAACACCTCTGAAATATGATCCAATTGAAAACCTATAAATATTATAAACTTAATATAAGTCTGAATTGAGTTGGGCTAATCAATGAAAACTCAGAAAATGAAACTAGCCTTTTTGGGCCCAATAAGCCCAATAGGGCCCGAACTTATAAAAAGGCCCATGTAAGGCCCAATACACGTTTAAGAACTAATTAAACAAGAACCATGAAACAATGAATTATTAGGTGATTTGAAATAACTATGGAAAGATCGAAACTAAAAACAGATTCAGAACCCATGCCGGGTAAAATCCGGCAATTTACCGCGTACTACGTCTGAATTCCATCAGGAATTCTTATAAGGGCTTGTCATCCAATCTAAATCATTTTTAATCTCAATAAGACCATAAATAAGGCTCTCTAAATGATTTTTCATCAATCATGCATAAACAACAGAATTTCGTAACTGAAACGCGAATACCGGTTTTCACCGGCATTTACTGATATCTGATACGTCAACCGAACCTCGTAACTCCGTAAACAATTATCTAACCACTGTTTATTATCATAACATAGTAGATTTGGTGAGTGATACATTGTCTGGAATAAATGCGTTCCGAAACGCGACCGTGACGCGAACCGGGTTACGATCAGGTCAAACCCGAGAATTGGACAGATAAGGCTTTAACACGACCGACCTGGGAAGAATATGCTCAAAATATCATTCTAATGCTTAATTTCATGCATTTAGATAGCAAATAATAATAAAAGCGCTCATTTGATAAAAACGCGTAAAATCGTTAAACGTGGTAAATACGCGTTAATTTACAACCCGTTCAACTATTCGGTATGTTTTAATATGATAAAACTTATAATCTTAAAATATTATTACATTTAATAATTAGAACCAATATGAAATGAAATTTAAAAGTTACAAGAGACGGTTTCAGACTTGACGCGAACTAACCCGTTAACGAACCCGTTCTCTTAACCCCTACTATATAAACTACTTTTAATTCATCTTAGGGTTTCAAAAACCCATTGGGAAAGAGAGAGGTGGACAAGCCGCGACCTCCCCCTTTTTCCCCTTTTTCGATCCGACCATGCTCCAATCTCCGGTCACCGGCGGCCCTTCCGGCGAAGTGTCGGCGAGTGCTAATCCCTTGCATGTTGCGACGCAGCTGGAGTAAAAGGGGCATGAACCGAAGGTAGGTAGCAAATCCCGATTGCTTTCAGTTCTACCAATTTCCTCGATGCTTTCCCTTCTCTGCCTCACTCTCGATCTCTCGAACTCTCTCTCGGTGAACACAACCAGACTTGAAGGTGATTTGGTGGTTCAAAGGTTCAGATTCGAAGTTCAACAGGGATGAGGTCGAAGGTCAAATTCGAATTTGGGGCTTCTTTGATGGTGTTTGCAGGTCGACTGATTTGATGATGGGTTGTGGATGTTATTGGCCATGGTGGGTGTTTGGTGGTGGTTGTGATGGCACCGGTGACGGCAGCCAAGGTTGTGAAAGAAAGGGTGGCCGAAGGTGGCCTAGGCCCGCCCCACTGCCTTCTCTCTTGAACTATACCAGATCTGGGCTCGAGGCAGTGGCACTGGTGGATGGTGCAGGTCGCGGTTGGTGGCTGTCGTGTGTTGGTGGTCGATGTTGGTGAAGGTGATAGCAGCAGGGGCTTCGGTTGTGGCTGCTGGGATCGCGTTGGTGATGGCTGTTGATGTAGGCGTCGGCGGTGGTTGCTGGCTGTTGTTGATTGTTGACCGTGATTGTGGCTCTAGCTGATATTGGTCGATTTAGTGTCGGTTAGGGCTGTGCATGTCGATGTGGTTGTGATTTGGGGCTGTTGATGGTAGTGTATTAGTGTGCATGTCGACTGTGGTCGTGTTGTTGATGGTCGTGGTGATGGTTGTGGGTTGTGCTTGCGGCTGCGTTGTTATTGGTTGGGTGATGGTGGTCGATGGTGGAGTAGGACCGCAAGTAGACAAAAGAAGGTGGTTATGGTTGTTGTTGGTCATGGTAATGGAGTTGTTTGGTGAAAGCCAATGGTGGTTTAAGGTGGTGACCGAGTGGTAGTGGTGGAGATGGATGTGATTATGGTTGTTGGTTTGGGTTATTAAGTTGCGTGGCGAGTTTGACTACTTTGGTAACGGCCTAAAGCCGGTTAGAATGATTGTGGAAAATAGTGGTTGAAATGGCGTTTTAGTGTTGTTGTAGAGATGTTAATCGTGTCGGTGTTGGCAATTGAGATTTGTGAGTCGTATGTTGGTCAAGCACGGTCAACCGAGGTCAACGGGCAGTCAACGACAAGATCATGATGAGGCTGAGAGCCATGCGAGTGGGTTAACGAACGTGAATCGAATGGAAGGTAATATCGCACTCGCAACGCATTGAAATTGAGTTATAAATTGCATACGTATTGTTGAGCTCTAATTATATAAAAGGCATAAATTATAAAATATGTGAACTATAAACGTAAACGAACGTCTCTTGTTATAAATGTTTGATTTAAAAGGATGGTTTGGACCCGAGATTTAAATAACAACGCTAGCTATTAGAAACCAACCTAGTTAAAATATATGAAACAGTAAGACTTGGGAAGTGGTTATAACCTGTCATTGATTAGACAAATAAGTTGATTTTATGTCACGTTAAATCGTTACAAGACTTAGAGATATAAATACATTTAAATACGATTGTGCTATTGTGTATATATATATATAATATATATATATATATATATATATATATATATACAATAGATATTTAGGTTAACCGGTTTCTACAAGTTTCATCTAAGATAAAAGACCTAAAATGCTATAATGATCCATCATCGTGTTGTTATTAATTGTCGGTCATCTCATTGTTATTGACATAATATTAATTGTAACACTCTTTTATACAATTATCGTCAATCAAGTTAACAAATACGATATAAAATTGAGCATTATAAACATCGTTTGAAACATTATATATTACCTACATGGTTAATGCAAGTTATTTATAAAGATTTGGAATACATGATATAAATTGATTTTTGACATTCTTCACACTAAGACCCAATTCTTGATTAAATGCATAAATTAACCTAATGTACACGAATCAATTCATGACAATTAATAATACGCAAGAAGCTAAGGTACACTAAGGATACTAATCACCAACATTAATTTAACTAAAGAGCTCAACTGTACGCATGTAATAACATCATACTAATTCTAAACGTGAATCTTATATGTTCTAGTTAGGATTGCTTTGTTGGTGATCATCACTTTTCTTTATCAAGCTCTGAAATTTTATAAGGATACCAGGTGAGTTCTCGTGTTCCCCTTTTTACTTTGGTTTTGGGGATGAAACATGCTCTTTTAAACTGAAACTTTTATTTGTGATACTGTTTACTGTTTTGCATGATCTTTTGTTTTATGAACTATGATTGTGCTTACTTGATGCTTGTATGTGGGACTGTTTGGATACGTGCTGATACTTTTGTCATGATCATTAATTCTTTTGTGAACCGCTTGTTTTTATGTGAATAGATCTATTTGGGGAATCCCCCACGCACAGTGGCTCCCGCTACAGGGAGGTACCCCACTGAGATCCTGAGGGGTCGTTTGTGGCATGTAACAGGTTTGAATAAGATACTATGGTGAACCATCCTAGCAAGAATGGTTCACTGTTCTGAGGCTTGGTTCCTTCCTACGGGAATATCCGGTTAAACACAAGTTTAGAAGAGGCCAACCGGGGACCAAGTGCAGGGTTGATTATGACCCCACAACAGTTTAATAGATACAAAAACTTTAACTTGTGGGCTTTATGAGTCCCTTTTACTTTTGTTTTCTGAAACTTTAACCACTTGAACTCACCAACTTTATGTTGACACAAAATCTTTTTGAGCATGTCTTCAGTACAGCTAGGGAGAATAGTTGTGCTATAGAAGTTACCCAAATCCGAAGCAAGATACGAGGATAGAGGTTAAAGACAAAGGCTGAGCCTAGAAGCCTTAGCTACTAAAGCTTCAAGAAATATCCACTGAGAGATTGATCACGACACCTATAGACTGTAGATTTAGGCACCTTGTGAATCGAAACAAAGCCAATATTCTGATGTAAATGTTGAAAGTTGTATTGTATTAAACCATTTAGTTTCCGCTGCATTTTGGTTGTTGTTTACTAATCATGACGTCCCGCCTCTCTGGCCCGGGGTGTGACACTGCGAATATCAGGAGGCAGTCCTTGGATGTACCTCTTGATTTTCCTTGACACTGGCGGAAACTACACCTCTGGAATGCCCCATAACTACACCCCTTGGTCGTTACCCCCACCGAATCATCCTCCTCATCATCGGACAACACGGTCTCAGGCTCCGGTTGTTCCTCCTGTCCCTTGCTTCCTTTGCCCATTGACCCTTTTCTATTTTCCTTCTCTTTCCTCTCCTCATTCCTCACAGCCCTGATAACTTCAGTCACCACAGACGGTAAGACTATCTACATGACTTGGTGTACTCATCAGCAATCGCCTCTTGAGTTGAGGCATTCAAGCTAGCATTCTTAGTCTCCTCACTCCATCATGAACCTCAGGGTTCTCATGTGCCATCTCAGGAGCCTTAGCACTACTCCTGGTCATACGTGGCCTAGTACCACATCCACCATGACCTCTGCCTCTAGAAGCCTTGGAAGATTTTCGTCCAGCCATTTCCTAAACGCTATAAGAATCAAACACTAACACATTCATTCAAGGTAATAGCTCAGCTTATGTTAAGTATAGTAAGTCCCTAATTACAGTGGCGAGTTGGTATTAGCTACTTACTTTACTCTTCACACCCCAAGCATTTCCTATCCTGACTACATCAGTATCTAATCTACTAAGAACACACAAGTCAAATAACATGCACATAATACCGCTTAACTTTAAGGAAAGAAATACCTGATGACACGTAGCTACTCGGCTGACATCCCTCCATTTGTCCTATTTTAAGTTTAATTTAGGTTTTTGAAATTACTTTACCCAATTTACTTAACTATGGCTCTGATACCAACTTGTAAGGCCTCATTCCCGGTCACCTCACAGTTGGTCATTCATCGCATCATAGATATATAATAATAAACTTCATAAAATAAGTAGTGGAATTACTGTAACAAAAGCCATTCATGATTATTAATAAATACTATTGTTAAGCAATACAACGGAGTTTGAGTTACAAAAGGATTAATTAGTTTCATTGCAAAAAAAAAATATCATAAGTATTGAATGGATGTCAGTCTTGTCCCGCCGAGTAGGTTTTCCCGCGTGCCATCCTCAGCAATATTTACCTGCCAACTGAAAATGTATAAAAGTCAGCGTTGCTGAGTGAGTCCTAGTTTTTAAAAGTATTAAAATACCTTGTATAATGTATATATATGAAAATACTCTTTTTATAAAAATACTTTCTTTACTTTTGTACGTGAGCACGCATCAAATATACATCAAGGTAATGCTTTCTTTCTTTCTTTCTTTACTATACACCTTTGTTCATTTCGTACTTTTTAACTTTATCTTTCACTGTCTATGTTGACCAATGTGCAATACCCCAAACTATGTGCGTGAAAACTGGTGTTGGGGGTGTGGTATATAAATAGACCATGAACTATGTGCACAAAGCTGACCCAGTCCCCTAGGGTATGCTACAAAGGTCCTGCCAATCTCATTGATTGACCCTGTGTGCATCCTTTGGGGTAGCTAACCCGCATCACAGTTGAGCTAACGACAACATGGTCATGCACCTCCTATGAGCTTGCAAGACTTTCATTATTTATATTATGTTCCACTTTTTTTATCATTAATCTTTCACTTTTGTTAAGGATAATACTTTGCATTTATGATCATAAACATACCACATAATTCACACAATAATAATTATCATGGACATAAAAACAACTTATAATAATGCAATATAATAACAATTTAAAACCCTAAAGTCCATCTTAGGTCAAACCTTAATGATTCTGTTTTTCTCAAAATTTCAAAAAATAGTCTAAGCGTTCTAGGCGCATGGGCACTATGCATGCGCATGAGGCCTGTTTAGGCGCATTGCAACTATACAGGCGCATGGGATTACTTAGGTGTTTCATCAGTTAGACGCATGAGCCATTTCAGGCGCATGGGCACTATCTGGACGTATGGGTTATACTTAGGCGTCTGAGACTAAGTCTTAGGTGCATTGTCTACTCTTCAGAAGCATGGACTATCACTTAGAAATTCTAAGGCATTTTCTAGATGCATGGGGTACTGTTTGGGTGCATGGACCCTATTTGGGCGCATGACCCGACTTAGAAACTTTTCTAAGGCAAGTTTTAGGCGGTTGGACCTTATTTAGGTTCATGAACAACCCGTTGAATGTATTTCTATGTTGTTTCCAGTCCTAAACATCATATTGTCTTAGTGTAAGCTTGCTCATACCATTCTAAGCATGAACATAACATAAAACATTCATAAACATCATCGTACATGCATGGATACATCCGGTTACTCATTAAACTTTTGTAAAAATAGTTTACATACATTTTCATCCCCAAGAATTTATAAAACATGTAGAAATACGGGTCTAGAACTCACCTTTGCTGCTTTCAAGCTTCAGACTCTAAATCTTGAACTTTCCAAAGAATTCAAACACCTAGATGTGTCTAAAACACACAAACCCGAACCCACGTACACTTAAGAACATATAACCGAGGCTAAATCTAGCCAAGAACAACTTAAAAACACTAAATCTTACCTTACATTTGGTTTTCTTCTTGTTCTTCTTCAAGACCTGAAGCTTCTGCTCTTCTCTCTCTAAAATCCAATTGCAAAAAGGTGAAAAGTAACATGGCATGGGCGGCCATGTTGCTTTTGTACAAAATAATATTAAATTTTGTACTTTTGACACATTTAACCTCTCAACTTGGATTAAATGGCACTTTCACTTTTATTCTTCTTTTTACAACTTCTTATATATCCGGGTGTTACATTGTTATGTAATATATATACACATGTACAATAATAACACGTATATATGTATGTATGTATATATATATACACATAATATAATATACATGTGTATATGTATGTATGTATATATATAAACATATATATAATATACATGTGTACATGTCTATATATATATGTGTGTGTGTATGTGTATGTGATATTTATATTGTATATATTAAAAGATTTGTCTGCCCAAGATACATATTAAATTGATGTGGCTAGTGTGATATGATCCAAGTCGGGTATACCCAATAACAAGCCAAACAAACACCAATAAAATTTATTCATTGATAAGATCATACAAATAAATTGACACCGATTTAGAAAATAGGTTTCTAAAACGTTGCTTTGTAATGAACAACATTATGGGATAATTTGTTCATGAGAAATTATATATTTTATTATTTAAGTTGGTTAAGTAATAACACATATAAAGTGTGTTATTTTATAAAATTAAGAGTGGCTTAATTTTATAAAATTAAGAGATAAGAGTGTCACATTTTATAAAACTAAAATGGAGGGGGGGGAACCCACTTTGGTTAAAGTTTTTGGCCGCCCAAAGGGGCATGGGGAAAACCCCCCCCCCTTTTAGTCTTGGTCTTTGCAAGATTAAGTTACACTTAACACTCTCCATCATAACACACCTCTCTCACACACACAAAGCAAGAAACCCTCTCTAAGGAGCTGAAATTTTCGGATTCAAGAAGGCAAAAAGAGGGGCTGAAATTCGGATTTGGGCTGCTTTTCAAGGAGTTCTTGTCTGAAATTTCTATTATGCAAAAGGGGTTTGAAGTTGGTGTTCACTACCTAGAAGTGGTGTTTGGAAGGCTTGTGGGTATCACCTCTTGAGGTCTTCTACATTTAAGATTAAGCTTTCAAACATCATCATCTACACCTCTAAATCCACGGTTCTAAGAGGTAGTTTATGAAGTTGTTATATGTTTTTGATAGCATGTTCTTTCATATAAAGATCCTTTGTTCTGGGTTTGTAACATATGTATTTGATGCATAAACTAACTAATATCAAATGTTTTTGATTATACAACTCCGCTATTTTGACATATTAATGGTTAATATGACTTGATAAACAAGTACAAATCCCAACAATGGCATCAAGAGCCGGTATATGAATACATGCTTCAAAAACGAAATTTTCGGGTCCTTTTGTGTAAAAAAGTGGGCTGGAAATTTCATCCATGGTAAACCCTTTGTTTTTCAAAAATAATCTTTTATATTCATAGTAATCATCTTGAAAATTAGTGCCATAAGATGGCTTGTTTGTTTGACAAAAACCCCTTATATTTATTTGTTGTTTGAAATTTTGGGGTTAAAAAGGGTGTCATTCTCGGTTTTTTAGTATACATATTGGATGTATTTTGGTGCATATAACCTAGCCATGACCTTGTGTTGGATGTTTGTAGTTGTGATTTCATTTGTTATTATAAAGGCATGTAATTTATTTGTTCATTTGGTATGTATAAAAGATTAGTTTGCACTTTGTTTTACTAGAAAATGTATTAGGTTTTTATGTAATAGTACTTTGGGGCTGTTTTGGATGACCAGAAGGTACCTAAAGAGATGGTGAAATCACAACACAAAAGGGTTACTTAAAGCATATGGATGCGGGTTCAAGTGGGAGTTCACGACAAAAGATTCATGTCATGTTTTACCTTAGAATGACTCTTGACACACTTGTTATGGCAAGCAAGTGTGGTCAATATAGTTGGCTATGGTTATGCACTTATAGTATGTTTGGTTGTTTATTGGTTGTTTGGTTGTGTTTGACATTTTGTGAAATTGATAAACTAGTTAAACAACTATGATAAAACAAGCATAAAATTGGTTCAATATCATTAAAGGAATTAATAAAATATGTTTATAATGGTTAGTGATTTAATAAAAATGTGTTTTATTAAAAGGAACCATGGAAATAGTTTTTATAAAATGCCATGCATTTGATGCATACAAATTGTATGGTATAAAAGGTTTTCTAAAAAACTAGAATTTTAGAAACTATAAAACCCTTTTCAAAACAAGTTTAACACCATCCTCTTAAACAACACTCGATTCACTTGCAACTCATTATGAGATAAAGGTTACCTAACCATAAATGTAGATACTTGTGAAGTGAGGTGAAATTACGAGATTGTGGATAAAGGTCACCTAACCACTTATATTTGAAAAATCACACGTGTGTCTAAGTAGGACGACTTGATTGGAACTCATGCATTAGGATCACCGAAGCATGACGTACAAAAGGTGTTGATGGGATAAACATGCCAAACTAAATAAGATGTTTAAACCGATCCATACACTAGAAATTGTAATAGGTTTACAATTGTCAAAAGTTGACTACCTTGTTAATTTAAATAAAGGGATAAAAGTCACCTAACCGATATTAAATGTAACGTTGGATTCTAGAATTTTAATATTAATTGTCTATGAGACATAAAAGGTATTAATAATTAAAATACTTTGATATTAAAAATACTAAAAGTTAACTTTGTAAAATTATAGATGGCAAACAACAACAACTCAATCCCAACCGTCCATAACCTATCACTAAGAACCATTCTCGAGAAGGAACGTCTCAACCATGGGAACTTCATGGATTGGTACCGAAACTTGAGAATCATTCTCAAGTAGGAAAAGAAGTCCTATGTGTTAGACGATCCCATTCCCGATCAACCCGATGGGAATGACTTAGAGGCCTTTAACGAGTGGGTCAAGTACACCGAGGACTCTGTGCAAGTCTCATGTCTCATGCTAGCGAGTATGATTCCCGATTTACAAAAGGACTTTGAGAACCACAATGCCTATGACATGATCACCAGTTGAAGGAAATGTTCCAACAATAATCAAGGGTGGAACGCTTCAAAAACGGTTCGAGCACTTCATGCAAGTTGGATGGACGAACCCAATCGGTATCATCTTACGTTCTTAAGTTAAAGAGCCACATTGATCGCCTTGAAAGGCTTAACTGTCATGTCTCCAACGAGTTAGCAAAGGATTTGATCCTCATCTCCCTATCCAAGAAGTTTGAAAGCTTTGTTATGACTATAACATGAATGGATGGGACAAGAGCATTGGTGAGCTTCATTCAATGCTCAAACGGCCAAGGCGGGCATGGGTAGAAAAGTTCTACCGGTCCTTATGATCAATGAAGGAGGTAGTAAGAAAAGGAACCTCCCCCACCCTAGGGCAAGTTTTGCCAAAGGGAAGGGACACGTTAAGGGGAAAGAAGGCTAAGGCTAAAGTGGAACCCAAAGAAAAGAAGCAAAAGGTTTGCTAAGATGATCCGTGTTTTGAGTGTGGTGAGTTAGGCCATTGAAAACGAAACTGTCCGGTCTATCTCAAAGAGTTGAGAGCCAAGAGGGATGCGGGGCAAACCTCAGGTAGGACTTTTATGATACATGTTGAGCTAATGTTATTTCTTCTAACACATGGGTATTATAATACCGGTTGTGGAACTCATATTTGCAATTTGTTGCAGGGGTTCATAAGAAATAAGCATTACAGAAAGGGCGATGATAGTCTCTTTATGGGCAATGGAGGAAAGTTGAAGTTGAAGCCCAAGGAGACTATGTTTTGCAACTTTCAAGTGGTTTGAAAGTTATTTTGAAAATGTTTTGTATGCTCCTAGTTTGACTAGGAATATTATTTCCGTTTCCTTTTAAGACAATGTGGCTATGATTGCAAATTTCTTGACAATGATATCCATGTTTGTTTGAATCATTTGTTGTATTTAAGGCTATGCCTTGTATGGTATTTATGAATTGGTTCATGATAACACAACATATGATAGCTCAATGTACCAAGCAACCACCAAAAAGCTCAAATTAGATTTGAGTGATTCCTATCTTTGGCATTGTCACCTTGGTCATATAAACAAGAATCGTATGCAAAAACTTCAAAAGAATGGTCTTTAAAACTAATGAAAATGATTCATTTGATGTATGCGAGTCTTGTTACAAGGTTAAAATGACAAAGGCCCTTCTAGTGGGACTATGAAAGGGCAAAAGATTTATTAGGGATCACACAATCGGATGTAATGAAAGGGCAAAAGATTTATTAGGGATCACACAATCGGATGTATGTGGACCTTTTAACCAATAACTAGGAATGGTGAAAGATACTTTATTACCTTTACCGATGACTATAGTCGTTATGGGTATGTGTACTTGTTAAGACACAAACATGAATCTTTTGAAATGCTCAAAATCTTCAAAAATGAAGTAAAAAATCAACTCAACAAAACGATCAAGATTCTTCGTACCGATAGAGGAGGTGAATACCTAAGTAGTGACTTTCAAGAGTATCTTAGAAGTTGTGGGATTGTCTCACAACTTACTCCACCTGGAACCCACAACATAATGGTGTGTCTGAGAGGAGGAATGGACTCTATTGGATATGGTTCTATCTATGATGGCTAGAAGTACACTACCTCTATCATTTTGGGGCTTCGCTTTGCTCTACGCGGCCTATATTTTAAATATGGCCCCAACCAAAAGTGGAAAGGACACCTTTCGAAGTATGGCATGGAAGGGTTCCATCATTGTCATATTTAAAAGTTTGGGGGTGTGAGGCTTATCCTAAGCAATACACTCAAAACAAACTGGAAGCCCATCCACAAAGTGTATCTTCATTGGATATCCTAGAGATTGTATTGGATATTACTTTTATGATCAACAGAGCAGAAAGTGTTTATTGCTCAAAGGCAGAGTTCTTGGAAACTATGTTCCTTTCGGAAGGAACTAGTGGAAGAATAGTGGAACTTGAAGAGGTTCAAGATTCACAAGACGATACACATTTGGTTGATACGGATGTTGAGAATGATCATGTCGATGATCAAGATACACAAAACGTTCGCAGATCTGGTAGAACTAGTGTTCCTCCTGAGAGCTATGGATTTTTCATGGATGGATGCTATGTGGTAGATTCGGATGAACCAACCACATACCGTGATGCAATGTCAAAGCTTGATTTTGACAAATGGCAAGAAGCCTTGAACATTGAGATGCAATCCATGTATGATAACCAAGTTTGGGAATTGGTTACACCACCTCTTAAATCCAAGGTAGTTGGAAGTAAGTGGGTTTTCAAGAAGAAAACCGATATGCATGGAAACTTGGTTACTTATAAGGATAGACTTGTATCAAAAGGTTTCACTCAAACTCAGGGGTTGATTATGATGAAACTTTCTCGCCTGTGGCAATGCTAAAGTCTATAGGATATGTTTGCCATAGCTGCATATTATGACTATGAGATCTGGCAAATGGATGTCAAAACGCTTTCCTTAATGGATATCTTGAGGAAGATGTCCATATGGAAAGCTGAAGGTTTTGTCGATCCAAAACATCCTAACAAAGTATGCAAGTTAAAGAAATCAATCAACTAATTGAAACAAGCATCGGAGGAGTTGGAATCACCGTTTGATGATGAAGTAAAGAAAATTGGTTTCATCAAAACGTTGATGAAGTTGTGTATATAAGAAAACTAGTGGGAGCATATTACTTTCTTGTATTATATGCGATGACATTTTACTACTGGAAACGACATTCCAACCTTTGAAGGTGTAAACGCCTGGCTTGGAAGCTGTTTTCCATTAAGGATTTGGTGAAGCCACCTATATTTGGGAATAAAAATCTATAGGGATAGATCAAGGTGGTTGATAGGTTTAAACCAAAGTGCATATATTGAAAAGATCTTGAAAAGGTTCAAGATGGAGAATTTTAAGAAAGGTTGGTACCTATTCAAAAGGGACTACACTGAGCACGTCTCAATGCCTAGTTCAAAGGTTTGAACAAGAATGAATGAATGGAGTCCATATGCATCGGCTATAGGATCCATCATGTATGCAATGATATGTACTAGGCGGACGTGTCATGTGCTCTAAGCATGACAAGTAGATATCAACAGAATCCTGGTAGTAGTTATTGGATGGCTGTTAAGAGTATTTTGAAATACCTTAGAAACACTAAGGATATGTCTTAATATATGGATATGGTGAGGAGGAGCTCGTGTAAAGGGTTACACGGATGCGAGTTTCCAAATGATCGAGATGATCTCGATCACAGTGGGGATGTCTTATTATGAATGGAGGAGCGGTCTCTTGGAAGAGCTCAAAGCAAGATGTAGTGGCAATATCTACAACAGAATCAGAATACATCGCCGTTCATTAGCAGCTCAAGAAGCTGCATGGCTAAGGAAATTCATGGATCTAGGGGTTGTTGCTACCATTCAAGACCCCCTAGATATCTTTATGACAACGACGGTGCGATTGCTCAAATCAAGGAACCTCGTGCTCATCAAAAGACTCGGCACATTGAACGGAGGTTCAACTACATAAAGGGATGAAGTTGAAAAGGGAAGATATGTATTCGCAAGTTCACAACGATCAAAACATGCGAATCCATTCACGAAGCTCCTAGAAAGGTCAAAGCATGAAAGTCATACTTGTGCCTTAGGACTTCAATATTATAGTGATTGGACTTGATCAAATTTTGTATTTGGATATCGGAACCTATGTTATTTGACTAATTATATGGTTATAATTTTCATTTGTTCTCCATTTTAGCAGTTTTTAAATCCGTGAATAGTAAGTTATTCTAAACGTCGTAGTCAATCATACTTGTGGGAACAATTATGATGTAAGACTATAATGAACTTGGATTGGTGATATCATAAGGTATGAATATAGAGCAAGAGGTTGCTACCAAGGTTCATGATATCTATGGCATATAGATATAGGACTGACCGCACTCAATTATTTCTGCATGGAATCTTTATGATTAGTCATAAGAGATATTGAGTAAAGGCGAATATTATTGTATCCTCAGACTGAGATACATATTGGGTTTGATATTCACCAAGTATCGTACTTTGACTTAGTGCTTTGCTGTCTGAAACATTGGCAGTGCGTAAGGCTAGGTTCAGGTATGATACAAGGTGATTATGAGAGATGTATGTAGTCAAGATGTGATTTGTTCCTCTTATTGGAGAGTTAGATGTCTAAGGCCTGTTAAAGTTAAATCGGAAAATGACAATTCTGTGTCTCTGGGATTTAACATGACATCTGCGACAAAGGATAGATGATTGATTCACCTAAAACATGTTCAGTAAGGTAATTGAAGAGGATGATGTTATTGAATGGCACTTAATCATATACACTAGGGGTAGCAAACCGTTGCTAGGCGTTATTTGCTTTTGCATCAATTTTCTATGAATCTTGTGCAAGTGGGAGATTGAAAGATTTGGTCTGCCCAAATACATATTAAATTGATGTTGCTAGTGTGATATGATCCAGTCGGGTCATACCCAATAACAAGCCAAACAAACACCAATAAATATTTATCGTTGATAGATCATACACATAAATATCGACACCAATTAGAAAATAGGTTTTCTAAAACGTTGCTTTTGTAAATGAAAACATTATGTGGATAATTTGTTCATGAGAAATTATTGTTTATTATTTAAGTTGGTTAAGTAATAACAAATAAAAGTGTGTATTTTATAAATTAGAGAGTGCTTTAATTTTAACAATTAAGAGATAAGAGTGTCACATTTTATAAAACTAAAATGGGGGGCGGGAACCCACTGGGTTAAAGATTTCGGCCTCCCAAAGGGGCATGGGGAACTGTAACGCCCGGAAAATTTTCTGATCGAGTCAGATGATAGTGATGGGCTCGGATGAAAACCATTTAATGAATATGGAGTGGTTGCGGTATTACACCGAGTAACCCTTCGGGTCACGAGTTTAACGAGTTTGGGGTCCGGGAACGCCTGGCATATAAATAGATGGATCAACTGAGCAACTCTCATTTCACTAAACGCCATTCTAGAGAGAGAAAGTGTAGAGAGAGAAAGTGGCGGATCGAAGCTCGGGTGGTCTAGAATCGAAGGCTGGTGTTTGGGACTCCAAAACTACAAGAATCAAGGTAAGAAAGTATCTAAATTGCCACATTTGGTGAAAACCCGGGTTTGGGGTTTTGGGGTTTTTGGCAAAAATCACCCAAAACACACGTTTTAGGGTATTTAAAACGTGTAAGAAGCTTAGATATAGCTTCCTGGATGATAATGCAAGGGTTTGGGTGGAAAGGATTGGATTTTTGGGCTAAAACGAGCTGATTCGTGAATTTCAGCTCGTTCTGCGAAATTAAGGTCTCGTCCAGCGAAACGTAAGTTCGTCCAGCGAAACTGGAGGAACCTACAGCGAAGTTACAGTTTCGCTGTAGCGAAAACCATATTCGCCTGAGCGAAACTATGGTTTCGCTGATGACTATGCCAATGTCCAAGTTGACCTTAGATATTGCGAAACTAGGGAATTCAACGAAAGTTGGCGCTCGAGGTAGCGAATCTGTCAAGCGAACTGGCAGAATGCTGCCCAGCGAAACTAGCAGCGAAAATGCTAATTCGCCTGGCGAAACTACGGGCGAATTTACGGCGAAACTACCTGCGAAATTAGTAGCGAAATTAGGCAGAAATTAACTCTTTGAGTGTGAACTTATCTGCAGGCAGTGTAGTGTGACCCGCGTCTTAAAGCTTGATTGAGAGGCTGCTTGTCAAGCACAGGTGAGTTTAGGACCCCTCATTTACTTGTTTTAAATGGTTTTGGGGCTGGAACACATATAAACTGGTTTAATGATGTATGTATGGTATGACCCGTTTGGGTATAATGTTGTGTTATAGTCTAAGGTATGATTGTGGACTCGACATGTTATGTAAGTCTTAGTATGAGTCCCCACGGTCATGGAAGGAGTTAGTGCTACTGCACCAGGATAACACATAGTAAGTGCCTAGCGATGACTGATGATGTAGGCTATGTATGCACGAGGTTATGTATGATGAGGATGATGATGCATGTATGATGTTAAGTATGACGATGTAAGTGTGATGATGATGACGATGTATGTACGATGATGATGACGATGTATGTACGATGAATGTATGACGATGTATGTATGATGCTATGTATGATGATGTATGTATGGTGTGTGTGTGTTCCTATAATAATGATGTATGAATATCTTTCCATGACTTTACGTATTAACGAACGAACGAAGTATTATGTAACGTAAAGTGAAAGATAACGAAAGAGGAACACGATGATGAATGCATGTATTAATGAATGAACGAATGAATGAATGATGATGAATACATGCATTAATGAACGAACGAATTATGTCTTGCAAGCATTGAATAACGCGATTGGTCCTTCTATGTGATTGACCATGGTCATGGTACCTCTACCGCTACCTCTAGTACCGGCATACGCTCCCGTATTATGTTGATTACGGCCCGGTAGCTAAGACTGATTGGGGTGAGATATGGTATTGGTACAATTCACCTTTCAATGTGCGCAAGTAAGTATGAACGAGATTCTTGTCATTCGACCACCGTAATCATAGCAAGTGCTATGAAGTAGGTAAAGCCTGACAGAATCCATACGAGAAGTTAAAGATGATGATATATAACGAATGATGAAGATAATAATGAATATTATCTCTGTGTACGTATGATGTTTGAACGCATGCACGAAAGGATATTTAAATGAGTAAAAGTACGTTTTATTATAAAACTAGAACTCCTCAGCAACGCTGACTTTTATGTGTTCCAGTTGGCAGGTAGCGTTGCTGGGGATGCACGAGGCGGCTACTCAGCTCTTTTGGGATGGCATCTCCATTTAATAATGATGCAACGTCATGCGTTGTGGGTCTATAACGCACGCAACTCATCACGTTGCATGCCATTATGAGATTTCTTGAGTATTCCCCCGGAAGGGATTTTAAGAAATCTTCTTTAGATTTTGATAAGTTCGCACGCATTGGGTGCGTGTGCGTAGCACATGCAACGAAATATGTTGCATGTGTATGTCAAGAGTATTCCGTCAGAGTTCCGATGTACGGAACTATTAAGGAATATCTTTAGTATAAAAATTATAACTTTAAATGTTTGAACTTGATATCTCCTCTAGAGGTCGCTGTATGATCTTAGGAGGAGAGACAAAGTAGAGAAAGCTTCATTTTGTAATCGAGTCAATGATGTAATGACTATTATTAATGAATGAGAATGTATATATATTCTATCATTTCCGCTGCGTTATTTTATGATTATATACATTGTGTATGTTTTATGTGCGATGAACCACCAACAGTAGGGCGCCCGGGAGCGGGGCCTTACAAGTTGGTATCAGAGCAAAAGTTTAAGTAAAATGGGTAAAATTTCATAACAAACCTAAACTTAAACTGAGAATGGGACAGGGAGAATGAGAATGCCATCTGAGTAGCTGCGTGCCATCAGGTATTTCTTAAAGTAATTAATTAAGTATGTGCGTGTGAAATGTGGTTATGTGTGCTGTTAGATTTAGATACGGGTGTAGTCAGGAAGGTAATGCTTGGGGTGCGAAAAGTAGAGTAAGTGACTAATCACAACTGGCCACTGTAATTAGTAACTTACTGACTTGACATAAACTGAGCTATTTCCTTGAATGACCGTGTTGGTATTTGAACCTTTCAGTGTGAGATAGAAGATGGTCGGTGGTAGATCATCTAAAGCCCACTTGGTGGAGGCAGTGGCGGAAGTGGTGTGGAACCACGAGCCACAAGAGGGAAGACCTAGACAAGGGAAGAAGGTTCCCGAAGGACTAATACTACCCCTCGGGGGGGACGAATGAGAGTGATGATTTTAGGGCCTCGGTGTGAAGAGGCAGTTGTCGAGGAGGTGCACCAGGTTATGCAGACGATCTTACCGTCTGTAATGACAGAAGTGTTTAAGGCAGCAGTACGTGAGGATGAGAGAGGGGAAGAAATCAGTTCCGGTGGACAACAACAGACAGGGGCGGCGGAGAAACGGTATTGTCCGATGATGGGAGGAGAAGAACAGGTACGGGAGATAGCCCGGGGCTGTGATTACGGGAAGTTCATGAGGTGCAAGCCCCAACTTTCGATGGGTCTGGTACTGCTACTGATGCTCACAATGGGTGATGGAATGGAAGCTGTCCTCGATATCAGTGATTGCCAGGAGGACAAGAAGGTGAAGTTTGCCACCCACTCTTTTACAGGGTCGGCTTATGCTGGTGGAAAAATATAGTCCAAGCCGAGGGTAGCAGGGCTATAGGGAAAATGAAGTGGGCTGAGTTGAAAAGGTTGGTGATCGAGGAATTCAGTCCTCGTCGGGAAATGGATAGAATAGAGAGAGTTCCTGCAGTTGGAGGCGGGGATGATGAGACCACCAACAATATACCACCAAGTTTAACGAGTTGCGCGGTTGGTGCCAGATCAGGTGACGCCGGTGTCTCGAAAGATCAACCGGTATATTCAAGGGTTGCCAGCCGAAATTCGTTGGCATTTGATTTCCGCTCGACCGAGTACTTTCAGGTCGGCGGTGGATTGGCGGGAAGGTGTACGATGAGAGAGCTGCGTGGTGAAAGCTGAGAGTGGAAAGAAGGCAGGTGGAGAGAAGGGTGGCAGGGAAGAAGGGTTGGCCGAGGTGATACCTCGACAAGTAATAAGAAGGCGAGGGTAGATGAGCCGAGTGGTCGTGTCTGGAGCTGGGGTGAGGAAGTGTGGTAAGTGTGGAAAAGAACACTGGGGGAGTGTAAGTGGGGATCCAACCTCTGCTTTAAGTGTGGGAAGACGGACATATATCAAGGGATTGCCGGATATGGCAAGTGTTTTAACTGGGGGAAAGTGGTCATATGAGCAGAGATTGCAAGAAGCGAGGGCTGAGGGCTCTGGGGGGAGAAGAAGACGGGAGGAGAAGCACCGAGGGCAAAGGCTAGGGCGTTCACAATGACGCAAGAGGAGGCTAGAACGGACCCTGACGTTGTGTCCGGTACGTTCCTGATAAACCAAATTTAGCCTCTGTATTATTGATTCGGGTGCCAGTAGAAGTTTTATTTCTACTACCTTCTGTGCTAAACTGCCTGTAGGAGGAAATGCCTTGATAAGTCCTTTGACGTAGAAAACGCTATTGGTAAATCCACTAGGGTTACGGATGTGATAGAGGACTGTACTATAGAATTAGAGGGCCATAGGTTGCTGCCATGTTACATGTGATGCCTCTAGGAGGATTCGATGTAGTGTTAGGAATGGACTGGCTAGCAACCTACGAAGCGAATATCGTGTGCCGAAGGAAGATGATTAGACTGACGGCGACCGACGGAAGTCCGGTGACAATTTATGGCGATCGAGTTACGACGATTCCGAAGGTGATCTCGATGGCGGGGTGGCGGAAAGTGTATGAGGCGCGGATGTAGCGCCTTATGTTATGTAAAGAACGTAGAGACGCAACACCACAGCTATGCGATGTACCAGTGGTGTGTGACTTTCCAGAAGTGTTTCCCGAAGACTTATCGGTTTGCCACCTGACCGAGAGATCGAATTCCAGATCGACCTGATACCGGGTGCCCAACCTGTCGCGAAAGCACCGTATCGCTTGGCTCCGACGGAGATGAAAGAATTGATGGATCAGTTGCAGGAGCTGCTGGATAAGGGGTTTATTCGACCGAGTATCTCACCTTGGGGCGCTCCGGTTCTGTTCGTAAAGAAGAAGGATGGTAGTATGAGAATGTGCATTGACTACCGCGAGCTGAATAAGCTGACGGTGAAGAACAGATACCCCTTACCAAGGATCGATGACTTGTTTGACCAACTTCAGGGTGCCAGTTGGTTTTCCAGGATATGATCTTCGATCGGGCTACCATCAACTGAAGGTGAGGGAGCAGGATATCCCTAAAACAGCCTTCGTACGCGCTATGGTCACTACGAGTTTCTGTCATGTCTTTTGGGTTGACCAATGCGCCGGCTGCTTTTATGGATTTGATGAACCGAGTGTGCCGGCCAATGTTAGATAAATCAGTGATTGTTCATCGATGATATCCTGATTTATTCGAAAAGCGAGACAGAGCATGCCGACCACATTCGGGGTATTGGAAACGTTGAGAAGGGAGAAATTGTATGCCAAGTTCTCCAAGTGCGCCTTTTGGCTACGCGAGGTGCAATTTCTGGGTCACGTAGTGAATGCAGAAGGAATAATGGTGGACCCAGCAAAGGTTGAGGCCGTGATGCAATGGAAGTACCGAAGACGCCAACCGAGATTCGCAGCTTCTTGGGGCTGGCTACTATAGAAGATTTATTCAAGACTTCTCCAAGATAGCCTCACCTTTGACAAAATTGACTCGCAAGGATGTAAAGTTCGTGTGGGGTCGAGAACAGGAGGACGCTTTTGAGAAATTAAAGACGAGACTGACACAAGCTCCTGTCTGACAAGCCCGAGGGAGATGAAGACTTGGTGGTCTATTCGGATGCATCCTATTCTGGGCTAGGTTGCGTATTGATGCAACGCGGAAAGGTCATAGCCTATGCGTCTCGACAATTGAAGACCCACGAAGTCAATTATCCCACGCACGATCTAGAACTAGCTGCGGTGGTCTTCGCGTTGAAGATTTGGCGACACTATCTATACGGGACGAAGTGCACCATCTTCACGGACCACAAGAGCTTGAAGTACTTCTTCGAGCAGAAAGATCTGAACATGAGGCAGAGGCGGTGGTTGGAGCTGATAAAAGATTATGATTGTGAAATCCATTACCACCCGGGCAAAGCCAATATGGTGGCTGATGCCCTTAGCCGAAAAGAAAGGCCTGAGATCCGGGTGAAGGCTTATCAGTTGATCATGACCTCAGACGTGATGACACAGGTTAAGGAGTTTCAAGATGAGCTTTGAAAGAAGATCGTCTTAACTCTGAAAGGATGAGAGGTCTAGTGACGGAGTTGGGTGAGACTCTAGGTGTTAAGACCCGATTTGGGCGAATGTGGATTCCTCGATACGGGGATCTACGTAGTAGAATTATGGATGAGGCCCATAAGACACGATACTCCATTCACCCCGGTGCTACAAAATGTACCACGATATGAAGAAAGATACTGGTGGCCGGGCATGAACGCGACGTAGTGGAGTAGTAAGTAAGTGTTTGACTTGTTACAAGTGAAGGCGGAACACCAGAAGCCCTACGGGAAGATCCAACCATTGGATATACCCGAATGGAAGTGGAACACATCACCATGGACTTTATATGAAGTTACCACGTACCCCAAAAGGGTATGATGCTATATGGGTGATAGTTGACCGATTGACGAAGAGTGCCCACTTTCTACCGATCCGCGAGACGTATTCATCTGAAAGATTGGCGGATCTATTCATCAAAGATTGTAGCTCGTCATGGCGTACCGGTGTCTATTGTGTCTGACCGTGACACCCGGTTTTACCTCCAAGTTTGGGAAGAGATTCCATGATGCGATGGGAACGAGGCTACATATTAGCACGGCATATCATCCTCAGACAGACGGTCAGTCTGAAAGAATGATCCAAACACTCGAAGACATGCTTCGGGCGTGCGTGATCGATTTTGGAGGAAGTTGGGACGATCACTTGCCGTTAGCAGAATTCTCGTACAATAACAGTTACCATGCCAGTATTGGCATGCCACCCTACGAGATGTTATACGGTAGGAAATGTAGGACGCCCGTATGTTGGGGAGACATTGGACAGAAAGAACTGGGAGGCGTCGAGGTAGTGGAAGCAACGACTGAAAGTTAGAAAAGATCAAAGCCTTCATGAAGGCGGCGAAAGACAGACAAAAGTCGTATGCTGACAAAAGGCGAAGACCGATAGAGTTCAAGGTCGGTGATCGAGTCATGTTAAAGGTTTCGCCTTGGAAAGGAATTATTAGATTCCGAAAGCGGGGTAACTGAGCCCGCGGTATATAGGCCCTTTCCGATTATCGCCCGTGTGGGAGAGGTGGCCTATAGGTTGGAGCTACCAGATGAGCTGAGTGGAATTCACCGACCTTCCCGTATCTCATTTGAGGAAATGTTTGGCCGATGAAGATATGGTCGTTCCGCTGGAGGATATCGAGGTAGACGAACGGCTCAACTATGTGGAGCAACCAGTGGCGATCATTGATAGAAAAGAGAACGGCTAAGAAACAAAGTGGTTCCTCTTGTGCGCGTACAGTGGAAGCACAGGAAGGGATCGGAGTCTACGTGGGAGACTGAAGAGGAGATGAGACAGCATTACCCACATTTGTTCGAAGAGTGACAGGTTTCGGGGACGAAACCTAAATAAGGGGGGTGGACTTGTAACGCCCGGAAAATTTTCTGATCGAGTCAGATGATAGTGATGGGCTCGGATGAAAACCATTTAATGAATATGGAGTGGTTGCGGGTATTACACCGAGTTAACCCTCGGGTCACGAGTTTAACGAGTTGGGGTCCCGGGAACGCCTGGCATATAAATAGATGGATCAACTGAGCAACTCTCATTTTCACTCAAACGCCATTCTAGAGAGAGAAAGTGTAGAGAGAGAAAGTGTCGGATCGAAGCTCGGGTGGTCTAGAATCGAAGGCTGGTGTTGTGGACTCCAAAACTACAGAATCAAGGTAAGAAACGTATCTAAATTGCCACATTTGGTGAAAAACCCGGGTTTGGGGTTTTTGGGGTTTTTAGTGGCAAAAATCGCCCAAAACACACGTTTTAGGGTATTAAAACGTGTAAGAAGCTTAGATATAGCTTCCTGGATGATAATGCAAGGGTTTGGGTGGAAAGGATTGGATTTTTGGGCTAAAACGAGCTGATTCGTGAATTTCAGCTCGTTCTGCGAAATTAAGGTCTCGTCCAGCGAAACTGTAAGTTCGTCCAGCGAAACTGGAGGAACCTACAGCGAAGTTACAGTTTCGCTGTAGCGAAACTACATATTCGCCTGAGCGAAACTATGGTTTCGCTGATGACTATGCCAATGTCCAAGTTGACCTTAGATATTGCGAAACTAGGGAATTCCAACGAAAGTTGAGCGCTCGAGGTAGCGAATCTGTCCAGCGAAACTGGCAGAATGCTGCCCAGCGAAACTAGCAGCGAAACTGCTAATTCGCCTGGCGAAACTACGGGCGAATTTACGGGCGAAACTACCTGCGAAAATTAGTAGCGAATTAGGCAGAAATTAACTCTTTTGAGTGTGAACTTATCTGCAGGCAGTGTAGTGTGACTCGCGTCTTAAAGGCTTGATTGGAGGCTGCTTGTTAAGCACAGGTGAGTTCTAGGACCCCTCATTTACTTGTTTTAAATGGTTTTTGGCTGGTGGAACACATTAAACTGGTTTAATGATGTATGTATGTATGACCGTTTGGGTATAATGTTGTGTTATACGTCTAAGGTATGATTGTGGACTCGACATGTTATGTAAGGTCTTAGTATGAGTCCCACGGTCTTGGAAGGACAGTTAGTGCTACTGCACCAGGATAACACATAGTAAGTGCCTAGCGATGACTGATGATGTAGGCTATGTATGCACGAGGTTATGTATGATGAGGATGATGATGCATGTATGATGTTAAGTATGACGATGTAAGTGTGATGATGATGACGATGTATGTACGATGATGATGACGATGTATGTACGATGAATGTATGACGATGTATGTATGATGCTATGTATGATGATGTATGTATGGTGTGTGGTGTTCTATAATAATGATGTATGAATATCTTTCCATGACTTTACGTATTAACGAACGAACGAAGTATTATGTAACGTAAAGTGAAAGATAACGAAAGAGGAACACGATGATGAATGCATGTATTAATGATGAACGAATGAATGAATGTGATGAATACATGCATTAATGAACGAACGAATTATGTCTTGCAAGCATTGAATAACGCGATTGGTCCTTCTATGTGATTGACCATGGTCATGGTACCTCTACCGCTTACCTCTAGTACAGGGCATACGCTCCGTCATATGTTGATTACGGCCCGGTAGCTAAGACTGATTGGGGTGTAGCATATGGTATTGGTACAATTCACCTTTCAATGTGCGCAAGTAAGTATGAACGGGATTCTTGTCATTCGACCACCGTAATCATAGCCAAGTGCTATGAAGTGGGTAAAGCCTGACAGAATCCATACGAGAAGTTAAAGATGGATGATATAACGAATGATGAAGATAATAATGAATATTATCTCTGTGTATGTATGATGTTTGAACGCATGCACGAAAGGATACTTTTAAATGAGTAAAAGTACGTTTTATTATAAAACTAGAACTCACTCAGCAACGTGACTTTTATGTGTTTCCAGTTGGCAGGTAGGTGCTGGGGATGGCACGAGGCGGCTACTCAGCTCTTTTGGGATGGCATTCTCCATTTAATAATGATGCAACGTCATGCGTTGTGGGTCTATAACGCACGCAACTCATCACGTTGCATGCCATTATGAGATTCTGAGTATTCCCCGGAAGGGATTATTTAAGAAATCTCTTTAGATTTTGATAAGTTCGCCACGCATTGGGTGCGTGTGCGTAGCACATGCAACGAAATATGTGCATGTGTATGTCAAGAGTATTCCGTCAGAGTTCGATGTACGGAACTACTTAAGGAATATTCTTAGTATAAAAATTATAAACTTTAAATGTTTGAACTTGATATCTCCTCTAGAGGTCGCTGTATGATCTTAGGAGGAGAGACAAAGTAGAGAAAGCTTCATTTTGTAATCGAGTCAATGATGTAATGATATTATTAATGAATGAGAATGTATATATATTCTATCATTTCCGCTGCGTTATTTTATGATTATATACATTGTGTAAGTTTTATGTGCGATGAACCACCAACAGTAGGGCGCCCGGGAGCGGGGCCTTACAATCATACAAATAAATATCGACACCAATTTAGAAAATAGGTTTTCTAAAACGTTGCTTTTGTAAATGAACAACATTATGTGGATAATTTGTTCATGAGAAATTATTTGTTTTATTATTTAAGTTGGTTAAGTAATAACAAATAAAAGTGTGTTATTTTATAAAATTAAGAGTGGCTTTAATTTTATAAAATTAAGAGATAAGAGTGTCACATTTTATAAAACTAAAATGGGGGGCGGGAACCCACTTGGGTTAAAGATTTCGGCCTCCCAAAGGGCATGGGGAACCCCCTTTTTAGTCTTGGTCTTTGCAAGATTAAGTTACACTTAACGCTCTTCCATCATAACACACCTTCTCTCACACACACAAAGCAAGAAACCCTCGCTAAGGAGTTGAAATTTTCGGATTCAAGAAGGCAAAAAGAGGGGCTGAAATTCGGATTTTGGCTGCTCTTCAAGAGTTCTTGTCTGAAATTTCTATTGTGCAAAAGGGGTTTGAAGTTGGTGTTTCACTACCTAGCAAGTGGTGTTTGGAAGGGCTTGTGGGTATCACCTCTTGAGGTCTTCTACATTGAAGATTAAGCTTTCAAACATCATCATTTACACCTCTAAATCCATGGTTCTAAGAGGTAGTTTATGAAGTTGTTATATGTTTTTGATATCATGTTCTTTCATATAAAGATACTTTGTTCACGGGTTTTGTTTTAACATATGTATTTGATGCATAAACTAACTAATATCAAAAATGTTTCTGATTATAACTCCGCTGCATTTTGACATATTAATGGTTAATATGACTTTGATAAACATGTACAAAACCCAACATATATATGTATATATGTGTGTATATGTATATACATATATGTGTGTATATGTATATATATATATATATATGTATATATTTATGTATATATATGTATATATATGTATATATATGTATATATATGTATATATATTGGGTTCAGTTCATTGCAGGACTGTATTTTAAAGGAGAACTACAAGAACCTTTACTAATCATTGATTAGACTAATGTATGGTTGAGATTAAAAGGGGCATTGCTGTAATTTTTCAACCTAAATAAATAGGAAAAATTATATGAAAAGGGTAGTAGTGTAAATTTACAATGAATCTCCATTTGGTAAGTGTTTTACTTTGGATTGATTACGTAACGTCCCAAAATTTCCCGAAGACAAGCCATTTAATAATAATGGGATTTTAAGGGTTAATTCAAGAAATAAGGATAAATTGGTGGGCTATGGACCAAATTAGCCTTAATGGGCTATGTGTTGGTGGGTTTAAGGGCCCTAATCAGCCCTTAAGCAATGCATGATCAGATTTATTTCAACATTATCAACCCTAGCCACCAAATTCATAGAGAGAGAAAGTAGAGAGAGAAAGTGGTGAAATCTCAAGATTTGAGCTTGAAGGGTTGAAGGGATTGAAGATCTGGGTGTTTGTGCAACAAATCTCAAGAAAGGAGCAACAAATCCATGTAAGAATCGACCTATAATGCCTTCTGTAGATCAAACCCGGATTCTAGGGTTTTGGGGTTTTAAAAGTCTCAAAGAAACACATAAAGGTCGAATATTTACGTATGAAAACGTATAAAAATGCTAGAAATGGTTTCATGGAAGGTAAACCAAGGATTTGGACGTAAAAAGTTAAGATTTTGGATTAAAAAACGGGTTGGTTCGTCATTGATATGCATCCAGCGAAACTGTGCCCGATCCAGCGAAACTGTGCACTCATCCAGCGAAATTAGGCAGCGAAACTAAGAGAAGTTCCAGTGAAACTACAGTTTCGCTGGGGCGAAACTACTGTTTCGCTGATATGTTCGCCAGTGCCCATGTTGACCCTTAGATATTGCAAAACTAGGAAATTCCAACGAAAGTTGGGCGCTCAAGGCAGCGAATCTGTCCAGCGAAACTGGCAGAAATGCTGCCCAGCGAAACTGGCAGCGAAACTGCCAGCGAAATTGGCAGCGAAACTGCCAGTGAAACTATGGGAAATTATGAAGAAATGATGTTTTTGTGTATTAACTTTCGTGCAGCCAGAGCATTCGGACCATAGCTTAAGTAACTTAGGATTTAAGCTATTTGCTAAGTTCAGGTGAGTTCTAGATCCCCTTATTTAAATGTTTTCCCATGATTTTGGGGCTATTATGTATAGTAAACATAAGATTTTCAAGATAAGGATTTCAAGGTGTTTTAATAAGAAAATACATTTTTCTAAAGTAAAATGTGACATTTAAATAGCTCAAAATAATTTTCAGGGCGTTGCCCCTTGGACCCCACTAGGGGCTGCTGCCCCTAGGACCCCGCTATCAGGGGCTGCCGCCCCCGAACCCCCGCTGTCCCGCGGAGGGTCGGTTACGTGTTATGATGACTAGTACTTGGTATGTTGTGTACTTAATAAGTTACGTATTATATATTAAGTGAAAGATAATATTAATGAGAAGTGGAACTTAATGAATGTTACTCCCCGGGCCCATATGATGATGAAAAGTCTTGCAAGCACTATGATAGACTTCACTTATGTGAGTCTGATGTATGATGATGGATCCGTATTCATGAGCAGGCTATGTGCCTTGCAGTGTGGATCAACTGTCGGGGGTTAGCTACCGTTTTCATGTGTACCGACAGGGATTGGCATTTGTTGTCAATCAACATGGAGCTCTTGCTTTGTGCAATCTCATTTATGCTAAAGTGGAAGATATTAATGAATGAAAGATAATGAACATGCTTATTATGATGAAATGTATGTATTACGTACGCGTTGTCATTATATAAAAGACAAAGTTATATTTACTATTTACTCAAAACTAGAACTCACTCAGCGTAGCTGACTTTTTATGCATAATAGTGGACAGGTAAGCGCTGATGCTGAGGATGGCACACGAAGCTACTTGGGGAAATATGGATGGCAGTCCTATTAATGAAGTCTTTATTGTAATTGATGAACAAGAAATATGTTTTGATTACGTTTAAGGGACAAATGCATGAGTACAATGGGGTTTCTAAGTTTTAAATGAATGTTTAATTATTTTCCGCTGCAATGTTTTGTTATTAAACTAGTTTTATGCTATGAATTGTCAACTGTGAGGCTTTCCGGGAACGGGGCCTTACAGATTACCATGTAATCCTCCCCAATTTAGGAACAAGATCAATAGACAACATTGTCCAACGTTTTGACATTACGAATCTTCCCATGTAATCTTGCGTTGAGGAAGTTGGAGTTTCGAAAAAAGGAGACGACTTTAGTGTCTCCAGGTATGTTAATATTTAGTCATGGTTGATGTTATTTATCAGAAGTACTCTGTATGAACTTCATTGCTGATTAATCATATATCCGTTACTGATTGTGGGATTACATAAGTGCGAGTTAGGGTTAATTAGAAAGTTACTAACAGATTGGTTCTATAATTATTCATTAATTTTAAGGTTTTATGTAGTTTCAAAATGCAGTTGGTATAATAACTTTAGAATTGGGTTTTGATTGTAAAAAGTGTAGGCATATAGGGTTTTTAAAATTCTATATTTTGATAACTTACTACTTAGTAGTTTGGGGATTTAATCTTGTGAATTTGAATTTATTGACAAAATGAATCTGATGTAGGGTTAATATACATATGGGTAAAAAAATTGGTGTGTGAAATAAGGATAACTATAAAGGTAAAATGAGACAGATGATATTACTGTATCAATAAATTGTGGGTTATTTGAAGATACAAAAGACAATTGTTATGTTATTTTTCAAATTGGACTTTGATTGTAATAATTGTAGGCACTTATGCCTTTTAAGATTCAATGTTTTCATGGGTTAATACTAAGTATATTCGGGATTTAAATTTGGGCACTTGAATGTCTTTGATAAATTGGTTTTAGTTTTTGAGTTAATATACGTATGAGTAAATCCGGGTATTAAGTTATGTAAAATTAATAGGTAGTTCATGAAAATAGATTTGAGTGTGAATATTATAATTATTCATATGAAAACCATCAATCAAAAGCATACATGAGTGATTATAAGCATATAACAGTGAAGTGACCTGCATATAAATGCCATAAAGACAAGTAATATGGTCATTTAAAGATGGTGGTCATATGACTTTATATGAAAGAAATGTGGAAAACATTAATTCTATACCAACGGAACATTGGCATGAATGTATTGTCTCATAAGTTGAACAATTGATAAAGTAAAACTAGCCAACATATGAGACTCAACATATGTTCTAGACACTGAAACAACCCTATGAATGATTTACTTTTAAAGATTCAAACATCATTTAGCAAAATATGACCTAATAAGCAAAATGATCATCTAGAACATTCAAATTATTAAGAACATATTTGTCTGTATTTGAATCTGTAAATGCGTTTTTCAAAGTCTACACAATAATATGCGTTAAACGGTGTTATATATAAATTGATTAGTACACTTTCAGTTGAAACTACAAAGGAATAGTGTTGATTGTCCCTTTATACGTTTATGTAATTATTGGTTAATATTGGATAACTAAGCACATAGGTTTATATTTGGCATTGATATACATGAGCAATACAATATATGTATTGGTATACAGGGAATATGTATATAGTAAAAAGAAATGATGTGTTGATATGTAAATGACTTTTATTTTATTTCGGGGTATTTTAATCAGGTGTACATGTAGCTTGTAAGGATGCCGTCAAGTAAGTTTATATGTTATTTTCTTGTGTAAAAGTAGCTTAACTGTTATAGAATTATATTGTTTACGCTTATGCTGTTTTACGTGTGTGTAGAAAGAAGAAGTGAACTTATAGCACATAATTAATCTTTTAGTCGATTTACGAATGACGCGAAAAATCCAATTGATCTTGATGTCTAGAAGAAAGTACAAGAATAGTGTTGTTATTTACAGTTCTTGAGAACCTGAGTGTTATAAATATGTTATTCGGAACTTTAGTCTTGTGACAACCCTAAAATTTTTATTATAATATTACGATTATATTTACGTTACAATGTCTAGTTTGTATTGTGGGATGTACGTATGCATGTTTGCATGCATGCATATATATTAGAAATTCACGTATGCATGTATGTTTCTATGCCTGGGAATTCACACATACATGTTTATATATACCAAATTTTACGTATGCATGCTTGCATACATATATGAATATGGAAAATTTATGTGTGCATGCAAGTGAAAATGAAGCATGCATGTTTGTGTACATACATATATGTTACTTATAATATATATACTCTACATGTAAGTTGGACTTATAATTATCTGTGTATGGTCAGGTATTCTGCATATATGTATATGTATACCATAAGTTAAACCTATTGGTTATCTATGTTACTATAAACTTAAATGTGCATACATAAATTAAATACCAAAGCAAACAAAACCCAACCTAAACATCACAACACAAGTAACATTTAAACATCAAAAGAACTTAACACCAAAACCTCACATCTTTTAACACAACCTAAATTTTAGGTTTAAAACCAAACCCAACCGGGAAACCACCCCATGCCCACGGTTTACCTTATACCACAACCGAACCACCTCCCGAACCACCACATTCCACCACCTTGCACCGCCCAAACCATCATGAAACCGCCACCACACCCTCACCATCATTACCCTCGGGACTAGGTGGCATTCTCTCAGTCACACTTCAACCGCAACACACCACCAATTGCCACCTTGCTACACCACTATAATTACAAACTGAGAGGTGGCAGCTCCTTAGGCCTCCTCGGTTGCCTTGAGACACCCACACACACCGCCATCCGCCACCTTGCATGGCTAGCACCATGACTCACTCAAGCTAAGCCTAGGTCACATGATCACCCTCTCGGCCGAGCCCCTATAAAAGGCTCCATTCGGTTCCCTTTTCAGTCGCACACCATCACCAATCCAGCCTCTTTTACTCTCTCTTTCGGATACTCCTGGTGAACACACCAACAAACCACAACCGCAACCGCTTTACTCCTTACAAACTCTCGGGATTTCCTTGGAACATCACCAACTCAACCACAACTCACTCGATTCCTAACACCCGTAACCACCACCATTCGTGGACTCTAGCTGCACCAACTTCCGGTTCTTTGTCAAAGTTAAACAAATCACAAGGTTTGCCTAACTAAATCCTTGAATCTATATATGTGCATCACTAACCGAATACCTATATTCATTTGATCTTCTGTGAAAATATGTGTATCAAACAACATGAAACTTGTATGATTAATTGATGATGAAACAAAGGATTGTGGAAACAAACATTGTTTGAATCTTTGTAAATTTTGTAGTTTATTACAAGAAAATATGTAATAAATATAAACAAACTTTAGAAATTTCTGATAAAGTCATAGAATGATCATTTTGATGTATAAATACTACTGGAATTATTTCAGAATTTATTTCCATGTTAAAATGGAAATATGAATTTTTATGTGCTCTTCTTTGATAAAATCGAAATAAGTACTTAAGTTACTCAATAAATTTTGAGAAAATCATGGATATAATATTAAATCAGAATCTACAGAATGTACAAATTTCATAATTTTTGGAATTATATAACTATTTTTGTTAAATATTAAGATTATTCTAAAATTTACAGAATCTGATGTGATACAAGTTGGCCCTTGATATATTTATATAATGTTCTATGATTTATAATAAGTTGTCTGTAAAATTTTGAGAATTTATCAAATATAGAAGCTATTTTTAACCAATTATGGGAATATTATAAAAATTACAGAAAATAATCTGTTTGGATTTACATGATATAGAATTTATGGGATGTTACTAACTGTGGAAATAACATTCTATGAATTGGTCAATTTTGGATAACCGTAGGTATTTTTGGTAATTTATGAGAGACTTTGGACCATTTTAAGAAATTATGTATAATAAACTAATTGTTGGAAATTTTGTGATAACATTATTAGTAGAAATTCCAAAAGATACTTACATCTGAGGTTTTAAAAATTTTAAAGAAAATTATGTCTAATACTGTGAACTATTTTATAGGTTCAAGTTTGGAGACACGGTAAGTTCATAGCCCTATTTTTGACCATTTGGTATTCGTAAAGTTTTGGGGGAAAAGCATATACTTGAGTTGATGTATTATTTTACAAATATTTTGATACTTACTGTCATTTTTGATACAACCATTAGTTCGAATGAGGAACCGTCTGATAATATTAGTAGCGCTACTTAGGAGAATATTTGCACCAACAGGATAAGTGTTGCTGCTATTTTCCTGCACCTAACCAAATGAGGGTTGAGTTGTAATATTATCTGATTTGTGAATTATTTCGTGACAGTATGATTACTTTGTGAGCAGGTTTGGTTGTAATTAGTGCATCAACAAATATTTTGTTTGGATATAAACCTATGTTCTCACCAACATTTTTGTTGACTGGTTTAAGTATGCTTTTTCAAGAGATAATGAGTAACTCTTTTGACCTTAGCTTTGAAGTGCATAATGGTTGGGGAGAAGTGGTAGGAAGGGTTTGTGTCACGATAACTGTCAACATCGTTGATGGCAGCGTGTACGTTGACGCACACTTCCACCGTATCTGAAGACATGTAGTAGATTAAATGTAGAAAAATTACATCTAATTTTGAAAACTATGTACAAGATGTAATTCCAAATATTATAAATAAAAGCATATCTTATGTTGTGATTTTATATATATTGTATTTATTTCGCTATAATTAATGTACTCTGATAAAGCAAGTCACGCCCGAACCGCATTTCACGCTTCCGCCGGGATGTGACAGGTTGGTATCAGAGCCATTGGTTATAGGAATTAGATATTTTCAAAATATCTAGACTATAACCATAAGCTCAAAATATATTTAGAATTTTTATAACTTTATGATTTTATGTGAAATATGTGAGTTATGTGAAATTCTTTGATTAAGATTCTAACAAAATTTTAATAGTTATTTGACTAACCATTTTGTGAAATATTATTAAGAAATTCGTGCAGATATGAATTCAGATAGTTACCACTATGAGACCGATCCTTCCGAATATCCAGACCATAGTAACTCTAAAGAAATAACACCTGAACCAGAACCCCAACAAGCTATGGAAATTCCTCAACTGGAAAAAGAATCAAAATTTTATGTTCGACGTGCACCAGTACACGTGGAGGAGATACAATTAAGACTCCTAGGAAAAAGATACAACGTGGGCAAAGTTTAGAACTAACCAAGTTGAGGATCTAGAAATACAACCTTCTGATTCCTTCGAAGATAAAGATAAGGTTAATAAAAGACAAGAGTTGGATCAGGTGAAGACGGCTCGACAAACTCTTAGAAAACTTAAGAAAATACAGTTAGGAATCTGGAAAATCCAGAAGGACATCAAAAAGCTCAAGACACCTAAGAAAAGTATCTTCACAAGGATATCGAAATGGATTCACAGGAAGTAGAAGACTGTAGTCTAACCTATCCAAATAAAAGAAATAAGAGCTTAAATGATTTATGTACTTTTGTGTTAAAATATTTATTTAATATGTGTTAAATGATTTTGTGTTAGAATATATTATTTGTGATACTAATGTTAAAATTCAATATAGTGAATCATGCCGCCAAAAAGAAACACTCAGCCTGTCCGAAGAACAGCTCGAGTAGGACGACCTAGAACCCGACTTGGGGAAGAAACCCCGTAAACACTGACACCAATGAGAATGACAGGATCTCTCAGATAGTAGCCCAACAATAGAAGCTACCTTACCTACCTTGATAACCCAACTCCAACAATATTTAAATTTTGGAACCACCTCACATCCACCAATAGAACCTGAAAATATTACTACAAATGGGCGACAGGAAGAAGAAATTCTGAATGGAATCTCAAAGGGATGTGTTATAAGACTTTCATGTCTTGCAAACCCCGGGAATTTGATGGAAAAGGTGGAGCTATACAAGCGTTAAGATGGTTAGATGAAATGGAAGGAGTTTTGAAAATCAGTAACTGTGCTGAAATTTTCAAGACATTATTTGCCTCACATTCACTAAAAGGAGAGGCACAATCCTGGTGGAAAATGGAGGTACACACTAGGGTAGGAATGTTATGAATGGAATGAGTTGGGAAGAATTTAGAAATCTAGTAATAGAGAAATATGCCATTATAATGAAATAGAGAAACTAGAGGCTGAATTCTTAGCATTAGAAATGAAAGGAGATGCACACTAAGAATATACTGTAGGTATAATGAATTATCTAGGTTAGTACCACATCTGATAACTCCGGAATCAAAAAGAATAGGAATGTAACACCCGGAAATTTCCTTCCTGCAGTATCATGCGACTGAGGGGCTAATCGGCCGACTGAGACCCGACTGAAGTTCAACCGACTGAAGACTCAGGAGCATGAAAACCAGGCAACTGGGGCTTCATACGTATGGAGTCGCACGACTGAAGCTCCATACGCCTGACAGCCGTACGACTGAAGGCCCAATCGCATGAAGCTCAGGCGACTGAAGTGCCGACGCGGCTGAAGCATGGGCAACTGGACGAGGGGTATTTAAGGAAGAGGGCAACTCTTACCCTCTTCCACACTCACAATTTCAGTAAGAAAAAAGAGAAGGGGCGACCGAAGGAGAAAAGAGAGAAAAACGTGATCCGGGCTTGAAACTCGTCAACCAACTAGTCCAAACGGAGTATTTCATCTTCTACTTGCTTGCGTGAGTTTCTAGGACCCCTCATTTACATGTTTTCAACGATTTTGGGGCTGGATCACATATAAAACTCTATTTTTGTAAAGTGTATGTTTTACCCATTTGGGTGTAATCATGTTTAGTGTGTTTAAAGTACGAATTAGGACTTGTATAAGCTTGTATGATGTCCTAGTATGAATCCCTAAGGTTTGGGAGGGCTAATTCGGGATTGAGATGAGTTTAGAAGGGTTTTAGAGCCGTATGTCACGGCTGCAGTTCGAGATGAACTCCAGTCGCTGCACAGTTAGGGCTAGGCGACCGGAGGGTCATCTGTACGACTAAGGGACGACTGAGGTTCATTCGGACGACTAAGGTTCATACGCACGACCGGGACTCAATCGTACACTGTAGGGTCAGTCGCACGACTAACCATACGACTAAGGGTCAAGTCGCTTATGTGCTCAGTCGCACAGGTGCATTCGTACGACTGAGGAACTAGTCGCGTAGTAGTCCAATCGCTAATGATCAGTCGCATGGAGGCCATGCGACTGAAGCATGCTCAGTCGCCCTTATAGAACTGTTGAGGCCTTCGAGGTCATGGTGCCATGATGATTAAATTGCGGCTTATGTATAGGGCATGATATGTGTGTATGACACCCTGCATGATGATGTATGAACGGTATGTGTGTATGACGCCTTATATGATGATGTATGAATGGTACGTATGTACGACGCCTTGCATGATGTTGTATGATTGTTATGTGTGTTCCTTATGATAACATATGTAAATCTTTCCATGACTTTACGTACTACGATAACGAATAAACGAAGTATTATGTAACGTAAAGTGAAAGATAATGAAAGGGGAACATGATGATGAATGCATGTATTAACGAATGAATGAATAAATAGAAATGATGATATGAATACATGCATTAATGAACAAACAACGAAGTCTTGCAAGCATTGGATAAGGTGAACGGGTCCTTCTCGATGATTGACCATATGTATGGTGCCTCTACCGCTTACCTCTAGTACCGTGGCATACGCTTTGCTGTTCATTTAATGACTTCGGCCCGGTAGCTAAGACTGATTTAGGTATAGCATATGGTAGTGGTACCAAAGATATCCAATGTGCAAGGAAAGATGAAACGTGATCCTTGTCATTCGACCACAGTAATCATGGTTGCGTGCTATGAAGTGGGTAAAGCCTGACAGGATCTAAATGAGAACTGAATGATAAAGATGTAACAATGAATGATGAAGATAATAATAAATATTATCTGTATATGTGTATGATGTATGTTTATGAACAAAATGTTGTAACGAACGAACGTAACGGGATCCTTGTCATTCGACCACAGTAATCATGGCTGCGTGCTATGAAGTGGGTAAAGCCTGACAGGATCTAGATAAGAACTGAAAGAAATGATGTATAACGAATGAACAAATGAATAAAAGGGATAATAAAAATATTATCTATGTATACGTATGATGTATGATCACGTGAAAGAAAAGAATGGGTTAATGAAAGCAAGGTATGTTTATTATAAAACTAGAACTCACTCAGCAACGCTGACTTTTTATGTGTTTCAGTTGCCAGGTAGTGTTGTTGGGGATGGCACGAGGCGGCTACTCAGCTCTTTTGGGATGGCATTCTCCTTTTGATAATGCTACCACATTTTATGTTGCATGCAAGTGTTCCTTGAGGATCCCGATAGACGGGATTACCTAAGGAACCTTCTTTAAATATAGTTTTTAATATATTTGTACTAGAGGTCACTGTATATGACCATTTTGGGATTGTTGAGGATTCAGATAAACGGGATTATTTAAGAAATCCTCGGTTTCATATGCTTCCGCAACAATCCTAGTAGAGTTACGTAATGTATAGAAAGTATGTATTTTACAGTAATCAACAATGTAATGCATTGTAAAAGCTTTTATGATGAAATGAGAACGCACTTCTTATCTATTCCGCTGCGTTATTCTATTTAGTATATGTAAACTGTATGTTTGAAGTGCAATGAATGACCAACTGTAAGCGTCCCGGGAATGGGGCCTTACAAGGAAGGTATATGTGGGGATTAGTGCCACAAATAAGAGGGTTAGTAAAATCTGCAAGAGCCAAAACCTTCCAACAAGCAGTAATCTTGTCAGGAAGTCTAACAGATGAAATGATCAGAATGGATCACTAAGTCACCCACAGGTAGGAGAGAAAAGGAAATGGACTGAAAACCACTCTGGCAGAAGATTTGGAGAAAGTTTCCAGAAAAGAGTAACCCGACCTCCACCAAGAAATTTCTTGGGAACAGCTCAGGGGAAGAAAGTGGATAAACCACCACAGTGTAATATCTACCAAAAATATCATACAGGAAACTGTATGACAGTGGTTTGCTACAATTGCAAAAAGAAGGGGCACATTTCTCGAGACTGCAAAAATCCTACCAACCCTAAAACAGTCTGCTTTCAGTGTGGAAGTGAAAACCATTTTCGTAACGAATGTCCACAACGAAAGGGCAAGGCTGCAACTAACCAAAACAACCCCCGTGGAAGGGCTTTTGTGATACAAGCTGATGAAGCTCGTCATGAACCAGAAGTAGTAACGGGTACGTTCCTTATCAATACCAGTACACAAAAGTATTATTTGATACTGGGGCAACTCGTAGTTTTGTTTCGAACGCTTTTAGACCATCACTTAGTTTAATATCTGAGAAATTAAGTGACAGCTATGTGATAGAATTAGCTGATGGTAAAATAATAGAAGATGATTAAATCATTCCTAATTGCATTCTGAATTTAGATGAATATTGTTTTGATATAAATCTGATACCTATTAAGTTAGTAGGATTTGATATTGTAGTAGGAATGGATTGGTTGAGTAAAAATCATGCTGAAATCATTTGGGATAAGAAAATGATAAAGATTCCTTTGATCAAGAAAGACAAAATTCTCTGCATATATGGTGAGAGACCAAATAATATTGTGAAACTGATTTCTTGTGAAAAAACACAAAAATGCTTAAATAAGAAATGCTTAGCTTTCTTAGCTCATGTAGTTGATGCAAAGCTTGATAAGGGAAATTTGGAAAGTGTTCCTGTTATAAATGAATATTCCGATGTTTTTCCTGATGAATTACCTGGATTACCACCCCCTCGTCAAGTCGAATTTAAAATAGAATTAATACCAGGAACAGTCCCTATTGCCAAAGCACCCTATCATTTAGCACCAACTGAAATGAAAGAACTAATGACCCAATTACAAGAGTTATTAGATAAAGGATTTATACGTCCTAGTGTATCACCTTGGGGAGCACCAGTTCTATTTGTAAAAAAGAAAGACGGAACTTTTAGGATGTGTATCGATTATAGAGAACTCAATAAAGTTACTATAAAGAATAGGTATCCTCTCCCTAGAATTGATGATTTGTTTGACCAATTACAAGGATCTAGTTATTTTTCGAAAATAGATTTAAGATCTGGATATCATCAATTAAGAGTACAGGAGGATGATATTTCAAAAACTGCATTCAGAACTAGGTATGGACATTACGAATTTCTTGTAATGCCATTTGGATTAACCAACGCTCCGGCAGTGCTTATGGACCTAATGAACAGGGTATGTAAACCTTATTTAGATAAATTTGTTATAGTCTTCATAGATGATATATTAATTTACTCTAAGAATAAGGAAGACCACGAACAACACCTGAGGTTGACTTTGAAATTGCTTCAAAAGGAAAAGTTATATGCAAAATTCTCAAATGTGAATTTTGGAAAAGAGAAGTACAATTTCTAGGACATATAGTTAACCAGTATGGGATTCAGGTTGATCCAGCAAAGATCAAGGCAGTTAAGAAATGAGAAATTCCAAAAACCCCAACTGAAATAAGACAATTCTTAGGTTTAGTAGGATATTACAGAAGATTTATAGAAAACTTCTCAAGAATAGCTCAACCGTTGACAGAATTGACCCAAAAGGATAAAAAGTATGTATGGGAAGAAAGACAAAATGAAGCATTTGAACTTCTCAAAAGTAAGTTACGTAGTGCACCCATATTAGCTTTACCAAAAGGAACAGATAATTTCATAGTTTATTGTGATGTATCTCGTCAAGGCTTTGGATGTGTTCAAATGCAAAAATATAAAATGATTGCATATGCATCCAGACAACTTAGAGGCAGTGAAAAGAATTATACCACCCTTGACTTAGAGTTAGGAGCTGTAGTATTTGCACTAAAAATTTGGAGACATTATTTATATGGGACTAAGTGTATAAGATATACGGATCACAAAAGTCTGCAACATATCTTTGATCAAAAGATGTTAAATATGAGGCAGAGAAGATGGGTAGAATTACTAAGTGATTACGACTGTGAAATTAAGTATCATCCGGTAAGGCAAATGTAGTTGCTGATGCTTTAAGTAGGAAAGAAAGAACCAAGCCTTTACGGGTATGTACTATGAAAATGGAACTACGTTCAGATTTGTTAAGTCAAATTTGGGAGGCTGAACAAAAGGATATGTTAAAACTGAAAGGACAATTAAAAGACTTGAAAGAGGAAGCAGATAGAATTCTAAGATTTAAAGGAAGAATCTGGATACCCGACAACAACATAATTAGAACAACTATACTGCAAGAAGCTCATAAGTCAAGATACTCTGTGCATCCAGGAAATAATAAAATGTACAGAGACTTGAAAAGCCAATACTGGTGGCTAGGCATGAAAAGATCAGTCAAAGAATTTGTGGAACAGTGTGATGTCTGCTCAAGAATAAAGGCAGAATATCAAAAACCTTCAGGATACCTACAACAACCAGAAATTCCAGAATGGAAATGGGATCAAATTATAATGGACTTCATAACTAAGCTACCCAGGACCAGAAATGGATACGACATAATTTGGTTTATAGTGGATAGACTAACTAAGTCAGCTCATTTCGTACCTATACGAGAAGATTATAAGATTGAGAGATTAGCAAGAATTTACATAAAAGAAATTGTGTCTAGACATGGAATACCTGTATCCATTATATCAGATAGAGATAGTAGATTTACTTCTAGGTTCTGGCAAACTTTACAAAAAGCTTTAGGAACCCAAGTAAATTTAAGTACAGCTTATCACCCGCAGACTGATGGACAGAGTGAAAGAACGATACAAACTCTAGAAGATATGTTGAGAGCTTGTGTTATAGATTTTGGTGGAAATTGGGATAGTCATCTACCATTAATAGAATTTTCATATAATAACAGTTATCACTCTAGCATTGGGTTAGCACCATTTGAAGCTCTGTATGGAAGAAAATGTAGATCACCTCTATGCTGGAATGAAATAGGTGATAGACAACTCACAGGTCCTGAACTAATCCAAGAAACCATAGACAAGATCACTGAGATTAAAAATAGGTTGAAAGCAGCTCGTGATCGACAAAAGAGTTATGCAGACAAACGAAGAAAGCCACTGGAATTTCAAATTGGAGACAGAGTCTATCTGAAAATATCACCCTCTAAAGGAATCTTTCGATTTGGAAAATCCAGTAAGCTGAACCCTAGGTACATTGGTCCATTCAAGATCATTGATAGAATTGGTCCTGTAGCATATAAGTTGGAATTACCTAAGGAATTAAGTGAAGTACATAACACTTTTCATGTGTCCAACCTCAAGAAATGTTTAACCGATGAAACCCTGGAATTACCAATTCAAGAAACCAAAATAGATAATAAACTTCAATTTATGGAAGAACCAATAGCCATCATAGGGAAAGAAATAAAGAATTAAGAAGAAATAGAATTCTCATAGTGAAAATTAAATGGAATGCAAAGAGAGGACCAGAATACACCTGGGAAAGAGAAGATGAAATCAGGAAGAAATACCCCCACCTATTCAGCGGTAATAATTATTAAAGTTTTCTAAAGCACACTCCAATGAATTTCAGGACGAAATTCTTTTAACGGGGGGAGAATGTGACAACCCTAAAATTTTTATTATAATATTACGATTATATTTACGTTACAATGTCTAGTTTGTATATATATTTGTGGGATGTACGTATGCATGTTTGCATGCATGCATATATATTAGAAATTCACGTATGCATGTATGTTTATATTCCTGGAATTCACACATACATGTTTATATATACCAAATTTTACGTATGCATGCTTGCATACATATATGAATATGGAAAATTTACGTGTGCATGCAAGTGAAAATGAAGCATGCATGTTTGTGTACATACATATATGTTACTTATAATATATATACTCTACATGTAAGTTGGACTTATAATTATCTGTGTATGGTCAGGTATTCTACATATATGTATATGTATACCATAAGTTAAACCTATTGGTTATCTATGTTACTATAAACTTAAATGTGCATACATAAATTAAATACCAAAGCAAACATAACCCAACCTAAACATCACAACACAAGTAACATTTAAACATCAAAAAAACTTAACACCAAAACCTCACATGTTTTAACACAACCTAAATTTTATGTTTAAAACCAAACCCAACCGGGAAACCACCCCATGCCCACGGTTTACCTTATACCACCACCGAACCACCTCCCAAACCACCACATTCCACCACCTTGCACCGCCCAAACCACCATGAAACCGCCACCACACCCTCACCATCATTACCCTCGGGACTAGGTGGCATTCTCTCGGTCGCACTTCAACCGTAACACACCACCAATTGCCACTTGCTACACCACCATAATTACAAACCGAGAGGTGGCAGCTCCTTAGGCCTCCTCGGTTGCCTTGAGACACCACACACCGCCATCCGCCACCTTGCATGGCTAGCACCATGACTCACTCAAGCTAAGCCTAGGTCACATGATCACCCTCTCGACCGAGCCCCTATAAAAGGCTCCATTCGGTTCCCTTTTCAGTCGCACACCATCACCACTCCAGCCTCCCTTACTCTCTCTTTCGGATACTCCCGTGAACACACCAACAAACCACAACCGCAACCGCCTTACTCCTTACAAACTCTCGGGATTTCCTTGGAACATCACCAACTCAACCACAACTCACTTGATTCCTAACACCCGTAACCACCACCATTCGTGGACTCTAGCTGCACCAACTCCCGGTTCTTTGTCAAAGTTAAACAAATCACAAGGTTTGCCTAACTAAATCCTTGAATCTATATATGTGCATCACTAACCGAATACCTATATTCATTTGATCTTCTGTGAAAATATGTGTATCAAACAACATGAAACTTGTATGATTAATTGATGATGAAACAAAGGATTGTGGAAACAAACATTGTTTGAATCTTTGTATATTTTGAAGTTTATTACAAGAAAATATGTAATAAATATAAACAAACTTTAGAAAATTCTGATAAAGTCAGAGAATGATCATTTTGATGTATAAATACTACTGGAATTATTTCAGAATTTATTTCCATGTTAAAATGGAAATATGAATTTTTATGTGCTCTTCTTTGATAAAATCGAAATAAGTACTTAACTTATTCAATAAATTTTGAGAAAATCATGGATATAATACTAAATCTGAATCTACAGAATGTGCAAATTTCATAATTTTTGGAATTATATAACTATTTTTGTTAAATATTAAGATTATTCTAAAATTTACAGAATCTGATGTGATACAAGTTGGACCTTGATATATTTATATAATGTTCTATGATTTATAATATTTGTCTGTAAAATTTTGAGAATATATCAAATACCGACGCAATTTTTAACCAATTATGGGAATATTATAAAATTACAGAAATTAATCTGTTTGGATTTACATCATATAGAATTTATGGGATGTTACTAACTGTGGAAATAACATTCTATGAATGTTTGGTTATTTTTGGATAACCGTAGGTATTTTTGTAAATTTATGGGAGACTTTGGACCAATTTTAAGAAATTATGTATAATAAACTAATTGTTGAAATTTTGTGATAACATTATTAGTAGAACTTCTAAAAGATACTTACATTTGAGGTTTTGAAAATTTTTAAAAAAATTATGTCTAATACTGTGAACTATTTTATAGGTTCAAGTTTGGAGACACGGTGAGTTCATAACCCCATTTTTGACCATTTGGTATTCGTAAAGTTTTGGGGGGAAAAGCATACTACTTGAGTTGATGTATTATTTTAAAAATATTTTGATACTTACTGTCATTTGTGATACAACCATTAGTTCGAATGAGGAACCGTCTGATAATATTAGTAGCACTACTTAGGAGAATATTTGCACCAATGGGATGAGTGTTGCTGCTATTTTCCTGCACCTAACCGAATGAGGGTTGAGTTGTAATATTATCTGATTATGCTGTGAGCAGGTTTGGTTGTAATTAGTGCATCAACAAAATATTTTGTTTGGATATAAACCTATGTTCTCACCAACATTTTTGTTAACTGGTTTAAGTATGCTTTTTCTGGAGATAATGAGTAACTCTTTTGACCTTAGATTTGAAGTGTATAATGGTTGGGGAGAAGTGGTAGGAAGGGTTTGTGTCACGGTAACTGTCAACATCATTGATGGCAACTTGTACGTTGACGCACACTTCCACCGTATCTGAAGACATGTAGTAGATTAAATGTAGAAAAATTACATCTAATTTTGAAAACCATGTACAAGATGTAATTATAAATATATAAATAAAAGCATGTCTTATGTTGTGATTTTATATATCTTGTATTTATTTCGCTATAATTAATGTACTCTGATAAAGCAAGTCACGCCCGAACCGCATTTCACGCTTCCGCCGGGATGTGACAAGTCTCATTTTGTTTCAGTTAGCGTATCTGAAGAAAATGAAAACAGATGTTTTAATTTCAATCTTCCTCTATGTGGTTCGTTTCTTATTAATCGAGCATGTCAATTCATATTAGGTTATCACTATGTTCCTTCCGTTCATTATTTTCATTCATTCGTTCTTTAGCTTTCATTACTTTCATTATCTTTCATTCGTTTCATACTTTCTTTCTTTCATAATTATCTCTCTTATCCATTGACTCACGTGATACTCCCGACTCATGTCCGAAGACTGATACTGTGCCGGGGCCTGTACACAAACCCCCGACTCATGTCCGAAGACTGACACAGTACCGGAGCACGCGATCCGTTCCTCATTCGTCTCATCTCACTCTCACACACTACTCCCGACTTATGTCCGAAGACTGATACTGTGTCGGGGCCTGTACACAAACCCCCGACTCATGTCCGAAGACTGACACAGTACCGGAGCATGCGATCCTGTACTCATCCAATTAGATCCCGTCTCATGCAATATCCTCGACTCATGCTCGAAAGCTGATGCTGTGCTGGGGCCTGCTCACAAACCCCCGACTCATATCCGAAGACTGACACAACACCCGATACGCGATAAAGATCCCGTTCGAGTCAATCACCTGGATTGAACTCTATCTGAGTCTGTTGCAACACAAAGTTGCTCACCTCACTATCTCGTCTCATGCAATACCCCCGACTCATGTCCGAAGACCGATACTGTGTCGGGGCCTGTACACAAACCCCCGACTCATGTCCGAAGACTGACACAGTACCGGGATACGCGACAGAGATCTCATTCGAGTCTGTTGCGACACAGAGTCGCTCACCTCATACATACGCTCACTAGCTTTACTTTCGTTCATTCATTCGTTAATACATACGTTCATTCATTACGTTCCTTTTTTCATTATCTTTCACTTTACGTTACATAATAATTCTCATTACAGTTATTAATCATAACACGTAAAGCCACGGAAAGATGGACACGTATTGACACAAGGAACCTCGACATTTACATATCATCAGTCATCACCATCTAACATGGCAACACCTTACTTAACATACCTACGGAAAAGACGAACATACACCGATACAAGGAGCATCGACGTTTACAAGTCATCAGTCATGAGCATTATATAGGGCCTCATCATACTTAACATACAAGCATTGTGCATAAACGTGCAACTCTATTATCGTCATGCCCAACATCACTTCTAAGGTCTCGATGACCGTCTCACACATACTTACAGGAACAATCGCACCTTTACTTACTGTTTTGCTCTTTTCCCGGAAGCTAGTAATTAAACTATATCTCTCCTCATACACATTAGCCCTTCTTGGCGATTGGGCGCCCTTCAGTCGCATGGCCTCCATGTGACTGAACACTATGCGATTGGACCAATGTGGATGAGCATCGATGCAGATGAACACCTCATCATACGAATGGACTTTCTATCGTGCGAATGCACACTATGCGAATGGGCTCCTATGCGACTGAACCCTCAGTCGTGCGATTGGACAGCCATGCGAATGGACCTATGCGACTGAGCTCTCAGTCGTATGACCTATCGTGCGACTGGGTCTCCAGTCGTGAGATTGAGCCTCATTCATGCGATTGAACCTCAGTCGTCCCTCAGTTGGCCGATTGGCTCTCCAGTCGCCTAGCCCTAACTGGGCAGCGATTGAAGTTCATCCCGAACTGTAGCCGCGACATTCGGCCATCAAACCCTTCCAGACCTCATTTAACCTCAAATCAACCCTTCTAATCCATAGGGAAACATACCTCGACCCTATTCAAGCCTATCCAAGCCCGAAATCAAGCCCTAAACGCACCATATGCATACACATACATACATACACGGGTTAAACACCCAAAAACCCGAAAATAGATTTCAGATGTGTTCCACCCCTAAAAATCGGTTGAAAAAAGTAAATGAGGGGTCCTAGAACTCACCTAGATGATCCCGTCGAGTAGAGCTTTGATTTAACTCAACACACGTTGATTTCGCACCCTCAAACCCGCTTGAACCAAGCTTTCTTCTCCTCTTCTTTCTTTTCTCTCTTCTTTCTCTCTATGGCTGATGTTTGTGAGTATGGGGAGGGGGAGATGGCTGCCCTCTCCCTTAAATGCTACAGTCCAGTCGCCCGAGCTCCAGGCGTATGGGCACTCCAGTCGCCTGAGCTCCATGCGATTGAACGCTCCAGTCGTGCGACTTCCATGCGTATGGAGCTCCAGTCGCATGACCTCCATGTGTATGGATGCCCCAGTGGCATGACACCCCAAACAGAATTTTCCGGGTGTTATAAGTCCACCCCCCTTAAACGGGTTTCGTCCACGAAACCTGTTGTTCCTTAAATCCTTGCGGGCAATACTGTCTCATCTCTTTTCCAGTCTCTCACCTGAAATCCTATCGCTCTACCTTATTTATCAACTTACGACTCCTGGTCCATCTTTGACTATCTCCATCGGTAACCTATGCATACTGATCAATGTCCATTTGACCAGGACCTGCGGCCTCAAATATGCCATATAGAGTGCGGTCACTATAATTAAAAAGAAACACCACAAGCCTTGTTTGATGTTCTTTATGTATGAATAATGACCCTCTGGCAAATCAAACACTGACGAGAAAGGCATTTATTAATCGTGCTATGTGTTGTTCCAGATATAACTGCACCGAGTTCGGTCTTTCTCAGGTTCCTTGCAGGTACACTATGATTGAAAGGCAAATTGGCTTCTTTGGTGGCCCAAAACAAATTTATCTTTTTCTTTTGCTTTCGACCTCCCATTCTACTTGTTTGCTACAACATCAAAACTATGCATACGTTGCCGTTCGATGAACCAATCACAGGCTGAAACTGTACCTCAAACAACGGGTGACACAGCTTCCTCAATTGCATCACGCAATCCTCTAGGGCATCAGGTAACCTAGTGAATCCATTAATAGTAATCTCTACATCAAAGGGCTCATCAATGTTCCTTCTCCTAACATGCAACTCACAACATAAGGCAGTAGGAACGAACTACTACTAGCATCGCATTCAAGGCATAAGTGCACAAAATTAAATTACCGGAAACGTACCTATCATCCAGTCGGAGTCCGCCCTACCCTCCTCTTGGCCATGGCAAAAGCTGTAGCCTTCACCCTTTGTTCTCCTTCCTCTCACCGGAGCTTCCTGCCTTTGACTTCTTACAATCCCTGCTTAGATGTCCAGTCTCACCGCAGTTGTAGCACTTAGCCATGCGGCACTCCCTTGCCCTGTGGCCTTATTTCCCACACTGAAAACAGACGTTCAGTCTCCATTTGCACTCCCCTTCGTGACTTCTACCACACTCCTTGCATTCCTCACCCTTTCTTGTTATCCTCTCTCGGTCATCCATCCTCATCACCTTACCTTCAGTCACCATTCCACCATTACAATCTCGCCTTCCTTTCCCATTCTTAGCATAGGCTCGCTCCTCCACTTTACCCGTTATTGCCATTGCCTCCCGCTCGTTGTACAACCTTCCCGCTAGATCTACCACCGACCTGAACGTGCTGGGTCGGGCAACGATCATGTGCCTACGGATATCCGCCGGCAAGCCCTGAATATACCTCTTGATTTTCCGCGAAAGAGGTGTCACCTGATCCGGCACCAGTCGTGCCATTTCATTGAATTTGGTGGTGTACTACTGATGTGTCATCGTCCCCGCTTCCAACCGCAGGAACTCCCTTTCAACGTTATCCATCTCACGGTGAGGACAGAACTCCTCAATCACCAGCCTTTTCAACTCTGACCATCTCATCCTTCCGATAGCCCGGCTACCCTCAACTTGGACTATGTTGTCCCACCAGCACAAAGCTGAGTCCACGAAAGAGTGGGCGGCAAACTTCACCTTCTGATCCTCCGGCACTCGCTGATATTCAGCACAACTTCCATTTCCCTTACCCACCGTGAGTAGCAGCAGCAGTGCCATTGCCATCAAAAGTTGGGGGCTTGCATCGTTGAAATGCCCTGTAGTTACAGCCTCGTGCCGCCTCCGGCGCAGGCTCTTCCTCCTCTTCTTCCTCTTCATCATCGAAGAAAACCGTTTCAGTCTCGGGCCGTCTCTTTTCGCCCGAAGGTCTACCCCTTTCTTGTCTCTCCTCATCCCTAACAACTTTTATCACTTCAGTCACCACAGACGGTAAGATCGTCTACATTCCTTGGTGCACTTCTTCCGCAACCGCCTCTCTCATCGAGGCTCTCAAGTTAGTACTCTCATCCCCACCCTCAGGGTGAGGGGTTTTGGGTCCTTCATGAACCAGTTTTTCAACTCTAGGCCATCCTCTGGTGACCCGTGGTTCAGCGCCACGTCCGCCACCACCTCCACCACGTGAAGCCTTAGAAGATCTACCACCGGCCATCCTCTATAATACACTGAAAGATTCAAACACCAACATGGTCATTCAAGGGAATAGCTCAGTTCATGTCAAGTATAGTAAGTCCCTAATTACAGTGATCAGTTGTGATTAGCCACTTACCTTACTTTTCATTCCCGAGCATTACCTATCCTGACTATATTAGCATCTAAATCTGCCAGCAACACTTAAAGACATAACATGCGCACATAATACCGGTCAACTTTAAGAAAACACCTGATGGCACGCAGCTACTCAGATTGGCATCCCATCCCATTCCGTCCTATTCTCAGTTTAAGTTAAGTTTATTTTGAAAATTTACCCATTTCACTTAAACTTTGGCTCTGATACCAACTTGTAAGGCCCCATTCCCGGGCACCTCACAGTTGGTCATTCATTGCACATAAAACATCTGATTTTCATTACATTACATAGAGTTCGTTGCAGCGGAAACATTAAAAACATCATCTTTCTTTTAAGAGGATTCCTTAAGTAATCCCATTTATCTGAATCCTCTACAAACACCATTTTGTTTTATAAATGCATGCAACATAATACATTTGCCTATTTCAAAATATCTTCTATCTTATTACATTGCAAAAACATTAAACGTAGGGATGCCATCCAACGAACTGAGTAGCCGCCCCGTACCATCCTCAGCAACATACTTGCCAACTGGAAACACATCAAAAGTCAGCGTTGCTGAGTGAGTTCTAGTTTTATATGAATACATACTTTCTTTTTGTTAAAACCATTCTTTACTTCTTTCAAAATCATACTATACTTTCGTATGTGAACACACATCATACGTACATACACATAGATAATATCATTATTCTTCTTTTCTCGTTCATTCTTTATCTTTAACTTTCATTCAATTCTCAATCTCTTACTTCTATCTGGATCCGGTCACACTTTACCCTCTTCATGGCACACAGCCATGATTACCGAGGTTGAGTGACAAGGATCCCGTTTCATGCATTATCACTATGTTCCTTCCGTTCATTATTTTCATTCATTCGTTCTTTAGCTTTTATTACTTTCATTATCTTTCATTCGTTTCATACTTTCTTTCTTTCATAATTATCTCTCTTATCCATTGACTCACGCGATACTCCCGACTCATGTCCGAAGACTGATACTGTGCCGGGCCTGTACACAAGCCCCCAACTCATGTCCGAAGACTGACACAGTACTGGAGCACGTGATCCGTTCCTCATTCATCTCATCTCACTCTCACGCACTACTCCCGACTCATGTCTGAAGACTGATACTGTACTGGGGCCTGTACACAAACCCCCGACTCATGTCCGAAGACTGACACAGTACCAGAGCATGCAATCCTCTACTCATCCAATTAGTTCCTGTCTCATGAAATATCCCCGACTGATGCTCGAAAGCTGATGTTGTGCCGGGGCCTGCTCACAAACCCCCGACTCATGTCCGAAGTCTGACACAGCACCGGGATGCGCGACAAAGATCTCGTTGGAGTCAATCACCTGGATTGAACTCTATCTGAGTGTGTTGCAACACAAAGTTGCTCACCTCACTATCTCGTCTCATGCAATACCCCCGACTCATGTCCGAAGACTGATACTGTGCCGGGGCCTGTACACAAACCCCGACTCATGTCCGAAGACTGACATAGTACCGGGATACGCGACAGGGATCTCATTCGAATCTGTTGCGACACAGAGTCGCTCACCTCATACATACGCTCACTAGCTTTACGTTCGTTCATTTATTCGTTAATACATACTTCATTCATTACGTTCCTCTTTTTATTATCTTTCACTTTACGTTACATAATACTTCTCATTACAGTTATTAATCATAACACGTAAAGCCATGGAAATATGGACACGTATTGACACAAGGAACCTCGACATTTATATATCATCAGTCATCACCATCTAACATGGCAACACCATACTTAACATACCTACAGAAAAGATGAACATATACCGATACAAGGAGCATCGACGTTTACAAGTCATCAGTCATCAGCATTATATAGGGCCTCATCATACTTAACATACAAGTATCATGCATAAACATGCAACTCTATTACCGTCATGCCCAACATCAGTTCTAAGGTCTCGACGACCGTCTCACACGTACTTACGGGAACAATCACACCTTTACTTACCCTTTTGGTCTTTTCCTAGAAGCCAGTAATTGAACTATATCTCTCCACGTACACATCAGCCCTTCTTGGGCGATTGGGCGCCCTTCAGTCGCATGGCCTCCATGCAACTGAACACTATGAGATTGGACCAATACGGATGAGCATCCATGTAGATGAACACCCAATCGTATGAATGGACTTTCTATCATGCGAATGCACACTATGTGAATGGGCTCCTATGCGACTGAACCCTCAGTCGTGCGATTGGACAGCCATGCAAATGGACCAATGCGACTGAGCTCTCAGTCATATGACCTGTCGGGCGACTGGGTCTCCAGTCGTGTGATTGAGCCTCATTCGTGCGATTGAACCTCAGTCGTCCCTCAGTCGGCCGATTGGCTCTCCAGTCGCCTAGCCCTAACTGGGCAGCGATTGAAGTTCATCCCGAACTGCAGCCGCGACATTCGGCCTTCAAACCCTTCCAGACCTCATTTAAGCTCAAATCAACCCTTCTAATCCATAGGGAAATATACCTCGACCCTATTCAAGCCTATCCAAGCCCGAAATCAAGCCCTAAACGCACCATACGCATACACATACATACATACACGGGTTAAACACCCAAAAACCCGAAAATAGATTTCAGATGTGTTCCAGCCCCAAAAATCGGTTGAAAAAAAGTAAATAAGGGGTCCTAGAACTCACCTAGACGATCCCGTCGAGTAGAGCTTCGATTTAACTCGCCACACGTTGATTTCGCACCCTCGAACCCGCTTGAACCAAGCTTTCTTCTCCTCTTCTCCCTTTTCTCTCTTCTTTCTCTCTATGGATGATGTTTGTGAGTGTGGGGAGGGGGAGATGGCTGCCCTCTCCCTTAAAAGCTACAGTCCAGTCGCCCGAGCTCCAGGCGTATGGGCACTCCAGTCGCCTGAGCTCCATGCGATTGAACGCTCCAGTCGTGCGACTTCCATGCGTATGGAGCTCCAGTCGCATGACCTCCATGCGTATGGATGGCCCAGTCGCTTGACACCCCAAACAGAATTTTCCGGGTGTTACATTTTGTTAATTGTTTTTTTGAATTAAGAGTATGATAAAATTTTAGTTATGGTATTTGAAGTAGACCTGTTTTCTTATATGTGTTGAAGACGTATGTCTGAATTATATGTATCTGTCATAAAAACTAGTTTGGTTGTGTGGGTATACGTATGAGTAAATATGATTTTAATTCTAAGTAAAAAACTTGCATTTGTTTGAAATAATACATGTTAGCTAGTGGTACATTGAACCATTGGTGTAGTTGACAATATGAAGGCAAAATGTGTTGGTAGGCATGTGTATTGATAGTGTGTAAATATGTAAATTTAACCTCAAATTTACCTACTTGTATTAATGTTATATGTATGTATGTGTAAAAAAGAATCTTTTTCTCGAAACAGGTATTTTGGCAGTCATGTATATGGTAAAGTGTTATACATATATGTAATATATATATTGATATTTGGAAATGTTGCAGTTAATATTTTTCCATATATGTAAAAAGGCTTCATTAGGCTGTGTAAATGGTTAACTGGTACTGTGATTGTAATAGTTATATGTTAACTTGAAGGAAGTGTTAAAAAGACTAATATTTAGAAAAATTATATTTAACATATTGTTATGTTGTGTATATTGTGTGTAATATATTTTAATTTCTAATTTATGTATAGCCTTTATGTAGAAATACATAATTGTTCAGTATTTACAATGAGTTGGAAACAGAAAGTTCATTACCTTAGCTACGCTTAATAATCCAATTGATTGCGATCTGTTTGTTATGAGCGACATGGAAACATATATGCGGAGCAAGATAAGGAAAAAGAGTTGTGGGTTCTTAAAGGAAGGACCAAGGAAGGATGGGAAGTTAAGAAAGCTTAGGGTAAAATACATTTACCATATTCTGAAATCCGAAGCAAACAAACACAGGGATAGGATAATTAGGGAGACAAGTTGTTTGGTAAATTGAAATTGAGTATATATATTAGAATGTTATGATTTTTGAAAAACATAAGTTTCTTGTTGATGGATAGCATAACGGCTC